>CM048823.1:20027004-20627004 GCA_026586065.1 Dioscorea zingiberensis | reverse complement strand
GGGCTTCAAAGGACTTGCTCTTTGAAGGCCCCATAGCAATGGCTGAGACCTTTGATACTATGCGGCCAGAGGGGATCGAGGAGAAGCTAAGGTGGTTCAGAAGGGAAGAGGTATCCACCCACCTCTCTCTCATCGGTGCCTTGGTCTTCTTTCTACTTTCTACTTTTTATCCTTCTCTAAAAATCGTTTAGCTAGGGCATGATAGCTTCTTGATGGACAATGTTTGCCGACTCCTTCGTGAGGATGCAGGTGGCCGCCTACCTCTTTCTCATCGGTGCCTTTGTACGTAACTAACTTCTTTCTACTTTCTCCTTTTTATTCTTCTCTAAAAATTGTTTGGCTAGTGCATGCTAGCTTCTTGATGGACCATGTTTGCCGACTCCTCTGTGAGGATGCTGCTGCCACAAATCCTTGCGTCCAGATTTTGGTGTAGAACAAAACGGAAATTTCTCGGCTCAAGGAGAGAATCTCCAATCTTGCGGCTTCATCCGAATCTCTAGCGAAGGAGAAGAACAAGGCCAATATGAAGATCTTTGAGCTCATTGAAGAGAAGATTGAGCTCCGCAATGAGGTTGACCTTCTGAAGAAGAAGAAGAAGTCTGAGGTCTAGGAGAATCTAAAGCGGTGCAAGAACCTGCTGAATGCTTCTGAGTTTGAGACCAAGTCTCTCTAGAGCAGGGTTAATGTTCTGGAGTCAGACATTAAGGGACTGGAAAGGAAGGTTGGGGCTATGGAGGAAGAAAAGAAAAAGCTTTCCGGGGATCTCAAAATGAAGATGGGCCTCCTTAACTACGCCCAAGAAGATATCAAAGTGATGAAAGAAGGGAAGGAGAAGGTCCTGAGAGACATGGACTTGGGCAGGGCCTTACTAGAGTCATCTCGGAGGCGGGTGGAAGACCTTGAGAGCATGTGAAGGTACTCAGGAATGATGTGGGAGCGTCTAATCAATACTTCTAGGACAAAGCGTGAGAGGGGTTGAAGATTTTCCAGGCGTTAGCCCAGTCTAGCCCGAGATTGGACCTCGCCACTATCGAGTACTCGGCGACACTAAAGATCTTCTTGGAGTTGAAGGTGAGGCTGAGGACCATCAGGGCCGAGGCTGGAGATGAGGATCCTTCTTCTTCTACTACTCCTTATTCGGGTACTATGTTCAACTCTAAAGAGGCTGCTCCTATCCCAGCAGATGTTGTTGTAGATGTGGCTCCTCCCTCTGCCACTGAGGAGAATGTCCCCACGGACACGTCGATGAGGCAATTGCAGTTGTTGTTGAGGAGATCACTACTAAGGGGGTTACCTTAGAGAAAGGTGTTGTCGAGAGTGCTACTCTGGCAGAGGCCATGGAAGTAGAGGTAGGTGACTCGCCTGGCATGACATAATCTTCTTTTTGTTCTTCTCTTCAACTCTATATACTTCCCTATGTACTTACTTACTCTGTCAACTTTATAAAATATCTTTTGTGCTTTTTTAATGAGAAGAGAAAATTTTGTTTTACTTGTTTTCCTTATGTTTTAATCTCTTATCTTACTTTTCTGAATGTCCTTGCAACTGTATCTTCTACTTTTAACTGAACCCGATTGAGTTGAGTAGAGTAACCTTACCTTTGGATCGCTGGGGAGTACCTTTATGACATCCTTTACTATGGAAATTTTTGATATGTGTCTTCCAAGGGGTTTGAATAGGCAAATCGTCAAGACCGGGCCCTCGGAAGGGTCCCCCAGCTATACCCGTTGGAGCTCGTCCGAAAGAGCATATTTCAGTCGATCGTCGAGGCAGAGCCCTCCGTAGAGGGTCCCTCGGCCATGCCCGTAGGCACTCTTTCGAAAAAGCTCATAGCAACTGATCGTCGAGGCCGGGCCCTCCGTAGAGGGTCTCTAGGCCATGCCTATAGGCGCTCTTTTGAAAGAGCTTATAGTAGCCAATCGTTGAGATCGAGCCCTCTGTAGAGGGTCCCTCAACCATGCCCGTGGGCGCTCTACTAAAAGAGCTTATAGCAGTTGATCATCAAGGTCGAGCCCTCTATAGAGGGTCCCTTGGCCATACTCATAGATGCTCTTCCAAAATAGCTCATAGTAGCCTATCATCGAGACCGAGCCCTCAGTAGGGGGTCCCTCGGCCATGCCTGTAGGCGCTCTTCCGAAAGAGCTCATAGCAATGAGGAAACTTGGCCCCTTAGAGGAATTTTGCACAAGCTTTGGAGCTCGGTCCTTGGAGGGACTTCGAACGAGTTTTGGAACTCGGTCCTTGGAGACGCTTTAACCAATTGAGTAGCTCAGCCCTTAGAGGGACTTTGGCGATGCGGGGAAGTTTAGGAGTTGGAGTTGCAACCATCATCACAAAGTGTGGTTTTTCTCAATTTTATTGATAATAGCGGTGCAAGTGCTCCGCATGATACAACCGTTTAAGACTCTGCCTATCCAAGTTCGCGAGCCAGTAAGTGGAGGGCCGGATAATCTCCTTTAGAATAAAAGGCCCTTCTCAGTTGCATGCAACTTCCTTGTCCGGCTCTTGTTGCCCTGGAAGATGTTCACCCTCAAGACCAAGTCTCCAGGCTAGAATCAGACCTTCTTCACTCTAGAATTGGAGAAGCACCTTACTCTTTGGTGGCAAGCTACAGCTCAAACACTGTCGATATCTCTTCTCTCTTCAAGGAGGTCAAGTTCTGACGGAGCCTTTCCTCATTAAATTCTGGACTAAAGGCCAGAGTCCAGAATATTGGCATTCTGATCTCCGCATGGATTGTAGCTTTGACACCAAAAGTGAGGGCGAAAGGGGTCTCTCCAGTGGTTGTTTGACTTGTCGTCCGGTATACCCACAATGCGCTCGAGATGTCATCCACCCAGTTGGATCCATCCTGAAGGACTCGGTTCTTCAGTCTTTGGAGAAAAGTTCTGTTAGTCACCCCGACTTGACCAGTGTCTTGAGGATGAGTCATAGACGTAAGCCTTGCTTTGATACCGAGTTCAAAGCAAAAGTTCTTAAAGGCCCAGTTATCAAATTGGCGTCCATTGTTGGTGATGAAGGCTACTGGGATCCCAAAGCGGCAGATGACCTATCGCCACAAAAAGCTTCAGTACGCCATCTCGAAGATCGTCGCTAGGGGCTCTATTTCCACCCACTTAGTCAAGTATAATCGATGGCGATGATCAAGAACTTTATTTAACGAGCCACCATGGAAAAGGGCCTAGGATGTTGACCCACCGTAATGCGAACGACCTAGCTAGTGCTTGCAATAGGAGTGAGTTGTGCCACTGGTCACCGTTTGATCCTCGAGTGGCATTGGCATGCCTTACATCATTGAGTGAACTCCATGGGCATCCTCTGCCAAATTGAGCTAGTGGTACGCTTGTCGGAGGACCATGTGACTTAGAGCTTTGCTTCCAAGGTTATCTCCTCCAATGACCTCATGTATCTCTTGAGGACATAGTTTGCCAAGGTGGGGGTACAAAAATCAAAAGAAGTGCAGTGTGTATGAGCTCTTGTATAAGCAATTATTCAAGATGTTATAGTGGGCTGACCAGGTAATGTTTCACCAAGCATATTTAGGATCGGATAGGTGGGATTCGTCCAGGAGGTAGCTTTGGATAGGATCGATCTAGCATGGCTCATCTTTGATATCCTGCACCTTCCCTTCTAGACAGCCTTTGGTCGTTTTGGTAGCCAATTATTGCAAGTTGAGTGGTTGCTTGAGGTCGGCATCTGGCAAGGAGACGATCCTGGAATGGAGGTCTGCATCCTTGTTTTGAGCTAGGGGAATCTTGATGATCTGGAAGTATGGGAAACTAGAGATAATTTTCTTTACCACAACTTTGTATTTTATCATATTATCTTCGCTGGCTTCAAACTCTTCGGTAGTGTGGTCGACAACCAGCTGGACACATTGTAGGCACGCAGACTTTGTACTCTGAGGCCTCGGGCTAGCTGCAACCCAACAATGAGAACCTCGTACTCAGCCTCATTGTTAGTTACCATGAACCTAAACACGAGGACGATGGAAGGGCTCCATTTTGAGGAAGAGCATAGCACCAGACCTGCTCCTGATCTGTCCTTGGTGGCCGAGTTGTCTACATGTAACTTCCAATCAGAGTAAGAGGCATCCTCTGTCTCTACCAGATCTGAAAGAGGTGAGGCTTCCCCTTCCAGGGAGGTTAGCTATAGTATGAAGTCAGCGAGGGCCAGCGCCTTGATCGCGGTGCGAGGGGTTGTAGTTCACTTCAAACTCCCCAAGTATGATTACCCATTTAGTCAGTCTGCCTGATGTCTTCAATAAGTGAAGGACTTGTGTCAGAGGTTGGTCTGTAAGGATAGTAACTCGATGAGCTTGGAAATAAGGCCTCTGTCGCCATACCGAGGTAATAAGAGCAAAGGCTAGCTTCTCCAGGAGAATGTATCTTGACTCCGAGTCTATGAGATCCTTGCTCTTATAACAGATTGGCATATGCACTTCCTCTTTGTCTTTCAGGAGGACTGATGATGAGTGCATAAGTATACATAATTTTTATATTACATTGGCATGCACTCAACCTAATTTTTTGGTATAGATTCCTCTATTTTTTAGCTCTGTTGGGAATTTATAATGATTGAATAGGAAAACAGGCACTCTTGAAAAGAAGTGTGGAAATCAGGACAATTCGTAATGAAAAGGGCCAAAGATGTAATTACACGAGCGTGTTCCTGGGCGTGCACAAAGTGCACGGGCGTACTTAGACCCGTGCAACTCAGAGATTCCAGAAAATGCATTTCAGGACATTACATGGGGGTGCTAATCTAAGCATGCCCGTGCTTCATAATTTTTGAAGTCTATAAAAGGGTACCCAATGCAACTTTTTGAGGTAACTTTTTGTGGATCGACTTTGGGCGATTCTTGTGCCGTCGGCTAGGGTTTCAGAGGGGAGATTGAAGGTGAAGAAGACAAAGATTGAGAGAGTTTCTATTCTTTTATTATGTCTTCTTCTTTAGATCTTGTTAGGGTTTCCAATAGTATGAGGCACTAAACCTTCAATGGTTCCTCCGGCCCTTGAACCCTAGGTTAACTTGTGATTCTTTTCCTTTCTTTTTAATACTAGGTTTTCTTTTTTATTATTCTTGTCAATTGTTTATGCTTGCTTAATTCTTGTGGTTTGTTAGTGTGAAAGCACCGATCATATATCTGTAGTTGTTTAATGCATGAAGAGAAATCTCGATTAAGCTAGAGTTTGGCATAAATGATAGAGGGTGGTACGCGCACGTCGAGAGATCGGGTGATCGCAGTGATTTAACAACACACTCCTTGGATTATAGTAAAACCTAATAGCGGGAACCATAAAACAATAAAAATAATAATAATAATAATAATAATAATAATAATAATAATAATAATAATAATACAGTCGTATGGCAAAGTCGTTGTATGGGACAAGGGTTTGGCTGCATGAGAGATCGTGGTCAAACTAATTTAGTGTTCTCCACGATCCAATAATACATTAACCAAATAGTCGGTATTAGGAAACTAGTCAATAAGGGACTCTTAGGGGGATAGAGATCTGGTTCCATGTCCTCTTGACTGATATCACTAGATTTGCCAACTGTTCACTTTAGTTTTAGTTCATCTTTAGATTACTTAGTTAGGATTACAAAAAATACCAAAAAATTATTTTAGGCAAGATAATAGAAGATAAATTAGTACTAGCACTGTCGTTCCCTGTTGATTCGACTACCGTACCCTCAGGTACTTTACTACTTAAGTGGCACCGTGCACTTGCGGGCAAGCATAACACATCATTTGAGCTAATTGCCGAGGTGGTTGCGCTTAGATATATGTAGAGTTCTTCCCTGGGTCGAGGTTTGGCTAATAACATTGGGGACTTGAGATAGTCTTTGAGTTGCATGAGTGTTTCATCGAACTCTTCGGTCCATTCCACCTTTGGCGTCTTCCGCAAGGCTTGGAAGAAAGGGATATTCTTCTCGCTGACGCTTAAATAAAACATCTGAGAGATATTAGACGCCCATTCAACTTTCGGATCTCCTTGATGGTTTTCGGGGACCATATTTCGAGTATCACCTTGATTTTCTCGGTGTTCGACTCGATGCCTCACTGGATCAGCAAGAGTCCCATGAACTTTCCTGAACAAACGTCGAAGGCACACTTGCTCGGGTTGAGGCACATGTTGTATGCCCGTAGCGCTTAGAATAGCACATATTGTTAACCTTCTCACTCTTCACCAGGATATCGTCTTCGTGGGCCTCTACATTTCTCCATATTTGCTTCTCGAAGACCTTATTCACTAACCTTTGGAAGGTTGCCCCGACATTCTTCAAGCTGAAGGGCATCACCATTTAGCAATAGGTTCCCTTGCTGGTGACAAATAAAGTCTTCTCTTTATTGGACTCGGCTATTCAAATCTGGTTATATCCTAAAAAATCATCTAAGAAGTTAAGCATCTCGTGGCCGGATATGGAATCAACCAGGTTATAGATCAAAGTAAAGGGAAGTAATCCCTTAGACAAGCTTTATTAAGATCCGTGAAGTCAATACACATCCTCCACTTCCCCGATGATTTCTTCATGATGACTACATTAGCTAGCCCATCGGGGTAACTAACCTCCCTGACAAACCCTGCCTTAAAGAGTTTGCTGACCTCCTCTTATGCAGCCTTCTGCCTCTCTAGGGTGAAGCTCCTCCACTTCTATACTACTGGCTTGCAGGTCAGGTCTATGCTGAGGTGATGCTCGATGACGTCTCAGCTCACCCCTATCATATCCTCCAAATATTAGGCGATGAGGTTGGAGTTGTTCTACAAGAGTGCAATAACCTCTCCCTGCTGCTCGGCCTGTATCTCGGCTCTCACTCATCCTCGACCTCATTGGGTTCTTCAAATGCAGAATCTCCAAAGCTTTGCCTCTACCTCGACACTTGGTCTTGTGGTGGGAGACGTAGCATTGCCAAGTTAGTGGTTGTTCTCCTCTTAGCTCACCATAACTATTCTTAGTCTGGAACTTCATCACAAGATGGTATGTAGAAATGACCGACCGACTGAGGATGATATTGTAGTTGGACGTGCAGCGAACAAGGAAATTCACCTTCATTTTCGCTATTCGAGGTATGTTTTCGATTGTAATAGGAAGTGTAGTTACTCCTTAGGCGTACACCATTCCTCCAGAGAATCTGACCACAGGAGACTTCACCGCAGTAACTGCTGCGTTTTGAGTGTCGTTCTCCTGAAAGCGTCCCAGAATATGACGTTGATAGAGCTTCCATTGTTGACAAGGACTCTCCTCATCTCAAAGTTGGAGAGGGTGACTGTGACAACCAGGGCGTCGTCATGAGGGTAGCAGACCCTTCCGAGATAATCGTCAGAGAAAGTGATCAGAAGTGTGGGTCTGTGCCATTTCTGGGATGGCTCTCCTTGGACCGACCCAACCATCCGAGCGTAGCTCTATCGGGATGCTGAGCTCTCTCCACCACAGCCCAGGCCACCTCCTAATGAGATTTTGTGTAATTGGTGGTAATTATTAGGTTTTGACATGTTTGTCTAAGTAATTAACTGATTATTACTAATTGGTTGAAATTGAAGCGTGTCAATTACCCACTTTAATTCTTTGGGGATTATGAATGGGAGTACTTATACTATATAATTGTATTACCTTATAATAATAATAATAATAATAATAATAATAATAATAATAATAATAATAATAATAATAATAATAATAGGAGGACCTTAATGTAATTATCTTAGAAAAATTTAAAATATTTTTGGTTAATTAAAAATCCGAATAGCTATTCTGTCTGTACTTAAAAACAAACATACTCTAAGAAAGCTTTCCATAATATTTAGATTACTTATTACCTTCTTCCTTCTTGCTTGAGATATAGTAGAGATAATTAAGATGAGTTATCTCAAATTGATTTATAAGAATCTTAGGTTTGTAGAATTGTACTTTTTAAGATGATTAAGGTGGATTTTGAAAAAGCTTTCGATATGGTAGATTGAGAGTTCTTGCTGGAGAATATGTAAGCATGGATAGGATGGACAAAGAAGATCCTCTACTCCTCCAAGACAAACTTTCTTATAAATGACACCCCAATCGGATATGTGAGGCATAGGAGAAGGTTTCGACAAGGCGACGCTCAATCCCCACTATGATTCATACTAGTCACGGGTGTGTTTACCGCTATGCTATCAAAAGCGGAGGCAACAAACCTATTTAGGGAAGTATCTTGAGGACCCGAAGCTTCAGACATAATCACTTACGTATAATATGCTGATGACCTTTAAGTGTTATAGTCCAGGGATGCCATTCACTTCTGGGTTCTGAAACTCATCTCTTACTTATATAAAGGTTTATCAAGACATAAAGTAAATTACAACAAAGGCCTCATCATTCCAATATGTATGGTGGGGCACATACCAGAGACATTGGAGGAAAGAATGAGCTGCAAAATTGGGAAGCTACCCATCAACTGTTTGTCCATACCAATAACTGAAACCAAACCCAAGAAGGAGAACTAGCAGAGACTCATAGATAGGATTCATAGACAGATTGCGAGTGAGAAGTAATGCTTGCTATTAATGGGAGGTATAGTAACTCTACTCAACATAGTACTCACCACTTTCCCAAACTACTGAATGTCAAGATCCAAACTCTTAGAGTGGATGATAAAGCGAATTGATGGCATTCAGTAGGAATTTTTATGGAAGGGGGTAGATCAGAACCCCAAATCATATTCCTTAGTAAGCTGGCAAAGAATATATAGACCGAGGGACTAGGGGGATGGGGCATCATAAACTTCAAAGTGTTCAAAAAGGCGCTCTTGGGGAAATTGGTAGTGGAGAATTCTCAGGGGAGAATCTGGGTTATACAGGAAAGTGCTGGCAACTACATAGTCTAGAGACTCCAATATAAACCCCTTTCAAGGACCTCCAAGAAGGAGCTCCCCTTTTTGGAGCGATATAATGGAACAATGGGAAAGCAGCTTGTTAAACACATTGGTGAACGTGAGCAAAGGATCGAACATAAACTGTTGGTGAGAAAATGAAATAGAGGAACAATCACCGATTAATACTTTCCCAGACTTACCACTAATGATATAAAATGAACAACTAATAGGATATGAGGCATACCGCCATATACAGGAAGGAATACTGATCCTCAAACCAGGGCTATTCACAATAGAAGGGGTGCACCAATTAAATACACTCACATAACATATTATGAGTAGGGAGAAGCACCAAAACGATACATGACTCTGGAAACTCACCGGAAATCAAAAGCTCACTATCAAATCTTTGTACACTTTTAATGTGGATGGAGGCCTTAGATGTCCTCTAGGAGTAAATTTCTGGACCATGTCCACTAAAGGTGAAATTCTTTGCATGACTAGCCTAGGATGACAAGATCTCGGATCTCAATCCCCCTAGGTTTCGTTTATTAGCAATAAAATTCAAATTATTAGTTCTCTATTAGTTGGTTCTTGGGAGTTCGACGATTGAGCCATCTAGACGCCACATCCGATCTCTCGGTATGCGGATCATACTCATTACCTATGTCTAGTTATAACCTAACTAAGACAGACATGAATCTATGCATAGATGAGGTATGTAATCAAAACCCTAAGCACGAACATGCTTTTCTAGTCATAGCAAGGTATGTGATCATGGCTTATGTACGACACAATCATATCAATCAAAATAGAGAATCACAAGAACCATCCATGAAAGAAAGTAATAAATAATGAATTCAATTACTAAAAGAAATCCTAGGGTTCATGTGTCCGAGGCACTACTGAAGGGGTTTAGCTTCTCATGCTAATGAATACATCAACAAAGAAAATATGAGAAGACATAGTTAAGAAACAGGTCTTTCCTTGCCTAATGTCTTCTCCGCCTTTAATCTCTTTCACTCCTTTGATCAACGTCCGGATCTCGAGCTCCCGTCCAAAGATTGTTGATCTGGGCCCTCGCCTAAAGATAATCTAATCTCCTCTTCCCTTGGGTTTATATAGGTTGAAAATCTATAGCAAAATCGTCTTCCTACTTCTGGATAACTTTTGATTTGAGTTGGAGTGGATCAAGATAATCTTGAGATAATTCGGGAGAATTCGGACTGAAATTCCAGGTATGCACGGTCTTCATCAAGTGAATGATCGGGTGAGTAAATCAACTCGGATCGACCTGAAATTTTTACTGGATGTTTCTAACCCCTTCTTCTTCAAATGAACAATGGAGATCATATTTGAAATTCTGGATCTTGTAAATAATTTCTGAAACGTTGCAGCCTGTCTGCAGGCTTTGTCTGTGTTATGCACGGGTAAGGTTGTCAAACGATCAAGCTGTTCGTGAGCAGTTCGAGATCGACTCGGTAAAAGCTGGAGTTCGGCTCGGAATTTCGAGCTTTCGAGCCGAGCTCGAGCTTCAATTTCAAGCTCGAAATTAATTGCGAGTCGAGCTCAATCGAGCTCAGCTCGAAAGCTCAAAATTTAATATTAATATATTAATATATAATATAAATATTATTAAAAAAATAATAAAAATTAATAAAATTAGTAAAAACTAATAAATATTATAATATATGAATAAAATATTTAATATTTAGTATTGACATATAATATATAATATAAAAAAATTAATTTATAAATATGTTTTTAATTTCAAACTAAATCTGAGATTTAAAAATTATAATTACATTCTTAATTTCGAGCTTTCGAGCCGAGCGAAATTAAAATCGAGCTGAGCTTGAGCAAACTTATTCGAGCTAGGCTATTTCGAGCCGAATTCGAGCTGGGCCCAGCCCGATCAAGCTCGGCCCTTTTACAAAATTCTATGCACGTGTTAAGCATCTACACTGCACAAATGGTTTTGTCAAGTTTTAGTATAGAGAGTTTCACAGGCATGTGCATAAGCGTGCCATATTGTACTGTAGTTGTGCACATCTCTGTAAAGACACTTTTTGGCTTGTTTTTCCCTGGTTTGTCCCGTTTCTCGTTCCTTTTGTTCCGGGAACCTATTTTACCTGGTTAAACATAAAACAAACCCAGAGAAGTACCAAAATAGAGGAATTGACACAAAATATCTAGATAAGTGCATGCAAATATGGTAGAAATACATGTACAATTGTGCACTTATCAAGGAGGATGAAACAACAACATACATGTTAGTGCAATGCCCATATACAACCCAAATATGGGAGCAACCTGTGGGATAAAAAACACTAGCCTTTCATTATGTCTATTAAAAGACACTAGGCGATATATCAAAGCACAAAATATTTGTTTCATTTATTTTTTGTTTTATTTTGTCTGTTCTTCCATTCCTAGTAAAGGCAAGCCTCTATTATTAATTACCCTGAATATGGTTTCAGGAACCTCCGATTAAGGGCTCAAGTATAAGTAGAGGTAATGAATGATTTGATAATTGCAAATTGGATATTTCGTGTCATTTCATCATTTATATATATTATATACATATAATTTATATATATGCATTATATGTCGCCGCCTTGGAATGTGTGTTTAGCCACTTTGGAATTTGTGTTTCATCGACTGTCTCAAGATGCATGCTCCATCACCACCTCAAGATTTATACTACTTCAGGATTAGTATTTCATCGATCACCTCAAGATGTGTACTCCATCACCACCTCAAGATGTGTGTCATTTTGAAATTTGTATTTCATTGGCCACCTCTCAAAATGTGTGCTTCATTGCCGCCTCGAGATTTATATATCAACTGTCACTTCAAAATGCGCGATCTATCGCTGCCTTAATATGCATGTCATTTCGAGATTTGTATTTTTTTTTTAATTTCTTCCACCAACATTTTCCAAGTTTCTAGCTCAATTAGTTTGGACTTTGGAGAAAACTTACGAAAGATGCCCCAGTTATAATATTTTTCTCATCAATAAGATATCAACTATATCTCCTATGGCTTAAAGATAGACGTTCCTGTTACACACTCCCCTTTGGGAAATGGATTCTGCACACTCTCATGATTTTCACCCACAATCAATAGCCAATGAAGAGCATATTTAACTTCACTATGATCTTGATGAGGCCATCTTCCTTTCTTTTCGTGTGATAGACCTACCCATGCATAGACGACTCTTTGTAAGTATATCCAATGTGGTTTCCAAAGCATTCTCCACAGGCTTAAAGATAGAAGTTCCTGTTACACACTCCCCTTTGGGAGATAGATTCTGCACATTCTCATGATTTTCACCCACAATCAATAGACAATGAAGAGCATATTTAACTTCACTATCATCTTGATGAGGCCATCTTCCTTTCTTTTCGTGTGATAGACCTGCCCATGCATAGACGTCTCTTTGTAAGTATATCCAATGTGGTTTCCAAAGCATTCTCCACAGGCTTGGTCTGCTTATCAAAACCACGCAAGCAAATTTCCGGGAGGATATGATGTAGTTCTAAGAGAAGGCCGGTAGCAGCAATTGCAGTACATGTGCCATCCTGTCATGGTTGAGGCCTTAGTTTATACATCATTAAGAGTTGAAAGGGGGATGCAAGGGGATTTATTCTCCCTCTACAATGTTGCCTACTGATCCTTTAAATGTCCATACACAGTGGCTGAATTGACCTAGGTACAATTAATAAACACAAAGTTTATATATATGAGTTTTCAATGATGCCCTTAAATAATTTAGGAGTTGCACTTCTATTAGGATAGAGAAACCATACCATTTTATTTCCTGAACTCTTATATATATGATTTCTTCATGTTCATGAATACAAAGAAGGCACAAAACTGAAGATTGAATTCCAAATAGTTGCCACAATACTTTTCCAATGTTTATTTTGACACAATGTCCTTTGGATGCATGTACAACGAAAACCTTATCCCATTCCAAAAAGAGTAGTGACAATACTCTAGAATACATACAATTTTAGGAAGCTTGCTAAATAATATTATAGTAGAAAGTTGTCCCAATGTGATTGCCTTTAAGCCCAATTTGCTGGCAATTTCATTCTAATCTAAAAATATCTTTGAGGCATTTTATCGAACACCAAAGGGGTGCTTCATATAACTAAATATTTAGTATAAGTTTGGAATATCTTTTCAACAAAATTTACAATCATGTTTTCACATAATATTATCAACTCTATGATATTCTTCTTGCTTGCTAATTTTTACAACAGCAGTTGAGTTCTTTGGCATCATGATATGATGCAGGAGGACCCGAGTCAGACGATATTGAGCTATCTGATTGCACCATACAGGCTTTGGTATATCACGAATTGGCGGATGAATTTCGTGATTGGGGGCAGTTTTGGGTGCGGTTCAGTGCTTTGGCTATAACTTTGGCTACAGGTGTTGCAATCGCGCTTTCAACCCCAATTCGGAAAGCTCGTCTCGACGCTTTGCTCATGGACATTTCTTTCATCCTCAAATTCTTTTGTTGTCCACGTCGTATATTAATTTTTTTGGTGTTTTTTTTTAATTTTTGGTAATTCTTCACATACCAAATTAGGATAGGATTGGAATCGGATTTGATCTCAAATTTTTAGGAGTTATCTGATTTGGTTAGAGTTTTAAAATTAGATAAGTGTTAGTTTTGAATAATAATTTACCCATTTTTGTAAATTTAGATAAGATGGTCGGGTTTATAGGATAGTCTTTTGAAGCTATTTAAACCCGGCTTGTGGGTTGGTCTTTGATCATTGAATCTTGAATAGTATTTTTCCTTTGAAGTTTCAGAGACTTTCTTCACTGTTTGCCTTTCTCTTGCTTGATTTACTTCGATCCATAGGTCACAGCTAGCTAAGAGGATAATCGCTATCCTGCCAAGTGTCATCATATCTTCTGCAATAATAACAACAGACGTTTCCAGCCAAGAGTGACTTATTTGCATTTCTAGACATGGATTGTGGTTGGTTGCATCAAAATATTCCCCACTATGAACATATGTCACTTCCAAAGTGTCTCTTCATCACCCGACTAGCAATCTGAACACGATTATCATAGATAGAACAAAGATGAGCTAGGCAACTGCCCTTGTTCAATCATACTATCTAATGTTGACCTTGTATTAGTGGGCTCCCTCTTCTTCAAGTAGCTCTCGACAAGCAATGGATATGCATCATCATTGACGGCTCATGATGTTAAGGAGCTGATAAGCAGACTCTAGTTTCTCCTCTTTGTATATCCACGTATCAAATGATTAAATACAAGTTTATCCTTAATCTCTTTCCTCATCAAAAACCAAAAGAATTCTTCAACTTCATCAGTTAAGTCATTGGCACATAAATACTTGATCATAAGATTATATCATAGAGGTCTCATGAGGGCTCAATAACAGAACTCTAGGGATTCAATAACACCCCTTCCCCAAAAGCTCACTAAGTATCTCTATTACCATATCATACTTCTTTTCATTTCAAAGTTCCTCAATTAGAACACCAAAATGAGACAAATCCACGGCAACAACGATGCACTTCCATAACACTATCAAAATCTTCTGAGTTGAACATACTTTAAATCATCCTTCAAAAGATTGATTTGTCCTTTGGAGTCATCCTCCACTCTGCCATCTCATCCAAAACCTTTTTGGCTTTCCCTATTCACTCCGTCATCCACACCTCTTGATAATGAGATTGTAAGAGGTGGAATTCAGACTAGAACCAGTGCTGCTCATTTATGCAAACAGCTTCTTTGCATCATCAATCTTCTTAGCTCTCACATAACCATTTAGTAGCATGTTACAAGTGACACTATTAGGCTGAATCCCTTGAATCTTCATGTTTGCAAAGAACCTTTTTGTCATATCCATCTCGCTAGGAATAGCCTTGAAGACGGTATCACACGATCGGGACGTACGCACGACCACAAATTCAGGCATCTTAATAAAGATCCTGACTACTTTCCGAGAAATCCCAGTACAACCATAGCTTTGGACGAGCTTGATAAACATGCCTTCCTCGTGATCCATGGCTCGCTTGAGCATGTCGTCGATGAGAATGCAGCGAGCGTAGTTGAGCATGAGGTTGTGGGTGAAGATGGAGATGATCTCGAGGTGGGTATGGCGGTCATGGTTGTCCATAGCGGAAGAAATTTGGAGATGCAGGCTCTGGCGAAAGGCTAGGCAGTGGCGCATGTAGCATTCATCTCTCCCTTGCCCCCGGGTGCAAGTAGTTAGGGATCTGGGGGAGGCTTCATCTTCATATATATATATACTACTTTGACGGTGATGCTTGATAGGACCTAGTGGTTAGGCAACACAAAGATACAAAGGACCTCTGGTGAATAGGGCAGAAGGGGTCCAGTGGGTGGGGAGGCTTCATCTTCATATATATAATATATATATATATATAGGGTTATCTCTTTTAGCGGAGCAAAGATGCAGAGAGCTTCCTTCTTCATATAAATAATATATAATAGTATTTTCTCCAATAACGATGCTTGCCGAGACCCGACTGCTAGGGGACGCAGAGTTGCAAAAAGCTTCTTTCTTAATATATGATAAAGCCAAATGCTTGTCCTTCATACCGCAAGTGCATGGGTCATATCAAGTAATAAAGTGGACTAAGTAATCTGATGTCGAACCCACAAGAACCAAGAAATACTAATACTGACTGTCTATCTATTATCTAGTCTATCCAAGATTTGGAAGGTGTTTAATTAATCTAAACTAAGAAAACCTAATAATTGGATATCATTAATGACGGGATTGAATCTTGGGGTAAATCAATTATAAGAAGTGGTTATTCAGGCAATGAATCCCCTTGGTTTTCTAAAAAGATAGATACTAGATGGTAAAGTTAACAGTTGTAATTGATTGGACCAAGGATTCCTATATCGCTTTTACTCCCGCTGTCGCAACCGAATTACTAACATTGAGTCGGGATCTAGGGAATCTACTTCTTGGAAAGATCATGGGATTAAGACATTTGAAAGAGTTGCTCTCCTTAATGCCCGGGTTCCTGGTGCACTCACAATCCCTTCTATTGAGGTAGTTCTAATATGAGGAGGCGTTTGCTTCTTCCCTCATATGAACCAATTGAGATGCTAGAGCTGTCGCAACCTAAGCATTCAATGAATGGAATAACACTCAATAGATCTCAAATCGAAGACAAGCAACTAAATACCATTAACATCGAATATCACAGTTAAACTAGAGGTGGGCAAGGGCCGGTTAACCGGGCCCGGCGGGCCTAACCCGCTGGTTCCAGACCAGCCAAACCTTGAACCGGAACTGGCCTAGGCCACAGGGTTGAACCGCCGGGCCGGGTTGACCTGCCGGGCCCGACGGGCCACCGGTCACCTTCGGATGACCCGTAACCGGCCCGGGCCACCTTATAGAACAAGCGGTTTTAAAAGAATTTAAATTTTTTAAAAAATATATAAATGTATATTAAAAAATAGCAAAAAATGTAAAAAAATATGTTAGAAAACCAAGATATTTTGATATAAAAATGGGTTAAAGCCATTTTTGGTCCCTGAAAACAGGGCCAATGTTCATTTCCATCCCAAAAAGTTAAAAATGAACATTGGTCCCGTTTTCAGGGACCAAAAATGGCTTTAACCTTATAAAAATAGAATGAGAAAATTTTTTAAAAATTGAAACCATAAAATTCATTATTGTTCCTACACTCATTATTCAAATATCAAGAAAACAAAAAAATTTATAAAATAAAGAAAAAACATATAAATGGCAAGCTACTTAAAAAAATAAGGAAATAACCATAAAAAAATCTTTATCATTGACAACTAGAGAATGCAAAAATCTCTCTTGAAGGAAAAAAAAATCAATCTATAAAATTCATTATCCTACACTAATTATTCAAACATTAAGAAAATAAAAAAACATAAAATAAAAAAAGAGCATATAAATGGCAAGCTACTTAAAATTGAGGAAATAAACATAAAAAACCTTCATCATTGACAATCAAAGAATGCAAAAAGCTCTTATGAAAAAAAAATTCAATCTATAAAATCCACTATCTTATATTAGTTATTTAAACATTAAGAAAACAAAAAAAAAATTATAAAATCATAAAAGATATAAATGACAAGTTATTTAAAAATAAGGAAATAAGTCAATAACCATAAAAAGTGTTCATTATTGACAATCAAGGAATGCATATATCTCTCTTCAAGGAAAAAAAACTCAAATCTATAAAACTTATTATCCTTCCTGATTATTCAAACATTAAAAAAAATCAATATATATTTACATGAGTTTAAAAACTTGAAAAAATTTTAAAAAATTGAAAAAAAATTAAAAAAAGCCCAACCCTACGGGTTGACCCGGGTCAACCCGGCTGGTTGAACCGGCGGGTCAACTTGGCCCTGCCTGGCGGGTAAACCGGCCGAGTCACGGGTTTGGTTTTACCTGACCCGTAACTAGCCCGCTACGATAGCGGGACGGTTACGTTTTTCTCTCGACCCAAATACGGGTCAAGCTGACTCGATGGTTTTCTTTGGGCGGTTGCCCGCCGGGTTAAAACTTGGCCCGTGCCCCCCCCCCCCCCCCCCTCTAAGTTAAACTATAACCAAGGGTTCATCAATGCCTAAATACTAGAATATAAGTTCTCCATGAAAGAAGAACACAAATCCATTACAATAGAAGAAGAAAACATCAAGATAAGTACAAATAAACCTCCCTCCAATGTTTCCTCCACTGTTGAGGCGTGTGTTGATCTGTAGTAATGAACTCTCTTCAAGCCTTTGCTATCTCCCAAGAGGATCCTTCCAAACTCTAGCCAAGAATGAGCTCCAAGATCTCCAGGACAACCAAAAAGGTGGCCAAAGGCCAAGAGATAGTTTCCAAACCCTAAACTTTGGTATTTATATGGTTTCCAACCTTTGCAAACTATCTCACATGTTTTATGTTTAACTAGGACCAACTTCTATGAAAATTGGGTGAGAATCAGGTCCCAAACGGTCTCTGAAATGGCTCAGACGACCTCCAAACCCGGGTTGAAAACACTGTAGATGGGCTGAAAACACTATATCAGATACTATGGATGGGTCCGTCCTGTACCAGACAGGTCCATCCCTGTAGCAAACTGGGTCAGCAACGGCCTCATTCATATTGCAGACGAGGTCGTTCATGACCTCGTTCATATCTCAAAACACTGTAGCTACAGTAAATTCTGAAAACATTGTGGCAGACTATTTCCTTAGCTTCTTTGGAGTGTCCAAAAATCCTCGTTTTGACTCCAAATCTTTGGGGAACTTTTCAATAATGAACGGGAGCGTTTGTAGGTCCCTTGTAGCTCCTTGAATTAGATGGTTTTGCCCTTGAAACAGCTCCAAAAGTCTTCTTTCTCCCTAATCGCCCCCGATGTGTCCTGTTTCAAAAATTTAATACATTATAAGTACCGACGGGTTACAATTCATTAAAATACATGCCAAATGTATACAAATATGATATAGAAATATGGTAATTTGAACACTTATCAAACATCCCCACACTTAAGCATTTGGTTGTCTCAAGCAAATAAAAATGAAAATAAAGAGATGATAAGTGTGCAACCTCTGGCTACAAAAGCATTAGTTCGGCTCTACTAAAAGTTCACTACCAACATGTGTATTCTCCTATTTCAACTCAGGACTTAGATCAATCTAGTGACATGTTCAATATAGCTCTAGACATAGCATGTTCACTCCACATGCCATGTATCTAAGTCCTACAATGGCAAGCATATCCTCAATGAACTCTGGAGGTTCCTTGGGACTCTAAGTTCTAAACAACTAGCCCATTCTCAAAAATAAATTCTTAATCTACTCTTTTCTTTTCTTTTTCACTCTTTTGCTCTTTTTTTTTTCTATTTTCTTTCCTTTTTTTTCTCTCCGGTAGGGTATCCATCATGGATCCGACTTCCCGGTTAACCAAAGATTAACATAGAGCGTAAGTCTTCATTTCTGAGGGATGCACATGCTAGCTAAGCACAGGAACACCCAACTACTCAAAAGATTACAACTCTATATACACGCGCTCATGTTCATAAGGGACTTTTCGGCTTGGGAAATCTATGATTAGGAGCAAAAATAAAAAAACCCAAGCTTACTTCATCACCAAGAGAATAGCACTATCATAATTTTTATTTTCACAGTCTCTATGTAAAATACTTATTTGTTTATTACAAATTTACCTACAAGGGCTAGAAGTTTGACTAGAATCTCGAAAACTCTTGGAGCCATTGAAAATAATACTGAGCACTGTAGGTCAAGAGAAACATGTCAATGGGTTATCCAATGTCTCTAAACAATATTGTTGTTACAAAGATTTTCTCTAAATGTCTATGAATTTTTCATAGAAGAATCTAAAAATTTTCTATATAGTGCACACAAAGAGTAGAGCAAAACTAAAAAGTTTTCAAATATGCCATCATTGGTTTACACTAAGCATGTGTTTTCATATAAATATGTGCAATGAATTCAAAAAAAAAAAAAATTTGCAATGAATTTTATAGCTGCGCATGTGTACCCATCCCCACACTTAGAAATTTGCATTGTCCTCAATGCAAGCAATAAAGCATAGTAAAAGATAGAGAAATAATTAGAACAAGGAGAAGGGCGAACTGAAACTTCTCCGATTCCATTGAGAAGATTTCAATATTTCTATGAGCTCGGGGTGGAAATCTGTTTTGGCCAAAATGTGTGCTCTCTCAAAATCCTGCAGGGCAAGAAGGGATCATTATAGCTTAAGAATAAAAACATAATAATAAAAGTTAGGGGTAAAGCCATTTTTGGTCCCTACAAACGGGACCAATGTTCATTTCCATACCAAAATTCAAAATTTGTTCAATGTGGTCCCCATGTATTGCATATTTTGACATTTTGGGTCCCTATATATTCCGTATTTTGGCATTTTTGGTGCCTATTCCGACTTATGGTCATGTGGAATACCAATAAAATGCATATAATCTTTTTATTATTATGTTTAGATCGTTATTTTGCTGATGTGGAGTGATAAGTGGTAGTATATGCTGATGTGGACCGTATTGAACAAATTTTAAATTTTTAGGATGGAAATGAACATTGGCCCTGTTTTCAGGGACCAAAAATGACTTTAACCCTAAAAGTTACTATTAAACTAAAAGAGAAGATGGTCCTTATCCATGACATAATAAAAACTAGTCCCCAGATGACGCTACCGGGGTGATAAGATATGGGTCCGGGAATGGTGCCTGTATAAAAAAAAATCAGAAAAATTCAATTCTGATGGCCCCGTCTATGTCACGGATGGTTCCACCTAACTTTGTTTCCCCTTCTATGCTCGATTCTTTTCCTATATAGATGGGTCTGCCTGGTTAACATACGGATCCGTCTGTACATGTTTTAGGGCTATTAGCACTGTCAGGCTGTTTCTGTGCAATCTATACATCAGACTCCTGCTGGATACTGAATTCCACCCCAATATAGTCAAAATTGAAGGGGTACAGAAGAAAATATAGATCAGACATGCCATCAATTTATTAAAACTTAGAACTAACTAACTAACAGGAAATAGGAATAACAAAAAAAAAATTTTCAAGCATTGGGTTGCCTCTAAAGAAGCGCTTGTTTAGAGGCACTAGCTTGACATACCTTTTT
Organism: Dioscorea zingiberensis; assembly: GCA_026586065.1. NCBI lineage: Eukaryota > Viridiplantae > Streptophyta > Magnoliopsida > Dioscoreales > Dioscoreaceae > Dioscorea > Dioscorea zingiberensis. Next base: position 20,606,474 of record CM048823.1, on the reverse strand, counting down.
ATAACCTTAAGGTAGCTTGAAAATGGTATATTCCTCCCGGCTACAGCTAGCATAGCCACTGCTAGAAAATGTAGAACATACATGTTGGGAGAGTTTCTTTCTGGGGGTTTCAACACAATTACCTTTAGGCCTCGATGGAAAAATTTAGCCTGGTAATTGGTCAATTTTGGCTTTGGCTGATCCTTGGATTGAATCATCCTCCTCGCTCCTATTTTTATCCCGGATGCGTCACTTCTGTCCTCAGTGTGTAGGCCAGCTACAAACTATAGAATTTGTTCAAGAAGTGTTAGCTTTGCTTTTTCTACCTCCTTGTCCATTTGCACACTAACCCATACGTGCACTTCATGGTCACAACTCCATTGTTTCTCAAAATCTGTTTGAGGAATCTCACGCTCCGACCCCAAAATCCTGGACCTCGTGCACGTGAGCAAACCGGCCTTACCCAAGTAGATGTGAGCTCTACTCAGTTACAAGGCCTGGATAATCATAAAGCAATAACACATATAAAGCAGAATAATAAAACATACATATAAAGTCAAAGTAATATCAGCGGAAGATAAATCCTAAGGGTACAGGAACCCTATAATGTAAAGTACATAACTGGTCCCTCATGGACCAAATCAAAAGTGTCCTCACTTATAACAATGAAATCAGAGGTAGCCAACCTCAACGACAGTCCTTATGCCCCACGCATAACTTCGGTGGCTCAAGTCCGTTATTCTACAGGATCTGAATGGAGTAAGAATAAGTGTATGAGCTTTTCAAAGAAAAGCCCAGTAAGCACCCCCGCAGGGATAAAAAACAAGTCATGTATAAGAAGAAGATAAGCAAGTAGAGCAAATCAATAACATGAAACCAAACGAGTGAAGCTACACCCCATGTTAACCAACACCTAGGAGTCTTAGACCCACCACAAATGTAAACAACGGTAGGGACACCTAGTCACCACTACGGCCTCAAAGCCCTGAAGAAGCAATCCAAAGAAGACTCTCAAAGTATCCCCCGGTTAGTCGTCAGCCTGAGGTGGTATCAACCTTTAGTCGAAAATTGGCAATGCTATCTTTCATGTGTGTCGACACCGCCAGTATATTATCCCACTGATAGGTGGACGGCAAGAGTATCCTCCCCCTGACATGGAACCATCAAAATGCCAAGGTGTCCGTAACCCCGAACGCTCCACAGGAGCCCCCACGATCTACTGATCCAGGCGGAAGAATCCACAAGAGTAACACATTTCTGGTGGAAAATAAATATTATACAACCATACACACATGCACAACATTGGATCAATAAGGTACTACTCCAACGAGTCAAGTAAGCATGAAATCAAGAAAACAATAATCCAAGACATTAAATAAGCATATATGGCATCAACAAACCAAGGAACCAACCAATCAATGATTGGGAAGCGCACAAATATGAGATTAAAATTAACATGACAAAGGAGAGAGCCAAAGACACTTACCTGAGATGTATAGAATCAATCTGTGTTCTCCTTTAACATGGCACTCCACACTAACTCGAGATCTGTTAGGCGGAAGTTTAATCTTAGTATATTTTCCATAAAATTTATATTAAGTTATCGATAGACCCATGTGTTAACCCAATGATTGGGTTCAAACATACTTGAACTCTTAATGAGAGTGGGCTGTAGCCCAATCTTAACTTTATGCATGATGTCTCTCTCTCCTTGACTTATAAACTAAATCTCATATTGACCTCTCAGTAAGTACATACTTGCCAGGGAATGAAATCCAGTCCCATAACCTCTGAAATATTGATGCACGCCTGCCAGAGAGTGGCTATATTGTATGATCTGCAAGTTCTTTCCTCTCCCTCTCTCTCTCTCTTTTCCTTTCTCTCTCCCACAACTAGCTAACTTTCAATGAGTACTAGCAATATTAAAACTCTAAGCTATAGTATGACATTAAGAATTAAAAACTTAGAATGACATGAATTAAACCCAGCAAGAACCCAATGCACATGCATATCAAACCCAAGTAATATGCAATAAAGGTCAGTGATCCTAGATTCTCTCTTAATACTCAACTCTGAAGCTATTCTTCAAGTGGTCATAAACCCACTAAGAATCCATTACTTAACTAAGATAACCTCTCTTATGCGGTTTTGTGTATCTCCCTAACTCCCATTAATACTCATGCAAGCCTCTCCCCCTATTAAGGACCCTTAAACATGATTATCATGTTGTTAGATGCTCTTGAGATGCTTTGCTATCTTTAGACACTTGCACAAACATCTCTAAACAAGGTTTATCAACACTCACCAGGTCAGCGACGGTTGCTGGCGTTCCTGAGATAATCACCGGCGATGGACGTCACTCCGAAGGTGGTGGTAGCTTGTCTCGGCAGCTCAGCTCCGTCGAGCTTGAGCCCGACGGCCTCCTCCGACAGCTCGAGTCCCTCGGAAGTCCAACACGTCTCTATGTAGCTCCTCCCTCTAACCAAACCGACCTCTTCGGTTTTCTGGGAACCAAGAGGCTCAGCTTCCCTTTATCACTGAGGTATTGCGACGGTAATGGATGAGACAACTCGCTGCCACCCGCCCCACCTCGGAACAGTAAACTCGGCTGGTTGCCCAACCGTAAGTCTGATGCATCATTCCCCGGATTCGCTACCACGAAAATCCAGTGATGCATCATTTGCCGATCTTGAGGTTAGGTGAGAGTCTTCATGAATACCCTCCACATTTGTACCTTGGTTTGGCTCACAAGCTTTTGATCGCGACCGTGCATGGCTTCCACCAAAACCCCTCCATCTCTCTACTTATCATGTATGTCCCAGCCAACCCACACGTAATGCACATACACACATACACGTAACACATATATATATATATATATATATATATATATGATATTTTATATACCTTTCCTATTAGTTTTTCATCTAATGGATGCCCAGCCAATCCTAACTCATCAATCATGTAATGTTGCACGCCAAACCGTACATATATATTTATGTATATGATAAGGGTGAAATCGGCAAGGACACGTGGAAATGTTTCAACCCGACGCGTGGAAGATTCCGCATCCTCAGATCACTAACGCAAGTTCGAACTCATTCTCCCCAAAGAGTTTTCCGAAGAACCTCCCAAAGAGTTTTCCAAAGAGCCTCCCAAAACAGGCCTCCGAAGAGCCATCCGAAGAGTCCCACAAAGAGGTTTCCAAAGAGCCTCCCAAAACAGCCCTCCGAAGAGCCATCCGAAGAGTCCCCCGAAGAGTCTCCCGAAGAGCCTCCTGAGCAGGTTCCAAAAGAAAGAGGAACTTCCAAACAGCTTCCAAACAGTCTTCCAAATGGTCTCCCAAGCAAACCTTCCGAAGAGATTTCCGAACAAGCCTTCCGAATGAGACTCCTCTTCTCTCTTTGCCGAGGAGCTCTGAACCCTTCTAGAAGGAACAATAGGCGAATCGAAAAACCGAAGAGGCCGTGACCAAGGCCTATAAATAGCCAAGGCCTCACACTTGTAAAGCAGATTGAACTCTTTGTACACACACTCTCCCCCTCCCTCCTCCTCGTTTGTAAAGAATCACTCATAGTGGATTTCTCTCTCCAAGCTTGGAGACCCGTGGTTTTTCCCCGATTTGAGGGGTTTTCCACGTTAAAACCTTGGTGTTTGTCTTCTCGATTCTCTCTTTCTTGGCCTTCTTGGATCTTTTCCCCAAAAAACCCTTATAAATTCAAGTGTTGGCTTGATTCTTGGTATCTTCCCAAAAATCTCGTTAATGTTTTGGCGCCGTCCGTGGGGACGCGATCAAGAAGTCATGGCGACTACTAGGAGATCAAGACAGAGCCAGAATCAAGAACAGACGAGCGTCGTTCACCCAACCCCACCCCTTGTTGAAGCGATGCCCGCCCCAACTGGGGCAACACCTCCGCCCCCAGACGAAGCCCCTCCAGCGGTAGAAGGGGACCCTCAACTTTGTCCTCGAACCATAGAAGTTCCAGAAGAACGCTTCAGGGCCATGGAGAAACAAATTGCCGACCTGGTACACAACATGATGACGGTTGAGCGCCATGTTACCCAAGCGACGGCACCACGTGCCCTACTATCTCTCTTGGGAAGCCGGGAGCACTCCGCGGTTCACTCTCCTCATTACCGCGCGCCTACGCCGCGACGAGGGCGGAGCCACCGTTCTTCGAGCCGAAGCCCTACCCCGCCACGCCCCCCTTGGAGAGAACGGTCCCGATGCGGCCAGAGGCATCGGCAAAGACGCCTCACTCGCGGAGAGGATTTGAATCCCCCGAGCCACATTGGAGACGCCGATCGCCTCGACACCACTCTCCAAGAATGAACTCACCCCTATTGTATTCGCCTCTGCACCACCCATATGGGCGCTCCCCGCCAAGGCAGCACTCCCCCCATGATTATCAATCAAGGGGTCGCTCTCCCAGACGCAACCGTTCCCCAGAATCCTATTGCGGAGGCAGAATCAGTGATCGTAAGAGGGTCTTGACTTATGTCCCATACATGCTCTCACCCTTCATCAAGGCAATCTGGGAGGCTCCATTCCCAGAGAGATTCCAGCCTCCCAACATCAAATATTACGACGGAACCACCGATGCCTACGAGCATGTGGATCGTTATTGCGCGGAAATAATGACTAATGGCCTCAACGAAGTCGTTTTATGCCGCGCATTCCCGAAAACCCTCACGGGAATTGCCTACAACTGGTTCAGGAGTCTGCCCCTCGAATCCATAGCCAGTTTCAGGCAATTAACCGAGCTCTTCTTCCAACGGTTCGCCAATTGCCGAAGGCAGATGAAAAACCCCGTGATGCTCCTCAGATGCAAGCAGATGGAGGGGGAAAGCCTTCGAGATTATTTGGATAGATTCAGTAAAGAGACCTCCGGAATGTCCCACCTCGACTCTATCATGGTTGTTGGTGCAACACTGGATGGAGTTCGGGATGGTTCTTTCCTTGATGCGATTTTTGGAGCCGTTCCGAAGGACTTGCCCGAACTAATGAGCAGGGCGCAGTCCTATATCGCTGCCGAGGAGTTCAAAGCTGGCCGAAAAGAAGAAACCTTGCAAAGGATCAGGGAACTCCAGAGAGAAGAATCCCGATCCGACAGATATAAAGATCCTAGGCAAGGAGAGCAGAGGCCCCGGAAAGAGCCAGAAAGGAGGCGAGACGAGTCATCGCGCCGAACCGACTACAACCCTCAGGAACCAAGGAGGCCTCGGTTCCCAGGGAAGTACAACAACTACACCAACCTCAACACATCTAGAGAGAATATCCTGATGCAGATACAACACAAAAAACTCTTGAAGCAACCAAACCCCATTAAGGAGTCCGCGACTATGAAGCGAAGCGGAAAGTTTTGCGCCTATCATCAAGCCAAAGGTCACACGACCGAGGACTGTGTCCAATTGAAGGATGCCATCGAAGACCTCATCAGGGCAAGGATACTTGATCAATTCCTACGGCAAGAACAGAGGATCCTCCACCACAACAGGCCACACCTGCCGAAGACCTCCCCCTGCTCTTCATTGCCGGAGGCCCTGGCTATGGAGGAGAAAGCTCCTCCTCCAGGAAGAGTTATGCAAGGATGGTAGGGGCAGTGCACGAAGATCCACCCCAGAAACGAGCCCGCCTATCAGAGCTGATAACTTTCTCGAGCGAAGACCTTCGGGGCGTCTCCCAACCCCATGACGATGCTTTGGTGATAGCAGTCAAAGTGGGAGTCTTCATGATATATAGAGTACTCGTCGATACTAGGAGCTCGGTTGACATCATTTTCTGGGACGCCTTTGAACGAATGAAGATCGGCGCGGATAATCTAAAACCAACCAAGTCCCCCCTAATGGGTTTCAATGGGAGCCCCCTTCAACCCTAAGGGATCATAGCTCTTCCTGTTACCCTCGGCAAACCTCCACGAGCGGTTTCCTCCATGATCAACTTTCTGGTGGTTCGGTGCCCCTCTAGCTATAATGTAATCATGGGTAGACCCTCCTTGAACATCTTCAGTGGTGTCCCCTCAACTTACCACATGATGCTCAAATTCCAAACCGAACATGGATGCGGAGAGATAAAGGGCAATCAAGCAACTTCTCTACAATGCTACATCAACTACTTGAAGAACCGAGGCGGAGAGTCCGGCAAGGTATCTGAAACACTGACCCTCGAAGAGCTGTTACCCGAGGATGAGGGACGAGAAGCTCGTCGCCCTACCCCAGTGGAAGAACTAAGAAAGTGTCAATTTAACGAGGAGATCCCCGAGCGAACGGTGCAGCTTAGCAGTGAACTTAGTCCAGCACATCAGGAAGAGCTCCTAGGACTCCTGAAATGAAATGATGATATCTTCGCCTGGGCTGCCGAAGAGATGCCAGAAGTACCCCGCACCATTATTGAACATCACCTGAAAGTAGATCCTGCCTTCAAACCTGTCACTCAGAAGAGGAGGAACTTCGCTCCGGACCGCCTTGAAGCTGTCGAGGAGGAGGTTAGCAAGTTATTGAAAGCAGAGTTCATCCGGGAGGTCCAATACCCCGTGTGGCTCTCCAATGTTGTCCTTGTAAAGAAAGCCAATGGAAAATGGCGTATGTGTGTGGATTTCACAGATCTAAATAAAGCGTGCCCCAAGGATTGCTACCCCCTGCCTCTGATAGATAACCTTGTAGACTCTACTTCGGAATACGAAATGCTTAGCTTCTTAGACGCGTTCTCAGGGTATAATCAGATCCGAATGGCAAGAACAGATGAGGAAAAGACCTCGTTCATCACCTCCAGGGGAACATATTGTTACAAGGTCATGCCCTTCGGATTGAAGAACGCCGGAGCAACATTTCAAAGGCTAGTAAATAAAGTCTTTGCGAAACAAATTGGAAGGAATGTTGAGGCCTACGTGGATGACATCCTGGTCAAAAGTGCAAAAGCCGAACACCATGCCTCCGACCTCCAAGAAACTTTTGAGGCATTGCGGGCCCACGGCATGAGTCTCAACCCAAGTAAGTGCACCTTCGGAGTTCGCTCGGGGAAATTCCTCGGTTTTATGATCACACAAAGAGGAATCGAGGCCAATCCAGAGCAAATCCAAGCCATCATGAACACCAGGCCACCAAGGAGCATCAAGGAAATTCAACGTCTCAATGGGAGACTAGCCGCTCTTGGGAGATTCATCTCACGGTCTGTAGAGAAAAACCTACCATTCTTTCGTGCCCTCCTGGCTGCACCAAAATTGCAGTAGATAGAGGAGTGCGATAAGGCCCTCGACCAGCTAAAGAACTACCTTCAATCACCCACCCTTCTTTCCAAACCGAAGACAGGAGAAGAGCTCTACGGTTACCTTGCAGTTTCAGACTGCGTAGTCAGTTCAGTTCTCACAAGAGAAGAGGATGGGACACAGAAACCAGTGTATTACATCAGCAAGGTACTTTCAGGAACTGAGTCGAGGTACCTTCCGCTCGAGAAGCTCGCCTTCGCGTTAGTGATCTCAGCCAGAAAGCTCCCCCCGTACTTTCAGTCCCACAAGATAAAAGTACTTACTGATCAACCTTTAGAGCAAATACGTCACCGGCCTGATGCTTCGGGCCGCTTAGCGAAATGGGTAATCGAGCTCAGAGAATATGATATCAGTTATGCCCCTCGGACAACCATCAAGGCCCAAGTTTTGGCAGATTTTATCGCAGAGCTTACCGTCACCAAACCCGAGGAGCCTGAAAGCATGAACCTCCCGGAAACATATCCCGCCTCCTCTTCCCAATGGGTCTTGCACGTTGACGGCTCAGCAACTGTAGAAAATTCTGGAGCGGGAATAGTTCTCCGTTCCCCCTCAGGATGAAGCACCTCCACGGTCCTTAAGTTCACCTTCAAGGCCACACAACGAGGCCGAATACGAGGCAGTAATAGCAGGACTACAGCTTGCCTGAAGCCTCGAGTCCAAAACCTACAAATAAATACCGACTTGCAACTCATGGTGGGCCACATAACAGAAGAATTCGAGGCTCAAGAAGAGAATATGCTGAAATACAAAGCTGTAGTACAATATCTCATGAAAAGCTTCCAAAATGTTCATATAAACAAGGTCCCCAGAACTGAAAACCAAGAAGTGGACCTCTTATCCAAACTTGCTACCTCGAATGGGGACGTCTAGCAACCCATCAACATTCAGCATCTAACAACAAGGACAATTGAGTGTTGTCCCCCTGAAGAGCTCCTCGACATAGAAGACGGACTTTGTTAGATGGACCCCATCTTGGACTACCTCAAGGATGGAACACTTCCACCGGACCTCAAGCTCTCCCGACGCATTGCCGTTCGATCCACCCGCTTCAGCATCATAGATGGCCAACTCTACCAGAAGTCCTATTCTTTACCTCTCCTGAGGTGCTTGCGACCCTCCGAAGAGAACCATGTCCTCAAGGATATCAACATAGGAATAGCAGGAGATCATCAGGGCGGTAAAGCCCTTAGCCACAAAGTCCTTCGGCAAGGCTACTACTGGCCAACTTTGTCAAAAGATGCTATCGAGTTTGCCAAGAAATCCAACGCGTGCCAAAGGCATTCCAATATCCAGAAGAAACCTGCCGCTCATCTGACACCAATCGTGGGCACAAGGCCATTCGCCCTCTGGGGAGTAGACATTCTTGGTCCCTTCCCAGTGGCGGCTCGACAGTTAAAATTCTTAATAGTCACGATCGACTATTTTACCAAATGGGTGGAAGCAGAACCCCTATCTTTGATTACGGAGAAGGCCTGCTAGTCCTTTCTTTAGAAGTCAGTTGTCTGCCGGTTCGGAATCCCTCTGGCCTTCATAACAGATAACGGCCGCCAGTTTGCCAGTTCCGCGTTCAAAGCTTTCTGTGAGAAACTCGGGATTGAGCATAGACTCACATCAGTCACCCACCCCGAGGCGAATGGGCAAGTTGAAGTCACCAACCGAACACTCCTCCATAGCCTGAAGACCAGGGTTCTTAGCAATGGCTCCTCATGGGCAGAAGAAGTTCCCGGGACTCTATGGGCATACCTAACCACCGCCTGAACGCCCACTAGGGAAACACCATTTGCCCTGGCCTTCGGGGTGGAGGCAGTAATCCCTCCAAAAATTTGAATACCCACCCTGCGGACACAAGCATTCGACCTGGCAACTAACGAAGAGAAACTCAGAGCCGAATTAGATCTTCCAGAAGAGAAAAGGAATATGGCAAACCTCCGAGTAGCAGCTTATCTCCAAAAAGTAAAGAAGTTTTATGATTCAAAGATAAAGGTGGTCACCTTCCAGATGGCGATTTGGTCTTGCAAGAAAACAAGTTAGAGGGGAACAAGAGCAAGACAGGAAAACTAACCCCAAACTGGGAAGGGCCCTACATTGTGACAGGAATTGTGAGGCCAGGCACCTACCGGCTCGCCAAGTTGGATGGAAAGAAGCTGAAACGTCCTTTCCTTTCCGAAGCACTAAGGAAGTATTACCAATAAGACTTCGCCACTCCGCTCAAACATTTTACTTTAATACAACATACGCATCATCCAAAGTCAATACCACAAAGCAGAGATGACTCAACTTCGATTCCTCCTCGGAATCAGGGTTCTGCGCCTTGATCGCGAACCACTTCGATTCCTCCTCGGAACAAGGGTTCTGCGCCTTGATCGCGAACCACTTCGATTCCCCCTCGAAATCAGGGTTCTGCGCTTCGATCACAAACCACTTCGATTCCCCCTCGGTATCAAGGTTCTGCGCTTTGATCGCAAACCACATCGATTCCTCTTCGGAATCAAGGTTCTGTGCTTTGATCGCGAACCATTTCGACTCCCCCTCAGAAACACAATTTACCACCTCCACCTCAGAAAATATTTCCGCACCACAAACGGGAACCTCTCCTACTCCCAAAGCCCACTTAAGGATCCACACACCTACTCCTACAAGTACGACCTCGGAGTTTTTGGAGAAAAACAGATAGAAATATAGCAAAAGCAACTCAAATTCATTTATCAGGGAAGAAACATTGGAAACATGTCAAACATAGTTACATCGACATCACAGCGGAAGTCTACACAGACAACCACTAAACGACAAAGAAAGAAACAAATCTCTATGGCGCCGAGGGGGTACCCTTAGGAACAGGGAAGACATCAAGGCAGTCCCCCCTCCCCCCCATCATCACCCCTCGCTCCGGAGCTCGCCTCCTCTCCGTGACTAAGTGCAGAAGCATCCCCCAAAGGCGCTTCACCCGCCGAAGCTATCTCACCGCCACAAGCTGCCTCGGGAGCAGGACCTGTAATGATCAAAACAACGAGTCACATAAGGGCTGCAAGAAGAAGAAAAAATCTAAAGCCTTACCCTCCTCCTCGACCTCATCTAAAGAGAGCTCATCGTCCAGGAGCTCATCATCAGTCTCCATGTTCGGGTCCTCTCCAGCTAAGGTCTTGAGGGCCTGCTTATACGACAGAGTGTTGAAGTCTGTGGAGATCGTCCCACAAAGGTCCAAAGTCTCCTTCAGCGCTCGGTCTCCCTCCTCCACCGCAGCATCCCTTTCTGCACCTACTTGGATAAGGGAACCGTCCCTCTCCTCGGTTTCCTTCACCAACTTATCCTTTTCCTCTTGAAGAGCAAGGATCGACCGTTTGGCACAATCCAAGTCCGAAGAGAGCTTTTCGGCCTCGGCTTTAGAAGAAGAAAGACTCGCCTCAGCCTCCAAACACCTCTCTTCAAAACTTTGCTTAGATAGCTTGATTTGCTCCACCACCTCCTCGAGCTCCTTCACTTTCTCAGTACGGGTCTTCACACGACCCTCCAACTCTAACTTCTCCTTCAAAGAATCACGGCATTGGCTGCGGCGTCTGACGAAGCTGTTTACCTCTCGATCGTGTTCTTCTCCCCTAACAAGAGAGAAAGATCAGTCCGAAACCTCTGGTTCTCTGCCTCTAGACTCGACACGGCACAGTGAAGATTGTGACCTGCCTCCAGAAAACATGCAGCGCAGTCCATCATCACTCCGCTCTGGAAAGAGGATACACGCTGTCTAAGTATCGAACACTTGAAAGTCCTTAAAGGACATAAGTTGGGAAAAGAAACTTACCTAAACCGCGGCTAGAAGCATGTGGGCCGCCAGCTCAACCTCATCAAGACACCACAACTGAGACTCCATTTCTTCCGTCTGAAGGAGTTCTAATGACACGGTCGCCAACGCGGGATCATGACACAAGAGGCCGTCGAATGGGTTGAACCTTAGCCCCAGAGAGCTTCCCGAAGCCTAACCCATTTCATCCGCTTCGGTCGCAGGACCCTTCATCTTGTCTGTAGGAGGAACCGAGGCACGTTCCGGATCCCTCCCTTCAGGATGTCCAAATCCTTGGCGGCTAGGCTCCTCAGCACCGCAAGAAGAGTCCAGAGCATTTTCGATCTCTCGCAGCAAAAGGCCACCAGAGTCGAGTGGTTCGGAAGAAACGCTCACTGGGGAGACGTTGCTCGCCCCACGAATCCCCTTCCTACGTTCACTAAGGGGAACGTGATCTTCTTCAGAGAGGTTCCCTCTCTCGCGGGAGGAGCTACCTCACCTCCCTTCTCCTCTTCGGAGACCACAACTATGGAGACCGTCTTCTTCATGGCAACTGACTTCTTATTCCGCTTCAGAATCTTCCGCGGAGGAGCACTCGCCTCAGTATCTCCCCTCTCCTCCTCCCGAAGAGGCTCCTCAGATTGCCCCCCCGCTACCTCGAGGGTTTTCTCCTTATCAACAGAAGCTCCCTCTTTCGTTTGAAGAAGCTTGGGAGGTTGACCATCCCGCACCGAGGCCTTCCTTTTCCTTTTCTCAAGCTTCGCCGTTCTCAGCTTAGCCTCGTTAGCTCGCACTCCCGCCAAGAGAATGTTTAGTGCAGACTACAACTCGATTGGATTACCTGTTAAGAGACATAGGGAAAACACTTCAGGAAAACAGAGAAAAATCGGAACATTTGAGAAAAGAAAAGGAATGAAACGAAGACCCTACCCAGGGCGGGATAAAGATCGCAGGCTTGCAGGATCTCAGTGGTCAAATACCTATCGACAGGGATATCAAACCACCCCTTGAGCTTCTGAAACTCAGAGTCCTCCTCCGGCGTAAGATCCTTCCTTTCCAAGGGAAGAAGCTTCGGGGAGCCCCACTGAGTCCGAACCCCTAACCCCTCGGTACTAGAAACAAAGAAAAAATTTGACTTCCATCCTTTTATTGACGAAGGAAGAGGACCGAGGAACCTCCTATTCGCCCGAGCCCCAAAATAATACCAATCGGTGTGTCTCTCCTTGCTCAAACCAAAGAAAAGCTTAAATCGAGAAACAGAAGGCTCGATTTGGTGATAAAGACACATAATCACGAACCCACATAAGCACCTCAAGGAGTTCGGAGCTAATTGGGACGGACAAACCTCAAACTCCCTAAAGATGTCTAAGAAAAGCTTCGGAAAAGGCAACCTAAGCCCAGCAAGAAGGGTGTCGTAATAAATCGTGATTTCACCATCCTTAGACGGCGAACTCGCACGCTCTGAAGGCGCTTGGACCCTATACTTCAAAGGAGATTCAACCCCAGTGATCTTGTATGCTAAAGCTATTCTATGGATCGCTTTTGAAGAAAGGAGGTTAGGGTAGGAAGAAGAACAAACATCTGGATTTTTGACTACATCCGTAACGGTCTCAAGAGCTAAGACAAGAGGATCAACCAGCGGAGAAGCAGAAGTAGGAGTAGAAGAAGAAGATGGCTCACCTCAAGCCATGAGTATTGTCCGGATAAACAATGGCGAGCCTCTACGCATACAAAACACCGGAACCCGCAGTGGAGAAGATGAGCACAATCCTTTGAAAGGGAAACTCCTTTCGAAAAAAGAGGCGTGACGGGAGAAGGTATAACAAACACTATTCTCTTCCAACGGCTCAGATCACTCCTCCAACCGGCGCGTAATCAGAACCGGACACATGTACAAGCGATGAACGGTTCGGATTGAAGCATAGATGGGAACCACGCTAGATTCGCGCCATATAAGATGATGATGGAACAGTCGCAATCATTACTCCTACCGGCGCTTGCGAAAAAGAAGCCTTGAGAAACTGGAAAGGTACGACGCATTTAATGCGCCTCGAATCATCGATTAGACTCTTCACCTGCTCACTCATAACTTTATCCAATCCAGAACCGAAGCATCTGCATCTCCTCCATGCCACTAATCTGAAATACTCTTCGGAAAATCTCATGACAATCACAAGCCTCCGTTTGTATGCTTAGCTCACGCAAGCATACTAGAGGGGGGACTGATGATAAGGGTGAAATCGGCAAGGACACGTGGAAATGTTTCAACCCGACGCGTGGAAGATTTCGCACCCTCAGATCACTAACGCAGGTTCGAACTCATTCTCCCCAAAGAGTTCTCCAAAGAGCCTCCCAAAGAGTTTTCCGAAGACCCTCCCAAAACAGCCCTCCGAAGAGCCATCCGAAGAGTCCCCCAAAGAGTTTTCCAAAGAGCCTCCCAAAACAGCCCTCCGAAGAGCCATCCGAAGAGGCCCCCGAAGAGTCTCCCGAAGTGCCTTCTGAGCAGGTTCCAAAAGAAAGAGGAACTTCCAAACAGCGTCCAAACAGTCTTCCAAATGGTCTCCCATGCAAACCTTCCGAAGAGATTTCCGAACAAGCCTTCCGAACGAGACTCCTCTTCTCTCTTTGCCGAGGAGCTCTGAACCCTTCTAGAAGGAACAATAGGCAAATTGAAAAACAGAAGAGGCCGTGACCAAGGCCTATAAATAGCCAAGGCCTCACACTTGTAAAGCAGATTGAACTCTTTGTACACACACTCTCCCCCTCCCTCCTCCTCGTTTGTAAAGAATCACTCATAGTGGATTTCTCCCTCCAAGCTTGGAAACCCGTGGGTTTTCCCCGATTTGAGGGGTTTTCCACGTTAAAACCTTAGTGTTTATCTTCTCGAATCTCTCTTTCTTGGCATTCTTGGATCTTTTCCCCAAAAAACCCTTATAAATTCAAGTGTTGGCTTGATTCTTGGGATCTTCCCGAAAATCTAGTTAACATGATAGATTATATTATAATATATAATATAATATATTCCCTCCAACATGCATTTAATGTCTCATATAATAAATTCCCTCCTATAATATAATATGTAAGTAACTAGTTACTCCCTAGTTAATGTCTCATATTATATTATATTATATAACATATAATATATAATATAATATACTCCTCCTATCATGAATGCCTTTGAGTTTATCCTTCCAATGAATTTCATTGTATACTCCTTGGCTACCATGATTTGTGGATACTCAGATATCTCCCTTTTTAACCCTTCATTTCAATTAAAATACATCCAAGGTTGGGAACTTGATTAACCCATCTCCATAAGAAAAATTTCAAAATTTATTAAATAACTAAAGTCATTTTTTGTCCTTATATTTTAACTTAATATTCATTTTCGTCCCTGTACTTTGGGGTTTTTATTTGAATACGTTCCTAGTGCTGACATGGCATCATATGTGGCTAGTATTTGTAATGTGGCGGCTTACGTGGCAAGATTAGGATGATGTGGCATGCTAATATGGCAAAACATAATAGATTTTGAATAAATTATTTTTTTTAAAGGGTTAAAGCCATTTTTGGTCCCTGAAAATAGGGCCAATGTTCATTTCCATTCCAAAAATTTAAAATTTGTTCAATACGGTCCACATCAGCATATACTACCACTTATCACTCCACATCAGCAAAATAACGACCTAAATATAATAATAAAAAGAGTATATTCATTTCATTGGTATTCCACATGATCGCCATGTCAACAATAGGGACCAAAAATGCCAAAATACGAAATATATAGGGACCCAAAATGTCAAAATATGCAATACATAGGGACCATATTGAACAAATTTTGAATTTTGGGATGGAAATGAACATTGGTCCCGTTTTCAGGGACCAAAAATGGCTTTAACCCTTTTTTAAATGATGATGTGATATGCCACATTGAATAAAAAATTAACCGTATTCAATTCATATGCCACCTGTGCTGCCACGTCAGCACCAGGGACATATTTGAACAAAAATCCCAAAGTACATGGACCATATCAAAGATTTTTAAAGTACAAGAACGAAAATGAACATTTGGTTAAAGTATAGGGACCAAAAATGGCTTTAATCCTTTATTAAGTCAATAAATTTGGTGGCCTTTACAAGGATGTTCTCCTATCCGGTTTTCAAGCTTGTGAAGAATGGCTTGCATCTTTGTAATTGAAGCATCAACAACTTCAAATTCAACCTATATTTGTAGTTTAAATTGTCTTAACTCCTCCATGAATGTAGAGATTTCTTCTTTCAACAATGGCAATTTGACCACTCTTTTGCTTCTAAAGTATGAGTCAAATTAAGATCATCCTTGCAATTTGCTTTCTCATGACTCATTTCCATATCCATATCCATAGGGGTGGTCGTTACTTGCAATCCTTCCTCAGAATCAGGAGTGGGTTGTCTAATGTGTGCATTATTGAGCTCTTGAAAGTACCCCTTTTCATGTTCCATAAAATTGGCAAAGACCTTTTGGCAATTCAGATTTTCTGATGCCTCAGTGTGGGTTGTCTGAATGTATCTTGCCAAGATTTCTTCTAAAGTTGCCCTCCCACTTTGTGGCGGTTGGTATTGAAAATTTTGAGGAGAATTGTGCCATTGTTCATGAAGTCGGGAATATTGAAGAACTCCTTGTGGTGGGCATCCCCATAGTGATCCATCTTGAAAATTTGGGTAGTTCGGGTGTCCTCCCCAATATGACTGATAAGCTTTATTGAATGGGGTTCTTTGAGTTGGTATATTGCTTCCAAGTTTGCTTACAATTTCTGCAAGAGTAATGGTTGTAGCCTCCAAATCTGAATCTGCACAGTACATTATACCTTGCACAGAAGAGAACACAAAAAAACAGTTAGACATATATTTTTTTGTATAAAGTAAAGAAAAATGAGAAACCTAAGGCTAATGTCTAGACTAATAAACTTCTAATGTTCCTAGTAATCTTGGTCCCCAACAACGGCGCCAAAAACTTGATGGAGCCAAATGTCGAACCCACAAGGACAGAGAAATATTAATACTAACTGTTTGTCTATTATCTAGTCTATCCAAGAGTTGGAAGGTGTTTAATTAATCTAAACTAAGAAAACGTAATAATTGGATATCACTAATGACAGGATTGAATCTTAGGGTAAATCAAGTATAAGAAGGGGGTATTCAGGCAATGGATCCCCCTTGGTTTTCTAACAAGATAGATACTATATGGTAAAGTTAACAATTGTAACCGATTGGACCATGGATTCCTATATCACTTTCACTTCTGTCGTCACAGCCGAATTACTAACATTAAGTGGGGCTCTAGGGAATCTACTTCTTAGAAAGATCGTGGGAATAAGACACATGAAAGAGTTGCTCTTTTTAATGCCCGAGTTTCTGGTGCACTCACAATCCCTTCTATTGAGGTAGTTCTAATACAAGGAAGTGTTCGCTTCTTCCTTCGTATGAACCTATTGAGATGCTAGGGCTATCGTAACATAAGCATTCAATGAATGGAATAACACTCAATAGATCTTAAATCGAAAACAAACAACTAAATACCATGAACATCCAATATCACAATTAAGCTACAACCAAGGGGTCATCAATGCCTAAATACTAGAATATTAGTTCTTCATGAAAGAAGAACACAAATCCATTGCAATAGAAGAAGAAAACATCAAGATAAGTACAAATAAACCTCGCTCCAATGTTTCCTCCACTGTTGAGGCGCGTGTGGATCTGCAGTAATGAACTCCCTTCAAGCCTTTGCTATCTTTTGGGAATCCTTCCAAACCCTAGCCAAGAATGAGCTCCAAGATCTCCAAGACGGCCAAAGGCCAAGAGATAGTTTCCAAACCCTAAACTTTGGTATTTATATGGTTTCCAGCCTCTACAAACTATCTCACATGTTTTATGTTTAAGTAGGACTAACTTCTATGAAAACTGGGTGAGAATCAGGTCCCAAATGGTCTCTAAAATGGCTCAAACGGCCTCCAAACACGGGCTGAAAATACTATAGATGGGCTGAAAACACTATAGTAGATATTGTAGATGGGTCCGTCCTGTAGCTACAGTAAAACATGAAAAATACTGTAGCAGACTATTTCCTTAGCTTCTTTAGAGTGTCCAAAAATCCTCGTTTTGACTCCAAATCTTTCGGGAACTTTTTCATAATGTACGGGAGCGTTTGTAGGTCCTTTGTAGCTCCTTGAATTGATGGTTTTGCCCTTGAAATAGCTCCAAAACTCTTGTTTCTCCCGAATCACCCCCAATTTGTCCTGTCTCACAAATTTAATACATTATAAGTACCGACGGGCTACAAGTCATCAAAATCACATGCCAAATGTATACAAGTATGATATAGAAATATGGCAATTTGAACGTTTATCAATATATATAATATATAATAGTATTTCCTCTAACAATGATGCTTGCCGGGACCCGGCGGCTAGGCGTAATAGATCTATATATAAATAAAATAGTATCACCTCTAGTGGCGATGATCATCGTAAGGGGTGCAATGAGCCTTTGTTTTTATGTGTGTGTATTCTTGCTTTTCTCTGTGTCTCAATTATTGATACATGATTAATTCCACTTGAAGCATGCTGATGTGCACTGTTATATTTTCGGCATGCTTGTAAAGTACCCAACTTTCATTTTCATAATTAGTCTTTATTTGAAGCATTCTTGTTTCTTTATTTTGGAAACTGGTCTTGGTGTCTTTTCAAATGTTATAAGCATCTAATCAATCATCAAGCAAATTATTACTTGTTGTCAATATACTTACTATATGGTGTAGTTACTTCACTTCTATTATAAATTAATTGCAGATTGGGATAGAATTTCCAACAGTTATCTGCCCATTCATTATGTCGTTTAACTCTTTTTAATGTTTACTTATCTTATACAATTGATAGGAAGAGCTTCTTTCATAAAGAGTGTTTGTTGCATAGTGTTACCTTATGGGGGGACATAGGAATGAACATAGAGAGTCACTTAATTGGTCAAAGAGAACAAAAAGAAGTTGATTGATATATGCTACGAGAAGGTTAAATAAAATAAGCTTCATGGAACTACATTCAAGAAAGAGACTTGGGAGGCGATCAATAGAGAAGTCCTCCTTGCGAACAATGAGGATTATGGATTGGATCGGTTGAAGGCAAAGTGGAATCGGTTGAGACTTAGGTATTAGCTTTTTGTTGCACAACTTGCTCACATTGAGGTTACTTGGAACCCAGAAACAAACAATGTCAATGGTCCTAAAGCAGTTTAGGAAGAGTTCTATGCGGTATTATTTAACTTGCTTCTGCGATTTGTATATTTGAATGTTTTGATTAATAGTGCTTAATGTTCTTATAATTATCATTCATGTTTATGTAAAATAAACAGGAAAGAGTACAAATTATCTGGAAGGAAGGTTGTGAGAATTATAATGTTCTAGTTGAGATGTTTGAGGGGACACTAGCTTTCAAGCACTCCTCCAAATAACCGCCTCCAGATTCAAATGAAGATAAGTAGTTGGGAGAAGTGTTTTTTTATGGTAATTCTCAAGCTCGAATGAAGTGCTCCCAGGGAAACTGAAGGTTGTGGTGATCATTTTAATGCTTCTTTTGAAGTTGGTGCTAGCAATAATGGATGACCACTAAAATAACCATTTGAGTGTCGATGCAAATAGCTTAAGAATTATAAAATGGACTTGTTGGTAAATCAGTGGATTTGAAATAATGAATCAAGATGTGAGGAGAGCTTCTTGCTTAAGAAATACTTTCAAGGCATATTGGAAAGGATGTCTAAAGGGAGTTTAAAGCAAAATGATCCATTCTTTACTGATGCTTGTATGGAAATTTTGAATGGCATAGGAGGTCTTACTAATGACATGTATTCCAAGTTTAAAAACTCCTTGCAAAACCCTATAAGAAGGAACATGCTCATCAGAGTGTCATAGGGAAGGAGACTTGCATGGTTGCAAAATCTTTGAAGGGATGTCGTTGGTTGAGACTTTTGTTTATCGTCTATTTGAACTTTGGCTTTATTAATAGTGTTTGAACTTTGGTTTATTGTCTATTTGAACTTTGGTTTATTAGTTAGAATATGGAAACTTTCGAACTTTCATTAGTCCTTTTATTTGTTTTATGGAAGCTATTTTAGTTGGAATTATATTGTTGGTTTGTTTGAACTTTGTTTTTATGGGTTTTTTTTATGTAGATAATGGATAGGAAAATGATAAGGGATATGAAATTTGGTAGTCCTTACACTAGGATCCATGATATTCATATGGTCATGGAGTCTATGGAAGAGGAAGATGAAATTCAATTTTAAATGTTGCTAATTGTGTTAGCATATTAAGGTAATGTTCAAAGGACACCACAGAGAACATCAATGCTAACTGGTATGATGTATGTTAGAGAATTCCTCTATGACCATCTTGGGATTTATTATGAGAATTTCATTATGGAGCCACACATTTTCAAGAACTTGTGTGATACATTAAAGAATAGAGGTTATTTGCATGATGGCAAGAAGGTGATTGTGGAGGAGGGTAATGTTTGTAAAAATTCTTGCCCAAAATTCCAGGCGTCAGGATATTGCTGATCGATTTCCACATTCAATCTACACAGTCAGGAAATGGTTTAGGAGGTGTCTTTGAGTTGTTTGTAGCTTGGGCAATTAACTTATTAGACCATAGCCGCATCGTGGAGTCCATCTACACATCCAGGGTAACCCAAAGTATTTTCCATACTTTATGGTTTATATGGTTTCTTCGAATAACAATATGTTCAAGTATTACTAATTTAAAATATTTAGAGTATTTATTATGTAACAATTAATTTCATGATTACCTTGGAGCCATAGACGGGACGCACATTTCAGCCTAGGCAGCCATATCTAAGCATACAAGTTATCGAGGAAGAAAAAAGACCATCACACAGAATGTGATGGTCGCATACGATTTTGATATGTTATTCACATTTGTATACTCTAGATGGGAGGGTACTGCTAATGATGCAAGAGTGTTCATCGAAACTATGACGAATGAGACTTTAGGATTCCCGAAGCCAGTCGGAGGTATAAGCGCCCTAACTCATTAAAATCATATGAGTTTTTATCGTTGGACTAATTAATATATGTTAATAGATTTAAGGTTTCATTGTAAACAGATTAGTTCTACCTTGTTGACTATGGCTAGCCAAATACACTTGATTTCTAGCACCATATCGATCCCATTGGTACCATTTGTGGGACTTTCGTGGATAGGGTAAACTGCAAGATAAGGAAGAGCTCTTCAATTACTGGTATTCTTCTTGTCGAAACATAATTGAGCGGTACATCAGGCCTGATGAGTCTACGGATTTCTAGCACCTAGGTGTTGAAGGCAAGGTTTGCAATATTAAAATTGACACCCAATTACCCGGTTAGGAGACAAAGATTAAGTCCTATTGCTTGTTGTACCATTCATAACTTTATTAAGAGGAAACAACGGCTGGACAATAGGTTTGTTGCATGGTCTGATGAGTCTACGGACATTCCACCTACTGAAAATGCTGGTGGAAATGATGATGGGAATGCTGATAAACACATATATATTGATCTAGGTCAAGCTACAATAATGGTGAGAAGAAGAGAAAAAATGGCAACTCAGATGTTATTAGATATAGATGGTAGATGACAACATAAATTTATGTAAAAAAGCCTTATATGAATTTTATTATGTTGGTTTTTAGTTTTATTGGTAGTTTATTATATTTTTTTATAATAGTAAAAAAAAATTATATATACATATTTGATAAAATCACTAGAAAAGATATTAAACAGTTTTATAAAAAACCAAATAGCTTTTTCATGTTTCTGTAAATAGTTTTCAATAAGCCAAAAATTCTATTTTCCAGTTTCTGAAAATCAACAGAAAATCTACGTTATTCTTTAAAAACCAAAGGCCACCTAATATTTCCAAGATTTGTTTTCCTATCCTGTCCAATTGTTTTGAATTTTTAAATTATAAATTTAAAATTTAATTATTGACGTTCGTTGTTGTTTGTTTTAAGATAATTTATCATTTTACATTTAAATTTAGTAAAGATAAATATACTTGTTAATACTATATTTGATAATTTTTGTAAGAATTGATGAAATTATTTTGAAATCTTATCATCTCTGCAATATCTATCTATGATGAGGATAAAAACCGAGGAGCTTTACACTTGACACGTGGATCAATCCAATCCTTTGATCCGTGCCAGTAATCCCCTCGGGTCCCCACCCAGAGTTATCCTCCTCGGGAAATAGAAGGAAGACAACCGCCTCAGTTCTCTTAAGGGCAAACCTCCTCGGGAAGATTGGCCACCTCTTCGGTTTTCAGAGGTCAGGCCCCTGACCAAGAAGGCACCATGCACTCGAAGTTCACAGGCAGGCCACGCATTCAAGGACTTGACACCCTTCTAGAAAGAATTACAGTTGAGACCGTTGAGATCTAACTGAATGACAGCCTGGCGATCTGGAAGCATCTAAAAGAAAAGGTCGTTAAGATTTAACCGAATACTAGCCTGGCAATCTAGAAACATCTAGAAGAAAAATGAGTTGTCAACCTAACTAACTCCCGTTGGCACCCACATGGTCTATTAGGAGCTAACTGTAAAATCCAAGAAATTTTAAGAAATTAAAATGTTAAAATTTTCTTGGAATTATCTATATTTTTCCTAGAGTTTTAAAATAGGAAATAAATGAGGAAAAATTAAGTTTAAAAAAGGGATTTAAAACCCTAACTAGGGTTATAGTGACCAGAAGGACTTCCTGGTAAATTTTAAAAGTATGGGGGACTATAAAATAATTTTTCCTCTCACAGTCTTGGACCTGTATGAAATATTAGAAGTGTCAAGGACCTCTGGAGAATTTTCCTGCAAAGTTATGGTTTAACGGCTGAGATCAAGCCATCTATGAGAGTGCTGATCGTAAGGAAATGAGTAAGGCTCTCATTGAGCCACGTGGCGTCGAGAGATGGAATCCATCTCATCGCATACTCGATACGAGGCAAAGGAGAGGAAGTCAGGTAAAAAGGGCCCTACCGTGAGGGCAACCTGAAGCCGTTCATCAGCTATGTTAATGGATACGAGGCAAAGATCTAAAATCTTGACCGTTAATATATTTAAAATCCTGGCCGTTTAGATGGTGAAAGTGTCGGATCCGAGACGAAAGATTAAATCTCGGCCGTTTAAGAAGGATCAAGTGATCCTCGCCACCCATCTATGAGAACAGATCCCGAGGCACCACCGCCACTCCTCCGCCGCCTGCAACGTCCTCGCGCGAGGCCCGCCGGCTGTCCCGACATCCCAACACAGCGAGCTCTGTCTTCTCCGGTGAGGTGACGGGTGGAGGAGGTGAAGGCGCTCTCGGTGGAAGCTCTCGCGCCAAGGATCCAGGCGAGTCAGGGGGACCAAGGCCGCGGCTCACGTGGGAGAAGAAGGCGTGTGGCGGACGACGCTGGCGAAGAGGAGAAGTAACCGCTTGCCGGCCGGGCTCGTCGGAGTAGAGGCGAGGCGTTCTGCGGCGACTTCGACACTCCGTCGTCCAACAAACCCCTCGGTAAGCATCTAAAACCCGTAGAGTATTTTAGAGGCATTCTGCGATCCGTCGATAGTGGAGCTCGGAGACTATAGCTCTCACGGTAGAGAGCTTCTGGATTTCCGTGAAAGGGTGAAGGCTAGTGGCGCCACAGAGAAGTCATTGTAGTCGCCAAGCCGATGACGAACTCCGGGCGGCGGTGAGCACGGTGAGGAGAAGGACACAACATCGGTGCGTTGATACGGAGAGAGAGAGGTTGAAGATGAAGTTATTTAAAAATAATAATAATAATAATAATAAAAGTAAAAATAATAAAGGATAATGTTTAATTAAACATTCATAAACTTAGGGGTGTGACATTGATTTAATTAATTAAAATAATTATTTTCTTTCCTCTCTTTTAAATGAGAACATTAGTTGATTTTTATTGGCTAAACAAGGTATTAAAATGGGGAATTAAGGACATGTGACAATAAATAAAAGTTAATGAATTATTAACTTTGTGTGACAAGCTAATAATATTATTATTAGTCTTGAGTTAGAAAAACTAGTTGATTATTGTGACAAACAATAACTAATTAGTTAAGATAGTTATTTGAGAACTATTAATATGTCACAAATATTTTTTTTGGAAGCCAAAGTGTGTGACATATTTATTTGTGATATTGTTAACTTGGATGAGTTTGCTATTATAGTTTGAGTGACAAATTAATAACATGATCAATAATTTGAAAAACTATAGTGAGACATAGTTGAAAGTTAATCGGTTAACGAAATTGATTAAAGTTTGGAAAGTGTGACACATGCTCAATTAACCGAATAAAGTGTATAGTTCCATTGATAATAAAACTTAGGTTTTGTGACAATTATTAGATTATGAAACTTTTATTCATAAAATAATAATTAGGAAACATAAGGTTTTGATAGGAGATTAAAACCTTGGTTTGACAATAAAATTAGTATTGTCTCTAATGATAGTATGGATACTATTAATCAAAAGGTTATATAGCCCGGTTACTAGATGGAACTGTGAGTATGTGACATAATAATTAAGTAATAATTATTATGAAATGTGGAAACAAGATAAATAGAAATTAATTAATTAATTTCTTAAATTTGGGTAATTTGGTTATGTGATGGAAAATATTTGGTAAAGAAGCTAAATAAATTCAAAAAGAACCATTAAGCCCTAAACGAGATAGGCCATAGGGTCATAAACTACCAAATGACCAAAAAGCCCTTCAAGGGACTAAGGTCAACATAAATGGTGCAATGGGCTTGAAATGGGTCCAACTCAACTAGAGTTGACTAGGTTAGACCAAAGTGAATCTACAAGTCAACTAAGGGACACTGGAACGAAAATAAGGGCCGGTAACTCGAGAAAAGGTCCCTAGGACCCGTTAGTGGGCCTAAGCCCAACAAAAACGTTAGGCATGCATGGACACTTAGAGAGATAGAAATTATTGGAACAATAATTCTAATAAACCGTTATATGCCAGATACTCTCAGGGGAGACGTAAGGCATTTCAAAGGAGACCAGGAAGACATTTAGTCTCTAGAGGTAAGTTCACTTGCCTAGCTACCACCCGGTAACGGGATTTCTTGGACATGCTATGTATTCTTATTACATGCACTGTTGACGCCATACATGCTGTTCATATCTTCTTGAATCCTGTCGAGCATGTGTGTTTGTTTTCGGGACGTTGGTGTCCCTGTTTGCTATGTTCTACTGCCCGGACTCAGTGGAGCTAGGGAAGCTCCAATTTAGGAATGTTCAGGGTTAGGACCCCCTGACTTTCCTGACAGCCTTATCAGAGAAACAAATCTCTGGAAGTCTTACCTGTCAGTGGGCATGGTATAATCAATCGTTAACACGTAGGGAGAGGTAGTTCTACCGACTGCTGACTGGAGGGTCAAACGACCATCTAGGTATTATTATCCAAAATTTGGACATACCGGTAGGGGTAAACTTTGAGTTATCCTAGAACTCACTCTGAGCCCGAGGGCTTCGTACTGTGGGTCATACC
Source organism: Dioscorea zingiberensis (assembly GCA_026586065.1). Lineage (NCBI taxonomy): Eukaryota > Viridiplantae > Streptophyta > Magnoliopsida > Dioscoreales > Dioscoreaceae > Dioscorea > Dioscorea zingiberensis. The sequence continues at coordinate 20,581,875 of CM048823.1, read as the reverse complement.
TTTGACTTGCTTGTGGTGGACTCCTAGGACTTTATTGTTGATACTATGATCCTGTTGACTGTCATTTTCCTATTGATGTCACTGTGACCTGCAGGGGTACTTACTGAGCTTTCCCTTCAAAAGCTCATGTGTTTTCTCTTTTCCTCCTACATGCATTCCGAGGTATAGGAGGGAGAGAGCTGGGGAGAGGACTCAGGAGGACCGTGAGGTTATAGGAGTCTTCTTTATCTTTATCTTTGTGAGCATTATTATTGTTGTAGGACCCGTATAGGGACCCGGACTTCTATAGGGCCCTCTGGGACTAATGACTCTATGTTCTTATGAACTCGAGTTTATGTTTGTTTATGAATTGTTATCTGCTTATCACCTTATTAGGCCTTGTATTCGAGTTGAGTTTACCTCTTCTTTAATACGGCCGGTCTGTTGACGTGCTCGAGGTCCCGGGATCCGGGTCGGGGCGTTACACTAACCCACTAGCCTACACGTGGTCTATTGAGTGTGACTTGCTCCCCAAGCAGCTCCCACTCCCAGAAGCCTATAAATAGAGGAGCTCACCAAGTCATCTTCAACCTCTGGATGATCTGCGAAGCCCTACCTCTCCACAAACTCAAATTCCACCAATAATCTTGTAATCTCATCAATTTGATAGTGCTTTCATCTCCGATCATGGAGATCTTCTGTGGTTTTCACCCCGATTTAGGGATTCCACTTAAATCTTGTGTTCATTTATCCTTTTTTGAGTTTCACTCTCTCGATTCTCCTCAATTTATCCAAATCTATCCCCAATCAAATTACAAATTCAATTGTTGGGCTAAATCGAGAATTCTCTCTGATTTTCGCATCAACAATTTGGTCCATATTACTAGTCTAATTTTAATTTTTTCAAAATCCAAAAACAATTAGGTTGGGATTTTAGAATTTTCTCTAAATTTGAGATTTTTTTATTTTTAAAAATCTATCTAGTATTTTTAATTTGGATAAAAGTATCTATCTATAAATTTATGTGAGTCTATCGAATAATTTTAATTTTAAAAAACTCAAAAATATTAGAATGGGTTTTTTAAATTTATATAATTTTTTTTTTTTTTTAATTTACAAAGTCTAGCTACATAACTAATGGGAGTGTTTTTAAATGTAGATGTTTTAGTTTTAAAAAATCTATCTATTTTACGGAGTATTTTTTTTAAATTTTAAAAATCTATCTATATTACTAAGAGGAAAGAATCGGTTATAGATAATTTTCATTTAAAAAAAATTCAAAAAAACCACAAAATTAGATTAAGACTTTCAAATTTTCTCATACTTTTAGATTTTTTTTAATTTTAAAATTTTTAACTGGAACCTATGAATTAGAACCATGTTTCAATAAGTAGTTAAATTAACTGACATATCTTCTCAACTATACTAATCCCAACTTATTATTTTATTTTGAAATTCTTTCCTCCATTTCTTGCGACCCGTGCTTGGAGAAGCAATGGGTCAGCATGAGTCCCTTCAGTATTGTATTTTGTTCTTCTCCTTTGAATTCCATCTCCGATGGCTTTCTTTTGATGCGATTCTCATCGATCTAGGGTTCTTTTACGGTTGGAGTAGGTCGTTCCATGACTTGCAAGCGGATCCTCAAGGATCTCAAGGATCTGCAGAAAGATCCCCCACGTCTTGCAGCGCTGGTACCTCCTTGATTGATGGCTTTCTTTTTACACGTCTCTTTGTATGTCATTTTAGATCTGGATCCGATTGATGATCTTTTGATGCTTTTATATGAATGTTAAAGAATCGACGTGTTGTGTGCAAGAGATAGATAGATGATAATTGATAGAAGAGATTCAGTTTGATGAGATCAAGATATATATTTGTTTTCTTTTGTTGTGGATGTGATCTTATTTATTAGTTGATGGTGTCTAACATGAGTTTTTCGATTTGGAATCAGATATCCGGAGGTGTGGAAAGAGTAGCTGTGATAAGCAGAAAAATGGTAAGGAGAACTAATGAAATAATTTCTGGCATAGAAGATTAAAAAGAAGAGGAATGATAGATTCTATTAATATAATTTTGTGTTTAACTCTTTCTTTTCATATATTCTTTTATCTAGCTAACACCATTTTTTTGTTTTTTGCTAGAATAGATGCTTAAGTCAAATAAAATGGAAGACAAGGCATATCTATCTATATTACTAAGTAGAAAAGAATAATTTTGATTTTTAAAAAAATTCAAAAAAATACCACAAAATTAGATTGCGACTTTCTAATTTTCTCATAATTTTAGATTTTTTTTATTTTAAGATTCTAATACATGATTGGTTCTTTCCTCGGGTTGTTACGCCATTTGTCCCTCCACCCTCGCATCATTTCAAATAAAGTACACAAACTTCTCTTGATAGGTGAAAGGAGGCAGCGCCAGATAGAATAGGTGAAAGGAGGTAGTGCAAGACTATGATCTCTTGATTCATTATTTGGTTTGTTTTTCATTTTTGTTTTTATTATTTTCTAATGTGTGTTTATTTTCAATTGTTTGAATAGAAATAATGTGATTCCTTTTGATTATATATGTGAATTTGAAAAAACAACCAGGGCCGAGAAAGAAAACCAAAGTATTGAAATTTTTTATTTTTTTATATAAAAAATTGTTTCGCCCCGAGTGAAAATATAAATTACAAAGTAGATTCCGATTTAGAAATCCCAATGGGGTTTTCAACCTCGAATCATTTTGGTCAATTTTTCTATTTTCAAATATCTCTAATTAAAGCCATTCTTTTAAAATATATCCAGACTAGAAGTATCCTCTGTTATTGCATCTTCTCTAAATTTAATTTCATAATCCATCTGAAAATTGATCAATAATGAATATCAAACGGATAAGCAACATCTATCTGTTACTAAGCATATTTATGGAATTCAAATAGGGATATTAGTGGATGCATGTTGAAGTCATTATCCCTCTCCTTCGGACTCTTTTAAACTAACTCACATATATTCTCTATAATCCTCATCCCCAACTCATTATTTCACTTTAAAATTCTTATATGGAAAGGAAAATAAAATATTTCTTTAGAATCTCGATTAATTCTCACAATGTAATATTTATATCAAAATTATTCTACACTCATTTTTACCGATAAGTGTAAACTCTATTCCTTCTCACCATAAAATTCTTCATAAAAGTTAATTTTATTTATTATTTATATTTATAGTATTTTGTTTTATCTCTAAATATCTCGTGACTTTTTATTGGTTATTATTTTTTTATCTGGTGATTGAGCATTCTTTATTAATTCTTCCTTAATGTTTCAACTTTTGAAAAAAAAAGAAGAATATTTTAAACAATTAATTTTTTAATCATAAAAAATAATATTTAAATTTTAAAAAATTTGATCATCTTAGATTTAAGTGTGAATAATAAAATTTAAATTTTACCTTAAAAAAATTATAATGTTTGAAACCATTAAACCATATCAATATTCTTTTAAAACAAATTTAGAAGATAAATTTTAATAAATATATTTCATAACTTTTGACATATTTAAAATAATCCAAACACTTCATTCTAAATTATTTCTTTTCGAATTTAAAATTTTTTAATCCTTCAAAACTTTAAACAATTATTTTTTAATTCATAAAACATAATACTTAAAATTATTAATTCTTTAAAAAAAATTAACAAAAAAAATATTAAAATATTTTCTTTCTAAATTTAATTTAAAAAGATATAAGTTTTCATAATATTTAAATTATTAAATATATGAATATAAGAAAGAAATTTTTTTTATAAAAGTTGTAGTATTTTTAACCAACCCGAACAATGTGAGGGCCATTTGCTAGTATCTATCTATATATTTATGAGAGCCTATTAGTTACATATATTTTAATTTTAAAAATTAAAATATAAATTGGGATTTTGAAATTTTCTCAAAATTTTAGATTTTTAATTTTAAAAATATTTATCGAGATGGTTACAGCTAATTTTAATTTTAAAATTTTTAGAAAAATAAAAAAAATAGATTGAGATTTAAAATGTTTTTTAAATTTTTAATAATAAAATAATATAAACAATAAAACTATGAACCAATGAGTGCATGGGAGTAGCATCATATAAAAAGGTAAGTGTACATTGGAAGATTTTTAGGTGTTGTGATATATTCTAGTTGATTTAGGGTGTTGTAGAAATGGCCTTCACTAATGGATGTAAAGTGGTGGATTGATGGAACACATGTTGATTTTATGTTGTTAAAATTAAGACATCATTGATTGAATTAATATATACTAATAAAACAATCATATTACCTGAGATTTATTCTTTTAAAATCTTGAGTAATGCGAAAGGCCATTTGTAAGTAATTTCTTGAAATATTTTTTTCATTAAAAGAATACTTATAATTTTTTTTTCCTCATTACATCTTTCTGCTCCAACTAATGTTAATTTCAGGATCCACGAGAATTATGTGACAAAATAAATCAGACGGCCGCCCAAATGGGTATAAAAATGTCACCAAGTCTGCTCACTACCTTAGCTAGAAATCACAACATAAACATTACAAGACCAACAAATAACAAAACTGATCATTCTATTCACTGGCAACTTACCTATATTTCCACCTAACTGCAGCAGAAAAGAAATGCAATTTTCGAATGAATTTTATCAAGATATGGAAAGTGAACAAACTGAACAACCATAGGCAAATTTCCAATAAATTTAAACTCTTCTTACTAGAGTTTAAACAAGGTTTTTTTCGTTCATACATGCCCAAAATCCCCTAGAAAAATGAAATCCTTTAAAGTTGACGATAATTTTTTACCTGTTTCTCTGAAGAAATTTAAAATTATTTAGAAAATAAATTTATACTTTTGAAATATACTTAACTATATAAATATTATATTTACACCCGTACAAAAGATATTTGAGTGAATAGCAATTCTTATAATAGTTATTAAATTTTTAGTCCTTTAAATAATGCCCAAAGTACTTATAGATCTCTTGAGGCTGTGTAGGGATATAGTATAATAGTATTTTGAGTGTGTGTGTTTTAGATGGGAAATAATATCAAATAGTGCCAGGGACTAAAGATAATTTGCCCTTCTTATAATGGATGAAAAAGAAAATAGTGAGTTGAGTAAATGATTTACGGTCCGTTTGATTAGCAAAAAAATAAGGCACAATACATGACATAAATTTACTAGCATGCGTTGTTTGATTTGCGAATAGATCTAGTCTGATAAGAAGGTGTTTCTTGACAGAGTATTGAAAATTTTATCCCTCAAAATATACGGTACAACTTTTTAAGTGAGGGACAGCACAACTTAAAGACAAATTTGCCCCTAAGTTAAATTAAAAATTATAACAATACCCCCAACTTAAAGACAAATTTGCCCCCAATTTATATTAAAATTTACAACAATGCCCCTAACTTAAAGGCATTTTTGCCCCAACTTATATTAAAATTACAATAATACCCCCAACTTAAAATTACAATAATGCCCCCAACTTAAAGATAATTTTGCACTCAACTTATATTAAAATTACAACAATGCCCCCAACTTAAGAACAATATTGCTCCTAATTTATATTAAAAAAATTACAATATTGCCCTCAAGTTAAAAACAATTTTTGCCCAACTTATATTAAATTTACAACAATGCCCCCAACTTAAGAACAATATTGCTCCTAATTTATATTAAAAAATTACAATATTGTCCTCAAGTTAAAGACAATTTTGCTTTCAACTTATATTAAAATTACAATAATGCCCCCAGCTTAAGAACAATATTGCTCCCAATCTATATTAAAAATTACAATATTGCCCCCAACATATATTAAAATTATAAAAATGGCCTCAAGTTAAAAACAATTTTGCTCCCAACTTATATTAAAACTCTAAAACAATTTACTCCAAAATAACATAAGAAAGCACAAGGGTATTATAGTAATTTTATAATATTTTGTCCAGTACTTGTGCAAAATAAATGGAGAACAACACAAAAAATTTTGTGATGTCTATTGAATATTAAACAAAGAACAATTACAAGCGGTTGTCTTTGTCCTACAATACTTATGCTTGTGTTGTACTCACGTATGTTGTTCTCGTATCAAGGTACATTTGGTTGGGGGGAATGTGATCACATTCCTGGGAATGTGGTGGGAATGTGAGCACATTCCCCCGTTTGGTTACTGTAGCAGTGGGAATGTGGTGGGAATGCACATTCCCAACTTATCCAACATTCCCACCAAAATAGGTGTCTTTTTGGATTCCCAAGTTGGTGGGTATGTGAATACCCATTTTACCCTCACCTTATTATTATTATTATTATTATTATTATTATTATTATTATTATTATTTCTATACTATTACTATTACTATTTATATTATTATTATTATTATTATTATTATTATTATTATTATTATTATTATTTCTATTATTATTATTATTATTATTATTATTATTATTATTATTATTATTATTATTATTATTATTATTTCTATACTATTACTATCACTATTACTATTATTATTTATATTATTATTATTATTATTATTATTATTATTATTATTATTATTATTATTATTATTATGATTTCTATTTCTATTATTATTATTATTATTTTTAGTATTATTATTATTATTTCTATTACTATTACTATTACTATTACTATTACTATTATTATTTTTATTATTATTATTATTACTATTACTATTATTATTATTATTACTACTATTATTATTATTATTTGATATTTGATGAAAATTTTAGATGCAAGGGTATTTTGGGAAACTGTGGCATAATTATTTTTTGGTATTAAAATTTAATTAGTTTTGATCTAACATTTAATTTTAATTTTAATTTAAATTTGCTCAAAATTTATATATATGGGTATTTTGGGAAATTTGGAACATTACCAAGTTGATTACCATGACCAAACAAATATGAACCAAACATGGTAATGCAACATTCCTATAACATTCCCGGGAATGTAGCATTCCCGACTACATTCCCAGGAATGTCACATTCTCATGGTAATATCCCAAAACTTAAACCAAACAGCCCCTAAGGTATTAACACACAAAGGAAAGTTGGTAACTCATTCCCCCTCATAAGTAGAGGTCGAGGGTTCGAACCATGGCTATGGTATGATCCATTTGGTTGACGAGATGGATGGGACAGGGATGCACTATCCTATTTTTTTACATTAAAAATTAACAAAGTTATATATTGTATTAATTTAAAATTTTAATTTTATTAAATTTGAATATTTATAAATAATGACTATATAAATTAGTTTATAATTTCTAAAAATATTTTTTAATATATAATGAATATATATTAATAATGGATATAAGATGTTATTGTTTTATTATTATCTATTAAAATGAATATCATTAGTTATCTAATTATAAACAATTAATATTATTTTATTTTTAGATATTATAATTTAAATTAAATTATTTACAATTATATATATTTTTATTTTAGCTATTTTTAACCCAGCAAACATTACATATATTTATCTTTCAAGACAAACATATAAGAATTTTTATACCTCACTCCATATACTATTAACCAAACACCCATAAAATAATATTTCATAGAAATCACCATCCAAGTAATACATATATCCACCATCCAAACACAACCTAAAAGATCATTAGTTCTTGCCTTGCAATTATCAATTCCTCTGGCTCTTCCAGAGGATACTGTACACACAAAGAACAAAGACAATGATCCTCAATTGAGAAACTTTCATTTCAACCAATATTCAATCATCTTTGCACCCAGCATGAGCAAGGTGGCAATTAAAAATCCATAATAGGCTTTTTCCACCCTGCATTCAATTAATAATTTCAGTGTTTCAGGCAGCTATATCCCTAATCCATGCTCACACATAACTAGAGTTTTTCACATGGCATCAAGTTCACATCCTTCCATATCTTCTTTGTAAGACCATTGTCAAACCAATTCATCCACCCTCAATTGATTAACTAGCTTAGAGGTCTCATTGAAAGCAATGGTCTAAACATGAGAACCACACTGTTTATGTTGAACTAGTACCATCATTTCCAGCCATTGGCTCATCCCAAGGCATCTCCACAAAATAACTACACACATATCTTATCTCATCAGTTGCCTAAACATTTTCTTTTGTTTCCATTCTTCCACATTTCACAACAAAACATTCATTGGCATACCAGTAAAAATTACTTCGGTCAGTGTGTATTTGGTGAGCTAACCATGAAGCTAAGCAAAACATCTATGACTCTCAGGATACTACAGAAGATGCATTGGAACAAGTGAGTCACTATGAGCTTGAGATGGGAATTCTTCATAGCACATATCCACTGGCAAATATGATTTTACGAATAATGTTTTACGCTTTCAAAGCATTTAGCATCACAACCCTAAACAATTTCTTAAACAAACTGACATCAACAATATAATACTTAACAGTTATTAGGATCAGGAACAAAAACCATACTTCATGTTGTTATGCAACCATTCATTTGAATTGAGTGAGAAACAAACAAAAATATGCAAGATAGTTGTTTTTTTTTTTTGGTTGGGAAGGTTCACTTGTTTCCTTTTATAAATCTGAAGAGGAAGATCCCCATCATGCGAAAGAGGTTAAAAAGCTCCTTCCTTGGATAATAAAAGAAAAGGATTACACTGGCTTTGTCTCTTACATTGGATAGACAATAACGAAAACAGGAAAATTAAGGGAAAAGAACTCAAATGACAACAAAAGTCAAAGGAAATAAACCAGAGTTTTAGATGCATATGCAAAAATCACAAATACAATCAAGCAGATCCTGCTAAACTCACATGTAAAAGACATGGCTTCCTTGGAGTGAACAATCAAACTAGTATTTAAAACAATTTCTCTAAGTACTAAATTGAGCTGAACCCAAAAATTTAATGAAACAGTATAAGAAAATGCATTATAGCTCTATGATTAAAAATCCAATACACCAGGCTTAGCTGGTGTTGAAAGATCAGTTTCAGAAATAATAGCTAGGCCATGGAGAAAGCCTGAAACTCAGAACCTGATATTTAAGTCAGTAGCATGGGCATGTTTTGTGTAAAGGGTCTGGCCTGCAACCTAACAATTTTGGGTCATAAAAGGCCAACCCTAATAGTGATACATGATGCAACAATGGCTAGTAGACCTTTGCTTCTCAGCATTCCCTAAAAATATCTAAAGTGGTCAGATAGTTTTAACAAAACGTGGAATCATCAGCAAAAAGCTTCTTTACATCATGCAAGAAGTTCTAGTAATATCAGTGTAAAATACATATAAATGACATAATCATATTATTAAATGCCTAGGAGCACATTTCAAAACTTAATTCACTCCAGCTCTAAAATTATGCTCTCATGTTGCTGGATTCCTTTAACAACTGAATCACTAAAAGTTCAGAAATGCTTCCTAATGATGCCTTTACAAAGTAATAGTAAAGCTGGACAGAATTAAAACTCCTACTTCATAAGGACAGCACAATAATCGAATTCTTTACAAGCAAAAAGAGCATATCAATTGTGATTTGTGAACTTCAGCCAGTATACTTATTGCATGCAAGAGAGCACAGAAACCTGACAAGATGGCCTTGTATATACAGTGGTTTGAGATAGAGCTTGAGAGAGAGAGAGTCCTTAAGCCAAGAGTTAGGAAGCAGTTCAAGGGGAAAAGTGATGCCCAATATACATATAAAGAATAATAAAAGGGCGGCTTGGTGCTACAAAGCTCCTGCTATGTACAAGTCCAGGAAAGAGTTGGACCGTTGGGTCTATTAAATGCAAGGTAGCCTTACCCTCTTCTTTTGCATGAATAATGGAAAAAAAGCAGATAGAACCCAATTGTCGCTCACCGGTCTTTTGGGGGAATAAACAATTGTTTATCCAAAAGGCAGATAATCACTAACAGCATCATGGTTTTTGAATTACTAAAGCTATAAGGAGAAGGTATCCATGGTCTAAGTCCTCCCTCTCAGATTAGTACTGTTTAGACTAAAGGGCTTCTCAGCATAGCAGCCTATTCTCTCTGTTTAACTTAACAGATCTTTATTTCAATCTTATCATCTATCCATGAATGTATTGCAATAAAGTTTTTTTGACTTTCTCTCACTCTGTCTATTTATTAAGATAATAATGTTAGATTTTGACTCCAGGTTGAAGGCCCATGTTTACTTAACGAACCCTGTGAACATGGTAAATGATAAGGGGCATTATCCTTTACAATAAGCATTCTCCAACAGCACCACTTCTGAAATGCAGGCTAAAATTCATCCAAGAAAAATGAAAAGCCTCCATGAAACTTCTTTCCACAATACATCAAAGTAATGAATGTTCGAACAAATCTAATCCACCTCAAGGTGAAACACTTTCATGTAGTTTCATAAGATGGTCAGGTATCAATTATGAGTAGGACAACACCTTTACAAGTGTGTATTGATGGCAGAAAAGTTCAAAATTCCGTCAAACCTGTGAAACTAGTGAACAGTTAAATCCCAAAACCCAACAGTGTCCTAAACGAAACTTTTGGTTGTGGGTGTGCATTCTGAAACAAGAGAAACCAAATAGGCCATATAAAAGAAACCTATAAATCCATAATTGTACTTCCAACTACTTGTCAAATCAAAGATCAATCTGCACACAATGAAGATTGCATCGAGAATCCACAAAACACATTATTTCTGGTACAAAGGCATATTCAACCCACATTCAGCACATACTTTGGACCGACACAACACAAGCACAAAAATCAAACAATCAAATTTTTGGAAAGCCGGAAACAACACAAAGAGCAACCCTTCCCCTAATGTCCCCCAATCCTTTTAAATAATAGACAATAATGCAATAAATAAGTTAAAGTTTCAGGTAGAACAGAGATCAGCATTCCCACAACTGAATCGTTTATTACTATAGAAATTAGTCAGAATAAAAACATCAACTTAAAAAGAATTCATAGAACACAGAACTAAATATGATTAACCGAGACACGATTATAAACACGACATGACATGTATATTTATAAACAAAGCATACTCACAATCTCACCAGGCACGGTTTGAAAGCCCTCTCAAGTGACCCGACGGTCGAACTAGCATTCGGGAACTTGATCTTCACATCGTCGCAGAATACCCTCAAAACATTCCTTCTAGTCCACCACGCCCCGGAGCTAAACCTCACCCACGCTAAAACCCTCACCTGGAATCCGACCGTCCCCGTGCTCCGCCTCTCAGTATCGATACTGTGGGCGACATCCACCCCCACGTACTCCCCCACGGCTACCAGCATCGCTTTGATTTCAGTCACATTTCTCGTACCCTGATCGATCGGCGGGAGCGCCACACCGGAGATCGTATAGAAATCGTACAAAAGCTCAGCCTGGACATCGTAGTAATGGATTCTCATCTTGTGGTTAGGGTTTCGGACGGAGAGCGAGATGGAGAGGTCGGAAGAGAGCTGGGAGGAGGAGAGGTTGAAGGACGAGAGGGAGGCGGACGCGACGGAGAAGATGGGGAGGCGGGGGCGGAGAACGATCCAGGAGATGAAGAGGACGGCTCCGGTGACGACGATGATAGCCACGATGATTACGAGGAATCGGCGGAGAAGGTTGGTGTTCGGGTTGTTGGCCGGAGGTGGAGGCGGTGCCGGGTAGAAGGCCGGATACGGCTCCCCATAGTAAACGGGATGCGGCGCCGGAGCACCATAGACCGGCTGCGGCTGCTGCTGCGGCGGCGGCGGCGGCGGCGAAGGGTAGTTTGCTCTGCCGGTGGTTTTCGGATCGCTTGCCATCAGAGAGGATTCAGAATTCGGAACGGCTAGAAGTGGTGGGGTGGGGTGGGGTTCAATTTAAGGCAGTTCCGCGAGGCTCGGGTATAGGGTTCGGGAATATAAAAGAGGTACGTGTCAAAATCTCATTGCGGCGGATCTTTTGCACGGAAGGAATAGGTTGTCAATTAGTTTTCGCATATGCCGTCAGCGACGGAAGAAAGGGAAGGCGCGTTTAACTTTAAGAGACAAAAGACTCGAGTCCAAACCTGGACCTGGATTACAATGCGTCAATTTCTTATTGACCTTTGAGAAAGAAAATAATTAGATCGTTGTTTATAGTGGCATGGATGAAGGTTTTGATGGATGGCATTATTTAATGGCATATTTGGAATAAAAAGAATTTTTACCTAATAAATTTCACATCAATTTATTAATTATATCATATTATCAAGCATGCAATCAACTCGTGTTTATACAAAAAAAATATTATATCTCTAATCTTATTAAAATTTTAAATAAAATTAGATTAATTTTTTTTTAGATAAATTCCTGGGATATCACATTTTAATTCTAATATAATTAAAATTTAAAAGGAATAAGATAAAATCGATCACTCTCTTATGTAGAATCATACTAGCAAATGGCCCTCACATTGTTCGGGTTGGTTAAAAATACTACAACTTTTATAAATAAAATTTTCTTTCTTATATTCATATATTTAATAATTTAAATACTATTAAAACTTATATCTTTTTAAATTAAATTTAGAAAGAAAATATTTTAATATTTTCTTTGTTAATTTTTTTTTAAGAATTAATAATTTTAAGTATTATTTTTTAGGAATTAAAAAATAATTGTTTAAAGTTTTGAAACATTAAAAAATTTTAAATTCCAAAAGAAATAATTTAGAATAAAGTGTTTGGATTATTTTAAATATATGTCAAAAGTTATGAAATATATTTATTAAAATTTATCTTCTAAATTTGTTTTAAAAGAATATTGATATGGTTTAATGGTTTCAAACATTATAATTTTTTTAAGGTAAAATTTAAATTTTATTATTCACACTTAAATCTAAGATGATCAAATTTTTTAAAATTTAAATATTATTTTTTATGATTAAACAATTAATTGTTTAAAATATTCTTCTTCTTTTTTCAAAAGTTGAAACATTAAGGAAGAATTAATAAAGAATGCTCAATCACCAGATAAAAAAATAATAACCAATAAAAAGTCACGAGATATTTAGAGATAAAACAAAATACTATAAATATAAATAATAAATAAAATTAACTTTTATGAAGAATTTTATGATGAGAAGGAATAGAGTTTACACTTATCGGTAAAAATGAGTGTAGAATAATTTTGATATAAATATTACATTGTGAGAATTAATCCAGATTTTAAAGAAATATTTTATTTTCCTTTCCATATAAGAATTTTAAAGTGAAATAATGAGTTGGGGATGAGGATTATAGAGAATATATGTGAGTTAGTTTAAAAGAGTCAGAAGGAGAGGGATAATGACTTCAACATGCAGCCACTAATATCGCTATTTGAATTCCATAAATATGCTTAGTAACAGATAGATGTTGCTTATCCGTTTGATATTCATTATTGATCAATTTTCAGATGGATTATGAAATTAAATTTAGAGAAGATGCAATAACAGAGGATACTTCTAGTCTGGATATATTTTAAAAGAATGGCTTTAATTAGAGATATTTGAAAATAGAAAAGTTGACCAAAATGATTCGAGGTTGAAACCCGGCCCCATTGGGATTTCTAAATGGGAATCTACTTTGTAATTTATATTTTCACTCGGGGCGAAACAATTTTTTATATAAAAAAATAAAAAATTTCAATACTTTGGTTTTCTTTCTCGGCCCTGGTTTTTTTTTTCGAATTCACATATATAATCAAAAGGAATCACATTATTTCTATTCAAACAATTGAAAATAAACACACATTAGAAAATAATAAAAACAAAAATGAAAAACAAACCAAATAATGAATCAAGAGATCACAGTCTTGCACTACCTCCTTTCACCTATCCTATCTGGTGCTGCCTCCTTTCACCTATCAAGAGAAGTTTGTGTACTTTATTTGAAATGATGCGAGGGTGGAGGGACACATGGCGTAACAACCCGAGGAAAGAACGCAATCATGTATTAGAATCTTAAAATAAAAAAATCTAAAATTATGAGAAAATTAGAAAGTCTCATTCTAATTTTGTGGTATTTTTTTGAATTTTTTTAAAAATCAAAATTATTCTTTTGTACTTAGTAATATAGATAGATATGCCTTGTCTTCCATTTTATTTGACTTAAGCATCTATTCTAGCAAAAAAACAAAAAAATGGTGTTAGCTAGATAAAAGAATATATGAAAAGAAAGAGTTAAACACAAAATTATCTTAATAGAATCTATCATTCCTCTTCTTTTTAATCTTCTATGCCAGAAATTATTTCATTAGTTCTCCTTACCATTTTTCTGCTTATCACAGCTACTCTTTCCACACCTCCGGATATCTGATTCCAAATCGAAAAACTCATGTTAGACACCATCAACTAATAACTAAGATCACATCCACAACAAAAGAAAACAAATATATATCTTGATCTCATCAAACTGAATCGCTTGTATCAATTATCATCTATCTATCTCTTGCACACAACACGTCGATTCTTTAACATTCATATAAAAGAATGATATATAAATATGGCTAGAGATACAAATGCAAACAACTTGCAGAAAACAACGCAAAAGCATCAAAAGATCATCAATGGGATCCAGATCTAAAATGACATACAAAGAGATGTGTAAAAAGAAAGCCATCAATCAAGGAGGTACCAGCGCTGCAAGACGTGGGGGATCTTTCTGCAGATCCTTGAGATCCTTGAGGATCCGCTTGCAAGTCATGGAACGACCTACTCCAACCGTAAAAGAACCCTAGATCGATGAGAATCGCACCAAAAGAAAGCCATCGGAGATGGAATTCAAAGGAGAAGAACAAAATACAATACTAAAGGGACTCATGCCGACCCGATGCTTCTCCAAGCACGGGTCGCAAGAAATGGAGGAAAGAATTTCAAAATAAAATAATAAGTTGGGATTAGTATAGCTGAGAAGATATGTCAGTTAATTTAACTACTTATTGAAACATGGTTCTAATTCATAGGTTCCAGTTAAAAATTTTAAAATTAAAAAAAATCTGAAAGTATGAGAAAATTTGAAAGTCTTAATCTAATTTTGTGGTTTTTTTGATTTTTTTTAAATGAAAATTATCTATAACCGCTTCTTTCCTCTTAGTAATATAGATAGATGATTTCATCCATAAGGTTGAGATCAATTCTTATGGATAAATTAGCTTGTGTTTTTTAGTCTCTGATTTAATTAAACCTTAAAAGGAATTAGATAAGTTCCTTTTGGATAAGCCTCTCTCTAAGGTTGAGACAAGTTTTCTCTTGCATGCTTTTAATCCTCTAAGGTGGCGTTTGGTAAAATGTAATTGGAAATGCAGTGGATTTGTAGTTACATTGTAACTTGAAATACAGTGCAGTTAAATCTGGTGTTTGGTTAGATGTAACTAGAAATACTGTATTACAGGAATTTGTGTTTGGTTGGAGGGATTTGTAAATCTGGAATTTGAAAACATGTGTTTGGTTTTCAAGTTAATAATAATAATAATAATAATAATAATAATAATAATAATAATAAAATAACAATAATAATAATAATAAGAATAACAATAATAATAACAATAATAACAAAATAATAATAATAATAATAATAATAATAATATGATTACGATTATTATGATTATAACATTGTGTATTTGTTTTTATATTGTAACGTCACATGCATAGCATGTGATGTAATTCAAGTGATGTATTTGGTCATTTGGTTGTAAGACCAAATACATCCATTGGTGTATTTCAAGTTGAGTTGGGTTTTGAGTTACAACAAACCAAACACTGGATTTGCAGTACTTACGTAGTAACTCAAGTTACAATGTAACTGCAAATCCAGTCAAACAAACGGCACCTAAGATTGAGATAAATCCCTCATGGATATAAAGTAGGGCAAGGTCCTGGACTGTTTTTGAATGGTAGCACCACGTTACACAATCTCCCACAATGACCTTCTGTTTGGTTATATCCCTCCTATCCAGACGTTAAAAGAGAGACAAATCTTAAAAATAAAGAGAGAAAGTTAGGGAGTGACAGAAAGAGAGTGATAGCCACATAGAGTGACCCCCACAACGAGAGCTAATGCAACCACCACGACACAAAAAGAAGGAAAGCATAGAAGAAGAAGTAGACGCAGAAACAACACCGAAGAAGAGGAAGACATAAAACCAAAAGGATCCTTTCTATGGCGATCACCCATGTACGTTTGGAAACAAAAAAAATATATAATAAAAGATCCTGATAAACAAATGGATTGAAAAAAATCCTGAGATGATGAATGCAAATCTTGAGGTGGCGGACGTATCACACATACGAATGATCCAAGTCATCGGAGACCTGAGAAAATAAATCCCGATGTGGCTGGAGAACACAAATCTCAAGGTAACTAAAACACGAGTCTCATGGAAACCAGAGAGAACAAATCTTAAGGAGCCTAACACAGTCATCCCAAAGTAGCGATAAAGCACAAATCTCGATGCATGATGGAATTATAAAATAGATGCAATCAACTTGGTTCTATTGGAAAAAAGAAGGGGTCTGGAAGCGAGTTATAACACTGGTAAGATCCCCATCGACCCAAAGTTAATATACATTCCAATGGAGAAGGTTTCATATGCCCTAGTCACCTCGGCTCGCCTACTGAGGCCCTACTTTTAGGCTCATCGAATCACTATTCTCACCAACAAGCCTCTAATTAAACAAGTCTTACAATGAACTAAAATGTCTAGAAGGTTAACTAAATTGGTGATCGAGCTCAACAAGTTCGACACAAGCTATAAGCCCCAAATTGCTATTAAAGCTCAAGCCCTTGCAAACGTTATCATAGAGCTCACTCTCCCAAATGACGACAGTCCTTGTAGCTTTAAGGAGGAAGGAAGCTAGGTTACCCCACTTGATCTTTGAATTTTATATGTGGACAAATCAACCAAAGAAAATGGGTCTGAAGTCGGATTGATTTTGAAGTCCACTAAAAGATGGAAGGCGTCATCTGCCCTCATGTTTGATTTCAAAGACAAATAACAATGCTAAATATAAGGCACTCATTGTTGAAGTATGATTGGCCCTCAGCATTGAAGTATAGAGCATGCGCTTATATGGACTCCCATTTAGTCTCCTGACATATGAAAGAGGAATATAAAGCCCTAGATGGATACATGGCAAGATACAACATCGTGATGAAGGAACTTTCTTCAAAGTTCAAGCAGTTTTAGATCACAAAGATTCCTTGGTCAGACAATGAGGAAGCCAACTTCTTTTCAAGCTTGCTTCTTCTCAATGTACAAACCTGAGCTTGCCCATCTGTAATAATA
This sequence comes from Dioscorea zingiberensis, assembly GCA_026586065.1. NCBI lineage: Eukaryota > Viridiplantae > Streptophyta > Magnoliopsida > Dioscoreales > Dioscoreaceae > Dioscorea > Dioscorea zingiberensis. The sequence continues at coordinate 20,564,614 of CM048823.1, read as the reverse complement.
CACCCAGGGCAATATGTAAATCTCTAAAACTATGGGAACTAAAATGAAAATGTGTAGATACTTGTTGTAATTATCTATTTGGTCTGAAAATTTTACAAATTCTCTTCTTTTATCTCCCCTTCACGCCATCACCCTCTCTGCAAACCATAATCTCTCTCTCTCTCTCTCTCTAGCTTTCGAGTTACTCCCTCTCTCGCCCGAACTCGATCTGTCCTACGTCGAACCTCTTCACAGTTGATTCTGCCCTGCAAGCCCTTGATCTAATTTGATATGTTGAAGTATGTTCTACCCTACTATTATTATTTATTTCGTTAATTCATTGGTAAATTTCAAATGTGATGGGTTAGGTTAGATTAGGGTTGACAATAGAATCTATTTTTGATAGAAGTGGGTTTACAACCTTAGCTTTGATTTGATTTCTTGGTGCTTCTTCCTTGTATTTAATTTTTATTCTGTTGATTCATTGCATACCTTATAAGTTTTCTAAGATTTAATAATTAGCCTTTGTTCGCTTGGATTCATTAATCTTATTATTAAAATAAAATATTTTGTATCAGTATTGGTTGTTTTTTTTTATTAAATTATTAGTGGCTACATGTGTGTTTTTATTAATTATGAGCTCTGAGAATGTACCTCGTATACTGCTACATGTTTTTTATTCCCGAAACGTACCTTATATACTAACAAAGGAGTGCCTATGCTACAACCAAATTCATTGAACTTGTTCAATTCAACTTACCTTCAAGGAAGGCATTTAATGGCTTAGTTATCAGCAACATTGTCACACCCCGACCCGGATTCCAGGCCTCGAGCACATGAACAGATCGACCGTACCTATGTAGAGACGAGCCCTACTCGGATACAAGGCATGTGTAATCAAAAGCAGATAACAAATACTATCCAAATATCTCAAATAACATAAAACAATATCAGAAACCGACAGTGGAAAATAGTCAAAAAGGGTCCATAAGCTCTATACAATGCCAGACCTACAAAGATCCTAATAACACAGGTCTCTCACAAAGAAAGAAAATAAGGATGATGACCTCGGACCTCTACAGAATCAGCTCAGCCCTCCCCTAACCAGCTCCCGAGCCCGAGTCGTCTACTCCTCAGGATCTAAAAAAGAAGGAAACAAGAGAATGAACTTTCGAATGGAAAGCTCAGTAAGCACCCCGCAGAGATCACAATGAAGTAAGATATCATCAAATTCAACGAACAAGTGGGAATCACGTCCCATATCATCAAACCCTAGGGGTCTCGAACCTACCACAAAGACCTAGTCAACGGTAGGGACCCCTAAACTATAGATAGACCGCAGGCTCTGGAAAGAAGATCGGTAGTGTCCCCCGGTAAACGATCAATAGCTTCGGCTGGAAACGACCCTCCGGTCGTAAGTCGGTAGCGCCACCTCTGTGCATGTCGACATGGTCAACGTATCAACCCCACTAACGGGCCGGACAACCAGAGTATAACCCCACCTCTAAAATGGAATGCCAGAATGCCGGGGTGTCCTCATCCCCGCACGTCCTGCAATCGGAGCCCCCACGCTCCCCTGATCTGGGCAGAAGACTAACCATAAACTAGGGATACCAATGTCTCGAAAAACAATCATACATGCTTAAGATTCGAAACCAACAAGGAAATAACATACATGTATGACAAACAATAATCCAAGATATCAACAAGGCATGATAACAATAAAATCATGCTACAATCAAGCAGAATAAAATCAAGCCAAAGAAACCCGAAACAGGGTGGAAACTAGGCAAGCGTACTTACCTCAACTGGTAATCCAACCGACCGACCCGTGTCCCTCCCAACGTGGCTCAAGGCTCTACAATGATAGTTGATAACGATAACTATGACTTAGTACCATCACCAAAATAAAATGGTTTATTAATATTAACAATATTATTAATGCATAATTCCTGAATCTGTTGCGCAGTAGCAAAGAACAGCTTATAACTTTTGATCCAGGAACCCAATCAAGCTAATTTAAGGTTTGTTGGAAATATCTTTTCCTCATCTTTCCAACGGTATATTATACTTCCATATCGAGTAATTACAGGCTGCTCAGCTGTCCCTCAAAGGAGACAGCCAGACAGAAGACCGCTACTCAATCTCAACTTGATTAATTTAGCTCTAAGTTTTTATCTCACATATTAACATTAGACTTCAACCCATATTTAACATACCACACTTAAACCTCTGAGAATCAACTGCATTAGAACCAAAACATCAAGATTAAGAATTCACACATACAGCAACCTCAAACCAAGCCCATAAACAAGTTCTTATTAATACAAGCCTGAGTACTATAACACAACTCATGCCAACACCACTGGACTCTAAGTTAAACATGAAGCCTTCACGGAAAATCAACACCCAAACTCAATCCTTTGTTCTCAGAAAATCAACAAGTATACAACCCCATGAAGGTTTGCACATCACTCACAATCCAAGCTATGCATGCATTACTAGCCAAGTTCTGTTTATAGGGAAAACACAAGCACTAAACTGACTATCATGTTACAACCAATACTTAGCTATCGATGTAACCAAGGTGCATCCCATGCTCAATCACATTAGACTAATGATTCTACATACAATACACCAATTACCATATGATAGTAGTTGCTTTAATTACCTTCACAAGATGATAGTCTGTATTGCTCCACCAACGAGCTCTGAGCAGCAGAAGGTAATCCCCTTCCCAGTCTTCTAAATCCTAATCAATAGAAGCCCTCTATCTCTTTATCCAAAGTACTACTCATGAAATCCTTCTGCAACCTAATATGCCATCATTCCCACTCTCTAATTAATAAGACAGACACCACCACTAGACACCTTCATATATGGTAACAAAAACTAATAACTCATGTAAGGCACTTGAGACTACCCTAAACTTTCAATCCATCTAGGAACCAATGCAAGCATATATAAGCATAGTTATAATCAATTTCTACAACTTGGGTCACTATAAACATATCAAATCAGTAATATAACCATACTCAACTAGGTTATCGAAGTTGAAGAAAACTCACCGAGTTTCAGAGATCCTTCAGCGAGGCGAAGACGGCTCGAGAAATTCCAGCACCACCCCCTTCTCTTTCTCAGCCTCTCCTCCTTTCTCCTCTTCCTTCGTCTCAGTCCGAATCGTCACTCGAAACCCTAAAATCTGAGCGAGAGGGTAGTCCAGGCGGGAGAGAGGAAAGAGTAAAGTTAATGAAAAGAAAGAGTGGGTAAATGAAAAATTTTGGTCATAATGATCCGTCGCTAATATTATTATATATCATTCTAATATATAATTACGTAGCGACGGCTTTGTCCATCGCTACTATCATTATATTACACTAAAATAAAATGAGATTAGTGACAGCAAATTCCGCCGCTAATCTCATTACACCAGAATAATACATAATGATATTAGCGACAGAAAATTCCATAGCTAATATCATTATATTATACAATGAAATATAATGATAGTAGCGACAGAAATACCCGTCGCTAATCTGATTATACCACAATGATATATTACAAGAGTAGCTACGGATTTTGCCGTCGCTCACTCATATCATTATATTATTCAATATAATCTATAATGAGATTAGCTATAGATTTATCCGTTACTAATCTCATCATATAATATCAATATATATCGTTGTGAATTATATAATGATATTAGCGACGGATTTTTCTCTTGCTAATTAGCTAGGGAAAAATCCCTCGCTAATTTCACGCTAAAGAGCGAGCCAACATCTTCGCGCGCAACTTTAGCAATGGATGTTGACTTCCCTAGTCCATAGCTGAATACAACATCTTGCCGACCTGTTTTAGCAACCGAGTATTGTCCCTAGCTAATGTTAGATGTGGGCCAACCCAGGGCCCACCACTTCATACACCCAAACCTAAGAAGCTCTTCAAGCCATTCAACGGTTACTGTTGGACCGTGAGATTTCTTCAACTTTTGATCCAACGGTTCACTTCAACGGATACTTTCTTCTCGTTGGAGCTGGTGCTATAAATATGGATGGAACCCTAGCAGCCAACAAGTGAAAATCTATCTTCTTCCTCCTGTGCTCATAGCTCTACATCTCTCTTAAAACTGAAGCCTTCTCTCTCTAAAAATTGCAGCCTTCTCTCTCTAAAAAACTGCAGCTTTCTTCTATCTTCTTCTTCCAAGCCTTGGGTGATACTTGGACGAACTCGTCGCTGAACGTGTTAGGCGGGGAGTAGATTTTGTCTCGGGTTTGCGTACCTTGGCACAGGAGTGAGGCTATTATTCTCGCATGAGGGAGGCCAATTCTGTGTTAAGGCAGTGCTTTCGCACGCCGAGCCCAGGCCAGATCATTCCAACTTAATTCCTTTGGTTTTGTAGAGTTTTCTTGAATTTACTACTGAATATTTGAGCTGTTTTTAGCGAATTCTATATCTGTCACAAAGTCCTAGCTGATTTGCAATGAATTTCTTCCCTCGCTAATATTCGTCGCTATTTTCCAGTTTTTTGTAGTGTTTCCTCCTCGTTGTGAAGGCGACCTTCACTAGGGTTTCCTGGCCTAGTATTCATCTTATAGGAGACCCACTAATGGTCTGGACGTGATTGAAGATCCCCTTGATTGAGGAACAGACGCGCAAATCACCTCTATCCTTATCGGTGTGGGATCGAAAATACCCGCCCGACGTCGTGTCTGTGAAGAAACACTAGGCGACATATCGAATCACAAATATCATAAATTTTTTTGTGGGTTCTTCCATTCCAAATAGAGGCAAGCCTCTATTATTAATTACCCCAGACAAAGTCTTGGGAACCTCCGATTAAGGGAAAAAAAATACAAGTAGAGACAATGAAAAAATGAATATAATTTGACAATTCATTTATTTGCAAATTATGACTTTATTACATATATCATCATATATATGTATATATATTATTTTATTTTTATATATGTGACGCCGTATTGTATGCTTCGCTGCTGCCTTCGAATTAGCGCCGCTATATCGCCGCCTCAAGATACATGTGTCATCTTCGCATCGAGATTTGTGTCACGTTGAGATTTGGGTTTTATACGCCGCCTCGAGACACGTGTCTCATCTTTGCATTGAGATGCGTGCCATTTGGAGAGTTATATTTCATCGATTGCCTCAAGATACGTGTTCCAATCATTATCTCGAGATGTATGCTGCTTGTATTTTTGCAAACGTCTCAAAGTGAATGTTCCGTTATTGTCTTGAGATACACACCTCCTTGCTCTGAGATTGAGAAAGCAAGACCTTGGGAATATATTTACATTACAAAGTGATGTGTTGTCATTAAGAAAAGGAAGTAAACATCTCCAGCTACCTTTTTTACTTCTTTTTATTATTACCTTTCTATATGAGCATCATGAATTGGTTCTTTGACTTTCAACTTCTCATTGGATGTGGGCCCATTTTACTATTTTCTTTTAAGGATGAGGATGAAGCAATTCGGATCCAATGTTGGGATGTATGGACCTTTTACCATTTTTTTATCTTCATCATATATATATATATATATATATATATATATATATATATATATATATATATATATATATATATTTTTTTTTTTTTAATTCCTTCACAATAGAAGCTTGTGTATTTTAAAAAGTCAAAATGACTCCTTACAGTGTATATTTGAAAAGTTTCTGAAATATCCCACTATTATTTGCAAGCAATCTTTTATATATATATATATATATATATATATATATATTGATTTCAAGCTTCATACCTTCTCTCAAGTGACATCTCATGGAGGAAAAGATGAATGACCACATCCTCAAGATTAATAATAATGCTCCACTAATGAAAGAAAACATATATGCATATGAATTAAACTTGTTTGACTTTTCTTATGCATATGGACCTTGTTTTCTATGCAACAAAAATATTCTCCATTTGAATATTGGATATAAAGGAGCTACTGTCTGACAAGAATCATGGAACTAAAGTCTCTGCAGTGTTGAAGTCTAAAATCCCTTTGACCATTCTTATGCATATACTATCTCTTTTGTTTGCCAGATTAAGTGATTGTATAATTTCTAATATAGTAAACCTTCTTCCTAACTGGATTGTAGTGGTCTCTCAGATGGATCCTCAGGACATCCAATTTTCATCAAATCAGCACTTGCAAGAAGAGCTTGTGCAGCCCACTTGGCAAGTTTGTTGACATTGTTCTTGAGCTCTGTAACAAGCACAACACCTCTTTGTATCTCAAGTTTCTGCCTCTCATTCTCTCTTTCGAGCATTTTATCAAACATCGGAAGGGCACTTCACAAGATTAAATATTTAACACCCATTTGAAATATTTTTTTTTTTCAACAAGAACTACAATGGAATGCTTTAATAGCTAAATTTATCCATCCATCATACGTTCCATTTTACACTGATAGCATAATACATCAAACAGAAGGTCTCCTTCAAATTTCTGTAAATACACAAGCTGAACAATGCTATGGCATGTCTAATATAAGCCCAAAAGAGCTCTTCTCCATTCTAAAAATCATAGTTTTGGCATTCATAACTATATTCTAGTTCATTGATGCATTTCATCGAACATCTGAAAGGTATGTTACATAACTGAATATTTAGCACTCCTTTAAAGTGCCTTTTTAATGAAATTTACAATCATTTTAACTCCATAACATTACCAAGTTTGGAATATACACTGATTAATAAGCTTCTAATAAATGAAATACAGTTCAGCTAGAGAGAACCCTCCAACTTTCTCACCAACCTTGGGACAGCTCCACTTACTTCTTTGTACGATTTGCATATAGAGACAACAGCTTTGTATCCCTCTATTGACCTTTCTCATTCTCTTGTTATAGCATCAACTAGTGAATTAAATCCCTTTGAAGCTCCCTTCTTTCAGCCATTTTCAAGCGCAACTTGAAATAGAAGCAGGATTCCCTGAAGTTTTTTTTTTTCTTCTTCTTTCAGCCTTCTTCATTCACAGCCAAATGCTTGCTCAACTTTTGGAGCTATCACATCTAAATAGTAACAAAGGTCTGCTGATGGTATCCTTTGACTTTGAAGCAGCGCGATATGGCAGAAGACTTAATGCTCTTGATTCCTTTTCCGGCAGTGGAGAGACAGAGAACGCAGGGCCTGTTGGTGGCTCGGCAATGTACAAGACTATTGCATATTATATATGTTTGCCTTGACTTCTTCTCGTGGTATAAAGGTCACGGGGCCCCTTTTGGTGGCTTGGCGACATCAAGGCCATAGCATATTATATGTGCTGCCTTTGGCTTCTTCTCCGACGATGTAGAGGGGAAGCCATTATAATGCCTTTGCCCCTTTCTCCGGTGACAGTGGGCAGCAGGGCACTATTATATAGCTTATGCTTTTCTCCTTCGATGACGGTGAGCAGCAGGGAGGTTATTATATAACCTTTGCTTTCTTCTCCAGTGACAGTGGGCATCGATGGCGAAGGCATAGGAGACGACGTGGCTCATTGATGGAACATGGGAGATGAGGGGGCTTCATCTTTGGCTGTCGATCAACGGACCCGAGCGTGTATCCTTTGGCAAAGCCATCAAAGACATGCTCGTATCCGCTTGTTCGACTAACTTCTTGCTTCACGGAGAGGAGAACACGGAGGGAATTTCTCCTCCTCTTTTTTTCTTGTAGTCCCTCTCTATTTATAGAACCTCCTCACATGATAAATCATAACTTAAATTTTGATTTGATTTATTCTTTAAATTTAGATAAATTTAAATTTAAGTTTTGATTTGATTGGATTTGACTTTTTTTTTTGAATTTTGATTTGATTGATTTTTTTTATTCATTCAAATTTGATTTTGATTTGATTGATGCTTTCCTTTCATGATTTAATTAAGATTTAGATTTGGTTTGATTTCGATTTGATTGATCATTTCCTTTCTTGATTTAATCAAGATTTAAATTTTGTTTGATTTTGATTTGATTGATGCTTGATTTTTTTTTTGATTTTTTTGATTTTTTTTTGAGACAATTATATTTTTTGGATTTGCCTTGGAATCTGTACCCGTGGATGATCTTAGGATTTGAATTTTTTTTAGATTGCCTCGAGATTTGTATTCTTGGGCATCTTGGGATTTGTGCTGTTTTACTATTTAGAATCGCCTCGGGGTTTGTGTTCGGGCTACCTTGAGATTTGTATTTCTTGAAGATTACCTCGAGATATGTATTCTCGGGTCATTTGAAATTTGAGATTGCCTCGAGATTTGCTCTCAGTCTATCTTGGGATTTGAGATTGCCTCGAGATTTGTTCTCATGGCTATCTTAGGATTTGCGATTTCCTCGAGATATGTGTTCTCGGGCTATCTATTTCAATATATATATTTCATCATAATATTTATATGAAATATTTCATATTGGCTCTTGAGACATTTTGTATTTTCAAGGCTCATATATATATTTTATATATTCCCACCGGGCGTGCCAGAATTTGTGGGATCAAAAATACCCGCCCGGCATCGTGTCTGTGAAGAGACACCAGGAGATACATCGTTCTTGTGAGAAACATTTTGTTGGTAAAGGTCAACCCCCATTCGTTGCCCCCTATGTGACATGTAGCTTGATCCTTCCTCTCTTATGCCCTTTTAGGACTCTTTGATGTTGTTAATGGTGAGTGTGATGGGCCTCCTCGGGCCTCAATGGCCATCCAGATGATGTGAATTTATGCATCCATTTTTTTTTGAAAATGTTTTAAAGAGGATTTTGGGTTGGAAGGAAAATGAATTCATCCTCGATTACTATCCTTCCTTTTAGGAACATTTGTTGTTGAAGATCAACTCCCGTTCCTTGCCCCCTGTGTGGCACGTGACTTGATCTTTTTTTTCATATGCCATTTCAGGACTCCATCGCAGTTTATGCAGGATCTTCTGAATGATGCATGTCAAGGGTTAACCCAAGCCTTCGTGACCATCTAGATGACATAAATTTGTGCATCCCTTTAAAGAGGATTTTGGGTTTGAAGGAAAATAGATCCATCCTCTTTATCCTTCCTTCTAGGAACATTTTGTTGTTGAAGGTCAACTCCCGTTCCATGCCCCCTGTGTGGTACGTGACTTGATCCTTCTTCTTTTATATCCTTTTAAGACTCCATTGCACTTCATGTGGCATCTTGTGAATGGTGCCTCTGATGAGCCTCCTCGTGCCTCAATGAGCATCCAAATTATATGTATTTCTTGATTCTCGTTTATATATTTTGTCTTTCAACTTTTGATAGAATCTACCCAGAATCATTTTATCGATTGTAGCTTCCTCAATGTCAGGTAGGTGTTTACCCAAAGACACGAGTGCAAGCACTCAAGCCTCCGCATGCAAGCGTACGTGGCCGCAAGTAATAACCAGTGAGTACCGGGTCAAAATCCCAAGGGAACGGTGAAGAATTCTTATACTAGAAGAAGTGAACGAGAAACAAGATAAATCAATGTATTATGAGTGTTGATGTAAATTGTGTGTTTTGAGTAAACTTGTGTTGAATGTGAGTTAGTGTGTAACCAGAAGATTTAAAAGTGGTTACTTCTCAGAAGGAAGACCTAGGGTTGTAGAGGATACTAGATTTGTAGAGGATTTTTCTCTAAGGATTGCTATACGTCATTGAAGATAGAAGTGGGTGTATGTGTGATTAGATATGTGCTTCTGTGCACTCCGGGTGCATCATACAAGACCTTATGTCTAAGGATCACGCACCGATGTCCATATGTCTATGGTACGATCGATACATTATAGGACAACAACTAATCACTACCGAGGACGTGCCTACCACGATGTCTGGTGATAGGTCACAGGGTGTCACCTTGGCAATCCACCCAATTCCTCTATTCTACTCACAAGTCTAGATGTCTCATAGGACTTGGAGTTGAGAATAATCAATGTCTTTCAACAATTGAGGGATATAAAGAATAGATTCAAAGGCACATCCATACAATGAAGTAAAAGCAATCCAACGATAGTTAATATCAAATCATAGCATCCCATACAACCCTAGATGAAGGGTTTAAGCTCCCATTGACATAGAGACATTAACAACAATGAAAGCTATTAGATAAACATCCATATGCACCATAGATAAATCTACAAGCATTAGAACAAAGGAATGAAGATCCCCATCATAAATGATCGCTTTCCAGCTCCAAGGGGCTGGAAATTGCCTTCTGGACCTTAACTTCGCTTTTCAGCCGCCCCCCAACTAAGATACCTTCAACCCTAGCCTTTACTCCTCTTTTGTAGTTCAGCAGTCGACATCGCGATATTGCAATCTCGACATAGCGATGTGGGCATCGCGATGTTTCCAATAACATCGCGATCTGATATTTGAGCTTCCAAACGCGTCCAGCTTGCTGAAGGCATCGCGATGGGGTATTCATGACATCGCGATGGTCCCAGAGAACATAGTGATCTGATAAGCCTTGAATTTTAGCGTGCAGGTGCATCAAGACATCGAGATGTCACAACCTCGACATCGCGATGTTGAACCTTGATATGCTCAGTTAAACCTGTTGCAACAAATCTCATTCACTTTAGTATTTATCTTCACAAACAGGTGTAAAATATCACAAAATGCATATCAGGTCATTCATCCAAGCAGATATTGAGTTTTAGAGTAAAGATACAATTGATTCGATTAAAAACTCTCGTTTTTTACTCTAAATTCCCCAACAAATACTAGTAGGATAGCTCTAATTCGAGAGCTATCACACCCCCAGACTTGAATATTTACTCGTCCTCAAGCAATGAATATTTAATATCAAGTAAACAATCATTCAACATTATATTTAGCTAGTGTTAATCACTAATACTTGTGTTCCTCAATGCACGATGAAATCATACGTAATAAGTTGCTCATATCAAACAAGAGAATTTCCATATAGAATAATTACACTTTGCTTAAGAATTTCAGAAATGAAATGGCTTAAGCGTCATGATGGACAAAGAGATACACACATGCAAGAGGGACTAGAATTAGAAGTATACAACTTTCTAGCTAGATTTTCACCACTCTCCACTCAGAAAGACCTTACTTTTGAGGTAGGCTATTGCTCATATCTTATAGTGCTTTCTTTATTAAGATTTATTAGTTCGAACTCGAACTTTTTTTTATAATTAATTAATTTATTTATTTATAGGTAGGGCATCCGAAGAGGATCCGACTTCCTTTTCAACCTGAGAAAGAAATCACTTTAATGCGAGCTCACCTGTACCCTCAATTTCTACGTACTTCCCTAAGTTTCGAGTGTTACATGGCCGCCATGAGTTCTATACCCTATATCAAGTCTCTAATGCATATGTGTCACCTAAGAGTTCATCATTAAGCTTCAGTCATTCAAGAATGCATATAAAGTTTCCAAGGGTCAGTGCATTGTGATTAAAATTTCTCTTGTTTGACATGTGCACTTTCTCTATGTTCATGATGTCATATGCGGTCAACGATTAAGTGATCAATTTATGAACAGTATGTGCAATGCAGGTATGATTTAATACATGCTCCCATAGAATGATTTTTTTTCGGCTAAAGCATCGACTTCTCCACCCCCAAACTTAATATGATCATCGTCCTCGATGATGGATAAGAGCGCTAAAGCAATAAGATGGGCAAAGAAGTTAATTTGTTGGTTAATCGAATACTCCCCTGGTCGGTTGGGCTCATCAGCATGCGGAAGTTACATGTATCTACATGTGCTCATATTATTTATGCCGCTCCAGGCTCCCCCAAACTTAGTCTGCACAAAGCATATGAGAAGGGGGGTTAACTTCATATCCTACAAAAACAAAACAAAGTACGATGAAAATAGAGATACTCATTCTTGGGTTGCCTCCCAAGCAGCGCTAATTTTAAAGTCTTTAGCTAGACTCAAGAGTAGGTATCATCCAGGCGGAATGGAAGGGTTAGCTTCCCTTTGGTTGTCGGTTTCATCCCCCAATGCTGTTTCCCGTCCTTCTTGGCGTTCCATTGTAAGACAATCATGGATCAACCATTTCTTCTCTTTTGGGTTTCGACTCCCTTCTTCATACAGTACAATCAGATCTAGAATAGATAAAGATGGACCTGCTTCAGCTGGTGAAATAGCATTAAACACCTGTTGCTTGTCTCCATGCTTCAAGGTGATCTCCCCTCTTGGCAAATCAAACATTTCTGCTCCAATGAGTAAAATGGGGCTACCGAAGATAATGGGCACATCCTTATCAACATCGTAATCTAGGACTACAAAATCTGCGGGATAAATAAAGTCATCAATACGGACCAATACATCTTCTACTATACCACATGGAGTGGCAATAGATCGGTCAGCTAATTGCAATGTAAGACTTGTATTTTGGAGATCTCTCAAACCCAATTTGTTGTAGACAGTGAGGGGCATAAGATTTACACTGGCCCCAAGATCACAAAGAGCATAGCCAGTAAAGTCCCCTCCTATATGACATGGAAGCAGATAGCATCCAGGGTCCTTCAACTTCGGGGGAAGGTTTCTTTGAGGAACTAAACTGCATTCATCAGTCACAGCAATAGACCCCACATGCCCAATTTTCTTCTTGTTGGCCAAGAATTCCTCCATGAATTTGGCATAGTTTGGCATATGCTCTAAGGCTTCGGAGAAAGGGATTGTCACATGAAGTTGCCGAAATCTCTCCATAAATTGCTCATATTGCATCCCGAAAGAGTGGTTCTTCAACCGTTGTGGAAATGGTGGTGGTGGCAAAGGTGAGACTCCCTCTTCTTTTTCCTTCAACTTTGGCTCTTGGGGTTTCTGGTTATCCGCAACCAGTGCCTCTAAAGAATCACTCGGATTCGGATGTGATAACTGTTTTCCACTCCTCAACATGACCACTTTTACTTGCCCTTGATCTTCATTTCTTGGATTCTTGTCAGTGTCACTTGGCAAACTTCCCGATGGTCGGGATCTCATTTCATTTCCCATTTGCCCCATTTGCATCTCAAGATTTTTAATGGCATTTCCTTGCGCCTGGAAGTTGGTTCGGCATTCGGCCATGAATTGATCAAACTTTTCTTCGAACGTGGGCTTCTTTTCCAACGGTCTACTTTGACTGAAGTAGCCAGGTTGGCCATAGAAGGGTTCTCCTTAATAACTTGAAGAGGCATTTGTCTTCCAACTAGGAATCCAATTCGAAGAAGAGTTGTGGGAGTTTCCCCTGAAATTGTTGCCGATAACATTAACTTCCTCAAAGGCCATTGGAGGGGCCATATATGTCGAGTCACGTAGGGTTATTTGCATTGACTTATACTCTTGATTAGCCAGATGTCATTTCTTCAATCTTTGACTCTAACCCGGATAATTTTGCTTGCACATTGGGTGTTCGAGTCTCTCCTTGAATGCTTGCAACTTTCCTTTGAAGTTCCCTCTCATTGGATTGCCATTGGCTACTATTTGCGCCATCTCTTGTTTCACAGGTGATGATATTCATCACGGTTTGATAGTGAAGCGATGCCGCGTAGCCATCTAGAATAGCTCGATTACTGCTTCCCATGCCATTATAGAAAGAAGGGACCAAGTGCCATTTGGATAGCCCATGATGTGGACATAGCCTGTGCAGACCCTTAAATCTACCCCATGCCTTGGACAGTATTTCTCCTTCCCTTTGTGCAAAGCCGGTGAGCTCATTTCTAATCTTCACTGTTTTAGCGGTGGAAAGAATCTAAGGAGGAATTTCTGTCTCAAGTACTCCCAAGTGTTGATAGAGGCTCTGGGCAATGAATACAACCACTCTTTGGCAGCATCTCTAATTGAGAAGGGAAATAGCTTCAGTCGGATAGCATCTTTAGAAATTCCAGCTCTTTTGAAATTATTGGTAATTTCCAAAAAATTTCTGATATGGATGTTGGGGTCCTCATTCGGAATGCCCGAAAATTGTCCTGCATTCTGAAGCATCTGAATCATGGAGTTCTTGATCTCAAAATGGGAATCTGGCCCAGTGGGCTTCACTATGCTTGATTGATGACCATCAGATGGAGGAATGGAGTATTCATATAGCGGACGGTTGTCCCTTCCTTGATCCATGGTGTTAGATCCTGAAGAACTTCTCGATCCTTGATGAGCTCGCTTCTCCTTCCTCAATTCCCTTAACGTCCTCTCAATTTCTGGATCAAAAGGGACCGCAGGTGATTCACTCATACACTGAAGGGAAATAAGGCTTTTGGTGAGTTGCTACACAATATGGAACCACAAACTCTTGCAAACAACACTTTGTAAGAAAATGACTACAAAGAACAAAAACTTTACTAGTTCAGCTGTATATAAAAGAAAATTTTCCACCAAATCCTCGGCAACGGCGCCAAAAACTTGTTTACCCAAAGACTCGAGTGCAAGCACTCAAGCCTCCGCAAGCAAGCGTACGTGGCCACAGGTAATAACCGGTGAGTACCGGGTCGAAATCCCAAGGGAACGGTGAAGAATTCTTATACTAGAAGAAGTGAACGAGAAACTAGATAAATCAATGTATTATGAGTGTTGATGTAAATTGTGTGTTTTGAGTAAACTTGTGTTGAATGTGAGTTAGTGTGTAACCAGAAGATTTAAAAGTGGTTACTTCTCAGAAGGAAGACCTAGGGTTGTAGAGGATACTAGATTTGTAGAGGATTTTTCTCTAAGGATTGCTATACGTCATTGAAGATAGAAGTGGGTGTATGTGTGATTAGCTATGTGCTTCTGTGCACTCCGGGTGCATCATACAAGACCTTATGTCTAAGGATCAGGCACCGATGTCCATATGTCTATGGTACGATCGATACATTATAGGACAACAACTAATCACTACCGAGGAAGTGCCTACCCTGATGTCTCAGTGATCGGTCACAACGGTGTCACGCCGTCCACCCAATTCCTCTATTCTACTCACAAGTCTAGATGTCTCATAAGACTTGGAGTTGAGAATACTTAATGTCTTTCAACAATTGAGGGATACAAAGAATAGATTGAAAGTCACATCCATACAATGAAGTAAAAGCAATCCAACGATAGTTAATATCAAATCATAGCATCCCATACAACCCTAGATGAAGGGTTTAAGCTCCCATTGTCATAGAGACATTAACAACAATGAAAGTTATTAAATAAACATCCATATGCACCATAGATAAATCTAAAAGCATTTTGAACAACGGAATGAAGATCCCCCTTATAAATGATTGCTTTCCAGCTCCAAGGAAATTTTGGAAATTGCCTCTGGACCTTAGCTTAAGCACTTTGACCGCACTTTTAACTAAGATACCTTCAACCCTAGCCTTTACTCCTCTTTTGTAGTTCAGCAGTCGACATCGCGATGTTGCAATCTCGACGTCGCGATGTGGGCATCGCGATATATCCAATAACATCGCGATCTGATATTTGAGCTTCAAAACGCGCCGAGCTTGCTGAAGGCATCGCGATAGGGTATTCATGACATCGCGATGGTTACAGAGAACATCGCGATCTGATAAGCCTTGAATTTTAGCGTGCAGGTGAATCAAGACATCGCGATGTTGAACCTTGATATGCTCAGTTAAACCTGTTGCAACAAATCTCATTCACTTTAGTATTTATCTTCACAAACAGGTGTAAAATATCACAAAATGCATATCAGATCATTCATACAAGCAGATATTGAGTTTTAGAGTAAAGATACAATTGATTCGATTAAAAACTCTCATTTTTTACTCTAAATTCCCCAACAAATACTAGTAGGATAGCTCTAATTCGAGAGCTATCACACCGCCAAACTTGAATTATTGCTTGTCCTCTAGCAATGAACATTTAATATCAAGTAAACAATCATTCAACATTATATTTAGCTAGTGTTAATCACTAATACTTGTGTTCCTCAATGCACGATGAAATCATACGTAATAAGTTGCTCATATCAAACAAGAGAATTTCCATAGAGAATAATTACACTTTGCTTAAGAATTTCAGAAATGAAATGGCTTAAGCTTCATGATGGACAAAGAGATACATACATGCAAGAGGGACTAGAATTAGAAGCATACAACTTTCTAGCTAGATTTTCACCACTCTCCACTCGGAAAGACCTTACTTTTTAGGTAGGCTATTGCTCACATCTTATAGTGCTTTCTTTATTAAGATTTATAGTTCGAACTCGAACTTTTTTTTATAATTAATTAATTTATTTATTTAAAGGTAGGGCATCCGAAGAGGATCCGACTTCCTTTTCAACCTGAGAAAGTAATCACTTTAATGCGAGCTCACCTGTACCCTCAATTTCTACGTACTTCCCTAAGTTTCGAGTGTTACTTGGCCGCCATGAGTTCTATACTATAATTCAAGTCTCTAATGCATATGTGTCACCTAAGAGTTCATCATTAAGCTTCAGTCATTCAAGAATGCATATAAAATTTCCAAGGGTCAGTGCAATATGATTAAAATTTCTCTTGTTTGACATGTGCACTTTCTCTATGTTCATGATGTCATATGCGGTCAACGATTAAGTGATCAATTTATGAACAGTATGTGCAATGCGGGTATGATTTAATAAATGCTCCCATAGAAAGATTTTTTAGGCTAGAGCATCGACTTCTCCACCCCCAAACTTATTATGATCATCGTCCTCGATGATGGATAAGAGCGCTAAAGCAATAAGATGGTAAAAGAAGTTAATTTGTTGGTTAATCGAATACTCCTCGTCGGTTGGGCTCAACAGCATGCGGAAGTTGCATGTATCTACATGTGCTCATATTATTTATGCCGCTCTAGGCTCCCCCAAACTTGGTCTGCACAAAGCATATGAGGGGTGGGGGTAAACTTCATCTCCTACAAAAACAAAACAAAGTACGATGAAGATAGGGATACTCATTCTTGGGTTGCCTCCCAAGCAGCGCTAATTTTAAAGTCTTTAGCTAGATTCAAGAGTAGGTATCATCCACAAAGTGTATGGGAAGGGTTAGCCACCCTTTGGTTGTCGGTTTCATCCCCAATCTTTCATTCCTTCTTGATGTTTCATTGTAAGATAATCATGGATCAACCATTTCTTCTCTTTTGGATTTCGACTCCCTTCTTCATACAGTACAATCAGATCTAGAATAGATAAAGATGGACCTGCTTTAGCTGGTGAAATAGCATTAAACACCTGTTGCTTGTCTCCATGCTTCAAGGTGATCTCCCCTCTTGGCAAATCAAACATTTCTGCTCGAATGAGTAAAATGGGGCGACCGAAGATAATGGGCACATCCTTATCAGCATCGTAATCTAGGACTACAAAATCTGCGAGATAAATGAAGTCATCAATACGGACCAACACATCTTCTACTATACCACATGGAGTGGCAATAGATCGGTCGGCTAATTGCAATGTAAGACTTGTATTTTGGAGATCTCTCAAACCCAATTTGTTGTAGACAGTGAGGGGCATAAGATTTACACTGGCCCCAAGATCACAAAGAGCATAGCCAGTAAAGTCCCCTCCTATATGACATGGATCCAGGGTCCTTCAACTTCGGGGGAAGGTTTCTTTGAGGAACTAAACTGCATTCATCAGTCACAGCAATAGACCCCACATGCCCAATTTTCTTCTTGTTGGCCAAGAATTCCTCCATGAATTTGGCATAGTTTGGCATATGCTCTAAGGCTTCGGAGAAAGGGATTGTCACATGAAGTTGCCGAAATCTCTCCATAAATCGCTCATACTGCATCCCGAAAGAGTGGTTCTTCAACCATTGTGGAAATGGTGGTGGTGGCAAAGGTGAGACTCCCTCTTCTTTTTTCCTTCAACTTTGGCTCTTGGGGTTTCTGGTTATCCGCAACCAGTGCCTCTAAAGAATCACTCGGATTCGGATGTGATAACTGCTTTCCACTCCTCAACATGACCACTTTTACTTGCCCCTGATCTTCATTTCTTGGAGTCTTGTCAGTGTCACTTGATTAACTTCCCGATGGTCGGAATCTCATTTCATTTCCCATTTGCCCCATTTGCATCTCAAGATTTTTAATGGCATTTCCTTGCGCCTGGAAGTTGGTTCGGCATTCGGCCATGAATTGATCAAACTTTTCTTCGAACGTGGGCTTCTTTTCCAACGGTCTACTTTGACTGAAGTAGCCAGGTTGGCCATAGAAGGGTTCTCCTTAATAACTTGAAGAGGCATTTGTCTTCCAACTAGGAATCCAATTCGAAGAAGAGTTGTGGGAGTTTCCCCTGAAATTGTTGCCGATAACATTAACTTCCTCAAAGGCCATTGGAGGGGCCATATATGTCGAGTCCTGTGGGGTTGACTGCATTGACATGCTACTGATGACAGATGTCATTTCTTCAATCTTTGACTCTAACACGGATAATTTTGCTTGCACATCGGGTGTTCGAGTCTCTCCTTGAATGCTTGCAACTTTCCTTTGAAGTTCCCTCTCATTGGGTTGCCATTGGCTACTATTTGCAGCTACTGTTTCCAGCAGGTGATGATATTCATCTGCTGGTTTGATAGTGAACGTGCCACCGGCGGCCGCATCTAGAATAGCTCGATTACTGCTTCCCATGCCATTATAGAAAGAAGGGACCAAGTGCCATTTGGATAGCCCATGATGTGGACATAGCCTCTGCAGACCCTTAAATCTACCCCATGCCTCGGATAGTGTTTCTCATTCCCTTTCTGCCAAGCCGGTGAGCTTGTTTCAAATCTTCACTGTTTTAGCCGGTGGAAAGAATCTAAGGAGGAATTTCTGTCTCAAGTACTACCAAGTGTTGATAGAGGCTCTAGGCAATGAATACAACCACTCTTTGGCAGCATCTCTAATTGAGAAGGGAAATAGCTTCAGTCGGATAACATCTTTAGAAATTCCAACTCTTTTGAAATTATTAGTAATTTCCAAAAAATTTCTGATGTGGATGTTGGGGTCCTCATTCGGAATGCTCGAAAATTGTCCTGCATTCTGAAGCATCTGAATCATGGAGTTCTGATCTCAAAATGGGAATCTGGCCCAGTGGGTGATGCGTTAAATCCGCAAGTGCACGGGTCGGATCAAGTAGTAGAGTGGACTATTGAAAAGTCGGGTATCGAATCCTCAGGGAGAAAGAAAGTACTAGTAGTAGCTATTTGTCTATTATCTAGTCAATCAGGTTGGGTTGATGATACTAAAACCTAATTCTAAAACTAACAATACCAATTAACAAGTGTAATTGATCTTGAAGATGTTCAATTGATGAAGGGGATACTTGGGCGATTGAATCCCCTTTGGATTTCCTTAGATGTGGATGATGCTCTCTATGTTGAGTCTTGGTGAATCATTGGCCAAGGGTTCCTAATATGATTTCATCCCCTCGCTCGAGGGTGATTACTCAACCTAGTACCCTCACTAGTTAAGTTCTAGGGAACCTATCTCTTGGAGGGACTAAGGGAATAGGATATCTAATGGAGTTGTTCGCCTCAGTACCCGGGCTCCCGGTGTACTCCTAGACCTCTCTATTGAAGTTTGTCTACACGCGGGGAGTGCGCTAGCTTCTTCCCCCACATGGACTAGAGAAACCTCTCCGGGCTCTCGCAATGTAGAGAGGTTAATACTTTCACCATTCAATAGACTATAATGCATTCAACCAAGTAATCAACATAGAAGAGACAATATCAATTGACCATAATCCAAAGGTTCATCAACACCCAAGTATCAAGAGTTTAGCTCTCCATCAATGGAGAGTAACAACCAATGCCAAGAGAGCAATCAAACATAGAGTTCATGAAATAAAAACCCCTTGATGATGACCGTTGGTGGATCTCTTGCTTCTCTCTAGCCCCTTCTTCTTCTTCTTGAGCCCTCTTGATGGGGTAACTCCTCAAGCCCTCTCCTCCTTGGTGATGGAGAAGATGATGATAGCTTCCTCCCCTCTTGATGCCTTGGCTTCCACCTCCTCCAAGATGCCCCAAAACCCTCATTAACATTTCTATTTATATCCCCCTCTAGGGTTTTGGGTATATTTCCCGACTTTACCCTTGATTCGGCCGAAATCGTAGCTGCAGTTTTACGATATACGACCCAGTATGTGTTCCATACGACCCAGTATGGCCCGTATACAGACTCTTATATGGACTATCATACGGGGTCGTATACTTCTCAGGTCCTGTATGCAGGGGTTACGTTGAGTCCGTTCATGTATCTCAGTATAAATCTCACGGTCCATAATGGGTCCGTATGGGACTCCGTATGGTAATTTGTCTTTACTGCTGGTTTAAGCTTACTTTGGCCCGCATTCTCTTTAAAACGCTTCCTTTCTCTTGAGATTGTTGTTTTCTGCCCTGTTTACAAAAACAAAGCCTTTTTGAGCATCGGTGGGAAAACATTCCTCCAAAACATAAAGTAATATGCATGAATTCCATATATAAACGATGCTCATTTGAACACTTATCACATATCTCCACACTTAAAGTTTTGCTTGTCCTCAAGCAAAGAAAAGAAATCAAGAAAAGAAGATAAGTGTTCAACCTTGGGCTCCACAAACTATACATGAATTCTAGTCCAATAGCACCACCTCATTGTATTTTCCTATCTCCACACCAGGGCTTAGATTGATCCTGTAACTCTTCCGATAAAGTCCTAGACAAAGCTTGTTCACTCCACATGCCATGTTCTGAAGTCTTAATAAGGCAAGCATGCTCTCAGTGGACTCTAGAAGGTACTTGGGGCCCTAAGATCAAAGGAGTTGTTCCCCTATTGGATGGACGGTGGACAAATATAACAATAGTTTTTTTTTTTTAGAGACTCGGGTAGGGCATCTCTATTAGATCCGACTTTCCCAAACTGAAGATCAGGGTAGAGTGTAGTCCCCCCCTTTTGCAGAGGAATCATGCTGATTAGGCACCCGAATCCTTAGTTACTTAGGTGGTTACAACTCTACCCGTAGATGTTCATGCTAAATGGTGATTTTTTCGAAATGAAGAACACTCTGGTTAGGAGGCGGAACTCCAAACTAGTTAAATCAACAAAAAGCGTGAACAACATCTTTATTAACTAAATTGATGTGCTAAACTACTTTATTTTCATTGTACTTGTCCACTACGTGTGTTATGAGGAATTAACAAATTTGAACTAGTGCCACGGAATTTCTTGGAGCCATTGAGAAACAATGCTTAGCTAGTCAAGTAAAAAGAACATGGCAATGGGTTATCTATTATCTTTCATAATCATAATTGTCACAAAGATGACCTTTACATGCCCATGGTGTTTCAATTGGAATCATTTCAAATCACGAATGGTGTGCTTAGAGAAAAAATTCATGTCACATTTATCTATCGCCAAGGTTGTCATGCATATCAAGCATAATTATCACAAAAATATCTAGAATAAATGATCATGATAGCTACCTATCTCCACACTTAAAAGTTTACAATGACCCTAAAAGGAGCTAAGTAGCCACCCACCCACACTCTAGAAGTTTGCATTGTCCTCAATGTGAGAAAATTAAATTCAGCGCAAGAAATTAGTGGAGAAAGGTGAACGAAACTCCCCTAAATAGTTGCCGAGAGTTGTTTGTGGGAGCGGAGGACCGCTTGATTATCGAGGGTCGTGGATCCCATGTTGACTCTGCGAACAGAGAGAGAAGAATCAAACCCAATAACATGCGAAACAAGAAAATCCACATAGCGAAAGCAATACATAGGGTAGCAGGGCAATGCCCTTGCTCAATGTGTCATGATGTGCAAAGGTAAATAAAATAACAAGTGCAGGCAACAAAGTTCCAGATAAAGAGAAACAAAATAGAGAAGTAGTGCATCAGGTGTCCCGTGGTGGCTCATCGTCTGCTGGTGGTGGAGGTGGAGGAGGTGCAAATGCGATGTGTCCACGAATAAAGAGCGAGAGCTCGGAAAACTGCTCCCCGAGCCGTCGCTGCTCCGCTAAAATCATGTCCTGGACAGCTCTCATCTCGGTCATCTGCTCCTCCAACCTCGTGTAACGGCTCCTGGGCGCCGAGGATCCATAGTCTTTGGGGGTAGTGCACTAAAGGGCCTGGCGCGCCGGAATCGCCAGTCGGATCCCTCCTCCTCCGAACTATCTGAGGTGTGGCCAACCAAAGTATAACGTCCACCGGCTCGCTGCACCAATCCAATCTGTGCGAGGAGAGTCATGTCCAGTGGGGATACTAACTACAGGTGCTGCTCCCCCTCCAACTCGGCCTCAAGACCCATGCCCATGATAAGCCGTGTGATGTAGGGTCCGGCATGGATATCGGTGAGTCGGTGTTACGCCTCGATGCGCCAAGTAGTTCATGAAAGCAAGTACCCTAAGTTGATGGAACTTCGCTCAATGAAATTTGTAGAGAGATGGGCGATGAGTGACGATGGCGACTCCACAATTGTCACTACGGGGTGCGATGGTACGGCTGATGATGGCATGTAGGTAGCGGTGCACCGGTTACTGTCATGAAGGACGCCTTGTATCATGGCGCCGCCAATTTGAATCGAAGCTTCCGAGGAAGAAATGAGTGCGCTAGGGGAAGGCCGTGAGTAGCTTCGGTACATCTCGGGTGAATGTGTAATCCGCGATCATTATAGACCCATATGCAGTATGGTAGGTATAGCTCGTCACCCTCTGCCGCACGAAAAGCTGGAAGGTAATGGCGGTGGGGTTTTGCTCCCCCACCGCACTAATGTCGGCCTCGAAAGAGCTCAGCACCTCCAAGGTCGGGCGGCGGAATACCTCATGGCTAAGGGAGAAGATCCTGTCCCAGCCGCCGAAGGATATCATCTCTCGGATTCGGTCGGCGATGTTAAGCTGGATGAGGGTGTCCCAATCTATGACTCGGGTCCGACCGAAGCGGCGAGAGGAGAGGCGGACATGTCGAAGGCTGTGGACCTTGTCTGTGAAGTGTGTCTCAATGGATGACGACCCGGCCCCCATTCGGCGCTTCTTTGATGCTGTGATCTTCCTCGGCATATCTGAAACTAAACAAGGAACGTTAGTGCCGATGAAGCAAAAAGGGTACACCAAAATTTTCAAATAAATGACCTAAATTGCCCTTATACGGGGTTCCATACGGACTGACCGAAGTCCGGTTATCACGAGACAACGACCCTATACGAGTCCGTATGGGACTCCGTATGGGAGTCCGTATGGACTCGGCCGCGAGCTTGCCTGCGGCCGCGACGAATCTTGGCCCCATTTCTACATCATCTCGCATCCAAAACACTTCTAAAACATGCAACATTCATCCAATGCAAGTTCTATCACACAATGGCACAAGAATATAACTCATTCATCTCATCCACACGAAAAATCGATTTCAAACAACCCTAGGTTTCTAAATCATGTCGGCAAGGTATACAATTGAGATCTTGAGTGATTAGCACATACCTAGGGGTGATTAAGCCCTTAATTTGAGGAAGAATAGGCGCCGCGTCGCAAAGAGAGGGTGTGGGGTCTCTAGGGCACGAGAGGGAGAAAATGGTGAAGAGAAAAGGGTGAAAGGGGGCTTTTTAAAGCGCCCCTTACTCGTGCCTCTCGACAGACCCTATACGGACTCCTATACGGAGTCCATACGGGGTCGTATATAACACTGTCTACATATACAGACTGCTATCAGTCTGTATGATACCCCGTATACACCTGGGCAGAGGCTTATACAGCCCTCCCAGGGTTCATTCATGATGTTCTCTTTGCGCGGCCTGATAGTAAGCAAGACATTACCTCTAATCGACAACATTCAGCATAAGAATGGAAAGAATTGGACAAAAACACCACTTCAACTTATTTCAAGCATCACTAGCTAATCAAAAAAGACAAAAATTGCCAAAACTAGGGAAGAAAGTTCTACACTTGGGTTGCCTCCCAAGAAGCGCTTGTTTAACGTCACTAGCTTGACGTACCTTCAATTTATCTTATGGAGGCTCAAATACCTTGAAGCTCCCATCAGTCTTTCCCTTGAAGCATGACCCGAACAAACACTCTCCCAAACGCGCATAAATAGAAGAATCTTTTACTTTCATACCTGGTTGCTCGGTGGGGGAAGTGGAGGAAAAGGATGTGGCAGTTACCCTTTGTTGTTGCACTTTCCTCCAACACTTCTTCGAGGCCGGAATGGGCCTCCTTCTTTTCTTGGTCTTTACAGCTTTGGCCTGGTTTTCATTCCTTGGTATAGCTGAATTTTCCTGGACCTCTTCTGCGGTGTCTTCCACTTCATTCAACTCATCATGCAGTTGGTTTATCATCAAGAGATCTTCCATGCAAGCGGAGGTAATTAGATCGATGTCGTCCACACTGTAGGATGTATCGTCTTGGGCCACGGTGTGTCGCATTCCCTCGGGTATTTAGAAGGTTACTTCTTGATCCCCCACTCTCAATGCTAGCTTCCCTTGGGCATGATCTTCAAGTGCTTGGGCGGTAGCAAGGAATGGGCGCCCAAGGATGATGGGCACATCCACATTATCATCGACATCAAAAAGAACAAAATCGGCCGGGAATACAAACTCATTAATCTTGACGAGGACATCTTCGGCCAAACCCTTGGGCCTCTTTATAGACCGATCCGCTAGTTGTATTGTCATCCCCGTGGGATTTGGGTCATCAAGCCCAAGTTTCATGTATAAGTTATAGGGCATCACATTAATACTTGCTCCTGAATCCTCCAATGCTTTCTTGGTGATCCCTTCGCCAAAAGTACATGGGACGACAAAACTGCCGGGGTCTTTGAGTTTCTTGGGCAAATCGTGTTGTAGAACAGCCGAGCATTGAGCATTGAGAGTGACGGCACCCACTTCCTCCAACTTCTTCCTATTGGATAGGAGGTCCTTCATAAATTTTGCATACTTCGGCATTTGAGCTAGGACATCCACCAATGGCAAGTTAATTTGTAGTTGCTTCATCATGCTTGTGAACCTTGCAAATTGTGCATCCTCCTTATCCTTTCTCAATCTTGCTGGATAAGGGACTTTTGGTTGGTACGGAGGAATAAGTGTGGCTTCTTCTTTTCCCTTCTCCTCTTCTTTGGAAGTGGCAACGGGTACCGGTGCATCCATTTCAATTGAACTCTTCCTTTGTTGCTTTCCCACCGGAAGGTTGATCTACTTACCACTCCTCAAAGTAATTGCCTTACATTGCTCACGTGGGTTTGTCTCCGTGTTGCTAGGCAAGCTTCCCTGCGGCCTCTCCGAAAGTGTCTTTGCCATTTGACCCACTTGATTCTCCAAATTCTGCACAGTAACTTGTAGACTTCGGATGGTTGTTTGATTATCTTGCACAATCTTCAACATCATCTCCTCTAAGCTTGGATTTCTTTCTTGTGGCTTCGAGGGGTGTTGGAAGCCCGGCGGGTATTGCCCCCCACTAGGATTCCCATATGCCAACCCGGGGTGGTTCCACTTGTGTGCATAGGCTCTGTATTGCCCCCCCAATTGCCCTTGGTTGTTGTTCAAGTATTGCACCTGCTCCATGGTGAGATTCTCCATGCTCATAATTGGGCAACTTGTTATGTCATGCCCTCCACCACAAGTGTTGCAAGATGACACTGGAGAAGATCTCGAGGGGCTACCGGTGGTCAACGCCTCAATTTTCCTTGTCAAGATATCCAACTTCTCCGCCAGAGCTACATCAATGGTATTGGGTTCATTTAAGGAGCTCACCAATTTAACTTGCTTCCCCCGAGTAGGCCAATGGGCTTCATTACTAGCCATGTCTTCAAAAAAATTTTCTGCGTCATCGGGATATTTGTTCCCAAGAGAGCCTCCGGCGGCCGCATCAACCAAATGTCGTGTTGCATCATCCAATCCATGGTAGAAGGTTCGTACTTTAGCACAATTGTCCAACCCATGTTAGGGACAACGCCGGAGGAGATCCTTGTACCTCTCATAAGCTTCATAGAACGATTCATTGGGTCCTTGTTTGAAAGAGGAAATATCCAATCGGAGCTTTGCGGCTTTACTAGGTGGGAAGTACCGCTCAAGGAACTTATCGAGCATCTCGGCCCATGTGCGAATAGATCCAGATGAAAGTGAAGTTAACCACCTGTAGGCTCCTTCTCTCAAGCTAAAGGGGAACAATCTCAATCTAATGGCGTCATCGAATGCCCCGTTGATCTTGAACATGTTACAAATCTGAACAAACTTGGCAATATGAGCGTGAGGGTCTTCATCCGGCCTTCCATCAAACTGGGTTGTATTCTGGATCATAGTCATGGTGCTTGGCTTGATCTCGAAGTTATTCATGTTCACATTAGGAGGATGCACACTAAATTGCTCCCCCGTATAGTGAGATCTTTCATATTCGGATAATGTAAGTCGCCTCCCAGCCATGATAGGAGTCTCTCTAACTTCCAAACTACCTCCGGTGGGTATGAAGTTCTCCGACCCCGAAGAGGGTCCGGGATTTAACTCCTCCACTTCTCTCAACCTTCTATGGAAAGTCCGATCAATTTCACTATCGGCTTCAACAAGACCCTTAGAGTTCTTTCGGGTCATACATCAACACCTCGCAATGAAGAATAGAGGGAGATTAGTAATCACGAGACAATTAAACTTAAATAACAATTAAGATGCAAAGAGACACTTTGAAACCAAACTATTATTAAAACAAAGTAAAAACTGAAAGTAAACGACTACATTAATAAACTCCTAGTTTTCCTAGTAGTCCTAAATCTCCCCGGCAACGGCGCCAAAAACTTGATGCGTTAAATCCGCAAGTGCACGGGTCGGATCAAGTAGTAGAGTGGACTATTGAAAAGTCTGATATCGAATCCTCAGGGAGAAAGAAAGTACTAGTAGTAGCTATTTGTCTATTATCTAGTCAATCAGGTTGGGTTGATGATACTAAAACCTAATTCTAAAACTAACAATACCAATTAACAAGTGTAATTGATCTTGAAGATGTTCAATTGATGAAGGGGATACTTGGGCGATTGAATCCCCTTTGGATTTCCTTAGATGTGGATGATGCTCTCTATGTTGAGTCTTGGTGAATCATTGGCCAAGGGTTCCTAATATGATTTCATCCCCTCGCTCGAGGGTGATTACTCAACCTAATACCCTCACTAGTTAAGTTCTAGGGAACCTATCTCTTGGAAGGACTAAGGTAATAGGACATCTAAAGGAGTTGCTCGCTTTAGTACCCGGGCTCCCGGTGTACTCCTAGCCCTCTCTATTGAAGTTTGTCTATACGCGGGGAGTACGCTCGCTTCTTCCCCCACATGGACTAGAGAAACCTCTCCGGGCTCTCGCAACGTAGAGAGGTTAATACTTTCACCATACAATATGTTACTTGGTGAAGACAGGTGTCATTGACCTAAAGGACCACTTGTTCCTTTGACCACATGGCAATATCACCACCTTTGCACAATTCCGTTCGGCAAATAACGTGAGGATTCAATCCTACGAACAAGTCCGTCGGAATTGTAGCACCCTCTTATACAGGGCGTGAGGTGGGGAGAGAGAGATAAATATTAAAGGACCACTTGTTCCTTTGACCACATGGCAATATCACCACCTTTGCACAATTCCGTTCGGCAAATAACGTGAGGATTCAATCCTACGAACAAGTCCGTCGGAATTGTACCAACCCTCTTATACAGGGCGTAAGGTGGGGAGAGAGAGATAAATATCTAACGCCTCTACAGTGAGTAGGCCTTATCCACTTGCTACAGTGGGCAGATATTTATTCTATTTTACCTACGTAGCATCTACGTGCTACGCAACAGATATTTTCCTACGCCTTAGGAGATATTTACCTACCTCACCGCCTTATTCCACCGCCTTTCCTGAACCGCCTCTAAGGTGCTATAAAAGGAGAGCGATAATAGAAGAAAAGGGATCCGAAAAAACTGATCACACAAAGAACTGTCTAAATCTAAGACTCTTTACTCAAGTTTTCTGACTTAAGCATCGGAGCTGAATCCGGGCACAGAGGCCCAATTCCGATCGCTGCCCTCTCCTTTTTACAGGTTCGCCTATGGGTAATTCCGGTCGGAGTTTCAGGATGTTCTCTGCGGCCTCCTGCTCGTAGCGTAAGTAAGCGTCCACACCAACTATAAATTTTAACCATTGGTCGAAAGTCGAGGCCGGATCACGCAGGCAACTTGATGGCCGAAGGCGGGGCGTGGACCAGTTTTTGGCATCAACGGTTTGGCCGTCAGGTAGGGGACCCTTACGAAAAGCCAAATGACCACTACCGTAAGATCAAAGCGAATCCAAGAGCGAGGAGCCCCAAGTAATCCCGAAGGGCCTGGCGAGGTCCGAGGACATGAGGAAATCGGTCGATAATCCACCCATCTTACCTCCACCAGAAAATCCTTCCGTCCAACCCCAAGAATCTGTTCCGGAGTTTTATCTTAACATACAGCAACAATTGGAGCGGTTGACTCAGGCTGTTCATACTTTGACCCATCCTCCGCCACCTCCTACACAAGTTCCAACACCAAACATACCAACAGCCCCACTGGATAATTCTGAAAGTAGAGGGAGGACAAGAACCCGCATCCATAAAGAGAGGAAAGAAAGGACGGCCTTTTCCGCTAGTTCAGAACCCCCCTCTGTTCGACGCAGACAGCAAGCCACTACAAGAACCGAA
Source organism: Dioscorea zingiberensis (assembly GCA_026586065.1). Lineage (NCBI taxonomy): Eukaryota > Viridiplantae > Streptophyta > Magnoliopsida > Dioscoreales > Dioscoreaceae > Dioscorea > Dioscorea zingiberensis. The sequence continues at coordinate 20,536,124 of CM048823.1, read as the reverse complement.
CGGACAAGGACAGAGCGGAATAGTCCATCCTGCTCAAACGGTTGATAGAAGAACTTCAACGGCGGGACCTCCCTCAAGAAAGCGGGGAGGTCCGGCGACTATATTCTCGATATGTGTTCGCCTTTTGTCGATGAAATATTGGGAGAACAAGTTCACGATAGCTTGAGGCCACCGGTTATGATCGCATATAAAGGCAAAACCGTCCGTCTCCGTCACACCGAAGTCTTTGTGTCGAAAGATGCTCCTCACGGAATCACAGACGCCGCATGTGCCGAGCTTTTCCCGCTTACCTTAGAGGGAAAGCGCCAAGACCTGGTTTGTCGATCTCCCATCTAGCACAATTACTTCTTTTTGATTTTAGCAAATCGCTTTCTAGCCTATTTTGCCAATTACTCAAAAGCAGTAAGAAAACTCCATCTACCCTTACAGCGTGTTAAACAACGAAAGGGAGAAAGCGCTTCCGGGCTTATTTTAAATCGTTACATAGGCGAAGCGGACAAAATATACATGGACCTCCTTCAGCATGAATGGCGTAACCTTCTTAATGGAGTGGAGCGGGGAAGAATGGGAAAAAGCCTTTGAGGGGCTTAAAGATTATCTCTCGATAAGCCTACGGCTACTAGCTAAGCCACAAGTGGGAGAAGAACTCTACATCTACTTGGCGGTCGCCCGCATGCGATCAGTAGCCAGTCCTTTTGAGAGAAGATAGCGAATTCAAAACGGTCTACTACACAAGTAAAATCCTTAACAAAGTGGAGTCAAGATATCTGTAGCTTGAAAAGTTGGCTTTTAGCTCTTGTCACATGCACTTGCGGAGATTGAGGCCGTATTTTCAAACCCACAGGATCCGCAGTGTTGACTAATCTGCGCGTTAAAGAAAATTCTTCATAAGCACGAAAACTCGGACGCCTAGCCAAGTGGGTGATAGAATTAGGCGAAGTTCGATCTCACCTATAAAACCCCGAACGGCAATCAAGGCTCAAGAAATCGGCAGATTTCGCCGCTGAGTTAACTTTTCCCAAATAGGGACGAACCCCGTCACAAAACCTTAAGAAAGCCCTAGCATCCCATGGTCCTTATATGTTGTGGACGGATCAAGAACGGAAGAAAAGTGAGGCGTAAGGTGTTTCGTCCTTTATTCTCCTTCTAAGTGGAAAATTGCGGCCGATCTTTGAAGTTCCAATTTCGAGCAACCAACAATGAGGCCGAATACTGAAGCCCTCATCGCGGGGATTACATCCGCCCGGGGCTCCGGAATTCAACATCTGCACGTATATTCCGACTCGCAGTTAGTTGTGAGCCACACCTTGGGTAGCTTGGAAGCGAAGGAAGAGAACATCTTCAGATACCAAGCAATAGTGAAGAAAATAGTTCCATACTTTGCTTACTTCCAAATTAAAAAAATCATTTAACGCGAAACTAAGAGGCGACGCTCGCCTAAAAAGGCCACAAAGACTGAACGGAGATACAGAGTCTTCCTTTAACCTACAGTACCTTCCCGCAAAGACCATCGACAGATTGGAGGGAGAAGTACAAAGTGCAGCCGAAGAGTCAAGTTGGATGGACCCCATCAGAAATTATCAACAAGGTGGGCCTGCACCACCCAACAAAGCAGAGGCCAGACGGATTTCTTATAAATCCGCTCAGTACACCATCATCAATGAGAACCTATACAAAAGGTCTTATAAGCAGCCTTTCTTGCGATGCTTACGTCCTACAGAAGCTAGCTACATCCTTCAAAAGATTCACGAAGGCATCGAAGGAGGACACATAGGGGGCAAAGCCTTGAGTTACAAAGTCCGACGACAAGGTTATTACTGGCCAACACTAACTCAAGATGCAATGGCATTCGCCGAAATGTGATGCACGCGGTGACATTCCAAAAATTCATTGGCGACCACACGACACTACGCCAATTATTAGCCCTCGACCATTTGCCATCCGGGAGTTGATCTTCTAGGACCATTCCCTACTTCAGTTCGGCAAATGAAGTTTCTAATAGTCGCTATTGACTACTTCACCAAATGGGTGGAAGTTGAACCCTTGGCCAAAATCACGGAGAAGGCTTGTCAGGGATTCTTATGGCGAACGGTTATCTATCGGTTCGGAATTTCGGTCGCTTTCATTTCTGATAATGGGCGACAATTTGATAACAAGGCTTTCAAAAGCTTTTGTTCAGAGCTCGGAATTGAATCCAGACTAACGTTTGTGACACATCCCCAAGCCAACGGCCAAGTAGAAGTGACGAACCGCACCCTGCTTCAAACACTGAAAACTCGGGTATCCAGAAATGGGACTAACTGGGTAGAAGAAATATCGAGCGCCCTTTGGGCCTACAGGACAACAACAAGAACTCCTACAGGAGAAACCCCATTCTCTCTCACTTATAGGGCAGAGGCTGTCATCCCTGCAGAAATAAGAATGCCTACCTTGCGGACACAGCAAACTTTCTCATCAGAAGAGAATGAGAAAACTCCGAGCGTAACTTGATCTACTCAAGAAGAGCGGAGAAGGCATGTGGAAACGAAGGCTGACCATCTATCGCCGAGAGTAAAAAGGTTCTATGAAACAAGGGTAAAAAGAGTCTTCTTCCAAATTGGCTGATCTAGTCCTCACGGAAAATGAGTTTCATGGAAATAAAAGTTCTAACGGGAAGCTAACTCCTAAGCGGGAAGGCCTTTACGCCATACAAAGAATCGTCCGAAAGGGCACCTATTATCTAGTAAATATGGGCCGGAAAACGCTCAAGCGTCCATTCCATGCTGAACACTTACGACGCTACTATCAGTAAATTCTGTAGCTGTCTCTTAAATTTCATGGAATAAAGCTCAAGCCTTTCCCATCCTACAAAAATGTGGTGAAATTCTCATTCTACAAAGATGCGGTGAAATTCCCATCCTACAAAGATGCGGTGAAATTCCCATCCTACGAAAATGCGGTGAAATTCCCATTCTACAAAAATGCGGTGAAATTCCCATTCTTGGAAGATGAGTCTGAATTATCCTGTAAGGATAAACGACAACTCTTATCCAAAAAACAAGGGGCAAAAATCCCGATCGAAATATGAGGCAACAATCTCATTTATGAAGACGAGTACCTCACTTAACAGCTTAAAGTCCCATGATTGGACTAGGAACTCGTTACGAAGCTTATCTTACAAGCTAAATGAAGAAGGAAGAAGTTTACAAAGGACTTCAGAAAATACTTCTCATGGTTAAGGATAACCATCACTCGGAAATAAATCTTCACAAAAATAAAGGTTTGCTTTTTCATTCATACGAATAGAAATTACATTCCAGATGATTGCGAATTTACAAGAACATTTCTCAAAAATGCTAAGAACATCCTAAGAACTAGGACCTGGCTGACCAATTTTATACGGAGGAACTTGGGTTGAGGGCTCAGGAGGCTGAGGGGCCGAGCGAAGCCTCTGGGGTCTTAATAGCTTGTCAGCTCTTTTTAGCTCCATGAACTTCTTCAAAACTCCCGCCATTGATCCATAGACAAAACCTCCCGTGGGAGGAGGGATATGACGCCCACCTGTTGTACCACCGAATAAATGCGGGTGACCCCTTCTTTAGCTTTCGCCCTAAGCCGGGCGACCTCCTTCTCTAATTTATCCGCTTGCTCTACTAAATCCTTGATTTCTTGCGAGTCGGATTTAGGAGTTGTCAGTCGGGAAGCTAAGTCTTCTTTAAGGGTGTCGCGCTCCCCCTTTAGCTCTTCCAACTCCGCCTCTCTCGAGTAGATTTGAGTTCCTTCTCCAAACTGCTAGAGTTCTCCTGCAACTTTTTAACATTCTCCTCAGCAGTAAGAAGGGAACCCTCAGAAATAGACAACTTGGCCGCAAAATCATCCTTCTCCTTTCCCACAACAGCCAGTTGTTGAAGCCGCTCAGCTTTATCCTTCTCAAAAGTGTGGATAATGGCGAAGTCGCTCTTTGTTTTTCCCTCCGTGGCCGCCACCCTAGAGTTCAATTGGGCGATTTCCGCCTACACGCTTCCATCTTTGTCAATGCGCCTTGGCAAAGATTGCTCACTTCGATCCGCCCGGTGCTTGATCTGAAATAACAAACAAATAAGTTAGTAGCATTAATACCGAGCCAAAAAGTAAAACTAATACGAGGATAATCCTCACCAGCATGACAGAACGGAATAGTTGAGAAATGGCCTCTTCCCTTCCAGCTCTATGAAGTTTGGAGGAGAGCTGTTCAAGCCTCATTGCCATCAAAATAGTCTTTACAGAAGCGGCATCCCGAAAAGGAACGTCTTCGGAGGGCACCCCTTTCTCTTGAGGAGCCGGTCCCCTTAAGACCGAGTCCGCCACCCGCAGTTTATCCAAGAGAGCCGCTTCTCCTACCTCCGCCTATAAAATATAACCTAAGTTAAAGGTTCTGAACGAAGCACGAAGCACCCATAGAAAATATGTGTGTAGAAATTCTCACCTCTATAAGAAGGATATCCTCCTGGATTAAATTTGAAGAAGGACCCTCGGAAATTGGGGACAAAACCGGGCGGACTTCTTCCGCGCGAACCTCTTCCTGAGGCACCTCCGCTTGTTCTTCTGTAATTCCAGGAACTGATGCGTCCTCGGAATTCTTTCTCTTTGTCCTCCTCTCCCGTAAGGACCCGGCACTAGGGTTACTTTTAACCTCTTTCTTGGAAGAGTCAGTCTCCTTTCTCTTCCTTTTCTTCTTCTCCTCTTTGGAGGTATCAGCACCTTGGCTAGATACCACTTCTTTCTTTTTCCGCCCACGAGCCAAGGGCGGATGAACTTCACCTTCGAAAGAGCCAGAAGACCCTTAACATAGCTCAAGTCTTCGTCTTCCATCGGATTTTCTGCAAAACAAATTCCGAATAAGGTTAGACATCACAAGCCAAAATCAAACCAAATTAGGTACGCTAAAGAGTCCTACTAGTAGACACTATTAAATGACACTTAATGAGGTTTTCCTTGGTCAAAAACCTATCCATATAAACTTTGGATAGCCCCGTCATTAACTTAAGAAGATTTCCCTCTTCTTCCGACATCTTCTCACAAGTAATGTCCGCACGGGGAACCTCCCACCTTGTTCGGATATCCCACTCGGATTTACATCTAATAAAGAAAAACTTGCTCTTCCATAGCTTAATGGAAGAAGGAACTTTCCCTAGAAACTTTCTCCCAGGGCGAGCCGAGAAATAATACCAATCGGCATTAGACTCCAAACAAAGACTAAACAACAAAGTGGAAATAAATGGATGATGGATTTACCGTAATTCTTAAAACCATGACAAATCACTGAAAGCTTTCCAAGAGTTCGGAGTTAACTGCGAAGGACACAAACGATATTCCTCTAGGATCGCCTTAGTAAAATCAGGAAAAGGAAGCCTAAGTCCGCCTAGCAACGCATCCTGATAGACAGCTATCTCCCCCTCCCTGGGAGCACTCGCCCTCTCCCCTGAACAAGGAACCCTAACCTCGAATAGAGAGAGGTCTATCTCATATCTCTCTACTAGGTCATCTACATCCTTCTGCCCTAGAAGGCTTATGAACGTATCCGACCCTCTACCCATTGCCCTAGAGGCAGTGAACCCGCCAACTCGAATCGAACGCCTCCAAGTTCACCCGGAATCTCGACAGAAACCGTAGGGTTGGACGGAGAAGGAATCAAGGGCTCATGAGAAGAACTAGAGGAGGAAGATGCAGCACTAGCCATTACCTTAGGAAAAGAAAAAGACAAGAAAAACGCAGAAAGCTCAAAACCAGGGCTCGCCGGAGAAGAGGAAACCTGAAGAAGAAGACGTGATTCGATTTTCAAAACAACCTTTTTCTGCCTGTACGATTTCGCTTATATACAAAGGCAACGAATCCGTAGCCGTTAGATCTCAGGGTTATATTCCGATCAAAACCGTTGAACCAAGGGTCCACAAATCTGGACCGTTCAAATAACCATCATTACACCTCCTCAAAACAGTTCAAAACTCTGCCCACGTCAGCAATACCAAGCGCCGCCTAACACACATAGAAAGCCACGCTCATCACCCATCATGAAGTTGACAAACGCGCACACCGCGCACGTCGCGCCACTATCCCCCTTTAATGCTAAATAGTAGAGGGACACGTGTCATCTTAGGGAGCAATGAGCGTTATGTGGAAGGTAGAGCCTGTACCGCATGAGACAAAGCACACACTCCAACATAGGATCGCCATTAAAGGCCTCATAAAAATGCCAAAGGATTTAGAAGCAAAACGACAAACGTCATTTATTTAGGTTACATGACGAACGCAAACAAAACAAACGTAACAAAAACATATTTTCCGACGGATTAAAGCTAAATATCCGCAGACCCGTTCGAGGACACGCTCGGATAAGACTCAGAAGAGACACACGGACTTCCGCAACCGTCACTGTCCTCATTATTACTAGGGGAACTGGGTTCGGCACGGGGGCGAAAGTGGGGGCCCACCTCTGGCGCAGGAGTCGCCTCGAACATCTCAACTTCAAACGCATACCCCTGTGATAAGTAAAATTAAGAGGTCCCGCTTCCTACGCCGTGATCGACATGAAAAGCTTCCCACCCTCAAGGCCGATGCTCATCTCACCTACCCCCGCCAATCAGCGTAATAGTAGGCCATACACGTACCGCCTTTCGGACTTACCAAGTGGATCACTCCAATCCTTAGTTCCGATAGATGCTCGTAAAAAGAGCTGGGAATTCGTAAGTGTCGAGAACATTGAGAAAAAGTAAAAAACTTATAAAAAGACAAGCGGTGAGCTATGATACAAAGATACAAGAGTATAAAAGATTTACGCCCAAACTGCGCCATCCATACAAGCCCTTAAATAGGAGAACCTATCACACTATAGACGAGAATTCGAACAAAAATCTACCTCAATAAAGAAAGGATAACCACGATGAAACGCGTCGGTCAGCCTATTAAAACACATGTACTTTAGACGTAGTAGACGCACCGCAAGCCTCACGCCACGTAGACATGCCAACTAAGAACAATACTTGTTCTCGAACCAAGCTTAAAGCGTCGCGGTTAGCTCACCCTCGCCTCGATTTTTCGAACAAGTACACTTTGGGGGGGACTAGTGTTACGGATATATTTGGTGAAGACAGGTGTCATTGACCTAAAGGACCACTTGTTCCTTTGACCACATGGCAATATCACCACCTTTGCACAATTCCGTTCGACAAATAACGTCAGGATTCAATCCTATGAACAAGTCCGTCGGAATTGTACCAACCCTCTTATACAGGGCGTAAGGTGGGGAGAGAGAGATAAATATCTAACGCCTCTACAGTGAGTAGGCCTTATCCACTTGCTACAGTGGGCAGATATTTATTCTATTTTACCTACGTAGCATCTACGCGCTAGGCAGCAGATATTTTCCTACCGCCTTAGGAGATATTTACCTAACTCACCGCCTTATTCCACCGCCTTTCCTGAACCGTCTCTAAGGTGCTATAAAAGGAGAGCGATAATAGAAGAAAAGGGATCCGAAAAAACTGATCACACAAAGAACTGTCTAAATCTAAGACTCTTTACTCAAGTTTTCTGACTTATGCATCCCGGAGATTTGGAATCCGGCGAGAGAGGCCTAATTCAGATCGCTGCCCTCTCTCCTTCACGAGGTTAAGCCTATGGGTAATTCCGGTGGAGTTTCAGGGATGTTCTCTCACTCCACTGCTCGTAGCGTAAGTAAGCGTCCACACCAACTATAAATTTTAACCGTTGGTCGAAAGCTGAGGCAGATCACGAGGCAATAGTAGCCGAAGCGGGACGTGGACCAGTTTTTGGCATCAACACAATACATTCAATAGACTACAATGCATTCAACCAAGTAATCAACATAGAAGAGACAATATCAATTAACTATAATCCAAAGGTTCATCAACACCCAAGTATCAAGAGTTTAGCTCTCCATCAATGGAGAGTAACAACCAATGCTACGAGAGAAATCAAACATAGAGTTCATGAAATAAAAACCTCTTGATGATGACCGTTAGTGGATCTCTTTCTTCTCTCTAGCCCCTTCATCTTCTTCTTGAGCCCCTCTTGATAGGGAAACTCCTCAAGCCCTCTCCTCCTTGGTGATGGAGAAGATGATGATAGCTTCCTCCCCTCTTGATGCCTTGGCTTCCACCACATCCAAGATGCCCCAAAACCCTCATTAACATTTCTATTTATACCCCCCTCTAGGGTTTTGGGTGTATTTCCCGACTTTACCCTTGATTTGGCCGAAATCGCGGTACTGCTAGCTTTTACGATATCTGACTCCAAGATGTGTTCCATATGACCTCAGATGGCTCAGATATCACGGACTCTTATCTGGACTATCATCACGGGTCGTATACTTCTCAGTGTCCTCATTATGCGGGGTTACTCGATCCGTTCATGTGTCCGTATAAATCTCTAGGTCCATACGGGTCCGTATGGGACTCCGTATGGACTATCTTTCAGCTCAGTTTCGCTTACTTTGGCCCGCATTTCCTTGATAACGCTTCCTTTCTCTTGAGATTGCTGTTTTTTGCCCTATTTACAAAAACAAAGCCTTTTTGAGCATCGGCGGGCCAACATTCCTCCAAAACATAAAGTAATATGCATAAATTCCATATATAAACGATGCTCATTTGAACACTTATCAGTGGGCTTCACTATGCTTGATTGATGACCATCAGATGGAGGAATGGAGTATTCATATAGCGGACGGTTGTCCCTTCCTTGATCCATGGTGTTACATCCTAAAGAACTTCTCGATCCTTGATGAGCTCGCTTCTCCTTCCTCAATTCCCTTAACGTCCTCTCAATTTCTACATCAAAAGGGACCGCAGGTGATTCACTCATACATTGAAAGGGAAATAAGGCTTTTGGTGAGTTGCTACACAATATGGAACAACAAACTCTTGCAAACAACACTTTATAAGAAAATGACTACAAAGAACAAAAACTTTACTAGTTCAGCTGTATATAAAAGAAAATTTTCCACCAAATCCCCGGCAACGGCACCAAAAACTTGTTTACCCAAAGACTCGAGAGCAAGCACTCAAGCCTCCGCACGTAAGCGTACGTGGCCGCAAGTAATAACCGGTGAGTACAGGGTCGAAATCCCAAGGGAACGGTGAAGAATTCTTATACTAGAAGAAGTGAACGAGAAACTAGATAAATCAATGTATTATGAGTGTTGATGTAAATTGTGTGTTTTGAGTAAACTTGTGTTGAATGTGAGTTAGTGTGTAACCAGAAGATTTAAAAGGGGTAACTTTTCAGAAGGAAGACCTAGGGTTGTAGAGGATACTAGATTTGTAGAGGATTTTTCTCTAAGGATTGCTATACGTCATTGAAGATAGAAGTGGGTGTATGTGTGATTAGATATGTGCTTCTGTGTACTCCGGGTGCATCATACAAGACCTTATGTCTAAGGATCACGCACCGATGTCCATAAGTCTATGGTACGATCGATACATTATAGGACAACAACTAATCCCGACCGAGGAAGTGCCTACCCTGATGTCTCAGTGATAGGTCACAACGGTGTCACGCCGTCCACCCAATTCCTCTATTCTACTCACAAGTCTAGATGTCTCATAGGACTTGGAGTTGAGAATACTCAATGTCTTTCAACAATTGAGGGATACAAAGAATAGATTCAAAGGCACATCCATACAATGAAGTAAAAGCAATCCAATGATAGTTAATATCAAATCATAGCATCCCATACAACCTTAGATGAAGGGTTTAAGCACCCATTGTCATAGAGACATTAACAACAATGAAAGCTATTAAATAAACATCCATATGCACCATAGATAAATCTAAAAGCATTTAGAACAAAGGAATGAAAATCCCCCTCATAAATGATCGCTTTCCAGCTCCAAGGGGCTGGAAATCGCCTTCTAGACCTTAGCTCCGCTTTTCAGCCACCCGCCAACTAAGATACCTTCATCCCTAGCCTTTACTCCTCTTTTGTAGTTCAGCAGTCAACATCGCGATGTTGCAATCTCGACATCGCGATGTGGGCATCGCGATGTTTCCAATAACATCGCGATCTGATATTTGAGCTTCCAAACGCGCCCAGCTTGCTGAAGACATCGCGATGGGGTATTCATGACATCGCGATGGTCCCAGAGAACATCGCGATCTGATAAGCCTTGAATTTTAGCGTGTAGGTGCATCAAGACATCGCGATGTCACAACCTCAACATTGCGATGTTGAACCTTGATATGCTCAGTTAAACCTGTTGCAACAAATCTCATTCACTTTAGTATTTATCTTCACAAATTGGTGTAAAATATCACAAAATGCATATCAGGTCATTCATACAAGCAGATACTGAGTTTTGGAGTAAAGATACAATTGATTCGATTAAAAATTCTCTTTTTTTACTCTAAATTCCCCAACAAATACTAGTAGGATAGCTCTAATTCGAGAGCTATCAGTAGGCTCTTTTATGGAAGAGCCTCTATTATGGCGATATTTTGGAGACCTGCACTACAAGAAAAAGGCCTATAAGGACAGGAAATCTTGTCCCTAATAGTTTGAATCCGGTCCTTAAAACATCAATAAGGACGAGTCAAATCCGGTCCTCACTTGTCCTTATAGGCTCCGCCCATAAGGTTTTTAAGGACTAGACGTTGACCGGTCCCAGAAAAGATTTATGGATGGGGTTGTTACTCGTCTCTAAAACATCTTTAAGGACCGGATTTCTAGTCCCTAAATAAGAGAAAAATCTCATCTTAAAAATCAAAATTCCGGTCCTTAAAGATGTTTTAGTGACGGATAACAACCGGTCGCAAATAAGATTTAAGGACGAGGTTGTTACTCGTCACTAAAACATCTTTAAGGACCTGATTTCTTGTCTCTAAATAAGTGAAAATCTCATCTCATAAATCAAAATTCCGATCCTTACAAATCGTTTAGGACCGGATTCTTTATGTCACTAAAACTCTTTAAGGATAAGGTTTGTTGGTCCATAAAGACCTTTAGGGCCTACTTTACACCCGGCCTAGTTTTGTCATCCCTAAATTCCAAAACAACATGATGAAACCTCTCAATTAGAACCAATCCTTATAACCTGCCATTATTTCAATAAACTTCTGAAATTATAATAACCAAAATAAAAGCATATACATACATCTTTAGCAAAACAATAACCTGTCATTTTTCATTGTCATTGTCATTCAATAAACTGTCATTTAACATCACATGAATAGCACTATATTTTTTGCATAACGCATATATATACAAACCATATCCTTAGCAAAACAATTTCATGTCAAGTTCTCACATTTTCTAGAAAAATATAACACTTGAATTCCTATTTCTAATCATCCTAGAAAAAGATGGTATTCAATTCTCTAGCAAGTCTTGAAAATGGCATTGTTGAAATCCAGAAGAAAATCAAAACTTGCAAAATGTATAAAAATAAGGTGATTAGTTCACTTCAAAAAAACAAAAAGAAAAAAACAAACAAACAAACTATGGATTTGTGCCAAATGGGGTGAGTTTCTATAATTTCTAAACTTTATATCATGACCACCAATCCAGGGATAGTAAATTACACTAAATAATTAAATTACAATACAAAAGTATGCATAACTATGAGTACATCGAAAATTGAATACCATGTAGAAACTGATCAATATGAAGCTCCCAACTCATTTGGTGTAAATTCAGTTTCATTAGTATTAACCCAAAGGTGGAAACCCACCTAATCAAATCTGCTAACCGTCCAACATCAAGGATTTCTTATCCAAATGTTAGCTTTAAACAGTGTGTGATCAGAAGTCAGCATGCAAGGAATAGTTAGTGCAAAAAGAAGCACCAAAACGACTATGATAAGTGCAAAATGCAATTCATTCCTTTACAAAGAAGTGTTGAGAACATGGTGCACAACATTAATTTAGTGCTATTTTAGAATAACAGAGTAAGATAAGCATGACAGATAAGCAGGCAAGGAAATACTATGTGAAATTAAAGGATACCAGAGATTCATGGCATAAGAGCAATGGTTGCAGAAGTTCCTCTAGTGTTCCATAATACTCTATCGGATCATATTCACACAGAAGATCATCAAATAAAAGCTCTAGCCGTTTCCTTGTCTTAATAAGCTGAATGCACCAAGCATAACATATGTTTAGATAATTTAGAAACAAGTGTTAATTATAGGATGATACATATTAAACTCTAACTTCAACACATATTAAGGCATCTTGTCAACTTTATACAAAAGCATATTAAAATAAAGGTGATGATGTTAAAAAGAGGAAATACTGAAATGTCAACCATATTGACACCTTATCCTTTATATTTTTGAGGATAACTCTGTACGGTGCAATGCCAGGATGCCTTCTGAAGCTGGACCTGCCTGTTTCACTTTCAACAAATAGTTTGAAGGATAACTAAGGGGATTTGAAGAACCCTCTCCTGAGATAGTTCCACAATCAACTTCCCTTGAAGAACTCCAAGTTGAATTCAGATGTGACGAAGGAGCTGATGCAGTTCTTAGCTGAATCAGGTACAAACATGAAAGAATAACAATACTCAAAAATCTGATTTCAAGCATTAAAAAGTAAACAAATAGGCAGAAGGTTTTGATGTTGGGGGTTACTTGAAATTCTTAACTAATTGATGACAAAGTTTTCACAATATCAGATGTTTCTTACCGGGCGGCTTAAGTTGCCAAGAAGTTCCACTATTGAATACTATGTTTCTGTATCTCATACATGGAGGCATAGATATAATTAAACATACTACCATCAAATTCAAATTCAAATCTCTACAACATAGCTACTTGAACAATAGTAAACTAAGTACAAAGCTAATAATCTAATTTTAAATATTGAAGTTTATGTAAATCAAAAGTTTCGTAATTGCAAATGTTGCATGTGTTTTAACTTTTAAATTCAGAACCAATGACTAATTGGTATCTACTCAGATCTACTTTTGGCACCATTCACCACTTGATAAAAAAGAGGCAAAAAGCCATTTTTGGTCCCTAACCTATGGTATATTGTTCCATTTTTGGCCCCTCGCATCTTTATAAAATGTTTACAAATCCCCCCTAATCCATGGGGTTTTGACACTTACGGCCCCCGGACCGGCGTGGCGATACAAATTAAATACACCCATTATTTTATGATGACGGTACGACGTGGTAAGCGTCTTGCACGTGGCACATAAATAAAATTTTGAAATATGTTACTAAATTAATGCTGACGTGGCATGCCACGTGGCATAAAAAATGAAAAAATCTAAAAAAATTCTAAAAAATCAGAAAAATATGGAAAAATCAGAAAAAAAAAATTATGAAAAAATCAGAAAAAATCTAAAAATATTAAAAAATCATAAAACAAATTAAAAAATTGAAAATTTTTAAAAATATTAAAAAAATCATAAAAAATCTAAAAATTATGAAAAAAATCAGAAAAAATTCTAAAAATTATGAAAAAAAACTCAGGAAAAGTTTTCAAAAATATGGAAAAAATATTAAAATAGGAAAAAACTAACCTTGACTTTTTAAACGAATTTACTATATTAATCATTTAACAAAATGGCAGAAAAATATTAAAAAAATAGAAAAAATCAGAAAAATATGAAAAAAGTAAGAAAAAATATGAAAAAAATTTGAAAATATGAAAAAAAAATCAGAAAAAATAACCTTACCTTTTTACACAACATTTTGTACCTAAACAACAACAATCAACATGGAAAATTAGTAAAAAACGAACATGTTTCATAGCATACAACCTGCTCTTTGTCCTACAACCAACCACTGTTTGTTTACATCTTCAAAACCATTCATCTTAAACATTTTGAAACTATTGAACAATATAAGATAAAAGGATCAACAATTATCCAAAAGAAACCACTAAATGTATGTTTAAAATATCATTCAATATACAACATTTGTAGACAAAAGTAAGAACCATTCTGCAATATCACTTGAGGTGAGAAGACTTCAATCATATCCACCATCTCCTGCATGGCTTTCTTGTGTTGGTACAACAGATTTGAAAGTATTGGTACCCTATAAGAATATACAATATTAGTTAGTATGTTAAGAAGCACAAAACCTAACATTAAGAATCATAAGCCTCTTATATATGATGATCGGGAAGCTTGCGATGCTTGTTGAGAAGCCGAAGTGCAGGAGCACGGGAACCCCTCTCGCTTGATCAACCAGGCCCGTCGGGGACCACAAGTGAAGAACATGACGAAAGAGGAGCATGGAGCCACCAGTGTTGGATATAACCCTAACATTGGTGGGTTCTTAGTTTAAAAACCCAATCATGTTATTTTAGAAAATTAATGTCACATCACCACTGTTGGATATAACTGTTAGATTTTTTTTTCTATTTTTTAATATTTTTCTGTCATTTTGTTAAATGATTAATATAGTAAATTTGTGTAAAAAGGCAAGGTTTGTTTTTTACTATTTTTAATATTTTTTTCCCTATTTGTTTTAAAACTTTTCCTTTTTTTCATAATTTTTAGATATTTTTTCTGATTTTTTTAATAATTTTCAGATTTTTTATGATATTTTTCATATTTTTAAAAAAATTTCATATTATTTTAATTTTTTTAATGATTTTTTAATATTTTTTTAAATTTTTTCTGATTTTTTTTCATAATTTTTAGATTTTTTATGATTTTTTTCATATTTTAAAAAAAATTCATATTTTTTTAATTTTTTAATTTTTTTAATATTTTTTTAGATTTTTCTAATTTTTTTCATAATTTTTAGATTTTTATGATTTTTTTCATAATTTTTAGATTTTTTATGATTTTTTTTTATATTTTTAAAATTTTTTCATATTTTTTTTTAATTTGTTTTATGATTTTTTAATATTTTTTAGATTTTTTCATATTTTTTTTCTTCTGATTTTTTCATATTTTTCTGATTTTTTTCATATTTTTTAGTATTTTTTTAGATTTTTTCATTTTTTATGCCACGTGGCATGCCACATCAGCATTAACTTAGTAACATATTTCAAAATTTTATTTATATGTGTCTACGTGACGCCACCGTCACTTGGCGTCATTAAATAAAATAATGGGTGTATTTAATTTGTATCGCGTACATCGAGGGACCAGTAGTGTAAGAAACCACGTAGTTAAGGGGTTTGTATTGAACATTTTTATAGTACAGGGACCAAAATGAACAATATACCATAAGTTAGGGACCAAAAATGACTTTTTGCCTAAAAAAGAAAATACCTTTGTAATAAGGAAGATCAGGAATCGCAAGAAGTTGGGTTGGCAAGGCTAAAGTTTGCAGATACTTAGCATGGTTTTTGTTGACGGGATCATCCCAATTTTAATTTTTCCTATTCTTAGTTGATGCTTCTATGAAATAATATATTCAAGCATGAATTTGAGAAGATAATTAATAAAGCCTCGGACAGCTTGCAGATTAGTTTATATTGGTGTTAGTAAAAGAAAAAAAAAATCAGTTTGTCCCACATTTCAAAAAATATAATAATAATAGTATTATATGGCACAACAAACTATGGAAATCCTTTTAACATCCACAAGAGAGAGAACTCAAAAGGAGAAATCATGGAAATGCTTTTCCAATCAGTTTCTCTCTATTTGCATGACTGGTTACCTCCATTGGATTTGATATAACATCAACAAGAGAGAGAGCTCACAAGGAGAAACCATGGAAATCCTTTTCCAACCTATTTCTTAAAAAAAAAAAACAAACAAACAAAAGAGAGAGAGCAGGGACAAGAGACTTGCTCCTATGATGATGGTGACTTTACCAATAATAACCGCCATAAATAATGTTGAAAACTATGAAAACCCCTTGGAGCATAGTTTAAATGAAGGATCAAAAGGTGCAGGGGTGTACAAAACCAGAAAACACGATTTTACATGATTTGAACAATAAAGAACTATGTTTTGGTAGATAATTATAACCCCAGGACTGGTTTATCAAAAACAAAATTCTAAAATACTCCAAATTAAAAAATGAAATAAAATAAAACATAAATCCGCTTCATTTTGAGAATTTTAAAATTTATTAACCACAATTATTTATTAAAGGATAATGTAATTGAAAGAAAAATTCTGAAAAAAATACAAAATCATATAAATCTTTCAGTTTTTGAGAATAGATAGTGTAAGTATAGCACAACGTTTTTATGTATCAATGGTTTAGTTCCTATTTTTCTTCATTGTTTGTCATACAAAAGAAGAAAACTGCAATACATTGGCCATCTTAAAGCACAGTACTTCTATAACAAAACTAGAGTATCTTTTATATTCTGCAACCTAAGATCAAAAAACAAAACTTTTAGATAATGAATCAAATAATTTTATGCCTAATTTTCCTCAAAACACACGAGGATTCACATTACTTCAAATTAAATGGTGATAAAATTGCATGAAATTTAAAGATCTATGCTAAAGATGCACCAAATAATTAAATCTCTCGGGAAATAAAGAAAGTATATAGAATTTATAATAAAAAACTAAAACCTGAACTACAACTATGAGATCTCTCTGTGTGTGTATATATTAGTTGTTAAACACACATAATGTTTGTGTTTGAACACAATATTAATGATGCAATAAAATTAAAACAAAAGTTGGCTTATTCATGTAATAAAATCTTCTAATATGAATAAACCAATCTTTTGTTGATATGCTGCCTTGTTCATCTTTTATATATTCTCTTCTTTCTTGTTAGCATGTTTCTCTTTTTCTCCTCTATTTAATTTCTTGTTATTTTCATTTTAAAAGATGTTATGTTAGATTAAATTTAGAATTAGATAACAGCCACTCTAGGCCTTCAGTTACCACTCACCTTTAATCATGCTAGGCAATCAGGCAAGAGGATCTTAATTTGCTGTCAAAAAAAATAAAATAAAATAATTACAAAGGATTTGATTGAATCCAAAAAATAATTACAAACATTCCACCTAATTTGATCAAATGGTAGGGCCATTCAAGCATTTGATTGAAGTCCAGTCCCATCATTATTTTACAATTTAAATTTGAAGTGAAATATTTTAACAAAAATTTATCTTTTTATTAATATTTATATTTTTAAGGAAATGCCACATGGCAAAACTTTCTCATATATTTTCTGATCCTCACCTCCCCTTGAAGAAACACATGCTTACAAGAAATTAAGCTAGAATTAAATCTGAAAAAGGATAGCAAACAAAAGCCAACTCCTATGGCAGTTCCTCAACAAATTAAGCAGAAACACAAACATGATCACTAACAAAAAAATTCAATAGTTCATGCAGCATCTTTGAATATGGAGTCAAACCAGGAGAATCCTTGAAGCATGAGAAAGACCACTTTTTATTTGCTAATGTTGATATAAAAAAGTTTATTAATATGGAAAATCTAGTGCTTGCTATTAGATTCAATTTTGTGCTCCTTTGAATGAGCTTGTACAAAACATAAAAGGATGCATTAGATTACAATAATACTTGCATGCAGAAATTTTCTCCAACAGCACAGACAAGGTGGTAATAAAAAAGAATATTAACATCACATGAGTTCTTATATTCCATAGAAAAGTAAGATATCAGAAACATAATTGCAAAAACTAGTATCCAAATACGTCATGAAATAATGCCAGAAAGAAATATATATATATATATATATTGGATATGTAGCCACACAAACAAGTAGCCAAATAGGTCATGAAGGCCATCCCACCCTACTGAACAGCTAACTACTAGACCAAACACCAGAATCAATCCACACAAACAAGCATGTCACCTCAAAACCACTCAAAACCAAAGAATTCAAGAAGCCATTCATGCTTCACCATATAATTTTTATTAACTTTTATGATTTATTAGTTGGTAATAAAATTAAATAGTTAATTATGTGGATCAAGACTATTAAAAGGAAATAAAAATAAATTAAAGAAAATAGATTTGTGGGGAAAAAACTTTATTTTGATGAAAATGTATAGGGATTAAAATATAATTGATTAAAGTCCTTTGCTTAGGGTGTTGTAATTTAATCTTTTGATTGATGACATCAAAGTCTTTGACAAATACTATGTTCTGCGGCTCCTATATAAAAGCTTATTCAAATCTCATTAAACTAGCTATACACCATGGTTTCTTTTACAACAATTATAGATTTATTTGGATAAAAACGTGGCTCACTGACAGCTACAAACACAAGCACTTCATACAATCACTAAGGCTTATGAAATCTTAGTAGTTAGTAAAGACTGAGTTTAATGTGGCAACAGGAAGGACGAGAAGTTTACAGGTGGCTGGAGGAGACGAGAAGTTTACAGGTGGCTGGAGGAGAAGAGGATGGACTACCACCTCATGCTTGGTTCTTCTCCAAGTGGTATTATTGCCCATTTTTATTCAAGGCAGGAGGTGAAGATTAACCGAGATCTATTGTTCAATATCTCCAGCCAAGGATGAACCCTATTAGGAACTTTCTTCCTGGTCAATTCCTACATAAAAGTCTTGTTCAGTTGCCATAGACGAACAAGGTTGTCTTGGAAGTCAATGATTTTATTGTCTTCATCCTTCTAATTCAGTTCTTCAAAGCTTCAACTTCAGAGAAAATGCCCTAGCAGATAAAACCAACCTAATTTTTATAGTAAGAATATTTGATATACCAATACCCAGTTCAGCCCCAATTACTTACTACCACAAGAAACCTTGCTCCAATAACATCACAGATGAAGTGAACTTGCTATCTTTATATTCCTAGTCCTCTTCCTCTTTACTTAAAAAAATAAACTATACTGTACCCATACTTTTTAATCAAAATGTGAATTGTGTTAGTGATATTAACAAGACAAACAATAGTTTACACTACCTTAATTTGTGGTGCATCTAAAGAACCATAGAGAAAGCTATTCATACCTCTGCATTAGAGAATTGACCTACAACTTGACTAAGAGATAGATGCCAATACTAATGTTGTGAAGAATTAGGAAAAAATAAAAGGAAGCAGTCCAAGAATTCATAGTTGATTGTCAATTGTTAGTAAAAATTGAAACAATTCAAACAAAAAATTGCAAACTATATACATCCAATCAAAAATTAAAATAAAAATAAAAAGGGAGAGAAGAAATTGAGAAGAAACCTTAAAATGGTGAAATCCTGTGTCACCTCGCTCACACTAGCTCCTTTTGTTGGGATCCAAGAACTGCAAAATATTCATGGTTTATATGTCTCATTTACCATACTTTCTAAAATCACTAAAAAAATCCTAAAAAGCAGCATCATATTGAGCATAGGATTGAAAGCTTCAAAACTTGAGGTTTGAATGAAGCTCTCTCTCGATCAAGGTTTTGCCAATCCACGCCCTTCTCTTCGAGCACTACCTCTTTTAGCCTAACAGCCAGACAGAGAAGTGGTCGCCAAGGAGGAACTAGGGTTTTTGGAAAGGGGAGATGGAGTCAATGAGGAAAGATCGCAGGGAACGATGCGGAGGAGAAGAGGAGCGTGCGATCTAGGGTTAGGAGTCGGGGGAAGGAGGAGAAGGAACGCACCACCTCACTGTATCCCGCGCGTGAAGAGAGGGAGAAAGGGTTTTGGATTTTAATTTTTTTTTTTCAATCCCGCCAAATGAAAAGATTTAAGGACCGGAATTTTTATATTTACAAGGACCAGAATAAAATTTAGTCCTTAATTTTTTATAAAAAATTAAAATTTTGGGACCGCTAAAAATCCAGTCCCTATTAGTGTATTTTTAAGGACCATTTCGCATTTGATCCTTAAAACGTGGTCCCTAAAAATCATTTTTCTTGTAGTGCTGCCACCTTTATATTATTTAGGATGAGGTTATAATCCTGCAGCATAGTTGAGTCATTCCAACAAAAGGGTTTGAAAAAACCAATTTGAATATTTCTATAGCCCTCAAAGAAGACAAATTCCAACTCCTTATTTGGAACCTTCATCTCTTAGTAGGTGGACTATAAATAATATTTCTTTTTTTTCTTTTTTTTGATTTGATTTTTTTTAATTTGTTTGATTTTTTTTTATTTTTTTTATTTTTTTTTTGTTCAAGAATTGAGCAAGTTTGAAGATTCATTTCTCTCAAACTTTTTGAAGGTGCGCTCATTGTCTTCTTCTACAGAAACTACCCTCTCAGGCTGGGCTGGGGTAACCCTTACAAAATGAAAGTCCTTGGTTCAGTGGATCTTCATATCAAACCAAGATAATCATGTTAAGTCAACGCCCCACGGATGGAAGTTGTGGGACTATTATGATCTCTATGCATAGTGAGCTTCCAACAGCAACGAAGATCCCTTTATAGAATTCATATGCCTCTACTTGTACTTTCTGCCTCAAAGATGGGAGGAGGAATATGGTCCCCACCGGGCGTGCCAGAATTTGTGGGATCGAAAATACCCGCCCGTCATCGTGTCTGTGAAGAGACACCAGGCGATACATCGAATCACAAATGTCATATTTGTTCGTGGGTTCTTTCATTCCTAATAGAGGCAAGCCTCTATTATTAATTACCCCGAATAAGATTGCGGGAACCTTCGATTAAGGGCAAACGTACAAGTAGAAGCAATAAAAAAAAATCACTTATTGCAGAACATAATAATTTATTACATATATAATATCATCATATACATATGAATATGTATTTTATTTATTTATTTATTTATATAAATGACACCACTTTCCGCATTGGGACATATGCTTCGCCACTTTGAAATTGGTGTTTCATCGGCCATCGTTACCTTCGAATTTATGCCGCTATATTGCTACCTTGAGATTTACGCCGTGTTAGAATTATCAGCCACCTCGAGATGCATATTCTATATGTGCCACTTTGAGATTTATACTTCCGATCATATCGATATGCGTCTCTCGTCGTCCCCTCGAGATGCGTGCACATGAAGTCAAAATTCCCCCTTTTGCGAATTTGAGCTACAAAATGCCCATTTCATCGATTTAATAAAATCAATCCCCCATTTTTTTTAAGTGGGCCCAACTCTCTTCATTTTACATGACCTCATTATTTTATTATTTTTTTATACCAAATTTCAAATAGGCCACCTCTCTTTCTTTTTATTATATCCATTTTTTTTTGGAGCGTGGGACCCAACTCCCTTGTTTAGCATGACTTCATCTTTTTTTTAAAAAAAATCATCAAATTTTTACTTTCAAATGGGCCCATTCTTTCTCATGATTGCCCTTTTTTTTTTAGCAAATATTTGCTCTTTATCTTGAATTCTCTATACTGCATTGCCATCTAAAAGTTCTCATGAAATATGGAATTATTGATGAGTCTTGAAACAATATTTCTTTCATTGAATATTTAAAAGGGGCATGGTGAACATTATTGCTCTTCACAACATAGATGACAATTAAAATGATTTGGAAAAGAGCTACATAATGAGCATTAACATTGCATCAACTCTAATAATCTCCATATGATTTAAATCTCAGGATTTTGCTCCATGTGCAGCAGTCTCATTTGCAACTTCGTATGACCTTTATATTTTGGCTAAATATATTTTATTCCAAAGAAAGCTTTTATATTGCTCAAAGTAGTATAATATATATACTCATTAAGAGCTGCATCCCCTAATACTACAGTTTGTGTCACTGTTTTCATTCATGTTTTCTTTGAACAATTTCTTCATTTTTTTTAAACGTTCATAGATTCGAATCCTCCACAAACCATTGGACTATTTAACCTTTGTCTCTTGAACATTTTGTCAAGCGTCTAAAATTTACAACCATGCATCTTTACATAAAACTCTATGGCATTCTTGCTTGCTAACTGAATAGGGAGGCAGTTTTCTTCAACTTGTCTTCAACATTCACCATCTTCTTTTTCTTTCATCCTTTCCTTTCATAACATTGCCTTCTTCTTTCTGTTTGATTTTGTAATTGAATAGTGGCAACAATAGCCCCATACATGTTTGATACTACTCTTCTTCATCCATAACCACATTATAAGGAAGGACAATACCTTCCTGAATCCATCTTTGCATATGAGCTAACATATCAGCCCGGCAACAAGATAAACTCTTTGAAACATTTTGTCGAACATATCATGGGCATATTGGTTTCTCACTAAATAACTCTCACTATTGAAGACTTCCTATCCTTTTTTTTACAAACATAATAACATCAACAACACTGAGTTTGCAAAGATCCACCAGCAACATGCGCATTCCCTTTCTATGATCTTCAATTAGTTTCATGACATTTCATTTGATCTCTTCACTCTTTCTTGTGTGTGCAGGCTGTGCAGCAGCAGCACAACAACATGGCTTTGAGTATCTTTAGCATCTTCCTCCTGAATCAGGAAACCCAGACATTCATTTAATTTTGGTTGGACTTAGTATGAGGGGTGTCACTCTCTTGTAGCAAAGCCTTGTGAGAAACCGCATCAAAGGGGCCCATAGACTGCCTCCTTTAGCTCATTATGACGTAGCTCTGTGCATTTGGGCCATCCACCGTGGTTGCAGACTCAGAATTGAATTCGAGTAGGAGCGGCCAGGTTCTCCGTTTGTGACCTTCCCTGCATCTATCTCTTTTTGAGAGCAGAGTGCTGCTCGAGCTCATATCGAGATCGGATCAAGACTGGAAATTGGGGAAACAAAAGATGGCAGCATGCATCAAGGTCTTCTTCTTGGTTATGAGCATCACCATAATTGGGGCGGTGTTATTCTCCAGCATATCTGGCAGCGACCTTCTTAATCTTGGGTGGCGACGGAGGGATACAGAAAGAGTCCTATTCCTCCCTCCTTCTCAATATGATATTTTAAGCTTCCTCCGGTGATGATCATTGAAGATCGGTGGCGGCTTCTTTCTTTGGCGACTAGGCGTCAACGATCACCTCGGCTTCTTCAGTGACGGTGATTGGCCGAGCAGGAACTAGAGAATTTCACAATCCTGACGGCAGCAGAGGTGAGGTTCTTCTCGGCGGCCGGTTGGGAGGGGCCTTGAGAGATAGAACCGCCATCGTGGCAAGGCGCCACACAAAGAAGCGTGGGCCGGGCTGGCTCCTGCAGCGGCGAGGCGGCCCATCAGCGAGGTGAAGCATGGGGTTGATCTTCTGTGTGGTATTACAGTATACAGACAGACCCATATGTGTATCCTTCGGCAAAGCCATCAGACATAGATAGGGTCATGTCCGCAACCAAGAATACCTCTATCTCCCTTTTTCTTGTATGAAACTAAAAATATAAGAGGATGAGCTTCATCTCCTTCGTTCTTCTTCTTCATCATCCTCTCTTCTTCTCCTTTTCCTTGTGGTGTTACAGTCTGGATAGACCCAAGCTTATCTCCTTCGGCATGGCCATTAGAGACAAACTTGTGTCCGCGTCCGACCGAAAATACCTCTCTCGTTTTTTATCTCACTTTTCTTTCTTATTCATTTTTATCAAGCAGAAAACTGGAGGGGGGTTCATCTCCTTCTCTTTTGGCTGCCATTTTTTCTCCCCCCCCCTTTTATTTATTTATTTATTTATTTTATTATTTTTTAGTGTAAACAATCGAATCGGTCCAGTGATTGCGGAGACGTCTGCAACGGGCGGCACGCTGGGGCGGAGGCCTCATCCTTTCGTGCGTTCCATTCTAATCCTTATCCCCAGCCTTTATTTTCAAATAAGCTATCTGATGCATGCTACTCACGTGTTTTTGATAAATTCAAAGCAACATTCCATCCTGACCATCCACTCGTATCAAAAATCAAGTGAAGCATCCATAGTAGCCACGCATTTGAAAAGAAGAATTCAAGCACCACTAATGGCAGCCATGCATGTCTCCCACGCAATCTCCCACACAATCTTATATATATATATATATATATATATATATATATATATATATTAATATATTTAAACCAAGTTTCACCCTAACCGCCAGTCCCTAACCGCCAGTTACATGATGCGATGCAACCACAAGTGTAAGGGTCGTCACAAGCAATAAAGTGGACGTGAAAGTCGGGTTGTCGATCCATAGGGAGATGGAAGTACTAGTACCCACTATTCTTCTACTAATTAGTCGGTCTAAGGTGGTTGATTATACTAAATTCTAAACTAATCAAATTGAAATCATGAGCAAAGGGATCGGGTTGCTCTTAAGGTCAAACAATCGTAAGAAGGGGATGCTCGGACAATTGAATTGTAACGCCCTGAAATTTTTCTATGTTAAATTTGAATTTTCTGGAAAATCCCACAAGGAATTACTAAGTTTTAATGAAAGTCGAAAATTTGGTTGGCGATGTGAGACAAAATATGAGTCCCGACAAGTAGATCGGGCCATGTCAGGGAGCCGGAAGTGATGGACTCGGTAGGTTTTGAATGATCGCCCGTATCCCATAATATGTAATTATAATATATTGTGAGTTGTTAAAATCATTTAATAAACTAGATGACAATAATAAAATCTATTAAAAATATAGAACTTAGCTTTTTTTAAAAAAATCAGTAATAAAAGTATTAGAAGGGGGTATAATTAGATGAGGTTAGTTATGGTAATCAAGTTAAGAAAATAATAGATTAATTTTAATCAAATAAAAATTGAAATAAGGGAGAGAGAGAGAGAAAAGTCAGTCAACTCTCTCCCCTTTCCTCTGTGCTTCCCGTGAGAGAGAGAACCGGAGGATTGTGCGCAGATGGTGACCTCCGAGAAGTTCGGATCTGGTCGTTCCCCTCTCCCGTGGATGCACAGTCACCCCGTGAAGCCACAAGGGATCCAACTGAGGATCCATAGCTCTTAAGAGGAGAGCTTGTTCTTTCAATGGAGTTCCTAGCCCTCAGACCCACGCCCCCTCCTTTCCCTCGGCGCGCGACCCCGCCAACCGACGCCCCCGTTCCTCAGTCCCGAGCTTCAGGAGAGCGGCGACTAGTAGGCAATAGGTGGAGCTCCGAAGATCACTCACAAGGTTCCGGTGAGCTTCTGCAAACTATGGATGAGATTAGTTAAGTGTTGAACTATTTGGGTTAAGGTCATGAGATGATTGTTTAATTGTTGTAGTTAAACAATAGTTCATGAATGGGTTGAGAAAGAGGTCTTGGTCAATGGGTTTCTTTTCTTGAACGATGACCAGTTGAGCTACATTAACTAGAGGGATAACTAATGAATGTTTAGATAGTGATTCATCCTAGTAAAGGTATGAAAGAATGTTTGATTGATTGTAAAGCTTCAAGTTCTTTTTTTTTTTTCCAGACTAGGAGACCATAGGAGTGTGCTCTAATTCGATGTGCACAACAAAAGTTTGATTAAATGTCTGAGTGAACTTATAGTGTAAAACTAGTGATAAAAATGAATACATTCAAATCAGTTGGTTGGGGATTCATTGTCTGCTGTCTTAGGAACCCGATTGTGGCTTAACAATGGAACATTGGTGATGTTGAGCATTAGTATGGCCTTCCTTTCGTTCCTGAACATCACTGCAGTCCACTTCAGTTCAGTGAATTATACACACATAAGCCCTATTTTAACTTACATGCTTAGCAGCAATTGTTAAAACATGTTAGAAACTGAGGTAGTTCAGAAATTGTTGGATGTTTCCAAATAAGTAACAAGGAAAAGAACTTGATGCTTTGACACAGCATAATAACATTTTCACAACTAGAAAACTGGGCGGTTAATGGCTTAGGAATATCCTCTGAGCAAACATGCTTATGATGTCACTTATGCATAAGTTAGATGTAGTGTTGGCAGCCACCAGGCTGAACATAGATAAATGCATCCTTGTGCACATGTGTTTTCATGTTTTAATGGAAATTGGAAGTAATAAAGAAATTGAAAACTCTAAATATAATATTTTAGATTTCTTATATTTTAGTTATTTTGGAAAACTGTTAGCTTTACCTTTAATTAAATATGAACATAATCTCATGTTAGAATATTCTCATATTGATGTGAAGAGGCGGCTGGATATGATGTATGTTGCACACATTAAATTGGTAAGTTTTCTTTTTATCATATATGGTAATAAGCACAGGATTGACACATGAATGATATAGTTAGGTGGTTTTAGATGAGGAGGGGTATGCTGGACCAACTTTAGAATAATTGGGGACTAAGTTGGTCCAAATGAAATAATGTAATTGATGTCCAGGAGTAAATCAAGAAGGGTTCTAGCTTCGGATTACTGTAGCATTACTGTAGCTACAGTAACTCCAAGGCCCATGACTTTAGGCCAATTTCCAAATGACTCGGAATTTGATTCCGATCGTTCCATTAGTTCGAGGATATATTTAGACTAAGTAAAATAACAAGGGCAGGTGTCTAAGGACCTGTATTCGTCAGTTATAGATTAAAATACCGACATTTCGGTGTATTCAAGAGTAGAGTATTTAAATGCATGTAATGCATTCTGATTTCTATAAAATGTTAATAGGTGGATAATTAATATGTTCAGGAACACAATTAGGAGCTCATGAAAGTTTTAAGACATTGACGTGTTAACAAAGTAGATAAATTAGTATCCTTACTGGAATGATCGCTATGGGCTTCTCGCAATTGAATTTTAGATTGTACATGATTTGTTAGGGCATTTCAAACATGGAAACCAGTTAAGAACAAATTAAAGCTACGGTCATGAATTTAGTGTTGTGTCATTTCAAAAGCACGATAGAGATATTTAAATCTCCTGTTATGAGTAGTCTTCGTATTTTCTTCCATACACTGTAGAAACATGAAAAGCATGCCCTGACCAACTTAAAGTGTTCGCTATACTCTCTCGAGTCCAAACAAGAGTATAAACTAAGAATACGGTTTTCGTATTCTTAAATTCTCGTATTCAGAAACTATAGAACTAAGTTATGAAAAATACAAACTTTGTATTTACTTAGTTACTATTATTTATTTTAGGAAAAGGTAAATTTTCTGTGGGAGTTTCAGCAGGACCGAGTCAAACCTATGTTTTGCTAAGGACCAGAGGTGAGTGGTTTCACTATACATTGGTATGGCTTTTATGATCGGATTTGATCGTCAGGTTTGTTGATCCGAATTTTTCATGAGTTTTACATCGAAGTTTGTGCAATGTTACTGTTGATATTATGATCATATTAGCATCTTCATTGTTTATTACGTGTATTGTAAATGAAAATACATGTGAATAGAGGAAATGAAGATTGAGAATATGATCAAGACAAAGAGATATTTCAATTATTGACATACGTTCACATTAATTAAGATAAGCAGGTTCTTACCAGAGGGTTGCTGGGGACAGAGATACGTTCCGCCCGGGACTTGTCTAGTATCATACCTGGGCTTTGAGATTGGACAGATCTGACCTACGTTCTGTGGGAGCACAGCTCGTAGAGATCGGGTTATCAGATCAGACCTACGTTCTGTAGAAGCACAGTTCGTGGAGACCGGTTTACTAAATTAGACCTACGTTCTGTGGGAGCACAGCTCGTGGAGACAGGTTTACTAGATCATACCTACGTTCTGTGGGAGCACAGTTCATGGAGACCGATTTGACAGATCAGACATACGATTCTGTGGGAGCACAGTTCGTAGAAGACCGGTTTACTGAAATAGACCTGCGATTCTGTGGGAGCATAGTTCGTGGAGACCGGTACCAGATTAGACCTACGGTTCTGTGGGAGCACAGTCCGTAGAGGCCAGATCTTCTTGACATTGAAATTATGATCCAATGATTACATTGTTAAAATAATTGTAAGAACATGTACATGTCCATGTGTTAACATCGAGGTTTTCTTGTTTTGGATTTATCCGAGTTTCATGTGCTTTCAGCATGTTATTGACAAAGATAATGCATATGAATTAATTAGAATTATTTCGAATACTATCTTATTTGAAATTATAGATGTACCTTGTATAGTGATTCTCACTCAAGTGAAATGTGCAGGTAGGCGAGATTTAGTTCTCCAGTAGACGGCTCTGACTTAACAGAAGAGAATAGCATGTCTTTATTTAACATATAGAATTTTAGAACGCTTCTGCAAGATTGTAAAGTTTGTATAAGATTTCAAATATTTTGTTATTCAATTATGTTAATTAGTTTAATTATTATCGTCATCAAGTTTACATTAAATAGCTTATTGGCTGGGTGCACTCCTGGTCCAGCTGGTGTGACATTCTGTCCCTGTGTCGGGATAGGGTGTTACATGAATCCCCCTTGGACTTCTAAAGGATGAATGTTATTCTCTATCTCGACACTTGGTTAATTCTTGGCCAAGGGTTCCTATCGTGGTTTCACTCCCTCATCTTGAGGTGAGTTACTAATCCTAGTGCTTTTACCAATTATATTCTTGAACCTATTTCTTGGAAAGATTATGGGAATAATTCATCTAAAGGAGTTTCTCTCCTTAGTACCCGGGTTTCCGGTATACTCACAATCCCCTCTATTGGAGATGGTCTACACATGGGAAGGCGTTCGCTTCTTCACCCATATGGACTACGAGAATCTCTCCGGGCTCTCTCAACGTAGAGAGATTCACTCACATTAAAACATCCAATAGTCTCAATGAATATAACCAAGCATTCAAGAATAGAGAACCAACATTAATTAAATCATGTCCAAGGGTTCATCCATCATCCAAGCATCTACAAAATTAGCCCTCCATGGTAGTAGGGCAACAATAAAAAACAAAGATGAAAGAAATCAAAGAAGACATGATATGTAAATCCAATGAAATCACCGTTGATGGCTTCTTGATCTTTTTCCAAAGGTGTCCCCTCCTCTTGCTCCAATGGCCTCTAGATGAAGACCTCTAAGCTTTCCCCAAGATTTTTCCTATGTCTCCCCCCAGTTCTCCCTCAAACCCTCTCTTGGTTCTCTTTTATACCCCTAGGCCTTGTTTGGTTGGGGGTTATCCCCCAGGGATAACCCCAACAGTTTCCAATGAAAAAGTTTTTCCCGCCAAAATCCTTAATTAAGATCTAAAAAATATTACCCACTAATATATAGTCAACACATCACTATCTTATCATTAATACCTTTACTTTAAAATTTCCTTCCAAAAATTTCAAAACTTTTCAAAACTTATTCCTAATTCCAAATGGGGATAACTTCCAACCAAACACAACCCTAGGGTTTTAAGGGTGAGATTTACCCATTCGCCCAATATTGACGATGTACGGGCCCGTATACGGGCGTATGTCAGACGTATACGGGCCAACCACCTTCATACAGGCCGGTATACGGGTCAATCTTTATACCAGCTATCACACGGGCCGTATACTGGCCCGTATTCCCTTTAGGGGCCAGTATACGGCTGTATGTCAGCTCGTATGCTTGCCCCATATGGGTCCTTCTGAGTGCTCTAGGATCCCGGTTTCTCTCGAAATGCTTTCTTTCCTCCGGGGCCCTTGTATCATGCCCTGTTAATGAAAATAAATACATTTTAAGTATCGGTGGGCAAAAAGTCTTCACAATTACATGCCAAGCATATAGGAATATAGTATAAAATTATGCTCAAATGAACACTTATCATTACACCAAATATATATCTATACGGATATAATATTATACTTATTTATATACATATAATATTATACCCTTTATAATATTATATAAAGAATATAATATTAAACCAATGGAGATTCACTTTGCATTAAACCAAATCTTTTATTTAAATCCCCAAATTTTCAAAATTCATGGATGCTGGATGCTTTTAATTATACCATTTGCATCTAAGCCCCTCTATTTCCCGGAATTTACTTATGGGTCCCCTAAAGTCCCATTCTACTCTAAACAAAATTTTAATCCTCTTAACTCCTCCTTTTTAATTAAATCCAAATTTGGGGGAACCCCTTTATCAGTAATAACAATAAAAGAGAAATAAAAATCATTTATTAACAAAATTCTTGGGTTTTATAAACATGACCATAAATTTCAAGTTATCTTCTTGAGGTGTCTCTTAGGGTTTCAAAGAGAATTAATGGCTAGGTTTTCTTATAAGTCTCCTTGGTTCTTGTGGTGACTCTTAGGTTTTCTTATGAGTCTCCTTGGTTCTTGTGGTGATTCTTAGGTTTTCTATATTGTTATTATGATGTCATAAATACCTAGGAAGCTTAAAAGTCATGTAAGTACCTATAAAAAGGGGTGTAATGCAAGCCAATGGAGGAAGAGAATTAGAATAAAATCCTGTGTGATTGAATGGTGAATTTATCTCTGTATCACATTGGTTGGGGCCATTGAGTGGTGAGTGATTTGTTCTATATCCTTGTTTAATATCCTTGGGTTGGTGACTTTCCATATCCCTTTGTGATTTTAAACTTGGTAGGGAACTGTATCCCCAGTTTATTTAATCTGCAATCGCTTTTCATTTTGAATCTTTATTATTTTTTTTCCAATGTTTGTCAAGAAATATTTGATAACCACCTTTCATACTCCATTCCCTCATCACCCGGTATCAGTTTGGTATCAGAGCTTAAGGCTAGAGATCATGGCATGGAGGAATGAGACTGATACTGTTGGTGAAGGTGGTAACCATGAAGATGATGTTGACTCCTTAAGGTTGTAGCTACAACAATTAGAACAGAGTTTACAAGAGAGGGATGAAATTATTAGAGATCCCCAGAGATGAAACAACCAGCGTGACAATGAAGCCCAAGAGTTTGATTATGATCATAGTACACCTCCTCACCAAAGGGATTTGAGACGATACCATGCAAGGTATAATTTAATAATATACTTCAAAATCTAAAAATAAAAAATATAATAATGTAGGGGCTAAAAAGAAAAATGGGCTAATACTTATCATAATTAAAGATTGGGTAAAAAAACCTAATCTAAAAACTGTTACGAAGCCTTGTTATTTATTCCCCTCATGTTGTCGCCCACATCCGTAACCTAATCCTTCTTGTTTTGTCTCCCTACGAACAGAGGAGTACACCTCATCAATCTAGAGGCACAATCAAAGTTTCTGAGTGGAAGGTTGTCGAGGTGAGTTCCTCATTGTGCTTCCTTTCTCTTAGATTCATCCTAGATCTGTGATTTAATTTTAGTGATTAGTCATGTTGTTTAGATTCCACTTCATGCTAGTTGTTTTGTGTTCAAGATCCAAGTTCCTAATACCAGCTAGATTGTGAATCGCTCCATCATCTCAAAATTGCTAAATTTTCCTCAATCCCAGGGCGTCTCTTGATTTTCAATTAGCTTTCCTTTTGGTTTCTAGAAACAGTCATGATTTCTCTGGTCTTTTGCATTATGTATTCATTCATGGAAATATAGGAAGTGAGAGAGTAAGATAGAGGGTTTGATGGTGACTTATGGTATAGTATTAAATAATAGTTGTTCAATGGCATAAGACCTTATTGGACAACATTGATTTAAAGAGAGTCATTTTGAAGTTCTCTAACTTTTCAAGGAATATATTAATAATTTGAATTTCTTTTCTTTCTTTCAAAAACTTATGCTTAAGTCAACCCCTTCTCTCAATATTAAAAGCTTTGTTTAGATTAAGCATCTTCAAAAAAAATTTCAAGTCAACAACAATGAATAGCTCTGTTTTCTAAGCACTTAGGTATAGTTTAATACTTCATATTTATGCATGAAAATAATTCTAGATAAATACATATGTAGTATTAGGGAAGTCAAATTAAAGCTCGTGAGAGCTTCTATATAAATCATTATTCACTTCCAGGAACGAAATATTGAATGTATAGCTCTGAATAAAAATGTTAAAAATAATTAATTATTTTTAAATATGTAGAAGTCATATATCTAGTTACTAAAATTACCTTTTGGTTTCTTTAGATCTTGTTACGGATACAATAAATAAAAATTGAGCTTGGATTTTGGAGGTATAATCCACATATAAATTAAGTATTTCATACAATTCATGGAAGTTATTTTCACTATAAATGACTTGTTCATTGATTATATTTGATATTTCAAGGAAACTGTAAGCAATCTATTTTATATACAAAATTGGACCATGCATACATATTGGGTTTGAAGTTATTATCGATTGCTTGCTTGAAATGCTTTTAGTTATGGCTATTTTTCTTGGTATGCTATATGATTCCTGGGATTTATTATGATTTTTGTATACGTCTCCAAATGTGTTTGTGTTCTAACCTTTGTCAAAGGCGGTTAATAAATATTGATCTTGTCAATACGCTTCTGATATGGACTTGTTCATCTCGTGCTGTCGGTGATAATAACAGCCTTTTGACTTCTGACTCGGGCCACCGAGGTAAAATAAACGGCAGGGATAACTTTTTCTGACTTGAGCACCAAGATTAAATAAATAAATTCTGACCCATACCATTGTGGTTAATAGTAGTCATAGCATGTTTGGGAGACTTTATTATTTTTATTGCAAGTACAAATCCTTTGATTTTATGACTCTGCGATTATCTTCTGAAAATATTATCAAATTGACTTGATTTAGAACTGTTTCTGTGGTAACATGTGCTTATGCTTCTTTTTACTGTTATATTGTATTTAGTTTTATTTATGATATTAAAAACCCTACATAGTTCACTTATTTTTAGTGGATGCTTACTGAACTCCCAAGCTCATTAATTTGTTGTTCTTTATTTTGCCCATGTCATGAGGTGTAGATTGTTGGAGGGTAGATGGGGTATTTAGAGGCCGACCCAGCCACTAGTGTCTTGTGCTCTTTATTTTGTGTTTTGATTATGTTAGACTATCTTGGTGTATTTTTATAGACTCTCCTATGTGTTATGTGAATTTTAGATGTTGGACTTAGAGTTTGAGTATTAGCAATATAAATTTTGTTATTCAAGTGCTTGTAGTAACTGTAAACAAGTTTTGAAGCCTTATATACATAGTGGGTCCCATCCCCACACGTATGCTGTCGGTCTGCCAACGGGTTTGACAGATTAAGGTAGTATGAGAGAATTTAGTAGCCTTAGTTGCCTTATTGAATTAGTGGACCTTATGAATAAATGCAAATAGAAGGGTTCTGTATTGATAGCGAATTTTTTTCTTATTAATTTAACTTTATTGTTATCCATCGATCACTAACAAGTTGTTTATTGATCCAGAGTGACACCTCAATATTACCATAAGGTAACTTAGATAAACTGATAGACTAGTTAGCTGCTTTTGTTGGAGTGGACCAGCCAGAGAATAGCAGTCGGGATAGGATCATAAAGCTCATGCAAGAAATAGTGGGGTTGGTTATAGAGCAACGCCAATCCCAGCAGCAACAACCACCTCCTCCTATGCTACCATCTTACCAGAAGGCTATTTCAGAGTTCAGGAGGATAGGACCTCCTCCGTTTCAGAGTACCACTGGCTCGGATGTAGCTGAGAAGTGGGTCGATAAAATAGAGAAGGCATTTTTTGTGATGGAGTATACTATGGTAGCGAAGCTCAGGTTTGCTACTTCTATGCTCCAGGGAAGTGTTTATAACTGGTAGAAGGGTGAGATACGCATCAGTGGAGGGAAAAACATTGACACATGGGCTCAGACGCATACAACCTTTTTTAGTAAATATTTCCCTAGGAGCAATGTGTTGGAGCTTGAGAGATAGTTTGTTTGCCTTAGATAGGGGAAAATAAATGTTGATGAATATGAGATGGAGTTTGATAGGCTCTTCATGTTTGCAGCAAAACTTGTTGATGATGATGGGAGTAGAGCGTAAAGAATTAAGGAAGGGTTTCACCCTCACATCTGCAAGGGATTGACACCCTTACATATGAAGAGCTATGTGGAGGTTGTATGGTGTGCAAAATCCCTTGACGCTATTTGTAGAGATACCAGGAATCAAAGGAGAGGCTTCTTGAAAAAGAGGGTTAGGAGCTCTTGACTTCAGCACAGGCAGTTCACTCGGTGGAGTAGTAGGCCAAAAGGAATAGTGGAGCACTGACTATATCTAAAACTGCTAATAAACCTCCTTGTCATTAGCCTCAGGGGTTATCAGATAGTGTTGCTTCTTTTGGTTAACACAGACACCGTGTTTTTCATGGGGCACATTTGGGTATTAAGAGTCAATGTGTTACAGTAGCATGCTTCCGGTGTCGAAGCTTAGAGCACCTGATTGTTGAGTGTCCACGCAGTCCTTAGGATCACACCAGTCTTCCACTAGACAGAGTACTCGAGGCACGACCATGTGTAGATCTTAGATAGCCCGGGAGCCCCAAGTTGGGAAGACAATAATAACTAACCGATCGTCCACATCAGTGCCACCAGTGGCAAGGAGACCCCAAACCTAGGGTCGAGTGTTCACCCTTACTTAGGAGGATGCACACACCTCTAACACCAAAGTTGCAGGTATAATATTAGATTATTCAGCATATGCATGTGCTTTATTTGATCCTGGTGTTGAGCATTCTTTCGTCTTTTTGACATTTGTTTGAAAGCATAGATTGTCTACCATGTCTTTAGATCATGACTTGTGTGTGGACACCCCAATTAGAGTTTTAGTTGATATTGATAGAGTTTCCTTAAAATGCTTGATATTCATTGATGGTCATGAGCTATATGTCGATCTGCATGTTATGAATATGAAGGATTATGATGCGATCCTAGGGATGGATTGCTTATCCTCTGTTTAAGCACTGGTAGATTATAATGCAACGAGGGTAAACTTTAAAATCCCGGGGAAGACTGAATTCACTTTCATGGGAAGTGAATACTTTTCTCAGCCTAGGATTATCTAAGGTTTGTAAGCACGGAGATTACTCTTAAACAAATGCACCGGGTTCTTGGCATCAATGATGGAAGGTAAGGAAGTCAGCTGTTAGAAGATATCCAAATCGCAAAGGAGTTCCCTAATGTTTTTCTTGAAGAGCTTCCTTGGTAACCACTTGATATGGAGATAGAATTTACAATTGACTTCCTTGAACAAACCAGATATCTAAAGCCCCATATCGAATGGCTCCTGCCGAGTTGAAGGAGTTGAAGAAACAACTATAGATAGAGCTGTCAATTCAGGCCCAGCCCGTCGGGCAAGCCCGCCTCGCCATAAAAAAAAGGTGGGTTGGGCTGGCTTTTTGTAAGCCCGCTTGGGAGCGGGCCTAAACGGGTTAGCCCGCAACGGGGCGGGCTTTGGGCGGGGCGGGGCGGCTTTTGGCAGGCCAGCCCGTCCTTGATTTATTAAAAAAAATTAAAATCTAAAAATTAATAAATTAAAATTACCCTAATTCTAAATCCTAAAAACTAAATCTCTAAATCCCTAACTTCTTCTAACGCGCAGGCACAACGTGACATTGAATCCCTTTGCCGGGTCCGCCGTCTTCTAACGAGCAGGGTGAGTCGTAAGTTCTCGCCTTCATCGCAGGAGGTTCTCGCCTTCGTCGTCTTCAAAGTTCTAACCGCAGGATGTGAGTTCTCACCTTCGCCTAAAATCTGAGTAGTAGTTATCTCTCTATCGTCTTCATGCACAATGGATGGCATTCCAATTTCTCATCCTTCTTCATTGCTGCAGCGTCGCTAAAGCCTAGTGATCTCTCCATACAGTAAATTTGATCGATTTCTTGGAAACCTCATGTCCTAGATCTCTTCAATCTCTATTCAATCTCTAAGTCTTGAATCTTGATCTGCTTCAATGCTTCTTGTTGTTGAATCGCAAGGGAAAGGCACTGCCGGTCTACTGCACAGCTTGCACTGGGAGCTTCGGGAGCGACGAGCCGACGAAAATAGAGCATTGTCACGCAACAAAGAGCACATGTTCTTTAGAGTTAGTTTCTGATATGCTTAATATTGAATCCCTATTTCTCATCGATTGGAGCTTTGCGCTTAATATCGATTCTTGTTTTCTTTTCAAATTATTGTAATGTTGTTTTGATATGCTTTTTTGTGTTGTTGTGTGGGGTGGTGATAGTGGAAATGAAATGCTTATTTGTGGTACAACACTCCGTTTTTAATGTTTTTGAATGATTTATGATTCTTTGTATACCCTTTTTTCCCCTCCCCCCAAGAAAGTGAGGAACTTGTTCAATTTTTCTTCTTTAGAGTATTCTTAATTCTTATAACTACACTTATAATTTGCGGAATTAATGGGTAATGGATAGACTAAAATATTTAAACTTTAATTTCTTGGTGGCCATCAAAATGGCTATGATTATAAGGTAATGCTGGAAATTTAGAAGCAACCACCTTTGTGCGGGTTGTATTAATCAGAAATTATATTAATTTGATAGTTTAGTTGTAAGGCTTTTAAGTTGCACACCATTTGCTTATACTTGCTAGGTCATGCCATAATTCAAAGTATTAGGACCCAGATGCCGAGGGGTTCAATATAAAGCTTACAGGTAGATGCATGTGAAAGTATTACAATTAGTTATATTGATGCAGAAGTCTGCTTGAATTTTCATTTATTATTGTAATTTCTTTGGATGATTTTATTTGTGGTGCTAATTAATATCAGCAAACTATTATATATATAGACTTATTTGAGACAGTACCATGCACTCAAAGGAAGTTCTAATTCTAATTAGAATCCAATAGAACTTGCCTGAATGATATGTAATGCTTCATTTAAATTCTTGCTTGTCCTTCATTTTTTTGAGATATGCATGCTTCAATATTACAAATATGCATGCTTTAATTTACTAGAAAATTGCAGATATGCATGCTTCAACATTAAGTTTTTGGAGATCTCACACCTTTAATTGAGTTTGCCTTTGTTCTTTATTTTAGTACTACTATTATAATAACCACTCCGAAAATTTCAGTAAAATTTGAAATTTTTGTGCATCATTTATTTTGTCCGGATTAGTGCTCTACTTTTCTACTTTTCTAGGACAAATACTAATGTCTGGGTAAAGTTTTGAAGTTCTAGTGCTTCTTAGAAATTTTTGGTGTTAAGTGGGCGGTTTAGAAATTTTTGAAGAAAGAAAATAAGCGCTTGCATGTAATTAACTCTTGGTAAAGGGGATAATTGTGAAAATGCCATCGACCTACATGTAAAAGAGATTTTAATTAAAGAGAAGTTTAGATGCAAAATGACTAAGGTTAGTGGGGACATCATTAACCATATATTTAAGATTTTAAACTAAGGTTAAGATACTAACCTTGTTATGTTTATAATCTCTCTCTCACTCTGAGAGTTTTCACTCTCTCATATATTTCCCACTCTTCTCTTGAGCCTCACGAGATCCTTCTTCGCTTGCGATCCAAACCCAATCCGAGGCACAAAACCTAGTGATTAGTTCCGGTGATGGCCCCAGTGGTAGTCGACAAATTAATCAAAAGGAGCTACAAGTCCAGCTCCTTCGAAAAAAAGATTCAAAGGGACCAAGGTGGTGGTTAGTAACGGCGATTCTCTTGAGATTCTCGGCATGTCCACTGAGCTGGAGAAGAAGCACCAGCCCCTTCCATTGACGCCGAGTTCTTGAGCTCATTTTAGGACGAATTTGAAGTCTCTTGCTTGGGAATTCGGCGGATATTAGGGCTCTTTGAGCTGAGGGTTAGTTCTTTGAATTTGAGATGAAGGTAGGCTATCAATGTTGAGATTGATTGATTCAAGTGATGGTGTGTGTCTAATGAATGTAATGACAAACACATCTCCGATCTATGGATGTTGCATGTCGGATAAAATGAAGGACGCACTTGTGGTGTTTGACAAAATGCCTCAAAGGAGACTTGATTTTCTTGGATTTATTTGATCCATGGACTTGGTGAGTTGATCTTTAGCTCATTGTGTTGTATAATAAGATCTTCCTAGTGATTCCACGCATTAGTTATAAATAGGTTTAATAACAATTTTAGATTCAAAACAATGCTTATTCGATCCTAAAGAGAGTTAAAATCTAATAGGAGGGGCCAACTGATGTGCCTGTGGTTATATCAAAACCCAAAGTTTCTTGGCATCTAATTACTCCTCTCTTTAAACACAGACCCATTTCTTTGGCATATAATTATTACACTATGTGTTCTAGATTACTCAAAATGCATTCTTAGTTAGTAGGAAAGGAATGAGAATGTTGGATTCTTCCAATGTGGTGTTCAGCTTTATCACTAATTGGAAAGTACAGTTGAAGACAATCACCTTATACATGTATTACACTTTTATAGCTCATGTGCATTGTTGGTTCTTAGATAGATAATATGTGAAATTCTTGAGACCACAAGAATGTTGGTATGTCAATTAATAACAAGTTAGCAAGGCAGCATATAGCCTTGTTGTTTGCTGATGCTAACAGTCAGCTATACGAACTTTATAAGCTATAGTTAGTTAGCATCTTGTTTCAAACAAGCTCAATGAACTACTTGAGATTAAGCTCCTTGTAGTTGCTTAATGTTAAAGGTTGTTGGAAGGTGTACTAGTTAATGGTTGCAATTATGTACATGCAATTCATGTGATGCATGAACCCTTGAATAAGTTATAGATCAGCCATGTACGAACCTGAAACTTGCAACTTATGGGCTGCCAAAAACCTGCATTTTTGGTACTGAAAACCTGCACATATCACCATTGAAATCTGCAGATTTGCCATTGAAGAATCTGAATTTCTGGCCATCGAAACCTTCACCTTTTTGCCATTTAGAAATCTGAATTTCTGGCCATGGAAATCTGAATGTTTTGTCACTAAAATTCTGCTACTGCTGGAGGGATATCTGTGATTGAATAAGCATGGAAACCTGATCATAAGTCCTATAAAACCAGCTTGCAATGAAAAGGAGTACCCATTGTTAAGTTTCCTTGAAATTGATGCATAAATTGGTACATGGATTGCTGTGTTGTGCACACACTAACCTTGTAATTCCTGAAATTGAATCTCCAAAAGACTACAGATCTGTTCGTTGTAGCTGCAATCCCATTGTTAATAGAATTAGAGGGTCATGGACTAGCCTTTAGTTCAATTAAACCCCTGAACTGAACAGTGAGTACAAGCCTTTACTTTTTCTGAAATTATATAATAGTTCATCTATTCAATGGTCCTAGGCTTGTACAAGGAAATTGTTAATGATAATAGGAGTATTAGAAACACATATGTCAAAGAATAATGAGAGTTAGAGCTTGATTAGAAGCTTCAAGTGTAAATGCAGGAATTACTGTAGCACCTGCAGAACATTGATTTTGTTTAATTTTAGGGTTGTATAAGAGGCGATAATGAGCCCAATTATGATGGGAATGAAAGATAATATTGTGAATATAATATACAAGAAGTTTGGGACAAAATGATAAATATTTCAGGCTTCAAATTGAGGTTTGGATTTCAAGTTTTTGACAGTTACTGTAGCTACCAACAAAGAGTGAACTGTTAATTATAATATTCTCCAAAAGACTCAGAATTCGAGTCGGATCATCCTGATGGTTCGAGGGATTATTAAAACTAAGGGAAATTATATGGGCAGGTGTCTTAGAGCCCGGATTCGTCGGGTATAAATTAAAAAGCCAACATTTCGGTAAATTCACAAATAGGGTGCTTTCATGCATGTAATGCATTCCTTTTGTTATGAATTGATATGTGATGAATATTTATCATGTTTAGGATGTGGTAAGATGGTCTAGGACCTGATTGTAAGTCTCGAACCCAAGTTGGTCTTTGAAGAGAAAAAAGGTAGGCTCTCGCACGGGTGCTGTGAGTATTTCTAACTCATAGTACTCTATTGATTTATGTTGTTGTTATGCTAGATGGATGTTGGAGTCCATCTTTTGATACATGCTTTGTCTGTTAACATGTTATGCTTGCTGCATGCATTTGTTTCAGCTTGTGTGTTTTGATATGATCTGCTTTGAGGGAGTACCCCTTGACATTCTTCTTGTGTTGTTGTGGGATGGCTAGGAGGTGGTACTCCATGGCATATGGTCAGTAGGAGTGATACTCTATGACATATGGCTAGTGGAGTACACTCTGGTATCCTACTTGCACCTGGGATAGTCAAGGGGGTGGTACTCCATAGCAGTCTATCAACATTCTATTTGTGCATTGCTTGAGTTGGTATACTCTGATCGGATTTTTTCTACTTTGAGTGTGATATTCTATTGTTGCTTTGCTTGAGCATTTTGATATTTCTCTGCTCAGTCTGTTGACATTTGGTTATCCTTGAACTTATGCTTCTATTATGTTTTCTATCTCCTTGAGATCTTTGTTGTCTTTTAACATGTATTCAAGTTGATTTGCTTTTCCTTGAATATGTGTTTTGGTTTGGCTCTTTACATCTCTCTGAGATTGTTGTTTGATTATATATATTCGAGTTGCCTATTTTCTTGGATATATATATATATATGGGAATACCTGAAGTTAGGTATTTGGTGATATATATATATGGGAATACCTGAAGTTAGGTATTCGGTGCTGGTAGTCTCTTCTTGATAGGCATGATACATTGGGCGGAGGCCCAGGTAGAGCAGACGTTGCTCACATACAGGCTCAGTCAGGGAGCGGTATTTCCTGACCATGTATACATGTTCGCTATAGCATTATCCGGCGTGGCCGAAGACGGTATGGGTGATACCGTAGTATCTTATATGCCGGAGACACAGTACATCCGTGAGTTCATTTCACACATATGAGTTTTGCCGTTGGCTTATGAATGGGTTTTCATTTGCCTTTGCACTCGACTGCTTCCTATTCTTTGCTTATGGCCTTCACCATATTTATTGATTTATTTGCGATCCTACTGGGCCTTTCTTTGGCTCACACACTTGATTTATGTCTTCTCAAGTGATGACGAGGAGTAGGGTCGGGATTAGATGGGGGCCTTACAAGTAGCTAGGAGCGGAACTCAGGAGGGAGCTTCCGTGGGACAGCCTAGAAACGTTGGGGATATTTTGAGCTGAGGTCTGCGGGCCTCCATTCCTTTATGAGTGAGAGTTGTATCATTCAAGAACTGCTAGGGTTTTGTATAAACGCTGATTTATTTACCTCCGCTGATTATTTATATTCCGACTCTGTTTTAGTTATCTGCTTGTGTTACTGAGCCTTGCGTGCTTATAGGGGTGACCCTATAAGTACGCGGTGTCTGTCGCGTGCACCGAGGACTGGGACCCGGGTTTGGGGCGTGACAACTATATTGCATTAAAATGTACCATGTATCCTTTTTCTTATGTTTTACATACATATTTGCAGAACAAAACAAATCATGGAATCCATTTCTCTGAATCAAAGTATTAACTTAGATGAAGAAGAATTGGAAAACTCTAAATCTAGTAAGGAGACTAAAACTTCAAAAGAATTTTTTGATGTTTGGAGTTTCTTTATAAAGAAATGGGTTGGTGAAGATGGCATACATATAGCATAATGCAAGGGCTGTAAGAAATAGTATAAATGTGGAGGTAAAAAGTATGGGACTTCTACATTGAGGCGCCACAGGAATAATTACAAAATGTTAAAGTTCAATGATATAGGACAGATGTTTCTTGATCATGAAGGGAAGATAAGGACTAAGAAAATAGACCAAAAGATTGCACGTGATTTATTAGTTGCTACAGTTATAAAACATGATTTGTCATTTACATTTGTTGAATATGATGGTATTAGAGCTTGGATGAAATATGTAAATCCTGATGATTCTTGCATTTCTAGGAATACTCTTGTTTCTGACATTACAAGAATTTATATGAGGGAGAAAGAGAAACTTAAGCATGTTTTGGGTAATATTCAAAATAGAATTTGCTTAACTTCAGATGTGTAGACTCCATGCAGTAGTGAGGGCTATATTTGCTTGACTGCACATTTTGTTGATGAAAATTGGAAATTGAAAAGTAAAATTCTTAACTTTCCTGAAATGCCTTCTCCACACTCAGGAGTTGAATTGACTGCAAAGTTATTTTAATTTTTGAAAAAATAAGGAATTGAAAAAAAAGGTATACTCTTTGACATTGGATGATCAATCCAACAATGATAATATGCAAGATATTCTAAAAGAGTACCTCTCTTTGCATGATAGTTTGTTGTGTGATGGTGAATTTTTCCATGTTCATTGTTCTGCTCACATATTGAATCTCATTGTGCAAGAAGGTTTGAAGATAGCTAGTGATGCTTTGCATAAAATCAAAGAATCTGTCAAATATGTGAAAGGTTCAGAGAGTAGAATGAAAAGATTTGAAGAATGTGTTAGAGCGGTTGGTAACATTGACACTAGTATTGGCTTGCGCTTGGATGTGTCTACCCATTGGAATTCGACATATTTGATGTTGGATAGTGTCATTAAATATAAAAGGGCTTTTGCTTCGCTTCAATTGAATGATAGAAACTACAAGTATTGTCCTTCAAATGAAGAATGAAAAAGAGGAGAGAAATTATATGAGTTCTTAAAACCATTTTATGATACTACCAACTTGATCTCCGGTTCTTCTTATCCTACATCAAAGTATTTTATGAAAGTTTGGAAGATTGAAGTTTTATTAAAAGAAAACTTGTCAAGTGAAGATGTGGTGATAAGTGATATGTGTAGAAAGATGAAAGAAAAGTTTGATAAGTATTGGAGACAATGTAGTATGGTGCTTGTATTTGGGGCTATTCTTGACACACGAATTAAGTTATCAATGTTGGACTATTTTTATAGGAAGGTTGAGAGTGATCCTACTAAACGCTAAGAGAAATTGTCACTGTGAGGAAAAAGCTATACAAACTTTTTGAGTAGTATTCTAATGCTAATAAGTCAAGTCCTTCACAACCACATGGTCCACAATCTTCTTCTATTATAGCACCTACATCTACACAAAGTAGTGGAGGAATTAAAAGTAAGGGCAAAAGAATCTTTGATGTAAGTGTTTTAACACTTTCTTTCTTTCTGTTTTCATAAATTTTATTTCTCTAATATGTTTATATTTTCTTATGATAAATGATCCTAATTATTAAGTAGGAAATTAAAGAATTTGAGAGCCAATCAATTACAAATGCAGGGAAATCTAATTTGATCTTTATTTGGAGGAGTCAAAGCTTGAATTTACATTTTATGAAGATTTGGATGTTTTGGAGTATTGGAAGAATCATAAGTATAGGTTCTTAATCCTAGCATTAGTAGCAAGTGATGTTTTGGTTATCCCATTAACAACTATTGTATCTGAATCGGCTTTCTCTATTGGTGCTCATGTGCTCAACAAGTATTGAAGTTGTACCCTTCTCGAAAAAGTATAAGCTCTCATTTGCACCCGTAATTGGTTGCATGGTTATAACATTGGTAATTTCACTTACAAATCTTTAATTTATATTTTTAACTAGATGAGATCTTAAAATGTTGATTTATAAATCTGATTTTTAACTAATCTTTATATTTGTGTTTTTTTAATGTAAATAATGAAGATAGCACAAATATTGAAATTTTGATTTATAAATCTGATTTTTAATGTATGCATTGGTGGAGTTGTATTTGCGCCATGTTGTTGCAGCTAACCAGCAAGATTGGGCTGAGTACTTGGATGTGGCTCAGTTCTCTTATAACCTGCAGAAATCAGAAGCAATTGGGAGGAGCCCATTTGAGGTGGTGCAGGGACAGCAGCCCCTGACCCCAAACACCTTGGCTGCAGGCACAATCAGAGCTCCTTTGGCAGCCAGGAATTCTGTGCAGGCTTGGGATGATGAGCGAGAACTGACCAAAGCTTGCTTGGAGCGCGCTGCTGTGCGCATGAAGCGTTGGGCTGATTTGAAGAGAAGACCCCTTGAGTTCCAAGTTGATGACCTTGTAATGGTAAAGATGATCTATAAGCAATTTAAATCAGCAAGGCATTTGCACAAGGGGCTGATGAAGAAGTATGAGGGCCCATTTCGGGTGGTAAGGCGAGTTGGAACTGCTGCCTATGAGATTCAGTTGCCGCCCAGGTTGAAGATTCACAAGGTTTTTCACGTTAGTGACTTGAAGCCTTTCTATGCCTATGAGGGTGATCGGGGGA
This sequence comes from Dioscorea zingiberensis, assembly GCA_026586065.1. Lineage (NCBI taxonomy): Eukaryota > Viridiplantae > Streptophyta > Magnoliopsida > Dioscoreales > Dioscoreaceae > Dioscorea > Dioscorea zingiberensis. The sequence continues at coordinate 20,492,462 of CM048823.1, read as the reverse complement.
CAGATCAACCCAGTGATCCTCGAGGAGATGAGGTTCTCGCCACAGCCCGCGATGAGGGCATCGTTGCTATGGGTGTGGGAGAGTGTCACGACCCGCACTAAGTGTACTGCAGGCTGCCTGTTACTTGACTGATTTTTACTTGTGATTCTTGTAACCATGACTAGTTGGCTTATTGGGTCATGTTAGACCCTTACTTGGTGTTATGGTACATTTGTATATGAGTGTATATGTCTCATGTAGCCATGCTTAGATATTTTTATCTTGTTTATAGCTGTAATACAAGTGGTAGAGTAGACCATGCTTCTAAGGGCTACAAAGTCCAAGTGATGGGATAGGTTGGCAGCAGCTACCATACTTGTAGTTTGAATTTGTGTAGCTTCTTCTCCAAGAGAAGACTAGTTGTTCATATGCTTGGTTGGTTAAGCAAGAGCTAAATGAGGCGAGTTTTCCATTCTCTCAAACATGAACACTCTTGAATGCTCCTTGTGTGTTTCCTTACTTAGCTTCTGCCCCTCTTTTTTTGGTGCTTGTTTGTGGTGCTGAACCTCCTTGTAAGGCTGGCTGGAGTTGCTTGCTTGGTGAAGTAATTGTCCAGCGCCATCACGGAGCTCGGGATTACCTCATTTACTCTGATCTTGTTGAGGTGAAGCCTGAGGTCGTGACAGGTTGTTAGTGTCATGACCCGCACTGAGTGTACTGCAGGGTGCCTGTTACTTGACTGATTTTTACTTGTGATTCTTGTAACCATGACTAGTTGGCTTATTGGGTCATGTTAGCCCCTTACTTGGTGTTATGGTACATGTGTATATGTGTGTATATGTCTCATGTAGCCATACTTAGATAATTTTATCTTGTTTACAGCTGTAATACAAGTGGTAGAGTAGACCATGCTTGTAAGGGCTGAAAGGTCCAAGTGATAGAATAGGTTGGCAGCAGCCACCATACTTGTAGTTTGAATTTGTGTAGCTTCTTCTCCAAGAGAAGACTAGTTGTTCATCTGCTTGGTTGGTTAAGCAAGAGCTGAATGAGAAGAGTTTTCCATTCTCTCAAACTTGAACTCTCTTGAATGCTCTTTGTGTGTTTCCTTACTTAGCTTCTGCCCCTCTTTGTTTGGTGCTTGTTTGTGGTGTTGAACCTCCTTGTAAGGCTGGCTCGAGTTGCTTGCTTGGTGAAGTAATTGTCCAGCGCCATCACGGAGCTCGGGATTACCTCGTTTACTCTGATCTTGTTGAGGTGAAGCCTGAGGTCATGACAGGGGGCTGCTGACCCTGCACCACCTCAAATGGGCTCCTCCCAATTGCTTCAGATTTCTGCAGGTTATAAGAGAACTAAGCCACATCCAACTACTCAACCTAATCTTGCTGGTTAGCTGCAACAACATGGCTCAAATACAACTCCACCAATACATTCATGCGCTCAGTTTGACCATAAGTTTGGGGATGCATACTTGTGGAGAATTTCAGAAAGTCTAAAGATACCTCTCCACAAGCTGCCAGTGAATCGCGAGTCTCTATCGCTGATTATGCTTGAAGGAACACCCCAATACTCGACAATGTTGCTCATGAACAAGGCCGCAGCTTCTTACTTGAGAACACTTATTTGAAATTTGGAATGAAAGTGCCATACTTTGAAAATTTGTCAACTATGACCAAGATAGAGCCAAACCCCTTTGAAGAAGGTAATGCAGAAATGAAATCCAGAGAAACACTCTCCCATGGTCTCTCAAGAATGGGCAAAGGTTGCAACAGGCCTGCGAGAAGTTTAGTCTCCCCTTTGCCTTCTTGACATGTCAAGCATGTCTTCACAAAGAACTCTACATCACCCAACATCTTGGGCCAGAAATAGGCATCCTGCACCAATGCTAGAGGTCTTTCTACACCTGGGTGGCCAACCCACAAGGTGTCATGACACTCCTTGAGAATCCTCTGTCTCAAGTTGACCCATTTCGGCACATACAAGCGCCGGCCTTTGGCATAGAGCACACCATCCTCTAGCCAAAACTTATGTGTCTTCCCCTCTTGCACCAGCTTGATAAGGTTCTGAGCAACTTCATCCACTTTCAACCACTCCCTAATATTGTCTTTCAAACTTACGCAGCACGAAAAGCTTGACAAACTTCGACCTTCTGCGAGTGCATCAGCAACAACATTGGCCTTTCCTGGCTTGTACAGCAGCACATATTGAAATTCAGTCAAGAAATCCTGCCATATGGCCTGTGTTGGGCTCACTTTCTTTTGGGATTGGAAGTATGAAGTGGCCACATTATCAGTCAGGACAGTAAACTCAGAACCAAGTAAATAATGCCTCCATGTCCGCAGACAGTGCACAATGGCTATCATTTCCTTCTCCTGAATGGTGTACTTCCTCTCCACTTCATTCAGTTTTCTGTTCTCATAAGCAATTGGATGACCAGCCTGCATCAACACTCTACCAATTTCCAAATCTGATGCATCGGTGTGCACTTCATAAGCCAGCTCTTGATTTGGGAGTTGAAGACAAGGCTCCTCCATGGCAGCAGCTTTAAGATCATCAAACGTAGCTTGACAGGCAGCAGACCAATCCCAAACATTGGCTTTCTTTAACAAATCAGTCAAGGGGATTGCTCTCAATGAGTAGCTTTTGATGAATCTCCTATAATAGTTCACCAGGCCAAGGAAAGATCTCAATTCAGTGACCTTGGTGGGAGGTTGCCAATCTTGCACAGCCTTCACTTTGTCATTCTCCATCATGATCTTGCCTTCCTTGATACAATGCCCCAAGAATGACACATGAGTTTGAGCAAAAGAACATTTCTCCATCTTCACATAGAGCTGATGCTCTTTCAACACCTGAACTACCTCCCTCAAATGTGCAACATGCTATTGCAAAGAATTTGAGGACACTACTATGTCATCCAAGTACACAACCACAAACTTGTCAAGAAAAGGCCTGAAGACTTGATTCATCAATGTGAAAAATGTGGCAGGAGCATTTGTTAAACCGAATGGCATAACTAAGAACTCAAATGCACCATAGCTTGTGACACAAGTTGTCTTTGCTTCATCTCCCGGGTCTATCCTCACTTGCCAATAACCGAAGCGCAAGTCAAGTTTGGTGAAGAACTTTGCACTCCCCAATTGATCAAAGAGATCTGCAATCAAGGGAACTGGGTATTTGTTCTTGACAGTGAGTTTGTTCAAAGCCCTATAATCAATACACATATGAAGGCTTCCATCTCTCTTCTTCTGGAATAGGATTGGAGCACCAAATGGATCTTTTGATGGCTGAATGAAACCTGCTTCAATCAGCTCATTCAGTTGCTTCTTCAATTCAGCAAGCTCAAGGGGAGACATCCTATATGGGGACTAGGCTGGAGGCCTTGCACCAGACTCCAGCTCAATTGTATGGTCAACTTTTCTTCGTGGTGGCAGCACTTTGGGCAACTCCTTGGGCATCACCTCTTTGAACTCTTCCAACACTTGGGCAACATCATGGGGTAGCACTTGAGGACTCACAACACCTGCATCTTCAGCCCTCAACGACACAAGATAGGTCTCCTCACCCTTTTGCAGACCGGATTTCAGTTGCGAAAGAGCCGCCACCTCCTTGCCATGAGTGTGCACTTGCTTCTTCTCCTTTGCCAACCTGATTGTAGGAATGAAGATGTCTTGGCCCTTCTGTGTGATCATCAGCCCATTAGAATGAGGGATTGGAATGGCCTTGGCCCTCTCCATGAAGTTTATACCCAACACAAGTGTGAAATCATCCATGGGAATGACATATAAGTTCAGCAATCCAACCCATTTACCCAACTTCAACACCACATTTCTGGCAACACCAACAAGCGGTTGTGCCGCAGAATTTATAGCTTTGATAGACCCTTCAGACTTGAACACTTTGAGTTTCAGCTTCTTGGCTTCCTCACAAGAGATAAAACAGTGAGTAGCACCTGTATCCAGCAGTGCTTGTGAATGCCTCTCATTCACCAAAGCATCAACATACATCAAGCCTTTAGGTAGATCAACCTGTGCACGTGGCTGCTGTGCTTCCTTCCCCACAGCACTAATGAGGCAGAGTGAGCTCATATTTGCAGGGTCACTCTCCTTCTCATCCAATTGAGTAACCAAGGCATTCATTGCCTTCTTCTTGGGACAGTCCCTTAAAAAGTGTGGCCCATCACAAAGGTAGCAACCCCTAGCAACTTGGGACTGATTCTGAGTAGACACAGCAGCCTTCTCCTTGTTTTAATTGCCCTTTTGTTACCAGTTTTTGCCTTTGTATCCACCCTTGTCAGCTCCCATACCTTTGTGATTGTAGTCCTTCTTGCCCTTGTTGTGGAATTTTTTGCCCCCTTGCTTCCCAACCTGCCCTCCCTTAGACACATTTGGTTTAGGATCAGCAGCTTTCCTGAACTCCACTAAGGACTCAGCAGCAGTGATAGCTTGAGACAAGTTTTGGACAGCTCTTCTCTCCAGTTTAGTCCTTGCCCAGGGCTGCAAGCCACTCATGAAATACAGCAGCTTGTCTTCCTCCTTCAAGTCAGAGATCTCAAATAGCAAATTGGTGAACTCCGTCACATATTGCCCAATGGTTCTGGAATGCCTTAACCACCTGAACTTCTCCTTAGCTTCAGACAGCACATTGCCCGGATAGAAGTACTTCTTGAAATCATCCTTGAAGTCATCCCACGTACTCAACTGAACAACACCTTGCTCATTCTCTCCATTGCGCCTTCGCCACCATAGCAAGGCATTACCTATGAGGAAAAGAGTTGCAACAGAAATCCTCTCTTCATCACTAGCAACATTCGAGTGCTTCAAATACCGTTCCGCACTCCATAGAAACGAGTCAAGCTCTTTGGCATCTCTCCTGCCATCATATGAAGAGGGTTTAGGAGCATCAAACCTGACCGAGTCATGCACCACAGTTTGCCCAGCAAGAGCCTTCTTACACAAAGCCAAATCATCTTTGAGAGCCTGCATCTCTTACTGAAAACTGTCCCTCATGTCTTGCATATCCTTCTGGATAGATTCCTAAAAGGTAGCAACTTCATCTTTGGCCTTCTTCACTTCAGCCTTGACTATATCCATAAAGCCATTTATCATGCCATCCAAGGTAGCATGCACCTCAGTTTTGAAATCCTCCATGGCATTATCCAAGCTTGAAGGCGATACAAAGTCATCTTCTGATGCGCTAAAACCGCAAGTGGACGGGTCGTATCAAGTAATAAGAGTGGACATAGAAGTCGGGTTGTCGATCCACAGGGAGAAAGAAGTACTAGTAATTACCAATTGTCTACTATCTAGTCAATCCGAGACAATGATTGGTCAAGCTAATTCTAAATTGAGTAACGGAAACCTAGATTGGGGAATTGAATGCTTCTTGGAGTTAGATGCTCATAAAGAGGCGATGCCCGGGTAATTAGATCCCCCTTGGACTTCAATTATATAAATGCCCTTCTCTAATTTAATTACTCGATGGTTCTGTTGGCCAAGGGTTCCTATCGTGCTTTCACTCACTCTCTAATCCCGAGGTGAGCTACTAATCCTAGTGCCCTTACTGATGATGTTCTCGAACCTATATCTTGGAAGGATTACGGGAATAATACATCTAAAGGGGTCGCTCTCCTAAATACCCGGGTTCCCGGTGAACTCGTAATCCTTTCTATTGGAGATGGTCTACACACGGGGAGGCGTTCGCTTCTTCCCCCGTATGGACTACGAAGATCCCTCCCGGCTCTCGCAACATAGAGGGATCAACTTACATTAAAACATCCAATAGACTCAACAATGAAATCAAGTAATTAAAGTAGAGAGGAAACATTGATTAGCACATGTCCAAGGGTTCACCAACTACCCAAGCATCTACAAAATTAGCCCTCCATGAAAGGGGGGCAACAATCCACAATGAAGATGCAAGAAAGCAAGAAATACATGATAAATGAGATTTGCGCAATCACCGCTGATAGCTTCTCGCTTCTCCTTCTTCGCTCTTCCCTCTTCCTGCTCCTATGCCTTGAAGATGATGAACCTCCAAGCCCTCTCAAAGGTGTCTCTCTTGCCCTAGCAGCCAAGCCCCCCTCCAAACCCTTTTCCATTCGCCTTTTATACTCATAGGGTTTAGAGGGTGCGATTTACCAAGTTACCCCTCTACCAGGCCCGCAGATTGCCCAATTTTAACGATGTACGGGCCCATTATACGGCCCAAAGTCAGCTCGATATACGGGCCGACCACCTCCATCTGGGCCATTATCGCGGGCCATTATATATGCCCGATATCACGAGACTCTGCTTTCGAGGTTGCTTGTTGTACGGGCTGTATTCTGGACCGTATGTTCTCCAGGGTCTAGTATACGGCCGTATGTCATCCATATACTAGCCCGCATGAGCCCTTCTAGCTGCTTCGGGGTCCCGGCTTCTACCAAAATGCTTTCTTTCCCAAAGAATTACCGTCTTATTTTGGCCTGTTGATAAAAATAAGCAAATCTTGAGTACCAGTGGGCAACAAATCCTTAAAATCTCATGCCAAGTCCACAAAAATATAGTATAGAATTATGCTCAAATGAACACTTATCAAATATCTCCACACTTAAATGTTTGCTTATCCTCAAGCAAAGAAAATTCGAACAACAAACAAAGGTATAAGTGTTCATTTTCTTGGCCATGTAAGTCATACATGAATTTCATTCCAAGTTCACCATCAAAAGTTCGCATTCTCCTATTTCCATACCGGGATCTAGATCAATCTTGTGTCTTGTTTCATTGCAGCTCTAGATGTATGTCTTCACGCCACATACCATGTTCTAGAGTCTTAGCAAACAAGCATACCCTCAATGGACTCCAGAGGATCCTTGAGGCCCTAAGTTTCAAGATAACCAATTCCCTACACCTTGAGCACGTAGTGGACAAGTCCGAGAGTTTTTTTTTTTTTTTTTTTGGGTAGGGCATCTCTTTTGGATCCGACTTTCCCATGCTAAAGGGTAGTGTAGAGTGTAGGTCCCCTTTTCTTCAGAGTGCACATGCTATTTAGGCACCCGAACACCCTGGGTACTTAGAGGGTTACAGCTCTACCTAAATATGTTCATACTTAGAAGAGACTTTTCGGATTGAGGAACACCCTGATCAGGGGCCGGGACCTCAAACTACTTCATCCCCATAAGTAGCGGAACATGTCTTTATTGCTTTAATGCTAAACTATTATGTACGTGCTATTTTATTCTTCTCTAACTTGTCCACTAGGCTAAGTTATGAGGGGTTAGAAACTCAACTAGTGCCACGAAGCCTCTCGGAGCCATTGAAAATGATGCTTAGCAATTAAAGTCAACAGAACATGGCAATGGGTTACCTATTGTCACTAGAGATTTTGAATTTCACAACGATGTTCTCTAAATGTCCATGGTATGTCATGGGAGAATTCGAAAAAAAAAAAAAATTTTGAGTTCCATGATGGTGTTCTAGGAATAAAATCATGTCATATGTGCTATCATGAGAATTTGCAATGAATTCTCATCTATGAACTACCTATCTCCACACTTAAGAATTTGCAATAAATCTACAATCAGATAGGTAGCGACCCATCTCCACACTTAAAATTGTACATTGTCCTCAATGTACGCAATAATATCAGAGATGAAATATTGCATGGAGAAAGGTGAACTGAAACTTCCCCGGTTATGTTGGTGTGCCAATTGTTGTCCACGAATTCGATACATGGCCACTACGAGGTTATTTGTTGTAAGCTTTCATTTCAGGAAACAAAGAGAAGATCATTATAGCTCCATAAAACATGAGAGGAGAGCATAGGAGTCTATAAATGGAGAATGAGTGTAGCGAGGCTGATGCCCTCAGTGACTAAACATAGTGCGAAATAAACTACATGTTCACAAAACATAGCATATGGAAAGAAAATGCAAAGTAAAACAAGTCTCATCAACAAGAATGAAAGAAATGCGTCAAGTCCTCAAGAGGTGGGGTCCATCTGCTGGTGGTGCTGGTGCTGGAGGGGGTGTAAAGGCCGGGTGCCCACGGATAAAGATGGACAGCTCCGCAAACTGGTCTCCCAAGCGGCGCCGGCTCCGTGAGAATCGTGTCACAGGTGGCCCAGGATGTCCACTATTTGCTCCTCGGCGGGCGGCTCCGGCTCGGCTTCGCGAGAAGGTGGAAGCTTCGCCCGGCGAGGGTGGGGTATGCACGAGTCCTCATCGTCCGGACTCCTTCTCATCGCCAGTATGCGGCCCACCGATGCAGATCGGCCCTAGCGTGCGGGGCCACGAGCCCCATCGGCATAATGTGCTCATCCCCGAGCCGCCATGGCGTAAGTCGCTCCATGTCCTCCGTCCTCTCCTCGAGGCCCATGCCAGATGATGAGGCGAGTGATGTAGGGTCCCAAGTGATGCGTCCCGGCCGGGTGTGGGTCCCTGGTGCACCAAATAGTCGGCGAGGACGTATCCAAGGTGGATAGGCACCGCTTTCGAAAATCTGTATAGAATGAAGAGATTCGGTGACCATGACCACTCCCGTGCTATCATCTCGTCTGCGATGGAAGGCGGGACGAGGAAAGCGATGGGACGAATCGGTGGGTAGGTCGGACATAAGGCTTCGCCTTTGTGGTTCCGTGGTTCCCCAAAATTTGAATCGATGCTTGTCGCGGGGTGATAATGTGCTTCGGGGAAAGAGGTGAGGAGCTCGCGGTACTCGAGTGTGGAGGGCCTCCCGGTCGTAGAAGCCCATGTATAAAGGCTGAAGCGGGTGTAGCTCATGGTCCCTCTCCTCCCAAGAGCTGAAAAGAAATCGGCCATTTGTGAGTGCTTTCGCTCACCACGCGGACTCGGTCCGCTCGAATATGCTAAGGACCTCCGGTGTAAGCTTCTCGAAATGTCTAAGTGGTTGATGGAGAATATCTTGTCCCATCCACCAACCCCTAACATGCTGCGTACTGGTCATGGATCCCATTTCGATGGTGGCCCCCAATTGATGTACCGCGTCCGCCCAAAGGGCTTGGCGGCTAACCTTTGATAGCGGTGGAGGAAGCGGTCCTCCTCGAACTGAGGTGTGGAAGAGGATCCCTCGCCGGTCCTCCTCTTCTTGGAAGCGACCGCCTTTCTCGGCATGTCTGCAAAGGGAAATCGAAAAGGATGTTAGTGCTTGCAAGGATTTATAACAATTTTACAATACAATGCGCACTATGGCCCTTAATAGGCCCTACACGGTCTTACATACGGGCCGTATGCTAGCCCGTATATGAGTACACAGGGGCCATCTACGGGCTGCTATCTGACCGTATCGCGTCTGAAGCCTTGACAGTACGCCGGCCCCCATAGAGTACAATCCTCGCATTTGCATACATTTTCACCCTAATCTCTTTTCAAACATTTCCACATGCCGTAAATCAACACATTCAAGCATACATTTGACAAGAAGATCAACAAATCCATTCTAATCAAACCCATTGAATCCCTAGGTTTTCTAAAACGGTGAAAATGAAGAATATCGACAAATCAATGCGCTATAGTGCATACCTAGGGGAGGATGAAGCCCAAAACTAAAGAGAAAGGATGTCTTGGCGAGGAGAAGTCACCGAGATTAGCCTTTTTGGCCGGGATGGGGTGGCTAGGAGATGATAAAGAGGAAAGGGGTGAATGTGCCCCTTTTAAAAGCATAACCCGGGTACGTATACGAGCCCGATATCACGGGCCCGTATATCGGCTCAGATATATATGGCGAGGGTGTCATACGACCAATCATACGGACCGTATGACTTCCCGTATACCCTCCTGGGAGCTCCATACGGCAGTATGGTAGGCCGTATGTGCGCCCTGTGGGCTTGGGTTTGTCTTATGCAGCCAGTCCAGGACACCACCCAAGTCCTCCTCGCTTTCCTAACAATAAGCACATAGTCTGGGACTATCAATGGATTAACAACCAGCATGATGACACAACATGAAATGGAGATGGACATCATACATCTCAATCATTTATTTCAACCATAAGATCTAACTACTGCAGAAAAATAAAAGATTGTATTAAAACAGATGAAGAAACATTTCAAGATCTTGGGTTGCCTCCCAAGAAGTGCTTGTTTAACGTCACTAGCTTGACGTACCTGGATATTACCTTATGGTTGTAGTTTTCATTGGCACCTTCTTTAAAGCATTGATAATGGTATGGCTTGAGCCGATGACCGTTTACCTTGAATGTGCCCTGAGCATGGTGATAAATCTCGACAGCCCCATGGGGGTGGACTTTGGTAACGGTGAAGGGCCCGGACCATCGGGATCCCAGTTTCCCTGGGAACAGTTTGAGTCTTGAGTTGAAGAGTAATACCTGATCTCCTTCCTTGAATTGCTTATCGTGCTTAAGTGCTTGGTCATGGCGCTTCTCGACCTGTTCCTTGTATAATCTTGAACTTTCATACGCAAATAGTCTTGACTCTTCAAGCTCATCTAGGAACTTTAAGCTCGGCTCCCACAATTGAGGTATCAAAATTCAAGAATTTGGTTTGCTTGATGAAGCCTTGTGCTCCAAGTTCGACCGGTAGATGACATGCTTTGCCATAGACAAGTCCGTATGGGGTGCTCCCCATTTGGTGCTTTATATGCGGTCGCGATAGGCCCGTGAAGGCGTCATCTAGTTTGTCGGCCCAGCCTCTTTCTGGACTACTCACCCAAGAACCTGCCTTTCTTTCTCAAGAATTCTTTTTAATTTATGCATTTGGACACCTCAACCTGCCCGCTTGTTTGAGGATGATATGGTGTGGAAGTGCGGTGGACGACGTTGTATCGCTTTAGGATTTTAGCGAATTGAGCATTGCAAAAGTGTGTCCCGCGATCACTAATAATGGCTCGTGGAGTGCCAAAACGGGAAAATAATTTCTTGAGGAATCCAACGACCCCTCTCGCATCGCTGGATGGTAGGGCCTGTGCTTCCACCCATTTCGACACGTAATCCACCGCCACCAAGATGAATCTGTTCCCGCGTGAAGTTGGGAAGGGGCCCATGAAGTCAATTCCCCACATATGAATGCAGACACCACCGGAATTGAGTTAAGGGCATCTCATCCCGGCTCGATATGTTGCCGAACCTCTGACACTTATCACACGATTAAACATATCTTTGTGCATCATGGAATAAGGTTGGCCAAGAAACCCCCATCGAGGATCTTAGTCTTTGTTTTATTTCTTATTTGTAGTGCCCACCCGCAGTCTAGCGTGACAATGTTCCGGGATGCTCGGTCCCTCTTCACCGAGACACACCTTCTTATGACTTGATGGCACACACACGCGAAACAAGTAAGGGTCATCCCATATATAGTATTTCAAGTCCAGCGAAAAACTTCTTTTTACGTGAGTAGTTATAATACTTGGGAAGGGATCCAACCACGGTGTAATTTGCAATGTCGGTGAACCCGGGGTGTCTCCTTCTACGCATTCATCCGCCGCTACGAGGTTTGTCCTTGTAACACTTGAATCTGTACAAGTATTCTTCCGAACTCCTCCTTGATATCCCTTTCCTTCAACGGATCTCTATTCGGGTCTTCCACCCAGGATAAGTGAGCGGCGGCTAGGTTCCCGGCGCCCCGTTTGTCTATTATTTCCCAATCAAACTCTGTGGCGGCAACACCTTAGCGAATCAGTCTGGCTTAAGGCGTGCGGTTTAGTCATGAGATAGCGCAAAGCCGAGTGGTCGGTGTATACTATAACTTTAGAGAGAACCAAATAAGGTCGGAACTTATCAAACGCGAACACTATAGCGAGAAGTTCCTTCTCCGTGGTTGTGTAATTCGCTTGAGCATCTGTCAAGGTTTTGCTAGCATAGTAAATTAGTTGGAAGTGCTTGTTCTTTCGTTGCCCCAGAACCGCACCGACTGCATGATCACTGGCATCACACATAAGCTCGAATGGGAGGCTCCAATCTGGGGTGATGATGATTGGAGCTTGCACCAGCTTCTCCTTCAGTGTAGTAAAAGCCGCCCGGCATCCGTCATCAAACTCAAAAGGGGTATCTTTTTCCAGCAATTTGGTCAACGGCTGGGCTATTTTGGAGAAGTCTTTTATAAACCTCCTATAGAAACCAGCGTGCCCCAGGAAACTTCTAACAGCTTTCACTGAAGTCGGAGGAGGCAACTTTTCAATGGTGTCTACCTTGGCTTTGTCCACTTCGATTCCCTTGCTTGATATCTTGTGACCCAAAACAATTCCTTCCTGGACCATGAAATGGCATTTCTCCCAACTTAGTACCAAGTTGGTTTCCTCGCATCTGCTTAGCACCTTTTCTAAGTTTGTAAGGCATATATCAAATGAGTCCCCAAAAACTGAAAAGTCGTCCATGAATACCTCCATGATGTTCTCCACGAAGTCTTCAAAGATTGCTAGCATGCATCGTTGAAAAGTGGCTGGTGCGTTGCACAACCCGAATGGCATACGGCGGTAAGCAAAAGTACCATATGGACAAGTAAATGTGGTCTTCTCCTGGTCCTCGGGAGCAATGGGAATTTGGAAATACCCAGAAAAGCCATCTAGGAAACAGTAATACGAATGCATGGCTAATCTCTCCAGCATCTGATCAATAAACGGTAGGGGAAAATGATCCTTCCGCGTGGCATCGTTCAACTTTCTATAATCAATACATACCCTCCAACCGGTGACAGTTCTTGTGGGGATTAATTTATCCCTTTCATTTGTGACTACTGTCATCCCTCCTTTCTTGGTACCACGAGGCGGGGCTCACCCATGCCGCCGGGAGATGGGGTAAATTACTCCGGCATCCAAGAGCTTGAGTACTTGACTTCACTACCTCCTGCATGTTTGGGTTTAGCCTTCTTTGAGGTTGGATAGAGGGTCGGTAGTTGTCTTCCATAAGGATCTTGTGTGTGTCTTGAAGAAGATGGGCTGATCCCCTTGATGTCGGATATTTTCCATGCTATGGCCTTCTTGTGTCTCTTGAGGACTTGAAGTAGCTTCTCTTTCTGTGAGCTCGCCAAATCAGACTCAATGATGACTGGAAGTTTCGAGTCTTCGGCTAAGAAGGCGTATTCGAGATTACTCGGCAACTCTTTCAACTCTAACTGCGGCGGTTCCACCACTGATGGTTTTAGCTTCTTCAAATTTTCATCTGTTCTTTCCGATTCGACGGTGGACTCTTCTTTTGAATCTGAAGATGCGTTGTTGTGATCTTCATCCTGAATGCGGTCGATGTTCATGGCTGCCTGACCGTGAAATCCATCCTCTTCCAGAGGGGATTTCCTGGAGTGCCAAAGAAATTCATTCTGTTCATTTAAAAACTCCATTAACACGTCGCCATCACCCGGTGCGCCTTCGTCGTATGTCCATTCTTGCGTTATCTCTCTTGACGTTGGGCTGACCTCTGATTCCCACAAGGCACATACTTCTTCAATTGGGGTGGTTTCCATCAACTGTTCCCCCGATAGATTCTCGGATTGATTGGCTAGTTTTTCTTCGATCCATTTATCCAGTGCCTCCAGCTTGGCCAGCAGTTCGCTCCTAGACATAACCATGTGGACCCCCCCTCGCAATATAGTCAAAGTATGAGGATTAGTGTCTTGAATCCAAATGAAACGATAAGCTAAACAAAACCAAGAAAAAGAAATAAAAGAAATAAAAGAGCAAGAAATAAAACGACTAAAGTAGTAAACGCCTAGTTTTCCTAGTAATCTAATTCTCCCCGGCAACGGCGCCAAAAACTTGATGCGCTAAAACCGCAAGTGGACGGGTCGTATCAAGTAATAAGAGTGGACATAGAAGTCGGGTTGTCGATCCACAGGGAGAAAGAAGTACTAGTAATTACCAATTGTCTACTATCTAGTCAATCCGAGACAATGATTGGTCAAGCTAATTTTAAATTGAGCAACGGAAACCTAGATTGGGGAATTGAATGCTTCTTGGAGTTAGATGCTCATAAAGAGGGGATGTCCGGGTAATTAGATCCCCCTTGGACTTCAATTATATAAATGCCCTTCTCTAATTTAATTACTCGATGGTTCTGTTGGCCAAGGGTTCCATCGTGCTTTCACTCACTCTCTAATCCCGAGGTGAGCTACTAATCCTAGTGCCCTTACTGATGATGTTCTCGAACCTATATCGTGGAAGGATTACGGGAATAATACATCTAAAGGGGTCGCTCTCCTAAATACCCGGGTTCCCGGTGTACTCGTAATCCTTTCTATTGGAGATGGTCTACACACGGGGAGGCGTTAAGCTTCCCAGTATGGACTCACGAAGATCCCTCAGGGCTCGCATAGCGTAGAGGGATCAACTTACATTAAAACATCCAATAGACTCAACAATGAAATCAAGTAATTAAAGTAGAGAGGAAACATTTATTAGCACATGTCCAAGGGTTCACCAACTACCCAAGCATCTACAAAATTAGCCCTCCATGAAAGGGGGGCAACAATCCACAATGAAGATGCAAGAAAGCAAGAAATACATGATAAATGAGATTTGCGCAATCACCGCTGATAGCTTCTCGCTTCTCCTTCTTCGCTCTTCCCTCTTCCTGCTCCTATGCCTTGAAGAAGATGAACCTCCAAGCCCTCTCCAAGGTGTCTCTCTTGCCCTAGCAGCCAAGCCCCCCTCCAAACCCCTTTCCATTCGCCTTTTATACTCATAGGGTTTAGAGGGTGCGATTTACCAAGTTACCCCTCGACCAGGCCTGCAGATTGCCCAATTTTAACGATGTACGGGCGGTATCACGAGCGCAGTCAGCTTCGATATCTGAGGCCCGACCACCTCCATCACGGGCCTATATGGGCGTATATATGCCCGTATCACAGACTCGCTCGAGGTTGCTTGTTATGCGGGCGTGTATTACGGGACCGTATGTTCTCCGAGGGGTCTAGTATACCTACTGTATGTCATCCCATATACTAGCCCGTATGAGCCCTTCTAGCTGCTTCGGGGTCCCGGCTTCTACCAAAATGCTTTCTTTCCCCCTGGGTCGTCTTATTTTGGCCTGTTGATAAAAATAAGCAAATCTTGAGTACCAGTGGGCAACAAATCCTTAAAATCACATGCTAAGTCCACAAAAATATAGTATAGAATTATGCTCAAATGAACACTTATTATCTTCCAAGAGAATAGCGATGTCTCCGACAGCCTTCTTCATGCGAAGCAGTCGCTCTTGAACATCACTGAGTTCCTCTCTATCTTGAGGAGGCTCTTTAGACTTAGACTTAGACTTCCCTCTCTTCTCCTTTCCTGCAGCGCGAGTCTCCGCACAACCCCGATCAACATCCTTGGAACCACCAGCCGGAGAACCAGCCATCTGCCACAACTTGAAGCTTCTTCACCAAAAGAACAGCAACAGCAGCACAGATCGGAGCTTTTCTCAGCAGTAGCTCTGATACCAACTTGTCACGACCTCAGGCTTCACCTCAACAAGATCAGAGTAAACTAGGTAATCCCGAGCTCCGTGATGGTGCTGGACAATTACTTCACCAAGCAAGCAACTCGAGCCAGCCTTACAAGGAGGTTCAGCACCACAAACAAGCACCAAACAAAGAGGGGCAGAAGCTAAGTAAGGAAACACACCAAGAGCATTCAAGAGAGTTCAAGTTTGAGAGAATGAAAAAATCCTCTCATTCAACTCTTGCTTAACCAACAAAGCAGATGAACAACTAGTCTTCTCTTGGAGAAGAAGCTACACAAATTCAAACTACAAGTATGGTGGTTGCTGCAAACCTATCCCATCACTTGGACTTTTAAGCCCTTACAGGCATGGTCTACTCTACTACTTGTATTACAGCTGTAAACAAGATAAAAATATCTAAGTATGGCTATATGAGACATATACACTCATATACACATGTACCATAACACCAAGTAAAGGTCTAACATGACCCAATAAGCCAACTAGTCATGGTTATAAGAATCACAAGTAAAAATCAGTCAAGTAACAGGCAGCCTGCAGTACACTTAGTGCGGGTCGTGACACTACCAACCTGTCATGACCTTAAGCTTCACCTCAACAAGATTAGAGTAAAGGAGGTAATCCCGAGCTCTGTGATAGCGCTGGACAATTACTTCACCAAGCAAGCAATACCAACCTGCCTTACAAGGAGATTCAGCACCATAAATAAGCACCAAAAAAAGAGGGGCAGAAGCTAAGTAAGGAAACACAAAAAGAGCATTCAAGAGAGTTCAAGTTTGAGAGAATGGAAAACTCTTCTCATTCAGCTCTTGCTTAACCAACCAAGCAAATGAACAACTAGTCTTCTCTTGGAGAAGAAGCTACAAAAATTCAAACTACAAGTATGGTGGCTGCTGCCAACCTATCCCATCACTTGGACTTTCATCTCTTACAAGCATGGTCTACTCTACCACTTGTATTATAGCTGTAAACAAGATAAAAATATCTAAGTATGGCTACATGAGACATATACACTCATATACACATGTACCATAACACCAAGTAAGGGTCTAACATGACCCAATAAGCCAACTAGTCATGGTTACAAGAATCACAAGTAAAAATCAGTCAAGTAACAGTAGTGACTGGGTACACTCAGTGCGGGTCGTGACACTCTCCCACACCCATAGCAGCGATGCCCTCATCGCGGGTTGTGGCGAGAACCTCATCTCCTCGAGGATCACTGGGTTGATCTGTCTCCCGATCACCCTCATCCCCATAGAAAGGCTTCAAGTTACTAACGTGAAAAACCTTGTGAATCTTCAACCTGAGCGGCAGCTGAATCTCATAGGCAGCAGCTCCAACTCGCCTCACCACCCGAAATGGGCCCTCATACTTCTTCATCAGCCATTTGTGCAAAAGCCTCGCTGATTTAAATTGCTTATAGATCATCTTTACCATTACAAGGTCATCAACTTGGAACTCAAGGGGTCTTCTCTTCAAATCAGCCCAATGCTTCATGCGCACAGCAGCGCGCTCCAAGCAAGCTTTGGTCAGTTCTCGCTCATCATCCCAAGCCTGCACAGAATTCCTGGCTGCCAAAGGAGCTCTGATCGTGTAATATATAAGGTCTTCAAGCCCTATCTGGATAAGTTCATGGTGTCCTTTATTAATGGTATATTAGTGTATTAAGATAGTTTTGTTGAGCATGAAAAGTATTTGAGGACGGTACTTAAGACCCTAAGACAAAAGCAATTATTTGCTAAGTTCTCAAAATATGAGTTTTGGCTTGACAGTGTGGCTTTCCTAGATCATGTACTAACTAAAGATTGAATCTCGGTTGACCCCAAGAAAATTGAAGCTATTATTGACTAGAAGAGTCTGAGCAGTATTACAAAGATTCACACTTTTTTAGGATTGGATAGATACTACAGGAGATTTGTTGAAGGGTTTTCTCGGTTGGCAGCACTATTTACTAAGTTGACTCGTAAAGGAACCCATATGAGCACAACTTTCAAGAGCTGAAGCTGCGGCTAGTATAAGCGTTGGTTCTTACTCTTCCCTCTAGTAAATATAGATTTACTATCTACAACAATGCTTGTCAGATAGGCTTGGGGTGAGTACTCATGCAGAATGGTAAAGTGGTTGCCTTAAAGCCATATAAAGAAAACTACCATACTCATGATTTGGAATTTGATACAATTGTCTTTGCGTTGAAGATTTGGAGGCACTACTTGTATGGAGAACTTTGTGACATTTATACAGATCATGAGAGCAAGAAGTACATCTTCACTCAGAATAAGTTGAATATGAGGCAAATAAGATGGTTGGAGTTAATGAAGGGCTATGACTTGACTATTAACTACTATCTTGACAAGGCAAATATGGTGGCTAACACACTCAGTAGGAAGTCCTTCAGTAATATATTGTCACTTATGACTTCCCAATGGTATTTTGGAGGACATGAGGTGAATGAAACTTCTAGTGGTGTTACAGGGTATTTGTGCTTCCTTGGCAAATTTAAGGGTAAGACTGACAATGTTGGATAGGATCAAATTGGCTTAGGAGAAAGATGACTACCTCAGAAAGATTCAAAAAGAATTGGAAGTTGGTTTCTAAGAGAAGTTAAAGGTTCACAAAGATGGGTCCTTGAGGTTCGGTAACCGAGTATGTGTTACGGAAGACCTTGAGTTAAAGAAAGAAACCATGGAAGAAGTCCATTGCACCAGTTACTCAATGCATCCAAGAAGCACCAAAATATACAGGGATCTGAAGGACAATTTTTTGGTTGAATAATAGGAAGAGGGAAGTGGTGCAGTTTGTGGCACAGTGTTTGACATGTCAACAAGTGAAGGCAAAACATCCGAGACCAGCAGGTTCTCTGCAACCCCTTCCTATTCCAGAATAGAAGTGGGAGATCATCGCAATGGACTTCGTAACCAGTTTCCTAGAACTCCTATAGGTCTTGATAGTATTTGGATAATGATCGACACACTAATTAAGTTGGCTCACTTCTTGGCAATCAAGATAGGTATGACCCTAAAGAAATTGGTTGAATTAGATATAGAACAAATTATGAGACTTTACGGCATACCTGTTACCATTATATCAAATAGGGATTTTCGAATTGTGGCTCATTTCTAGAGAAGTTTGTACACAAAGCTTTATGGACCAAGCTCACTTTTAGTACAACTTTTCATCCACAGACAGACTGGCAATTAGAGAGGACGATCCTTATTCTAGAGGAAATGTTGCATGCTTGTGCGATTGATATGCTAGGATCTGTAGATCGTCATCTTTCTTTGATAGATTATGGCTATAAAGCCAACATCTAGATGGCACCATATGAGGCTCTATACGGTAGGAATAGATCCCCTATCTATTGGGACGAGGTAGGCGAACGAAGACTGTTGAGACCAGAGCTTGTCTAGATTACTATAGAAAATGTTCACCTGATAAGAGAACGATTGCAAGTAGTACAAAGTAGGCAAGAGAGCTATACTGACAATAGATGTGACACCCCAATTTTTCACTAATAATTAGTATTTAATTTTTGAATAATATGTCAAGGTTTAATAATGAATGAAATAATAAAACCTCAAGTTAAAATTTTCGACATTTAGCTGTAGTGTTAGCATCACAAGTGTTAGAGGACCATGGTCGGTATACTCAATCTAGTGTAACATAGGCCGAAATGAAAATGGGCCATAGGGCTTGTCTCTATCTTTATATAAGTGGATATTGGTATGGATATGGGTCGGGCCGCATTATCCCTCCCATGATTTTTGTTCTTGATAACTAGAATGAATGTTAACCAAACCTCGATTAGTCAAGTTAAAACCAACCCAATCAGCTCACCAATTATTGGTGTGCAACAAGGCGAGTGTTGGACTATGTTAGTTGTTTTAGATCCGATAAATTCGGATCTGGTCGGATCTAATAACTTAACCTATATGGATGCACAGTCAAGCACAAAAATGTTGACAAAGCTTATGTCTAATAATTCATTCCATATGAACACACAGTGGGTCGTAACCCATTACTTTTGAACTCCAATATAAAAAATTTGAAGTGATAAAGTGAGGGAGAAAACCTTCTTCTCTCTCCGGAGCTCGTTCCTCCCTCCCTTCCTTTCTTGTCCTTTGTGGAGCACCGGGGAGCACTAGTGATAAAAACCATCCTTCTCCTTCCCCGAGACTACACTGTCCCGATTCTTTCCCTCGCGCTGAGAACACACAGCCTCAAACCTCCCTTCCGCCTCTTCTGTGAGAACCTTGTTTGAGCCTCTTCTCCTTCCCTCCCAGCAAGATCCTGACAACGAGCAAGACCCAACGCAGCCCTAGCGAAGCCACAACCATCTCCGGCCACTGTTCACCTTCAATCGCCGAAAGGAGCCTACGCAGTAGCACAGGGGAACTACAGTGATCGCTGGCGAGCGACGAGGTACCCTGGTAGCCCAAGTATGGTTAATTCGAGGATGATTACTTGAAGATTGAATAAATGGGTTGTGATGCTAATTTGGGGCTCCGATCAGCCTATGAAATTTGTTGTAAAATGATCAGGTGATTTATTTTAATATAATGAACTAATAAACATGTGTATGAACAAAATTATGTAGAATAATACATGATGTATATAATTATATATAGGTGGTAAGGTTATATTGTTATGTTTCAGTTAAAAGAATAAACACACACATCACATGCTTGACAAAATGCTGCTAAGGAATTAACTGTAAGTTAGAGGCTTTATTTAAGGCTGCATATGCTAGTAATCATCCCCTCTAAGTCTTCGATTGTATGTAAGGGAATGAAGAGATACCCCAATGTATTAAAACGTGTAGACTAGGCATTCGGCAAAATGACTTAGAAGGTTGGTTGTGCTAAAGGTGTGCCTAAAAAATTGTGATGCATGGTTGCTAAAATGAGCATTTAGATGTTGTTTTGAGAACTCAATGCCATAAGATTTTAAAGTGTTTTCAAGGACCTTAATATATCCCGCTAAGCTTGTTATGTTGTTATTTGTTTTTACTAGTTAGACTTATAGAGAAATACATTACACCTCCTAAAAAGGAAATGTTGAATTTGATTAGATGTATGTATAGGTATATATATATATATATATATATATATATATATATATATATATATATACATACAATCGTTCTACTACCAGGCCGGCTGGATCACTGTGTTGATCCGGCCGACTCCCATTTTAGCCCGTGGAGCATGTTTGAAGGATTTCCAACCGTACGGATGGGAAGATCATCAAAAAATAAGCTAGTCTGTCAATTTTCATATAATTTGCTGACCATTTGGTCCTCCCACTTAAAGGTTCTTATTTTAGGGAAGTTTTAACGGTTCAGAATTTCAACCATTAAGTGGGAGGATCAAATGGTCACCAAATTGTATGAAAATTGTCAAGCTAGCTTATTTTTCAATGATCTTCCCATCCGTATGGTTCGAAATCCTTCAAACATGCTCTAGGGGCCAAAATGGCCAGCGGCCGGATCTGCACAGTGATCCGGCCGGCCGCACTGTAGAACGACTGTATATATATATAGGCAGTTGTGACTTTGGAAACCCCGGTTGCCTATAACTATCATGTTCAAGAATACAAGTATAGAACAATGGAAATTCATGAATTATATGCATATGAATTAGTAGTTTAAATGGGGAGCAAATACAAATTGAAGTAGTGTAAACTAGCACGAATTATATAGATGTATTATTAACCTAGAAATGTATGGATGTATATACATGTATAGGAGTAATTATACATGGGTATAACCCTAGTATTTATACATTTCTATTTCAATTACTAGGGAAAGAAAAACAAACAAGAGCCGTAGAGGGACCGAGCCAGCCTTAGGGGCTTATTAGACCCAGCTGAGAGGACACCACTGGATATCTCTCATGTTTTATCAACTTTTCTCATTGATTTCATTTAAATAGATTTATCTGAGTTTTGATTCCGGAGATTTTGCTATGTCGTGGATCTTTGTATGTATGATATACATATTAGCAGTTTTATTACTTTATTATTATATGTGATTTGATTATGCATATGGAAAATGAATGAGAAACAAGAATAGAACAATAGAATTGATTAGCAATATAGATAGATTTGTACCCTATATAGACATACTTGTTTATACCAGAGGTGACACCGTGATAAAGCCAGAGAGTATGGTACCAGGTTAGGGAAGGCATTTTCTAAACTCTGATATTTATCTCTAAAATATATGTTTTCTAAGTAAATTCTTTTCTTAAAATAAAAACCCTTTCTCATATCCACGGGGTGCTTGGTACTGGTATATATTATATTTGTCCTACAATTCATTGAGTTGGTCCGACTGTAGGGATTCTATAGTTCTAAGTTGGTCCAGCCGTAGGATTCGGGTGTTGAGTTGGTCGACCCGAAATTATAGATTTTCATCTGGTATCATTTATGAGTATTGAAGTAGGGTTGCGAGTTAGATCGATATGAGGCCCATATTATATTTATAACATGATAATACTCTATTTGCCCTACAGTCATTGAGTTGGTCCGCCCGAAAGGCTAGGGAGTTGAGTTGGTCCGCCCAGGATATTTGTAGTATCTTTCATCGTATTCGCGATATGACATGGTGATTAATTCCTTATGTTTGGATTTATCCGGGTTTTCCTGTATTTCTTGGCATGCTTAATAGAACTGAAGATAATGCGTTGACTAGAATTTCTTGGGATTTTGTATATTTGTACACATTATTTTGATAGCTCTGAGCCTGGATATTTCCCATGTATATTTCCTGACATGCAGTGTTGTCTAAATTCACTGAGCTCGAATAGCTCATGTTCCCTTCTTTTTCATTTTTCCCTGCAGGAAGTAGATAGGGACCCAGCTAGTATCTAGAGTACTGGAGCGGGGATCTATGTATGTGTAGCTTATTAGAGATATTAAAAGATAGTTTCTTTATTTATATGACTGTATGACTGAAATTAGATTTGTATAGCTAAGAATTTTAAATTCCCTAGATTAGAATTAGTTTCCAATTTTAAATTATTGTTTCATGATTATGTTTGTAACATATTTATGCTCTTCTTTAATCAATGGAAAGGCTAAGAAATTATTTCCTCAATTCTAAAATCTTATATGGTATCACGCCGTCGGTCCTCCTTCCTTTGAAGAATCCAGCAACAAAAAAACCCTAACCCACCGTATTTGTCAGACCCACTATAACAACCGACCAACCTCAGCTTCCTATGCAACTCATCAATATTTCACATCACAATATTGTCAAACTCACATCCACCAACTACTTGTTATGGAAGCTTCAGATAGAAGCCATTCTCGTCAGCTACGATCTCTACAAATACACCGATGGTTCTCATCCATGTCCTCCATCTACTGTCCACACCAAGAACATAGACACACCCAACCTGGATTATCTCCGATGGGTTTGGCAAGAAAAACTATTATTTGGTCCCCTTGTTGGATCAATCTCCTCTCCCTTGATTCCGCTCATCCAACGTGTTACCACCTCTCACGAAGCATGGCTCATCCTTGCCAACACCTATGCTTGCTCGTCTCGTGGACACATCAACCAAATCAAGGACCAAATCAAGCGCTTGGTCAAAGGTTCTTAGTTGATCTCAGCATATATGCAATTTATCAAGCGAGGCTCAAATAAACTTGCTGGGCTTGGCAAACCGATAAATCATAAAGATCTTATCGAGAAGATTCTCGATAGTCTTGATGACGACTACAAGGCTCTAGTTGATGCTATTGAGGGACGCGACACACCAATATTTTGATGAGCTTCATGAAAAACTCATCAATCGGAAATTGTCCCTCCAACAGAGTCATTTAACCCTCTCCTCTGCAATGGTCACGGCCAATGTTGTGTCTGCCCATCACAATGGAGGCTTCCGTATGAAACATGTGATACAATTACCACCTATCGAGTTCAGGGAGGATATGTCCTATAATGAGTGGCTAGTGAAGATAATCAATGGAAAGGAACAAAATTTAAGGAGACAGATGATTCCATTTGTCAAGGTTCAGTGGAGTAACCACACTAAGCATGAAGCCACATGGGAGTTGGAGCATGGAACAAGAAAAAAGAATCCTCAACTATTTGAGAGCACAAGTATGGGTTTAGAGTACTAAACTCTTTTTAAGGGAAAGAGGATGTAATAATACACCTATGGGCAATACGCAAATGTCTAAAACTATGGGAACTAAAATAAAATTATTTAGATACTTGTCATAATTATCTATTAGGTCAAGGACCAAACATAAAATTTTACAAATTCTCTCCTTTTATCTCACCCTCACGGCGCCACCCTCTCTACAAAACCTAATCTCTCTTTCTCAGTCTTCATCTTTCTCTCTTTAACTTTCATAGCTTTCGAGTTACTCCCTTTCCCCCTCGATCTCGATCTCTCCGGTGAACCTCTTCACATTGGAGATTCTCCCCCACAAGCCTTTGATATGATCTGATCTCTTGAAGTATGTTCTACCTTACTATTATTATTTATTTCGTTAATTCATTGATTGACTTCAAATGTGATCGGTTATGTTAGATTAGGGTTGGAAGTAGAATCTATTTGTGATGTAAGTGGGTTTACAACCTTGGCTTTGATTTGATTTCTTGCTTATTCTTCCTTGTATTACTTGCTAATTTCTATTATGCTGATTCACTACACAGCTGAAAAGTTTTTTTAGATTTAATAATATATGTCTTTTTTTGTTTGGATTTCTGAATCTCATTAATTATAAAAATAAAATATTTTGTATCATTATTAATTAATTATTTTTAGGGTACATTTCAAAAAAAAACCATGTGTTTTTACATATTTGCATAATAGGGAAAGTGGTTTTTTTCCAAAAAAAATCTTGTGGTTTCTCCAGTTAACAAAAAAGGGAAAAACCGTTAACTCCCATTAACGGTATTAACCTATGCTTAGTTGGCAGGGGCATTTTTGTCCATTTTTTTGGTTTCGATCTCTCAAACCGATGGAAAGTTGAAAGAAATCCAATTTAGGGCAATTTTCATATAATTTTGGGCATCTATTTTACAAAATTTGACGAAAATACCCCTGTCAACTTAACGTCGTTAGTGGGAGTTAACGGTTTTTCCCTTTTCTGTTAACAGGAGAAACCATAAGGGTTTTTTGGAAAAAAAACCACTTTCCCTATTATGCAAATCTGTGAAACCACATGGATTTTTTTTTAAATTTACCCTTTATTTTATTATATTATTAGTGGCAACATGTGATTTTTTTTTCGTGCAAACTATGGATTTATGAGCTTTGAGAATGTACCCATGGTTTTTTTTTTTATTCCTAAAATCATTACAAGAAATTAGTTGTTTCGCGGTGAGCATTTTCCAACAATTTTAGAAAACCGTCGTTAATTGCAGAACTAGAGGCGGTTAATTTAACCACCACTAAATCCATGAATTTCACGGCGGGTTTCTGGAAATCGGCGCTAAATTCATGCATTTAGCGGCAGTTTCCTTATAACCACTGCTAATTGTAGGTTCTTACCTCTTTTAACCATCTTTAACCTTCTCCCAGTCCATGTCATCTTCTCACTCCCATGTGTAGGGTTTCTAAATCGATCGTCTTGGTCACTCTTTCGATCAATCATGTCTTGTCGAGAGCTTGAGCTTGAGATTTCACTTTAGTTTTATTGTCCGGTAAGTTCTTTGTCCTGTTTCGTGGTCTTTTTTTTTTGTCAATTTCGATGTTTCTAGGGTTATTTTTTATTTTTAATTCTTTTTATTATTATTGCAATCTAGATCGTTTTCATTGATGACTTTCATTCTGTTTTTGATGTTTGGGTTATTTCGTGTTGGATTTTGGTCAATTTTTTTTTTTGTATGCCTTATGAATTCATTTATTTTTTATTGGAAGTTATGGATTTCTGTGATTATTCGCTCTTTTTTTACTTTTTGAAGGTTGCGAGTACTCTGCTTCAAAGCTCTCCTCTCTCTACGCTTTCAGCTCAACCACCTAGCTCTTCCTTTAGTTGCATTATAATGTCTGGTTTTCATGTTATTTTGATCTCTTTTATGCTTATTGTATTCAATGTGATTGTCTAATAATCATTTGTTGGTGATCTTTGTTAGTTACTTGAGAGTTTGATGTATCTTTTTTCTTATCCTGCATTAGAGAAATATATGTGATATATTTGTTTTCTTATCCTACATCAAAGAAATATATTTTTCATCTCAAGCAGAGAAGAGTTCATGAGATATTTGTTTCGATATATATTTCTTGATGAATTCTCTCTCATAGAAAAAAAGATGCTAATGTTGATGTGGATGAATCGTTATAGTTTAACTGATCACCTTGATAAAAGGCACTCTGTTGATGTGTTTCAAGTAGAGATTGTAATTGCCTCACTCTGTTGATAAGTGATACTAATTTATGCAAAAATATTGTGTTATCGTTTCATGATGTATTATTTGAGGAATTCTATCACATCACAAAAGCCAATGTTAAGTTGATGAAATTATAGTTTTAATTTATCAACTTTATATTACAAAGCCCTATCTTAGCCACAAACATTAATAAAAATAAGGAACTATTTCAGTGAACTCAAGTGGGTGCTGCAAAAAGTCTACTATGTTCATAACTATTGTTTATTTCTGCAAAAAACATTGAGAATTTTCTTTTTCATTATTTATTGAATAAGGAATTGATAAGTGCCTAATTATACATATTTTTATACCATATTTGCATGCACTTTTCTTGTTCCTTCATATGGATTTCTCTATTTATGTGCTCTGTTGTATATTTTCTTGTGATTGAGAAGGAAAATAGGTACCCAGAAAAAAAGAAGTGAAATACTGACTAATTCGGATCAAAAAAAGCCAAAAAGACAAGTACACGCCCGTGCAAATTGATAGGACTACTCCATGAGTGAATTAGAACATGCGCAGAGATACAGAGAGATACACGACCGGATGTACGGGTGTCCACTTGCCCGTGCATCTCTCGGGATTCTAGAATACTGCGTGAAACCGAGTTGTAGAAGAGATGCACAGGCGCACTTAGATCTGCACGGTCGTGCAGATGGGATTTCAAAGTCTATAAATGAGCACCTAATATGACTTTTGAAGGCAACTTTGGATGGACTAGCCTTCAGCAGCCTTGCTGTTGTCTGCTAGGGTTTCGGTGAAGATTGAAGATGGAGGAGACATCGATCGGGGAAGTATCATAGTATCTTTAATCATGTCTCCTCCTTTAGATCTTGTGCTAGGTTTCCATAATATGAAAAGCTAAACCTCTTGTGGTGCCTCGGGTCCTTGAACCTAAGGATGAACTTATGAATTTTTTTCCTTTTTCTTTAATATAGGCTTTTCTACTTTGATTATTCTTGTGAATTATCAATGTGATGCTTAATACTTATGATTTGTTAGTGCGAAAGCGTCGTCATATAATCAATAGTTGTTTTGTCACATCTCGACCCCAAATCTTGGGCCTCGGCCAAACAGCAGACTGGTCGTACCGAAGTAAAGACAAGTTCCACTCGGATACAAGGCCTAGGTAATCATAAAGCAACATCAAATTTAATAAGATAACATAATTAAAATATCAGAGTTCAAATAATGAAAGAAAATAAAAAGGGATCCAACACCCTACAATATCAAGTACATAAATGCCCCTATCAAGGTCCTAATATTCTCATCCTCACTCCAAATGAAACGAGGTTCGCAAACATCAGCAAATGACCTTCCCAACCCACGTACCGCTCCCGAGTCCAAGTCAGCTACTCCTCAGGATCTGAAAAAAGTCAAAAAATGGATGAGCTTTCTAAAGGAAAGCTTAATAAGTACTCCCGCAGGGAATACATTGTGATCAAGTAATAAAAAGCTTGATAACCAAACAACGAAAGTTAACAAATCAAATGACTCAATCAATCAAGAGCGGACCACGCCCCACACCATCCAACATCCGGGATTCTCAAACCTACCAGAAAGAGTTTATCAATGGTAGGGACCCCTATCAACAACTACAAAATTCAAACTTGAAGTGAGAGGTCCAATAAAGGCTCTCGAAGTATCCTTGGTTAGTCATCAGCCTAAGCTGGAATCGACCATCGGCCGGAAGTCTGTAGCGCCACCTCTCGTATATGTCAACACAGTCAGTGTATCGTCCCACTAACAGGCTGAAAAACCAAAGTATCCTTCCTTTGGCATGGACTACCAGGACGCCAGGGTGCCTGTGGCCCTGAACGCCCAACCGGAGCCTCGCTCCATTGTACCAGGCGAAAGGATCCACAAGAACAGCTGACATATACCTATCTAGCTAGCGCACAAGCTCATGTGTTTCAACGGCCATGTGCCAGTCAACAGATAGGCATACTCATCAAACACACATATACATAAATAGATGCCAACACATCAACATGCATACACAATCATGGAAATAGAAGTCTAACGAATCATGAGAGCAGATATGTGTGTATTCAATCAACAAGGCAAGAATCCAGAGCATCAATGAAATATGCCAAAGCATGGAAATAACAAATCAAAGAAACACTCAGTCAATGAGTGGGAACTAGGCAAGAGTACTTACCTGTATATCGGAGATGACCAGAATTAGTCGAGACTCCCTCTTGACGTATCTCTATGCTCCATTTTACTACCACCTCTATCTTATGGGGATCAACATAAATCCATGCTGCTGAAATGACATGTCCCAAGAAGTTGACCACCCCTAACCAAAATTTAAATTTGCAGAGGTTAGCATAAAGTTGTTGCTCCCTCAAGGTCTGCTACACTATTCTGAGATGGCTCACGTGCTCTTCAACACTCCGAGAGTATACCAATATGTCTTTATGAAGACTACCACGAACTGGTCTAGGTAGGATGCAAACATATCATTAAATGGCCATATTTGGTCTTAACTAGGGCTATCAAATGATCAAGTTGTTCGCGAGCAGCTCAAGCTCGGCTCGGTAAAAGCTCGAGTTCGGCTCGAAAATTCGAGCTTTCGAGCCAAGCTTGAGCTTCAATTTCGAGCTCGAAATTAATTTCGAGCCGAGCTCGATCGGGCTTGGCTCGAAAGCTCGAAATTATATTTTAATTATATAATATAATATAGGATTAAAGTCATTTTTGGTCCCTAGAAATATGTTCATTTCCATCCTTAATTTCAAAATTTGTTCAATATGGTCCCTGTGTACTATGTATCCCATCACATTTGGTCCCTGTCGATGATGTGGTGTTGATGTGGCATATGAATGAAATACAGGGTATTTATTTGTTTTTTCAATTTGACATGTTGTCGTATTTTGATGACCTGGCAAACTAACTAGACTACTGATATGGCATGACATGTGGGAAATTTTTAAATTTTAAATTTTATTTTTTTATTTTTTATTTTTTATTTTTTGTAATTTTTTTATTTTTTTACTATATTACTGTACTATTTATAACGTTATTTTTTTCTTTGTAACATAACAAAAAATAACGTTATCCAAACAAAGCAAAAAATAAAAATAATAAAAATAATAAAAAATAAAATCAAAAATTTAAAAAAATAAAATAAAAAATAAAAAATCAAAATCAAAAAACAAAAAAACAAAAAAAAAACAAAAAAATTAAAAATTTTCTATGTGGCATGCTATGTCAGCAGTCTATTTGACTTGCCTCGTCATCAAAATATGTCCATATGTAAAATTAAAAAAATAAATAAATATCTTGTATTTCATTCGTATGCCACATCAACATCAGGACCAAATGTGACGGAATAAATAATACACAAGGACCGTATTGAACAAATTTTGAGATTAAGCATGGAAATGAACATTGGACCTGTTTCCTGGGCCCAAAAATGGCTTTAACCCTATAATATATTATACAATTGAAATATAATTTCAAGTTTTCGAGCCAAGCCCGATCGAGCTCGACTCGGCTCGAAATTAATTTCGAGCTCGAAATTGAAGCTCGAGTGCAGCTCGAAAAGCTAGAAATTTCGAGCCGAACTCGAGCTTTTACCGAGCCGAGCTTGAGCTGCTCAGGAACAGCTTGATTGTTTTACAACCCTAGTTGAGACCAAATATGGCCATTTAATGATGTATTTAAGAGCCAATTAGGGCTATTTTGTATAAATTCTACCTCAACTAGCCTCTACACTTGTTTTAGTGAATTTCAATACTAAATGGATTAATTTACATGCTAATGCAAATGTTTTCAATGTTGAAAGATGATGTGTCCACTGGAGTTCGATTGGATGATTATTGGGCAAAAGAGAAAGGTACTCAATGACGAAGAAGCAAATTGAGTGAAAGGAGAGAGGGCTAGCATTAAAAAGAGCAGCTGAGATCAAGAATTTATTAAAAGAGCTACAAGACTCCAAATCCAATCTCCACCATTCAGATTGAAGATCAACAAGTCAAGAACACTCAGTTAAACTTTCAACTCAATCCGAGTTAAGATGGTCATTCGATCAGACGTTTGATGAAGATATTGGAAGCCCATTTTATTTTGGGGCTTATTGTGGGCTTGTTTTTAAAAGCAAATGACTTTTAAAGTGTTTAGTCCTACATTGGCTATGGAGAAAACTTACACTTACCTTAAATGTGTTTCTGTTCTAAAAACCTATTGGGCTTGAGGGTAAAAATGCTTGGATCCTTGAGCCAATTAGGTTTTGCAAAATCAATCATATTTTACCATTTTGGAATTACTCCTTTGATTGAGATTCCACTATTAATGAGATTGATTAATTAAGATTACAGGGTTGTTTGGTTACCCACATTTCAAATTACAGTGTAAGGGAAGTTACATGTAACTGAAAATGCTGCATTTTAACTTACATCATTGATTTTTGGTTTGTTGTAACTGGAAATACTATATTTACATTTTCTTTGTTTGGTTTGATGTAAGTTGAAGGATGTAGTTACCATGTAAGTGGGGTGGTGTGTAATAATACGTTTTTTTTTTTTTAAAAAAAAAACAGATATATAAAAGTATAGGGATCAAAAGGTAAAACGGGTGATGCTTATCATAACCCAAATAAAATCATTTTTATCTCCTTATTAGTTTTATCTCCTTATTTATCTCCCCACATCTGAAAATATATTATTTATCTCCTCACACCAAAACCCCATCCCTCTTCCCTCTCTCGCATCACCCTCCTCTGACCGAATTCTTTTGAATAGTAGGTTATAATGGTGAGTTATCATATCTGCAATATTTATGCATTTTCCAAAATTTTGCGTTTCACTTCTGAAGGCAATACCATTAGCAGTCTTACATTTTTGAGTAGGTTGAAATGGGATTTATTTTATGTGATACGGGGTTTCTAGCCTATCCGAGAGTCAACCATATCTTTGTGCTTTCACCAATATTACTTCATGATGATATTATTTATTGGATAAAAGTATTTCAACCACTTAATTACTTGAAACCTATTTTCTTGTCATATCAAGCTACCCTCCTTATCTCAACATGTGTTCTCAGGCAACAAATCGGAAGAAGTGGATTTTCATTTCTAAATGATGAGTCCTATATGCTTTGAAACTATCTGCTGTAGGAACCACTCTTGCAATAATTGCTTCTTTAATACAAGTGATGACATTAAGCCAAGAATCATTTGGTCCCTTTTTGAGCTGCATGGACAAGCACCTTGTACTGCTGGCTTTTATTTTAGACACTTTTTATTTAGTCATTGAAAACTGATTATTTGTATAACTAATTTATAAACTTGCTAATTGTTGATTTTTATATTTAAAAGTTTACTTGGTTGACCATTAGATCCATCTTAAGGATAATAATTATAAGTGTCTGGTAACCAGTTAGAAAGGCATGAAATATAGGTATATTAGTGTTTTATAGTTAGGCCCAATAGTGGATAAAAGTTTAGATACCTCAGTTACTGAGATTATATGTTTTTATATAGATTCTGTCACTGGTACGGAGGTTTGAAATACGGTTAGAATAATCGTGGAGTTTGGAGGTAAGTATTCCACCTAAATTAAGCACATTGTTCTAATAAGTTTATAGAAATTATTTTCATTATAAATTATTTATTTATTAATTGTGTTTGATAATTCAAAGAAACCCTAATTGGTCTATTTTCTGTATGAAACTGAACCATGCATGTATGTTTGGAATTTAGAACTATTGACATCAGTCTGATTGACATACTTTCCGACATTTATTCTGATTTTCAAGTACGTCTCCAAACTGTCTATGTTCTGACCTTCGTCAATGGGGGTTAAACATTGACCGTGTCGACACATATCTTTTGTGAACTAGTTCAACCCGTGATGTCGGTTATAATAAGCAAATTTACTGCTTCTCGCTTTCCTGTCGCCGGGTTATAATAATGTATTTCTGCTTTCTCAATCTGCACTACCACGTGGTTATTAGTGGTCATAGAAAGTTTGGGGAGACTTTAGAATTTTGCTACAAAACAAACTTACTGATAATTTGTTTTATGATACTTTGGAGATTGTATTTCGATGAATTTATTGAATTATTTCTAAATTGTTTCTTTTACTATTTTATGCTACCATGAACATCTTTATTTATGATATAAAACTCATGGTAGTTCATTATTTTTAGTGGTACTTTCTCGAGCTCCCAAGCTCATTAATCTCCTGACTTTTTTTCGCATCACGAGGGAGTAGCTAGGTCGATGGGTAGATGAGATGTCCGGAGCTGATCTTATGTTGTCTTAGGGATTTTCTAGTGTGTTGAATAAATTAAGTTGTATTGGTTTATTTTCATAGACTTTTGCCCATTTGTTAGATTATGTTGGATGTTGAATTGAACACTTGAGATTTAGCAATAAATTCATATTTTTCGCTTATTTGTAGTAATTATAAATGAGGTTATGAGGCCTTGCATACATGGGACCCATCCCCTACAAGTATGCTCCGACCGCCACATCTTATTTTGGTTCTGTATGCGATGATTAAGGTTGTATTAGAGCAATTATATCCTTTTAGTAACCTTAGTGGCCTTAGTACCATTTTAGTGACACTGAGTTAGTGGACTTTAGGAATAACTACTAGTGGGGGGTTTTGTATCGATAGTATATGTTTATCATTTCGAATTTAACTTCAGTATTACCTATTGATAGTTGACAAAGTTGTTATTGATTTAGAATGGCATCCCTGGCGCCCCCATACGCTGCACATTGATGAGCAGATGGGCTGATACACCTCATGGAGTGGACCACCAGAAATAACAATCGTGACAGAGTTATGGAGCTCATGCAGAAGTGGTGGGGTTGGTTAGGGCAAGAACGCCAATTCCAAAGAACAACAACCACCACCTCCCTACGCCTGGCACACCAAAGGACTATTCTTTGCCGAAGTTCAAGAGGACCTGACTCCACCATTTGAGGGGGTACCACGCGGCAGGATGTAGTAGAAGTGGATTGATGAAATGGAAAAAGCTTTTGATGTAATGGAGTGTACTGAGGAAGAGAAGCTTAGGTTCACCACTTATATGCTTCAGGGAAGTGCCTAGAACTGGTGGAAGGGTGAGGTATGCGTCCGTGAGGGAAGGAACTTTGATACCTGGGATCAGTTGCGTACAGCCTTCTTTAATAAGTACTTTCCTAGAAGCAAGGTATTGGAGCTAGAGGCGCCTTCAAAGTGTGGGGACCATGACCGCTGATGAGTACGCGAGATGGAGTTTGACAGCTCTATAGGTTTGCAAACAAAATTTGTTGATGATGACGAGAGTAGGGCACGAGATTCGAGGATGGCTTGCAATATCATATTCGTAGGCGTTGGCTCCCTTGCATCCGACTAGCTATACCCCGGAGGTTGTGGGATGTTCAAAGTCCCTTGATGTTGTCCTCAGAGAGGGTGGGGATCAAAAAGAAAGATCAATGTAAGAAGAGGGATAGGAGCTCTGGATCTCAACCTAGTCATCTCACTGAGAAGAATAGTAAGCTCAAGGGGGATAATGGAGCACCGACTGCATCTCAGTCTCAGCCTCAGGAGTCATCAGCTAGTGTTGCTCATTCTAGTCAGCGAAGATGCCGTGTTTGTGGTGGGGCACATTTAGATACTGAGTGTCGGCGTGTTACAGGAGCATGCTTCCGGTGTGGGAGCAAAGAGCACAAGATTGCTGAGTGTCCACAAGCCTCTGTGGTTACAGCTTAACCTTCTATCAAGTGTAGCACTCGAGTCCATGTGTCGTGGATCTCGAGGAGGGAAGACCGCTGGTGATCGATAAAACCGGCTCAGATCAAGCCACCGCTTATAAGGAGATCCAAGAGCAAGGGTCGAGTGTTTTCCCTTACTGAGGAGGATGCTAATGCCTCCAATATCCTGGTTGAAGGTATAATATCTAATTATTCGGCATATGTATGTGCATTACTTGATTTTAGTATATTCCGGTAGTTCTGCTAAGCATAGGTATGAGTTTAGAGGACTAAACTCTTTTAAGGGGGAGAGAATGTAATAATACGCTTTTTTTTAAAAAAAAAACAGATATATAAAAGTATAGGGATCAAAAGGTAAAACGGGTGATTCTTATCATAACCAAACTAAAATCGTTTTTATCTCCTTATCAGTTTTATCTCCTTATTTATCTCCCCACATCTGAAAATGTTATTTATCTCCTCACACCTGAAAACCCCGATCCCCTCTCTTCCTCTCTCAGATCACCTCCTCAGTTGACCGAATTTTGAATAGTAGGTTATAAAGGTGAGTTATCATATCTGCAATATTTATGCATTTTCCAAAATTCTGCGTTTCACTTCTGAAGGCAATACCATTAGCAGTCTTACATTTTTGAGTAGGTTGAAATGGGATTTATTTTATGTGATACGGGGTTTCTAGCGTCATCTGAGTCAACCATATCTTTGTGCTTTCACTAACATTACTTCATGATGATATTATTTATTGGATAAAGTATTTTAACAACTTAATTACTTGAAACCTATTTTCTTGTTATATCAAGCTACCCTCCTTATCTCAACATGTGTTCTCGGGCAACAAATCGGAAGAAGTTGATTTTCTTTTCTAAATGATGAGTCCTATATGCTTTGAAACTATTTGCTGTAGGAACCACTCTTGCAATAATTGCTTCTTTTATACAAGTCATGACATTAAGCCAAGAATCATTTGGTCCCTTTTTGAGCTGCATGGACAAGCACCTTGTACTGCTGGCTTTTATTTTAGAAACTTTTTATTTAGTCATTGAAAACTGATTATTTGTATAACTAATTTATAAACTTTCTAATTGTTGATTTTTATATTTAAAAGTTTACTTGGTTGACCATTAGATCCATCTTAAGGATAATAATTATAAGTGTCCGTAATACGGTACTTAGAAAGGCATGAAATATAGGTATATTAGTGTTTTATAGTTAGGTCTAATGAATACAATAGTGGATAAAAGTTTAGATACCTCAGTTACTGAGATTATATGTTTTTATATAGATTCTGACACTGGTACGGAGGTTTGAAATACGGTTAGAATAATCGTGGAGTTTGGAGGTAAGTATTCCACCTAAATTAAGCACATTTTTCTAATAAGTTTATAGAAATTATTTTCATTATAAATTATTTATTTATTAATTGTGTTTGATATTTCAAAGAAACCGTAATTGATCTATTTTTTGTATGAAACTGAACCATGCATGTATGTTTGGAATTTAGAACTATTGACATCAGTCTGATTGACATACTTTCCGACATTTATTCTGATTTTCGAGTACGTCTCCAAACTGTCTGTGTTCTGACCTTCGTCAATGGGGGTTAAACATTGACCGTGTCGACACGTATCTTTTGTGAACTAGTTCAACCCGTACCGCTTATAATAGCGTACCGCTTCGCTTTTCCCGTCATTTGCTATAATAACAAATTTCTTCGCTTTCTCACATTTCGTACTCACCAGGTTATAGTAGGTCATAGAAAGTTTGGGGAGACTTTAGAATTTTGCTACAAAACAAACTTGATAATTTGTTTTTAAGGATACTTTTGGAGATTGTATTCTGATGAATTTATTGAATTATTTCTAAATTGTTTCTTTTACTATTTTATGCTACCATGAACATCTTTATTTATGATATAAAACACTGTGGTGGTTCATTATTTTTAGTAGTACTTACCGAGCTCCCAAAGTTTAATCTCCGGACTTTTTCGTGATCCGCAGGGAGTAGCTAGTCGGATGGGTAGATGAGATGTCCGAGTCCGATCTTATTCCGTCTTAGGATTTTCTCTAAAGTGTGTTGAATAAATTAAGTTGTATTGGTTTATTTTCATAGGACTTTGGCCCATTTGTTAGATTATATTGGATGTTGAATTGAACACTTGAGATTTGTAATAAATTCATATTTTCGGCCATTTGTAGTAATTATAAATGTGTTATGAGGCCTTTGCATACACAAGTAGCCCATCCCTACAAGTATTCTACGACCGGGCCACATCTCATTTTGTTCAAGCGACATGGTGAGATTAGCCCCATTATCTATTATTATTATTAATTATTTAATACTCTTCATAAAAATTAATTTTAACTAGAATAATTAATTAATCTAATAAACTATATATATAATCACTTTATATTAAGTACAAAAAAAAACAAAATCAGATAACCAATATATAATTGTTACAATAATTAAATAGAAAATTCTTAATCTTTAACTTCAATAACGATAAGAAATGAAAGAGCCAAATAATCACAAGAAATAAATAACTTTCTTTGATAACTTCAATATTTACACCACGCTACCTGTATTTCAATACTACAAAAAATGATTGTTTTCATAAACAATTAATTGAACAATAATTAAAACTATAGATGAGAAGCCCCCCAATCTCTTCGAAGACAATTAAACAATGTTGAATTATGTTCTAAGTCAATTGCTTGGCTTTCTTGCACAAAGATTGGTATCTCCAGTATCCTCTTTTCCAAACAGGGGGGACATTATACGAGGCCTAGAAGCAAGCATCCTTGGCGATCAACATAATAATCTCCTCATAAATAGTTGCCTTTGACCAAGCCAAGAATATACCTCCAAAGAGTGTGGATCCAAATAGAGAAAATGCAATGTGTTGAGACATTGATCTATAGTTAAGCACACCCTCTGCCTTGATAGAATTAATTCTTCCCATGAAACATTTGACAACCTTTGGAGCAACTGTATTTGCCCTCTCAAGCAGCTTTTCCATTCAAACATATTTTTGATTCCCTTCTCCTCTGCACCTACAGGCATTGAAGTGTAAGCTCATAATAAAATATATTAACATCAATGTGAATATGAGCTTGTCAAAACACAAGGTTCCCTCTAAAGTATAATCATGTGTATTTGAACCGACCCCCCCCTAAAAAAAACTAAGGCCAGCTATATGACCATCCAAGGTAAGAAAAATCTAAGGTAACAATAAACAAACAAGTAGCAAAGAGATACAAGGAAATATCAAGAACAATTGGCGAGTCAATTTAATTGAATAAACTTCGACATGAATACCTCCTCAAAAGAAGAAGCAATGAGACCAAATTGTCCAAAAGTCAATCAGAATCTCAAGAAAT
The DNA here is from genome assembly GCA_026586065.1 of Dioscorea zingiberensis. Classification (NCBI taxonomy): domain Eukaryota; kingdom Viridiplantae; phylum Streptophyta; class Magnoliopsida; order Dioscoreales; family Dioscoreaceae; genus Dioscorea; species Dioscorea zingiberensis. The sequence continues at coordinate 20,455,616 of CM048823.1, read as the reverse complement.
TATGACACCTCCTAATTCATGGATGTCTCCCTCACTAATACTGTCACTCCCCGACCCAGATCCCAGGCCTAGATCACGTGAGTAGATCGGCCGTATTCAAGTAGAAGCGCACCCTACTCGGATACAAGGCCTAGTTAAACAAGAACATACAGCTAATAAAAAGTAGAAAATCCAAATAATATAGTGGAAATAACCAGTGTATACAGCGAAAAATAAAATAAGGGTATAGGCACCCTACAATGTCAAGGCCCTACAAGGGTCCTACATAACATCAACTCACTCAAAAATAAAAACAAGAGGTTCTCGAACCTCTGCAACAATGTCCCAACCCTCGTACGGCTCATAAATACGAGTCAGCTATTCATCAGGATCTGAAAAGATGAGAACAAGTGTATGAGCTTTCGGAAGGAAAGCCTAGTAAGCACCCCCACAGGGATCACAAGGTAGTCATGTAACAAAACAAGTGATCAGTCAATAACAAGTAAAGCAAATCAATGGACATGACTAAACAAGCACATGGGGACCACGCCCCGCACTGTCCAACATCTAAGAGTCTCAAACCTACCACAAAAGACTATCAGTTGTAGGGACTCCTAACACATCTACAGCCTCAAGCTCTGGAAGAGAAATCCAAGGAAAACTCATCAAACATCCCCCGGTCAGCATCATCAGCCTCAGTTGAAAATGACTTTTCCGTCGTAAGTCGATAGCGCCACCTCTCATATGTGTCAACATGGTCAGTGAATCACCCCTACTAACGGGCTAGAAAATTGGAGTATTATAACCACTCTAGCATGGAATGCCAGAACGCCAGGGTGTCCTCGACCCTAAACGTCCTGCAGGAGCCACGCTCCACTACACCGGGCGGAAGAACAAAACTAAACTGACGCATACCTACCCGGCCAGCGCACAAGCACAATATGTTTCCATGATCAAGTATCGGTCAACAGGTGGGCATACTCAGCGAGAAAGAGCATTCAACAACAAATGATGAAAGTAACACACACCTATCCGGACGGAGTACAAGCTCATGTGCGCCCACGGCCATGTATCGATCAACGGGCATGCATGTTTAGTAAACATCTTCTCACAGATACCAATCATACACATATAAACATGGAAATAGTCCAACAAGTCAAGATATCAACTATATGTATGCAGTCAACAAAGAAATGATCGAAATCATCAAGAAGGCATGCTAGAATATAGTAAATAGCAAAACTAATAAATACTCATCACTCAGTAGGAACTAGGCAAGAGTAACTTACTTCTATCAGAGACGACTGGAATCACACAAGACTCTCTCCTGACGAGTCTCTACACTCTATGTCGGTATCTGAAAGTAGAGTCTATATCAGTAATGGTAAGAGCTCATAAAACCTACATGTCTAGATGCACATGTATGATTCACCAATAGGTCATAGCCCAATCAAATGGGCCCCATTAACCAAGTCACTCTTATTGGGTCGTGAGTCCATCGCCCAAAGTCCAGCCCATTTATTTATCACTCCCTTTCTCTCACTAAAGTGAGTTTATTTGTTGACACTCAACCATTATTTAACCAACCTAACTCTATTGGTCAATTTGATAGCCCAATTAACATAGGTTGAATTAACCCATTAGTTCAATGATTCTTATAATTCTTTGTTGGGCTCAACTATTCAAAGCTAAATGGGCTTCTTGGGAAACAGGCCTATCAGCCATCACCTTAACTATTTAGTTACTTAGGCTCCTTTCTAACCTGATTAGACTTAGCCCATTTGTAATTAGACTTGGGCTCATCTCCAACTGGACTGAACTTAGACCATTAGCCTGAACCTATCTAGCTTTCTTTCAACTCAATAAGCCCATTCTAACTTGACTAGACCCAACCCATTTAACTAGTTTGTTGTAATTCACTAACCAAGTTCTAATCTTGACTAGCCCTAACCTATTTATGTCCAACTTTTATTCAGTCAATTAACCCCCTTTAAGTTTATTCATTAACTCACTTGAACTTGATTAAACCCAACCCAACTCATTTGAACTTAATTAAACCGAACCCGGTTAGCCAACGCCCATTTTCCTATGCTTTGTAATTATTTAACCAAGTACTATTATTGACTAACCCTAACCTATTCACATTTTTACTTTAAACCCGAGTCAACCACACGGACAGAACCTTGTCAAAGGAAAGTGGCGCCATAGCCTTGCGCGACGGTCGTCGGCGAGCGTGTGGGCGACCAGCCTTCCTATCCCGAGGTCCCCATCGTCCAAGGGCGATCTGGATACTGTGAGAACCTCCTAGAGTAGAGGGCTATTGAGTTCCTCCTCCTTCGTCGGAGCACACCTACTCTCTTCCGGATTCCACCCCCTCTTACAAGGTCTCTCACCCTATATGCATACATGGTAATCTACAAACCAGCGAGGTGGAGAGGAGCTTATCGTGATGTTCCAAGCAACACTGTCATTTACCTCTCGCCCTACCTTTCTCATGTCCTCAGGTAGTGTGCCAGGATCCGATGCCGCGTTGGTGTTATCCCCCTCTCCGTTGGACTCGGACCAGCCAAGAAGATGCTAGAGATCATTGTCCTCCGGCAACTGTGGACCTCCCGGTCTCCCTCATGGAGAATAAGATAAGAAACTTCACTGTCTCTCGAAGAAGATGGCAGCTAGGGTTTATAGAGGAGGGCCATTCATATAGGGCTCGTGGGAGGCCTGGACAGCTGTCGGTCCCTTTGATGGCGGCAATTATGCGGTGGGGATCTTCATCCCGATGAGTTCACACGAGAATGTCAAAGGAGACGGTTGACCTCATGGTGGTGCGCTGGTGGAGACAACTACCTCTCGCCCGTGTCTCGTGATGGATCGATCAGCGATCATACGGCGCAGATGGCGTTGCATCGGAAAAACAGATTGATTACGTTGCTTACGCCTAGAATCATGCACTCTGCATAGATGGATGGTTGGTGTTCGGGTGGACTAGAGAATAGATGGACAGTTGGATGATATGCCAATGCCTTAAACTTAACTGTTTTTTATTTTTATTTTTATTTTTATTTTTGGAGATAAACGGTGGCGATTACTTCTACGTGTCTCACGTGTTTTCTCCACCGTGCAGTCCAAGTGCCTCGTCTGCATTGTCTCGCAATCGCCTCTCTCCTAGATCCTTCAAATCCTGGCCATTGATCCAGGTGCGGAGGGATTTTATGCGTTGATTCATCACGCATTTTCTCCACTGGTTGTCATGTGGCAGGCTGCAACCATCGGATCAATTAAAATTTAATTCTTCTTTTGATCCAAGCCGTCCCTTTCGAACGAAGTGGATCACATGCATGGATTGTATGAGAGCAGTTTTGTCTTTTTGAAAAGAAACCCTCTAGCTTCTTTACTTTACATGTAAGCCCTCCGTTGAAATGGCTTGTGAGGGGAATTTCATACTTGAGTCCTCATGTTTTTCAGAAATTACCAATGGGTCCCCGAAGGCCCCATTTAACCTTAATTAGGAGCTTAACCAATTTAATCCCCCTTTCCACATAAAATTCAATATATTCCAAGTTTAGGGAAATTTCTTTAATTAACCAAATAATTAAAGAATAATTAGGAAACAACTATTTCATAAAAATCTTGGATTTTACAGATACAAGAAGTTGTGTTGGGCCTAACCATAGTCTAAAAATAGGTCCATACTTTGCATGTAACTTCGATAAGTAACCTATCGATTCAAATTTTTCAACAAGAAAAATGATTCAAAAAAAATTGAAATTTTGCTATTCTATCAATGCTAGAAATTCCCAGCTTTACATAAAAAAAGTTAAATTCAATGAGATTACAAATAACGTAGGTAAGAGAATCCACTCAAAATTCAATTTAACATCAGAAGAAACTAGAAAACATGAGATTCCTTACAAAAGATCAACTTTTTAAAAATTCTAGCAAGCCAAAAACGATTCTAATTAGATAAATCTAGCAAGAAACCAAGATCTACCAGTGAGATTTCCTGCAGATCCAAGACTAGAGAAAAACTTCAAGTACCAGAAGAAAGACGGAGCCGGCGGGATCGAACCTTCGAACATGAATAGCTTGAAAAACCCAATTAGGGCATAAAAACACAATTTTGATAATAAAAAAAAGGTGACAAGAAAGTTTAGGGTTTTACCATCAGGCGGCCGGCAAGAAAAAGAAGCTGGGAACAAAGCTCGGAGACGAGATCCTTACTGTTGACTTCTTCACTCAAGCGAGGTCACTAGTGCAACAGTAGGCATGGATAAGGTAGTTGAAGGAGAAGAGGTCGGGTCGGAGGGAGAGAGCGGGCATGTAGGAGAGAAGGGACTCGGTGACGGCGTGTTTGTGGAGGAGGAAGAAGAGGGCATTGATGGAGGACAGGTAGGGGCGAAGATGAGATTATCTTGAGGGTGAGGTCGAGTGAAGCTCGGATGAGGCTGCAAGCTTGGAAAATAAGAAGGATGATTTTAAGCCACAAGTTTTGCAGCATTTCAACTTACACCAAATTTTGTTGTAAGTTGAAATACTGTAAAATCACCCCGACATGTAAACCAAACAACATTTTACATGTAAAACTTTTTACATTACAGCTACTTATACTTACTTACAAGTAACCAAACAACCCCTATATGTTGATTGATTGAACCGTTTTTGAATTATCCTTTGATTGAGTTTGCTATTTTTCATAATTTGGTTTCCACAGTTAAAGAGGTATTTTGTTGTTGATATTATATTCACGTGATTAAATAGAAACTTTATTTTTTATTAATTGATTTCATTTCAACAATTAATGTGATATTCTACTGTTGATTCCGTTCACACTATTAAAGGAATTTTTTCAATTTCTTAATTGATTCCGCTTGCACAATTACCAAGATATCCATGTTGATTGATTAATTGTTGCCTTTATAAGGGATTTCGAAAAACCCCTATAAATAAAGTCATTTTCCTCTCAAGTTCTACAATAAAATTTTCTTATCTTCTTCCTCCTTTCACCCTCAAGTTTTCTCTTTTCGCTATTTTCATTTTCGTAGCAATCTTAAGCACTTAGTATTCTCCGGTTCATGTGTACAGAATGGGGGACTTAGTGACTTTTGTATCCTGGGAGAAGTACGCTGACGAGATCCTTGTTTCACCGAGTTACAAACTCCGAGGAGGCAAAATACTTCTTAAGGTCAGTGCATCAACACGCCTTAGTCAACCCTCAACCTCACAGCAGATCATCCTAAACTCCAACTCCAACAAAAGACATCGCGATGTCCATAGATAGCATCGCGATGTCCAGATTTGAAGTCTTCTCTAGATTTTCAGCAGCATCGCAATGCTCTTAGAGAGCATCGTGAATATTTTTATCAGTATCTTGATGCATAATCTTGGCATCGTGATGCAACTTCCTGGGGGTATAGAAGTGACCTAATTTTTAGGTTTTCGGCATCTCTTGTTGGGGGGCGACGGTAGAATCTCCAAGGGGGCGATCCAAAGGTTTTCAAAGCTAATTCGAGCGGGGAGAAGCTTAACACAAAGGGGGAACCTATTTCTTATTATTTTACTTTTGATTTATCCTCTCTTTGTACCGAAATTATGGATGTTTGTTATGAATCTTGCAATACTTTGCATCCCATGGTTGTGATGTGTGATTAAAACTCTATTATAAAGATGTATGGATCTATTGATTTGAAATCTATTTTATCCTATGTTTTGCTGATTGTGTTGTTATAAATATGCCTATGATTCAATGTTAACTTCAATCGTGTGTTGAAGGGTGAAGATGTATCTTAGTTCTCTATGCATAGATTGGTGTATGTGAGAATCGAACTGGAATTATAGGATGGAATGGAGTGACAGCCGTAGTTATCAATAGCTTAGACATAGGCGTTGGTAACCCCCATGGTGATTGATAGAGTCTAGGTCCTATAATGCTTTCCCCAATCTCATAGAAATATGAAGAGAAGTGGAAGCATGTTCCTTAGATATAAGGAACTTGTAAGTTGCGCCCAAAGTGCACACAAGTGCCGGACCTATCATTGCTTAACTCATATCGTAACAACAATATTAATGCAAAACATAGGAGAAAAACCATACAAATAATAAAATACGTACAACCCTAGAATTATAATATCTGGAGAATTCACGCACCCTTTGCTATCTTTCACTATTTTCTAGGAGTGGTTTAGTTTAGTTTTAGTAACCTTCCACCTTATCGATCGACTGACTGACCAAGAAAATTAGCAGGTTAGTGCTCATCTATACCTAGTAAGCCTTCCTTGTGGATTCGACCTGGTACTTACCGCAATTTATTACCTATGACCACGTACGCTTGTATGCGGCGGCTTGAGTGTTCGCACTCATAGCCAACGGTCAACGGTTACACCCATAATTAGAGAACATGCATTTGTTACACTAAAATAAACACTAAAAAAATGTCTTTCATAAAGACCAGGCGACAATAAAAGCAATAGTACTACCATACATTTTTTGAGTTCCAACTATGGAATCTAGTTAATGTCAAACAAGAAGTTGATGCTCTTGCTTAGTTTCACGGTAGCATAATATGGCAACCAAAATGAGCTAAAGGTGGTGCACCAAACCATTAGAATTCAATTTTTATTCTTCTTTTCCAAGCAAATGCATGTGGTATTTACCTGATTGCATACTTTGTTGCATAATTATATATTATGAAAATCATTTTAATTCATTGCATTGATTTATTCAAATTTTAAATTTGAACAAATTGTATCAATAAATAACTATTGTAAGTTTTTTATATTTAGAAAAATAGGCCTCACCAAATATGGATAAATCATGGATTACAATGCCACGAAACTCACCTGCGTATGACCAAGGAGTTAGGAATTTTATTAAATTTTCTTTTCAACATGGTTTAGTTAATGATATGGTATTGTGTCCATGTCCTTTATGTAGAATTAGTAAACGTCAAACACGAGCGGATATGTGCAATCATCTAATTTGCAAACAAATTTTGAAAAGGTATATAATATGTAAAAACCTTCTTCTAAATGATGTTTGTGTACTCCAAATGCCCAATTTACCAATGTCACTACTAAAGCTATGATTAGGGATATTGTAAATGATGCATTTGGAGTACACAAACATCACTTAGAAGAAGGTTTTCACATATTAAATGAAGGGGTCAGACAAAGCGATGAGGTCACACCGAATGTGATCAGACTAGGAATACAACATATGAGTTTTATGAGTTATCAAATGATGGTCAACAACCACTTTATGAAGGGTGTGCAAATGATTCAAAACTCTCTTTCATATTGAAAGTGTATCACATCAATTGTCTTTGTGGAATGAGCGACAAACAATGACGATGATTTTGGAGCTGCTATATGATGCATTTCCAAATATAAAAGTTCCAAACGCTTTTTATGATGAAAAGAAAACCATCACGAAGCTTGGATTGAGTCATGCGAAAATACATGAATGCTTGAATAAGTGCATGAAATATTGGGGTAATAAAGAAGATGAATAGGGAGAAATTTGTAGAGTTTGCAATGTTTTTAGATGGAAAGAGAAGAAGGGTGGTTTCAATGAGTTATTCGGCAATAAGAACGTTAGAAAAAGGATTCTTGCAAAAGTGGTTAGATATTTTCCATTGCGGTTTCGATTACAGCGGTTGTTTTTTTCTTCAAAACAACTAAGGATATGAGATGGCACAGCTTGGATACCAACAACGATGGACTGCTAAGACATCCTATAGATTCTAAAGCATGGAAAAAGTTTGATTCAGTAAATAGTTGGTTTGTGCGCCTTGCATTAGCTACAAATTGATTTAATCCTCATGGCTATATGAGTCAAAGTTATAGTATTTGGCCGATTATTCTCATCTCATAGAATCTACAATCGTGGATGTGCATGAAACAAACATCTTTTATCATTTCAACAATTAGTCCTAGTAAACATATGCCAAGAAATGATATAGATGTCTAGTTATAACCTCTGAAAGAGCAGTGGTATGATTGTGTTGATACATGTGATTCTTATGAGCATGAAATGTTCAGGATGCGTGTTACTTTGATGTGGACAATTAGTAATTACCCTAGGTTGGGAAATTTATCCGGGTGGTATGTTCATACAGGGCATGCCTGTGTATATTGCAACTACTCCTTAGAACCTTCTTGTTTGTGTCACAGTAGGGAATGGTTTTTCATGTGCCATCGACGCTTTCTTGATGGTGGACATAAATTTAGAATGAATAAGGTCAAATTTAATGGAGAGCAAGAGCTACGTAATCCTCCGAGACTATTATTAGGCACAGGGATTTTTGAACATGTTAAGGATATTAATGTCACATTCGGTCAATCTGTGGATAATCAGGTTAGGGGGAAAAAAGGCATGGTGAGAGTACTACGCTAGATGGGCCACAGCAATGGAAGAAAAAAACTATATTCTTTGAGCTTCCCTATTGGGAATATAATTTATTGCGTCATAATTTAGATGTGATGAATATAGAGAAGAATGTGTGTGATAATGTTATCTTCACATTGTTGAATGATAGTTCTCGATCAAAAGATCATCTCAATGCTCGTAAGGACCTAAAAGATATGCATTGTAAACCGGACCTGTGGCCTGATAACATCATTAACTCTTCCAAGAATGGCTTCTTCTTGGGAGTTTGGAATCTTGCTTGAACCTGGAACCCTAGAGGTACTTGAGGCCTAGATGACTAAGTTTGACCTTGGTTACTTCATGAGAAGTTGGGTGGTTCCTCCACCATGGATTGTATTGGTTTGAGTATGGGTTACTCGGTAGCATATTTAGATATCCAACAAAACTGACTATTTTGATAGAAATAAGGCACCGATCACTTGCATGACTCTTTCCACATACATCACATGAGACAAAAAGACTAACTGTTTGAACATAAGCTTACATCCCAATGTTGTTAAGTTTCATTGTTAATGGTGTCACTTGTGCGGTTAGTGCTGAAATAGGATCAATATCTTGCATCTCAACTATTTTCTCTAGTACTAACCTTTTTGAAGGCCAATAGTAGTTATTGGAGACAATTTTCTCTAGCAACTCATAGTCTTCCTTGATGTATTACCCTATTAATGCACCTTCAGCTACAACATCAATAGTGGTCCCTTTCGGACGCAATAAATCATTCTAGAAGGTTTTCACCTACAGTCACTTTGGCAAACCATGATGTAGACACCTCCTTAGCAAGTCTTAAATCTTTCCCATGCCTCATATAACAATTCAAAATCGAATTAAGTAAATGCTATGATATCAGTTCTCATGTGTGCAGTCTTGGCCCGTGGAAAGAAATTTAGCGAGAAAGTTTTTGGCTAGCTCCTCCAAATTTGTAATAGACCCTGAAGGTAAAGAGTATAGCCAACTCTTTGCTTTGTCCCTAAGTTAGAAGGGAAATAATCTCAAATGAATGGCATCATTGAAGACACCATTATGTTTAAGGTGTCACAAATCTCTAAGAAATTCAGAATGTGTGCATTTGGATCATCATTCAATAATCCACCAAATTGCCACTAAGATTGAAGTATTTGTATAATTCTTGGCTTTATCTCAAAATTATTTACTTGAATAGAAGGCCACTAAATACTTGAGTGCATGTCATGTATAAAGGGCATGGCATACTCATGCAATGATTTGGAAAAGTCTTTCTAGGCCATCTTGGGTATGCTAGTAGATACTTTCAATTCTTTTTTGTGGTGCATGTATTGTTTGAATACTTTATGAATATCACAAAATTTCATAATTATCTACATAACCTTGAATAAATATATATAAGTGTTATATATATAGGAAGATATTGTTTGAGGATGATAATTTAAATTAGTCCGTGAAAACTAGTCAATTGACTTAATAATTAAAGTATGGAATCTTTAATTGATTTTCACTAGTGCAGCTCATTATCATTAAGAATGAAATGATTTTATCCAAACCATTGATGTAGAGGGACATCTAATGAGTGGACTATACATAATGAGATTATGTAGGACTGGGACACGATGTGATTTGAATCATTGATGATTTCCGTTAAAATATAATGCAATCAAATCATGCCATCGATGGTGGATATGTCTTGATCTTAATCACGAGTAGTTAGCAAACTCCAATTTATCGTTACATCTTTTGATTTACTGCACGGATTATAAGATCATGATCCTTAAACTTTGTATGTTGGAGGTGTAACAAAATGAATAGCAGGGAATGTTAACATCGCAAGACGGAATCCATTCCTTCTTCATAAGAAGTAGACAGATAATTCCCTTGAGTGACGATTCAGGGCTTGAATGGTATGAGTACTCAGATTCTTGATTTGTTCTTGAATCTTATCATTTATTAGAGAATCATTGGTACTTGAGGATAAAGATATAATTAGAGAGGTTAACGGATCTTTACCTAGCTCAAATTATGAATTATTCATGGAGGATCAATATATAGGAGATGACTATATCATATGGACGACTCGAATCCCAAGTAATTTTATATCTATAATTTCGGGACTGCAATTCCAAGTTTTTAGTGGAGTAACTTTGGAATTAATAAAACATATTGATTAATTAAAGAGTTTAATTAATTAATATAAAGTTTTATTGGAGCCATGGATTATAGGTCCATAAGTCCCCCTCCGGACAAGGAACTCGGATTGGACAAGTTTAGTTGAGTTTGTGTTGATCACTTTATTACAAATTAATTGAGAATTAATTTGTAGTATTATTTATAAATAAAATAAATAAATACATAATTTGATTATATATTTATTTATGGACTTATTGGATAATGTGAGCCAAGACACATGTGTTTAAATTTGAGTTAAAATTAAGATAAACTCAAATTAATTTGAATTTAGATAAGCTTGTAAAGCATATGTCTAGATTCAATATATGTAGTAAATTGGTTGCTAAGTTTGATTTTGATTTTGAATTTAAAATCAAATAACTAAACACATGGAAAAAAAGATAAATATAAGGATATTTTATCTTTTAAATTTGGCCTAAAATCTCTCTAAATTTTTGTATGACAAAAATTTGATTTTGAATTCAAAAGGGTATTTGAATTCAAATCGAAATCTTATCTTAGTTTGAAAAGGAGACTTATTTTCTCTATAAAGGAGTAGCCTTTCTCCTCTCATAATATGAGTTTCAAAAGAGTTTGATATAAGTTTGAGAGAGTATGAGATAGGAACCAATTGAGGAATCCTAAGAGAGAAAAAAGAGAGAGAAAAGTTCTTTCTCAAAAGTCCTATTCTCAATTGCTCATTAGATGAGTTTTAGAGAGAGCGATAAATCGGTTTAGTGATTCGATTAATCTTGAATCAGCCCACACACAAGTCCATCTCGGATCTTTGTCACCGGAAGGAAGATTGTGGTTTCGGGAAAAGAAGATCTACCGATCTTGGAGGATTTAAACTTCTACAACTTTAAGGTACGCTAAGAAATCTGGAAAATTGCTAAGAAAAATTTCCCTCGCGAAGCCATGAATTTCCGTCGCTAAAATAATCAGCGACGAAATAGCGAGGGAAAAGTTTCCGTCGCGATTTTTATTCTTGATCTAATTTTATTAATTCATAAGTTAAATTAATTATTATAATTTACAAAGTATTCATAAAATGTGTTTTTGATGAATACAGATCCAAGATCTTGTTTTATACGTGCTTATTCACGCTTCCGCATATTTTGAAAATTGTTCTCCCAAGATCTAATACCAACATATTAATCCTCTCTTCTCACTTGGATGAATAAATTGGATTGCTAATCTAGGACCCTATCTTATTCTCAAATATCTTTCGAACCACTTCAGAACATATTCACTAATCTTGATCCTCTATATATGTCAATGAGAATCAAAGATTTTATGAGTTTTGAAGTAGAAACTCTAATCTTGATTATGGATATTCATGCTATTCATCAACATGTAATTGAACACCCATTGTATAATTCCTTGTCTAACCTAGCTTCCCTTTGCCATGTACATCTAGGAATCCAAAACAATCTAATGATCTCTCAATCAAGAAAGCATTAAGAACATATATTATACAAACAATCCAACATACGTTCATTCAAGAAAAGAAAAGGATAAAAAAAAAAATACAATTATCAAGGTCCATAAAAACCCTAGATAAAGAGAGTTTAACCTATCATAATGATCATCATTTCATTCAACAATGAATTCAAATTCAAATGCATAGAAAGCATTTCATGAATCAAATAGTGAGAAAGGGTATAGAGAAAACTGAATGAAAAGTCCTCCAATCCTTGCTTAAAGATCTCTTTCTTCTCTCCAAAATTTGTCCAGAAACTGTCTTGAATTCCTCTCCAAAATCGCAACATGATCCCCTCCCTTCTAAATGCTCTAGCTGGATGAGAAAATTCGCAGCCTTATGTAGCAGTTATGCGAGCACCGCGCCGCTCTGGGTTGACCATTGTGACACTCTCATTCATTGGAGATTTCTTGCAATGAGTGTTGAGACGATCATTCCAACCACACGACGCTCAGTCTCTATTTACTTTGAAATAGAGAAGTCCCGTCCTGTTTTTTTTTTTGGATGTAAAGAGCCAGTGGCTAGCCCCTCTCTAGTTAAGAACCAAAGGGATGGGAGCGCCTGAGATCGAACCCGAGCAAGCGCACATGGATATTGGTCATCACGAGGTGACGTGCATCGCTACTGGGGCCTTCTGAAAGAAACACACTCCCCCGAGACACTCGAACTCGGGACCGGGTCTGAGGCAAGGAACCCACGTACCATTCGGCCAAGCGGCCTTAGGTAAGTCCCATCCTGTTGCCTCCTATCTTCAATCCTAATTAATATTAAATCACATTAGTGTAATTAAACATTCATTTTAGATCTAAAATATAGTAGTGTTATGCAAATAGATGACTTATTCAATATTCATACAAATAAACCAAAAAAATCAAAAATACAATTTTGAAACTTATGTTTTTGTTGAAATCAATGCACAAATGAACATGAATATGCAATCAATAATTATCTGTCTTAAACTCATAGTAACCCTTTAATCATTATTATAACTACATGCAACCGTTAATTAATTGTGCCTAAGAATTTGTCACTGTTATTCTAATTATCCAGAAATCATAATCCATTGATTTCAACTATAGCTCATCCTTAAAGCAAGTTGTCTCGTTATGATTGCATCAAGTTAGAGCTTCGAATTAAGACTTAATATCATTTAGTGCCTTAAAGAGGGCTTACAACCCAGCCTTGTTAGCCTATGCAAAGGGGCTGGGGTGGCCCTAAATCCAAAAATGTTTTACAGCCCAGCTTTTAAGAGCCCGAGCAGATATATGACCCATCAAACCGGGCAAAGTCCTTGGCGCTTCTTAACCGGGCAATAAAATGGGTTACATCAGCATGATTTCATGCTTGCATCTTGGCTATTGGCTCTTTGATCAACGACCCAGATTTTTTGAGATTTATTTATTTTATTTTATTTTATTAAAAATTCATAAAAATATGAAAAAAATTATAAAATTCAGAATTTTTTCCATAAATACCCCGCACTATTTTTGTAGTTTCCCACACTATTTTTTCTATGAATATCCAACTCTTTTTTTCTTTATATTCGAGAAACATATATATTTTTTTGATGGCGTCTTCGGGTAGCTCTTGGTCCACCGCCGAAAATGTGTTGTTGTGTCATTGTTAGGATACTGTAAATCTAAATTGAATATTAAACATCAATTTATGACCACATATCTTAGATATTGACAATTCGGGTTGAAAATTGACGGGATAATTGAAAATCTAAATTTCAGTTTCTAACCACTATTTTTATTTAGTGACATGTGGCAAAACGGTAAAATATTAGAAAAAAATATTAAAATTATTTTTAAAAATTAGAAAAATTATTTAAACGTATTTTAGTGATATCTGATAAATCCAAACCAATTATATATATATATATTATGAATAGTGATTACCTTGGCCCTTTTGCCCAGACAAAAAGGGGTTTCGAGCAAGGTAGTCAGAACCGGACCGGCCCGATCGGTTCAACCGGAAAAACCGGGAACCGACCATGTGGCCGGTCCGGGCACGCCCCATAGAACCGGCTTTTGGTTGAACCGGTCTTAACCCGGTGACCCGGTCGGTTCATTTGGGAACCGGGTGACCCGGATGTCAACCGGGTCATGTTTGCTCGCAGATGAGGAATGAGGATGCGAATGTTGGGGGGAAGCTTGGGGCGATCAGTAAAGACGGCGCCGCACGCGACGAGGGCCTCGTGCGCGAGATGCCGATCGGAGACGAAGATGGCCCGACGAGAGCCGATGCAGAGAATGACGATGGGGCCAAGTCGCGCGTGGAGGTCATGGAGGATGGGCTCTATGTTATGCAGGGAGCTTCTTTGCAGCCAGACGAGGTTATCGACGATGGGGATGGCCAATGGGCCCGGAGGGAGACCGCCATCATTCTCGGCTTTGAGGACGAAGAGCAGAGAGAAGATGAAGGAGAGAGTGGCGGAGATGAGAAGCCACGAGAACATGATCTATTTTTCTAAATAATAATTTGATTTAAATAAAAATGGAAAAATCAGTAAATCACTTGCTTGGAGATAAGTTTTTTTCATTATTTAATTAAACCCTATACCCTTTATTATTTATAAAAGTTTTTTTATTATTTATTTAAATTAATTTAATAGATATTTATTTGTCTATGTATTAATTTTGAATATTGTTTTATTTTATTTACTTTTATAATCTTGGTTTCTAATGTTTTTTATGATTATAATTATATTTTATATGATATTTGGTCATTTTTAATCATTATAAATTATTTTTTAATATTTTATTATTGACCCCGGTTCAACCCTGAGTTGACCCCGGTTGAACCCTTGACCCCTGACCCCTGGGTTTGGCCGGGTCAATGCCCGGACCGGATCTGACTACCTTGGTTTCGAGTGTAAGTGCTTTAACTTCAATTAATACCATCTTTATCTATTGTTTTCAAGAACTTAGAAACCAGCCTTAAGGTCAACTTGATTTAGTTGCTTCTTTCACCATTATACATCGCAGCCTACTGTTGGCATAAATTGAAATCTTACAAATTAGACACCTATGAGCATTGAGTATTTGATTTCACCTGTAATGCATCAACATTGCTTAACAATCCATTATGATTTGTATGGTCTTACCCTACAGAACTTGATTTTATTTCAATCTTTACTCCTTAACTGCTACAATCCTGTAGATTCTTAATCTGGCTTTGTTAACACTATTACTATCATAGTCTCAACTGCCACATTGTTGGAATTTTTTTCTTTCATAACTGTTGCTATAGTTTTGTTTTGTGTAAGTTGCCTTTTTGTCTTGTTTTTTGACTAAGGCTATAAAGACCTCCACTCACGGGAACAGTCAGGGACGTGTGCATGCCTCTATCCTTGTCATTAGCTTGGTGAAATTTCTGTTTTATATTAATTTAATTTGAAATTCAACTACTATTTACTACATTTTACTTAAAACTTTCTGCTGAGTTCACTCGATACTATTTTGATCACTTTATCTCTAGTTTTCCAAACTTGATTCTCACTCAATGTGCACATCATGTCTTTTCAACAAATTCTCTTATCTTGCAAGCCAAAAAAGTTTGATAGGAAAATCTTGTTCAGGAGATAGCAAGCCAAGTAGAGTCTTGGTTAACCACTAAAGGTCTTGACTCTATCCATAGAGGTAGTTATGAGTTCGATTCAAATGACTTTAGCCATGATGGTTTTCATCAACTTTCCATTTCAGCCTTTCATCAGTCCCAAACTTCAACTAAACCTGATAGGACTCCTAAAGATATTAACTCCTACTGTATGCATTGTCTCCTTAGTTGTCTCTTTGATTGGTTGTGCAATCGCTCATTTAGAATTTTCATAAAAATCTTAGATGCCTTAGTAACCGAGTATGACCCTAATACTTATATTAAGATTAGCTATCTCGTAGTTGATTTCCAAAACTTTAGGATTGTTAGAAGAGAGACAAGGGTGGCTGTGTGGAAAAGCTTAGTTGTATTAGGCAACAACGCCCAAAGTTATATACAAGGCTATGTGTGAGTCTCACACAGAAACATATGATGTATAAGACTTATAACTAACATATATATATGTACAGATATATCTAACACGTCCCCTCAAACTCACGGTGGATCATAAACAGAGAGTTTGCCGAGTAAGATTGTGTGCTCTGGTGAAGAGATCTGCAATCTGCTCCGTAGAGAAAATATAAGGAAGAGAGAGTGTGCCGGCAAGGTAATGATGGCGAACAAAGTGAAGAGCAACCTCAAGATGCTTTGTTCCCTCATGAAAGACTGGATTACCAGCAATCTTGATGGCACTCTGGTTGTCACCATAAATGGGAGTCGAAGTAGTAATTGAAATACCAAAGTCCATCAAATAGCTAACTAAGACAAAGGACCTCCTTGGTTGTAGACCACATAGCACCATACTCGGCCTCAGTAATAAAAGGGACAACAATCTTTTGTTTCTTCCTTTTCTATGAAACAAGAGAATCACCAAGGAAAACACAGACCGTCGATCAGTAGAGTCACCCGCCCAATCAGCATCAGAATAAGCTCGAAGCTCAAGAGAGGAAGAGAAAGAGAAAAATAAGGAGTTGGTGATGGTGCCACGGAGATAGCGAAGAACACGAAGAAGAGCTGCATAATGAGTAGAGCGGGGAGCACTAACAAACTGACTAAGTACACGAACTGCATAAGCAATGTCTGGCTGACTAATAGTCAAGTAGACAAGAGCACCCACAAGTGCTCGATATCGAGTGGGATCTGGAAGAAGCTCACCATCTGAAATGGAAAGTCGGTGATGTAGCTCTATAGGAGTAGCAGCAGTACGAAGATCAATAAGATATGTCCAACTGAGAATATTAGAGATGTACTTCTGTTGAGACACCAAGTATCCACGACGAGCATAAGCCACCTCAAGGCCCAAAAAATAACGAAGAGGACCAAGATCTTTCATCTGAAACTCCTGTTGTAACCGCTGCTTTAGAGAAAGAATAGTAGGGGCATCATCACCAAAAATAACCATGTCATCCACATATAGAAGGAGAAGAGTAAGACCTCGAGGAGTCTTGCGAGTGAAAAGTGCATAGTCATGGGAGCTCTCGGTGAAACCAAATGCAAGAACCACACTGCGAAAACACTCAAACCAGGCTCAAGGAGCCTGTTTGAGCCCATAGGTGGCCCGACGTAGCCGACAAACATGCTGAGGTGGATGAGAAAGCCCAGGTGAAGGATCCATGTAGACTTCCTCAGAAAGATCCTCATATAAAAAAGCATTGGTCACATCTAGCTGATAAAGTGGCCACTGACGTACTGTAGCAACCGCCAGAAGAAGACGAACAGTAGTCATCTTTGCTACAGGCGCAAAGGTCTCCTCATAATCAACGGCATACTCCTGAGTAAAACCACGAGCAACAAGACGCGCCTTATGGCGCTGGACACTGTCATCAGCACGGGTCTTGATCTTGTAGACCCACTTGCAACTGACAGGAGTAACATTAGAAGGCATCGGAATGAGATCCCAGGTATGTATCTACTATAGAGCACCGAGCTCTTCGGTTATAGCCTGCTGCCAGTGGGAATGCTGAACTACCTCACAGTAGGATCTGAGCTCAGAATGAGAGTGGATAGCTGCAAGAAAGGATTGGAAACCAGTGGAGTAGGTGAGTAGTGGAAAGGGCAAACCGAGCAGGAGGACGGCGTATCTAGTCAGGGTTGCGACGAGGAGGGGCAGCAGGAACATCTTCAGCAGAGGAAGGGTCTGGCGTAGGGTCAGGAGTATCACCGGGAGCATCGACCGACTCAGGGAAGGGAGGTAGTGACAAAGACGGAGAGTCAGAGGAGACTATAGGAGGGTGCACAGAAGAGGTAGGAGGAGAAGAACCCGGAAGGACAACAGAGGGGTAAAGAGGAGACTGAGCAGATGGCGACTGGAGAAAAGAAATATCTGGAGCGGAAGAAACAAAATAAGGGTTATCCTCTAGAAAAGTGACATGAAGAGAAATACGGAGATGGGGAGAGGTAGGCTCGTAGCATTGATAGCCCTTGTGCTCAGAGCTATAACCAAGAAAAATGCACAGAGCAGAGCGTGGAGACAGTTTAGTTCGTTCAATAGAGGGCAAAAGCACGAAGCAGGCACAACCAAAGGTGCGAAGATGACCATAAGACGGAGCACAAGAGTAAAGACGCTCATATGGAGTGATGCCAGAAAGAGTAGTACAGGGAGTGCGATTTATGAGGTAAACTGATGCCATAACTGCCTCGGCCCAAAAGAGTTGAGGAACGGACGAAGCCAGAAGAAGAGCATGAGTCGTCTCAAGAATATGACGATGCTTCCACTCAGCAACACCATTCTGAGCAGGCGTGTAAAGGCAAGGCTGCTGAGAAAGGGTACCATGAGATGAAAGCAAGTCATAGAAAGATGTAAAAAGATACTCACGAGCTCCATCGGAACGAAAAATCTTAATACGTTTACCGAACTGAGTGTGAACCATCTTCGCTAACTGATGATAGATAGAAAAGGCCTCAAAACGAGAACGCATAAGATAGAGCCAAGTTTAACGGGAGAAGTCATCAATGAAACAAATATAGTAAGAGAAACCTCTAAGAGAGGAGGAAGGAGAGGGGCCCCAAATATCAAAATGCACAAGGTCAAATGAGGCAACGGAAATAGATTTACTAGAAGAAAATGGAAGAGCGACATGTTTGGCTAACCTACAACCCGTACATGTAGATAATGGGCCTTGAAGAAAGCGGAACCAAGATTGCACGAATCGTCAATTGGCGGTTTCAGCGAATCACTAGACAATGACCCAAAAGACAATGCCAACGGTCAGGAGAACACACAGAGACAGCTATACCAAAAGCACTAATAGAAGTAGAAATAGAGGCGGGTAGACAAAGATGCTTCAGATGATAAAGGTCGCCAACTCTACGCCCAGTCCCAATCCTTTGGCCTGTAAGATGGTCCTGCACAGAACATCCAGAAGAGGAAAAGGTAACCGTCAAACCATAGTCAGTAAGTTGGCTAACATAAATAAGATTTAAGGTGAGGCCAAGAACATGATGAACTGTGGGAAGATCAAGTGAAGTGGAGTAAAAACGACCACACTACGTGATAGGAAAAAGTGTCCCATCAGCAGTGCGAACACTAGATGAGGGGCAGATAGGAGAAAGGTCAACTAAGTGAAGGACATCAGATGTCATATGATGAGTAGCACCAGAGTCCAAGATCCATGAGGAGGAAGTCATACCAGAGGCAGCAGACATAGCAGAGGAGGAACCAGACTGCATGGCACGCTGCATACCATGCATCTGTGAGTTGAGCTAGCTGAGAAGCAAAGTCGGAAGCAGAGTCATGTGTGGAAGCCTCAGCAGAAGCTGCATAAGGCGAATGTAGAGCACCAGAGGAGCGTTGCTGGGAACGCTGCTGTGGTTGTCTCCACTGAAGCTTGGGACACTGAGCCTTCATATACCCTGGCCGCTTATAGTAGTGGCACAAAACATGAGAACCAGTAGATGAGGTCTGCTGATTGGAGGAAGCAGATGTCCCAGAGTGACGTGGAGAAACCACAGCAAGAACTGTGTCAACTGAAGAAGATCGAGATGCAGAGAGAGTGCCCATCCTGTTCTCCTCAGAAATGACACTACGAACCACATTATCAAAGGAAGGTACAGGCTCTCGATTAAGCAGCTGACTACGAACTGACTCAAAATCGGGATGAAGGTACATCAGAAACTCAAAGGTCTGCTGCTTATGCTGAGATCGTGAACGAGTCTCGCAACACGTACAATGCAAGCAAGTGGAAGGCTCCAAACAATCAAACTGACGCCAAAGAGAACGCAGCTCAGTAACATACTCTCGGACTGATCGCTCACTCACACGAATATATGAACAATATCTGTTGAACGGCATCTTGTGGCGAAAGCGGTGTACTACTCAAACATATGACGTAGATGCTCCCACATCTCACGTGTTGTGGTAAGATGTCCAATCTCCATCTGAATATCAAGCTCACATGACTGACAGATGACGGCCATAGCTCGATGGTCAGCAGCATACCAAGCACGATGATCAGAAGAAACAAAAATGTCAGATACAGAGCCATCAGAACTGAAAGTGAAAGACTCAGAGGGTGGCAGAGATGTGTCATCGACATGCCCAAACAAATCAAGCCCAAGAAGAATTACTTGGATGGTAGTAAACCACTCTTTGTAGTTGGCACCATTCAACTTAACATCAACAGGAGTTAGAAAACTAGGAGTGTTAGAAGAAGAGGCCATGAAACCTTCAGCTCCAAAGTCCAAATTATCCCACTTATTCGTCAGACTGAACACCCAAAAGAGCAAAAGTCAAGCTCCAAATCTCCAACAAAGCAAGAGGAAATAGTTAAGAATTCTAGTCAAGCTCCCACTAGCACCACATGGAAACCAAATATCAAAAGCACCAGTAACTTCTAAGAATTCTTCAAAAGAGCTCAAAACAAAAGCATTAAAGAGGTCAATGAGTCACAACACCCATGAAATCAACATCCAAACAACCCAATAAAAAAGGAAACTCCACAACTGCTCCACAACATGATTGCGATGTTAATCATGAGCAACCCAATAAAATCCTCTTTAATGAGGCTCAGAAATTACACAAGCAAGCTCCGCATCATCTCCAACCCAAACCAACTACAAAGCACAAGTCAACCAAGCACCAAATCACCAAAATCAACCAGCCACCAAATCACAAGAGCAACCAGCTCAAACAAGCACGACACCAACAAGCCAGCAAAGCACAAAGCAACGAATCATCACAAAGCAACACCAAGCAACTCAACGGGAAGCAACACCGAGCAACACCACACCCCTAAGGCGACCAGAAAATCAGCCACACCCAACGGCAAGCAACGCCAAATCAACGCCCAACGCCAAGCAACGTCGCACCCCTAAAACAATCAGAAAGTCCACCACCTGGCGGAGACGGGGCGCCACCGCCGAAGCCTTAGTGAGGAAGCGAAAACCTAAGGATCAGGAGCAAAGGAAAGAGGATTGCCGCCGTTGTTCTGATACCATGTTAGAAGAAAGACAAGGGTGGCTGTGTGGACAAGCTTAGTTGTATTAGGGCAACAACCCAAATTTATATACAAGGCTATGTGTGAGTCTCACACAGAAACAAGGATGATAGATGGTAAACCCATTGAAGATCAAATTTATACCTTCCAACAATTTGTTGTTGCCTTCAACAAGCATGGTACCCACCATTCTATTAAACAAGCTCCCTCCTTCCTAGTATGAATTTTTTGATTCATTCAAACACAATATTAATACTCTTGACCTAATGAGAGTCTACAACATGCTTATAACTAAAGAGGTAAACTGACTTCACTACATGTCCGTAGGTTTCTTTGACTTGGGAAATAAATAGTTGGGAAAACTAATGCGCTTCAATGTTGCGCAAATTTCCAGGAACAATTAGCTTGAAATCTGGTGGTGATAGTAAGCTAGAAAACACTTCATTTTAGATTAGCCTAAATAATCAGATTTGAAAATTAACACATAGGAAACATAAAGCTCTGTTAAGCCATGAAGTAGTATGAATGATTGGATTTTCAAAACTTTGTAGGTGATCAAACACACTCTCCACTATGGTGATAAGTATCGTTTACAAATGGCTAGAGGAATGAACATGTCGAGTAAACAGATAGAGAGAAAAATGAATAGTAAGAGAGAGATGGGAACAAGGGCCACTTAATTCTAAAGATGGCTAAATAGTTGGATAAATAAATAAACAAATGGAAGAAGTAAGCCTCCACCATGGCATGAAGTAGTATAATTAGTTGGGTTGGAAAGTAAATAAAAAAGGGAAAGCGACACTACTGAGGAGAAGTCTAAATAGTTAAATCAACGAATAAGCTAACAAAACATGTGCAATAAGTAGCCGGTTTGGAAAATAAACACTTACAGAGAAAGTCATAGGATATCATTTGTATGAAAAAAAGATAGTTTTTTTTTGACAAGAGGAGTCTGAATCAAGCCAAAGCTTGGTCAGACTAAAAAAACAAAAAAGATAAAAAGTAAATTAAGTTTTCAAAACACCAGCCCAACTTTAGTAACTGCTTTCTCCAGCCATCTTGGCTTATCTTCTCCTCTATAAATCTCTGGTGGTTTTCTTGAAGGCAGATCAACTTTTGACAATATTATTGTTGTTCAAGAGATAGTTCATTCTTTGGATTTTGATTCCCAATCTCTCCCTAGGATGATTCTGAAACTAGACATTGAAAAGGCATATGATGCCATGGAATGGAGCGTCATCCTTGCCACCCTCAAAGTGATGAAATTCCCCAACACTTGGATTAATTGGATTAGGGCTTGCATTTCTTCAGCCACTTTTGCCTTCCTTGTCAATGGGCAACCAACTGATTGGTTCCCTAGTCATAGAGGACTAAGACAAGAGGACCCCCTATCACTATATCTCTTCATTCTAGTCTCTCAAAACCTTACTGCCATACTTAATCATGCCATGAAATTGGGTCTGATCCCAGGATATGACAGTAGATTACTTCAAAATTTTAACCATCTACTATATGCTGATAATGCAATTTTAGTCACCAGAGCCACTAGAGCTGTAGCAAGGAATTGCAGGATGCTTCTTGACATGTATCACACTCTTACTGGGCAAAGGGTCAATTTATCCAAGTCTTCTATTCATCTGCCCAATAGATTTAATAAAACACTCAGAGCATCAATTGTTAACATATTGGGCATGAAAGTAGGAACCTATCTCTTTAAATATCTTGGAGCTATGATATCACCAAAAAGGATACCTGTCAATCAATGGCAAGCTCTAGTGGACAGAACCATGAAGAATCTGAATTCCTGGAATCAGAGGTCCATCTCATTAGCTGGTAGAGCAGTTTTAGTCAACTCTTCTCTCATGTCCATACCAGTCTATTCTGTCCTGCTATCATGTGCCTGAATCCATTCTAGACCAAATATCCAAGATGTCCAGAAACTTTCTCTAGGGTAGGGGCACTGCAGGTGGCACTTTCCATACCATTAATTGGGGCACTACTACACTTGAGAAATCTGAGGGAGGATTGGGAATAAGAAATCTGAAAATTGCAAAAACTGCTTGCATGACCAAAAACATCTTCTCTATTTTAAAAAATGATAACAAAATCTGGGTCCAAATAGCTAGACTTAAGTATGGAGACTTTAATCCTTGGAATGCCAACAAGAGGAGTTCAATGTCATGGTTCTATCAAAAGTTATGCAAAATAGCAATTCCTATTAGATCAAATTTAGACATCAATATATGTAACCCTCTGACTTCAAATTTGCTTAATGATCCTTGGGCTTTTGATACTCCAATCGCCCTAAAACCTACTTACATTAATATGGAGGTTCCATTTGAGAGTTTGAGCATAACTGCATTCATGGGTAATGATGGTTTGAGTCCTTATAAACTATTAAACTTTTTCGTCCCTCACTTGGATTGGGACAGAATTAGCAATATCACCTTCTCTGAGGACAGAGATAACAGGTGGGTTTGAAGGGCTGGCAGCCCTATTAAAATGTGGTTAAGAGAGTGTATCACTCTCTCAGGCAGCAGCACACATATGACAATGACAAGTGGGAAAGTTGGCAAATGATATGGAGGTTAACAGTCACACCAAGAGTGAAAACCTTTACCTGGAGATTGCTACACAGGAGGCTGCCCACCTATGAGTTCTTATATGCTTTAAACATTGGTCCTCAGAGCTCATGCCCAAAATTGTGGGCTAGTGAGTGAAACACTTAACCATATCATATACTCATGTAGAATTGCCAGTGCTGGGAGCTTGTTGTAGAATGTATAGGTATTGATTATAACCATCTGGACAACATTGAAGATGGAGAATGGATTCTGAGATTTGCAACAAGAGGAAGGCTTAATCTAATTTCCAACAAAGCTTTGGTGGCCAATTGCGCATGGGGGCTTTGGAAGGCCAGATGTGAGAAAGTCTTCAACAGCACTGCAGCATAACCAAAATTAATTGTAAAGAAGGCTATTCAGGCTACATAGGAACACATATGGAGAGTTAAAGGGTAGCTCAGGGAGTATTTAAACAATGCAGTTTATAACACTTCTATAACTATTATGAGTGATACATCTTGGAGTGCTGATTATGACCTTGCTGGTGTAGGATTTGTAATTATAAAGGGAGCAGATACCATCTTGGCAGCATGATGTGCAACTAAAGACTTAGAGGATAGTTTACATGCTAAAATCATGGCCATTGGACAAGCACTGGAGCAAAGCAGGAGAATGAACCTGAAGCCGGATAGGCTGTGTTCTGACTGTATACAAGCCCTCGAACTGATTACAACAGAAGTCAATCAAATCAGCGGGGCACATAGAAGAGGAGTAGAGCAAGTGAAAGAGCAGATGAGATTCACACCAATGTTGGAGGTGAAATACTGTCCGAGGGATCTAAATGTGATAGCTGATATGCTGGCAAATCAAGCAAGGAGGAACCCGGAACTATCAATGTTTCATCGAGGATCGGATAGATGGTTGGAGGACATAATCAAAATAGCTGGATTAAGTTTTTGAAGTTTTCAGTAAAACTGGTGATCTTTTTACTATTTTTGTAATAGCTCATAGGAGCTCCTAATACTGTCAAAAAAAAGCTAAGACCTTTGAATTTCTTTCCCTAACTCAATGGTAAGACCAAGACACATGGGAAGAGATGCAAGCATATAGGGAATGGCCATTTAAATATATGAGAAGCGAAGAGGCTATTAGTGAATCTATTGCTCTGATCACCATGTCCACCTCACTCTTAACAATCTAATTGATGTCAAACATTATTTGGAAAACTTCATTGTTGTCCAACAAGAATTTGACCCTATGGGACTTTGACTCCGGGCGGGATAATGATTATCCTGTGGGCTAGCCAGAATCTGGGATTGCAATGAAGACAAACTAAGAATCAAAGAAAAATAGAGAAATATCTATGGAATTCAAATAATTATCATTAATCAAAGGATGGATCAAAAGATAGCCCACAGCCGGACTACATAGCCTTGAAAAATCTAGAATCTTCACAAATTCAGAATTTTTTTCAAAAATGGCAAAAATCTAAAATTATTCAAATCAAACTAAATAAGCAGCCAAAATCCTAGATCAAATGAAAATCAAATCATGCCTTATTTCGGAAGATGAATTATTACCAAAAATAGAAAAAAAAAAACCAAAAATGAAGATTCAGAGGGAAAATGGTGGAATTTGGGGATGAAAACGAGGCCCACCGAGCCTACGTGCGCGTCGAGATGAGCTTTCTGAATTGGGATTAAACGTGCGATTCTGATACCTGTCGCCAAAGTTATGGCCAAAACACATAATTGCATCCAAAATTGCCCCAATCACAATACCGGTTTGATCACTTCACGCCTTTATGTCGATCCGCCAGTTTGTGATATGCCAAAACGCTTTACGTAGTGCGGTCGGATAACTTCGGCGCTCGTGCGAATGGGGCTCTCTGCGCATCAGACTTTTCCTCCAAAAGGCAAGGGGAAAATTCGGATTTTCTAGCTAAAAATTTCATTTAAAAAAAAAAAAACAAGGACCTCCTGGTTAGTTCTAACAAAAAGGGACTACTTTATTAGCTAAAAAAATCCAAGGATTATTTAGTTAGTTTACAAATTCCAAGGGACCATTTACCCTTAATTGTATGGGCTCAAGCAAAGCTTCAAGTCAATAATACAAAAAGTTTTATACCTTCATGATAAGTATTGGGTATCAAATTAGAAACAAAAATGATTATTACATCTATATGATGTTCTTTGAAAGTGGTACTTTCTTGATAGTGGCATTTAATGTTCATGACATATTTTTGGTGATAAAAGATGGATGCAAAGTTTGTAAACTCAAGAAGCAATTAAGTTTTTTGTGATGAAAGATCTTAGTAGGGCAAATCATGTCCATGGAATTAATGAAGATTCAAAAGGGATAGTAGGTATTGAATGATTATTCGGTGTTCAAAACACGCAGCGGAAGGTGAAATAATCCAATGGAAGATCTATTTGCATTTAAAATTTATCTAACATGTTAAAGATCGGATCTAAAACATACCTTGGAAGCTAATTCCTTTTCTCTCTAAACCTCTTCGATATTGCGAAGACTCTATGCGTATCCACACCGAGACCAACCTTTGCTATCAACCTTTTGACAAATGGAATCGATGAACAAATTGAAACAAATGGTTTTGACTCTCAAAACTCACTTGATGAATTGTATCTCTTCTTTTCTTCCAAAGAAAAACTCTGCAAGCTATACAAGCTTATCTATTATAAGTCTTTGCATATAAGCCTTTCGGTTTCTCAAAACCTTTTGGGTTTCCAAAAACCTTTTGGTTTTTCCTAAAACCCTTTGGTCTTCCCAAAACCAAAACAATCAAGTGCATGTGACTTTTGGTTTTCTTGGGTATCCAAAGACCTTTTGGTTTTCCTAAAACACCACATGCATGCATTATTCAATTTGTCCAAAATATATTATTCATATTTTCTATGCTAGTAAAGAATATAATAATTTTCCATTTGGACTAATTAATTTATTTATTTGAATAATCAAATAATCTAATTTAATCATCAAATAATAAAATAATTAATCCTATAGCAAAGATCAGAACACTCGTTAGTGTGTGACCCCATAGGTTCAATACTAAGCCGGTAGTAAATTAGTCATACTAATTTACTAATCAAGGTTGGCGTCTAGCAACACTCCTTAACGACCGGATAGCATGAAGTATACAATAACTCTCAAGAACCCGTTGAAGAATAATGTAATATTTTCCTTCTGTCTATAAAGCTCCGGGCTAACCCTAAGATATGGTTGACCTGTCAAATCCCAATAGGTTGCCAACTATGTTTCATGTCAATTATAACCGACCAACGAATGACTTAAGAAACTCTTTTCTTCTTCATTCGATTGCCCTGGCCAAGGTCTTAATTTAGTCGTTATAAATAATGACAATATAGAGCTCAAACTCATTACCAAGAGTTGACAGATTCCATCTTGATCAATCATTAATTCTACAAGTATTTAATCATACTCAATATCCTTTCAACTATCATCCTAGGGCAATAGGTGTCTAGAATCAAAGTATGATAAATAGCTTGTTAATTACTATGATGATCTCAGGTCAAAGGAACTATGATATCTCATTCTTCAAGAGAATATCCTATTGACAGTTTATGGTAATATTAACCATTAGGAATTCTCAATTGAGTCAGTTCAATGATCATATCTCCATATGTGATTTAGTTAATGAGATCAACTAATCTTTATCTTATAATGACTATTACATATATATTGATCTAACCGGATCACTAATGTCCTAAGCTTAATGATCCTATGATCAAGAACCTTCTTTAGATTAAATAGTTTAAGACTTGACTCTTATTATTATGATCTCTATCATAATGACAAGTCTTTAAATTTCATCAAGGACTTCATCATATTAAACACTTAATATGATAACAAAAGAAAGACAATGCCATATATTTATCAAACTGCATTGTTTGAAATGTGTTCAAATTATTACATAAGAGATTGGGTCTAGGGCTTATCAACTATATCCCTAACAGGTATGAAACTCTTGTTATCTCCCAAAGACATTTTGTTGAAATTTGTTTGATAAGTTTGGCATGAATAAATGTAAATTGGTGAGGACACTATTCTAATAGTAAGCCACTTCAAATTACCTTTCAATCTATGTCCCATGATGAAGAAAAGAAGATGGATGGTGTTCCAAATTCAAGTCCAGTGGAAAGTTTGATGTTTGCTATGGTAAACACAAGATTTCATGTAGCTTATGGGATTGGAGTACTTAGAGGGTGTTTTGATATCTTAGAGGCACTAACAATTATGTGATGACTTGCACCATTGGTAAAACATTCAATCATGAGTTTTGTAGATTCAAAATTTTCAAGGGATTTGGGGAAAAAATGAAATCTACTACTATCGGCTATGTATTCTGATTTGGAAATGATCATATTAGTTAGGGATCAAGGTGGCAACCAATGGCGCCATTGCCAACTACAGAGGCCATGTACATGACACTGATTGAAGCTTGTAAAGAAGTGGTTTGGCTTTAAGGTTTGATGGGTGAGTTTACCATGCAATATGTTCCCATGGACTTGCATTGTGAGAGCATGGGTGCTATTTGTTTGGCAAAGAACGAAAAGTTTACCACAAGAGAACTTGGTATGTTGATGTCCACTATTATTTTATTCAAAAAATGATTAAAGATGATAAGGTGCATATAGCTAAGGTTGAATTAAGATCTTAGCTGTATATACATGTTGATCAAGTCGTGGGGGTAAATTCATTTTCTATCAAAGTGGAGATTGTTGAGGTTAGTGACATTAAGTCACTCATTAACAACTATTAGATTGAAATGCTTTAAAAACAAGAATAATGAACCCATGGTCTCAGTTCCATAGGTTCATCCATAGAACCGAGACGTGAGATCATCCCAACCATTAAAAATACCTTGAGATTGGTGCAGACAGTTGAGATAATCCCACGTCTCGATTCCATGGATGATCCCATAGAATCAAGACCATGGGATCATTACTCATCAAAGAGGAGATTGTTGAGAATTATGTTATAAGTCACTCATTAACAACTACTATATTTATTATTTGTGATTTATTGAATGAAAGAGGTGAAAGACCTTTGTAGGAGTTACTTCCGCACTTGATCTCGATGTTATCTTTTCTTAAGTATAGATATGGTTCTCCATTGTCTCCTTGGAAGTGAAAGGATGTCAAGATGAGAGAGATTCTTCTCTTCATACATAAAGAAGGATGGACAAATTAAGCATTCTAAAGTGTTTTGTTTCTGTCTAACAAAACATTAGTTTGTATTTAAAAATTTAAAATTCTACTAAATCAGAATGTCAATTGATTAGTAATCTTTTAAAGCAAAACTGATTATTGTCTTTCAATCACATAATCATAATGCATAGGTTGTTAATGTCACTAATGAAATTAAAAAATAAAATAAAATATATTTTTAATTATCTTAGGACCTAACGTGTATAAATCTATCCACATGAAACATTGATCAAACGGCACCAATCAGGTGGCAAAGTAATAAATAAATAAATAAATAAATACAACAACAACAACAACTAATAGCCAATAATCCCATAGATGGGAATTGGTACATATGGATCTGTTTTTCGTATACGCTTCAAATATAAAATAAAAAAATAAAATGAAATGAAATAAACTAAGATAAAATGCAATAAAATAAAAAAATAAAAATACATAAATAAATAATAATAATAACAAATAAATAAATAAATAAACAAACAAAATTTCACTTGAGCAAAATTTGATCATTCCAAACCCATGAGACCAATAATGCCATTTTCTCTTATTATCAGTATTATTAACAACATGCGCATTATTGAAATGAATCTCATCAATCAGACCAGCTCTAATTCAATCAAACCAAAGCAAAAATACAAGACGACATTGATACAATCACTCACTGTGCACAAGAGTTGCAAACACACAAGGATACAAGAATGACATGAAAAATCACAATAAAACTATGTTACAGATTCCCGAGCTTGGTTAATGCCGATCATGATCGCTTTTGTTCACCTGGCTTTCCTTCAAAGAACTCTCCGAGCATCTGGTCAAGATCTTCTGGAGTGTATTTGGCATACTTCTGAGGATTCTTGCCATTGTCAAGTAGAGGCCTGAAAAGTAGCAAAATGGAACCGGGAATTCAATAGTTTTAACATGTCTATAGAATGTGTTGGAAAATAAATTAGTCCCACATCAGGAGTTTGAAAGAATGTGACATGCTTAAATAGAAAAGGGGCCCACCATGAAATACCTAAGTGCTTGGGTTTTATAAGTGGTGGTTACCCTTATATTTCATGCATGATATCAAAAATTCTAACACGGTATCAGAACCAGTAAGCCGCTTAACTGCGCACAAGTAATCTTAGGATCAACACAACCCGCACAAAAAAAAGATCTAGAATGAAAAATCAGGCAATCCGAAGATGGCCTCTGACTTGGCAAGCCAAAGTAGCCTCTGACCTCATGGTAGAGCCTCGACTGATAAGAGTTAGGCAAGGATTCTGGCAGCTCGATAGAAGACCAGTTGAACTTGAGGGGGAGTGTTGAAAAATAAATTAGTCCCACATCAGGAGTTTGAAAGACTGTGAACATGCTTAAATAGAAAGGGGGGCCACCATAAAATACCTAAGTGCTTGGGTTTTATAAGTGGTGGTTACCCTTATATTTCATGCATGATATCAATAGTATCACATCGAATAATTGGAGGAGAGTGATGGGGCATATATGTGGGAACACACTTCAAAGTAGTGAGGCCTTTTGGGTTAGCCGAGAACAAAACCGTCTTGGGCTCAGGGCCAAAAGCAGCAATATTGCTACTTGATCAACCCTCATTTTTGCTCCATCAAGATTGTTGCACACTCGAGAGCCAACTTTCATGCTCAGTTGAGAGGCGGCTTGCCGGTCGAGGCTACTAGCTTGTGCAGTGAGGAGGCCTTTTTTAGGCTTGCCTAACAGAATGAATACACAGTGATCTCTAAACACAAAATTTAACCATGTTGAGCTGACAACAACATTGCAATAACACGATACAATAAACACCATCTACTATATCAGCAGAAAACAACATCATAACATTTTATTCACTTCAATATTATTGCAAATAGTAGCTAGAGCATAAAAACACATCGTTACATGTTGCTTTCCCAAGAAGATATCATTCTTCTCAATGATACTTTCAGGCATTTTCTTATGCTAAAGATGAAACTACTGTAGTATGGTAAGAAAGAAAGAAAAAAATAAAATAAAATAAAATAAAATAAAATAAAATAAAATAGTGATGGAAAGAATCTAATGGCCAGTGTACAACAGGATCTTGCAGTTACTATCAGACAATATTATTTTCCACTCCTACCAACCAGGAATAAAATAGCACCGTTTGAGTTGCCAATACAAGTGCATCTATCTCACAAGAAGAAATCTTAAATCTAAGACAAACCAAGAAAGGAGAAGTGTCACAAGTATTTTCATAAGCACACAAGGTCGACCTAATTGGTTAATACAGAAATAGTCCAATGTATTACTAAATGACAGCTACCGTTAGGCAATATTGTTTTCTAGTATAGAGCTTGTTTATAATTTCATCAAGAAGAATGGTGCAGATGATTTCAGAAGTTATAAATGGAAAACAAAAATTGTTGAGAAATTTCAGAGTGTACTGATTAATGTTTTCAATGGCACAAAATGTAAATCACAATCCATAACTCTAGTAAATTCTAATAGCATTACCCATCTCATGTTTCTCATAAGCTATTACATAAACAGACACTAAGGATATGTTTGACCTTGAAAAGGATATGTCAACAAGTAAATGGGCACTAAAGGATAGAAGGTACATAGATCAGCAGAAACATACCCGAAGCGTTTAATGAAGGATCTGTAAGCAGGAAGTAGAACCTCAGCAACTGCCAGCCTCAAAGATTCACGCAATTCTGGATCAGGAACAGTCCATTGAGACTGCCTTTGGTAAAGCTCCTCAAACTGCATATTGAAAGACCTGAACCTGAACATAGTGTGGGCAATAAAGTTGTTGAATGCTATTATACAAACATGGCAATGATAACCTATTGAAACTAGAAAGATCCCAACCTCTCTTTCACTGTTGCACGAGAAACATTACTTGTGCTGGTACCATCACTTCCAACTGCACTGGTACTGCCACCTGATGAAGATAGACCCTGAGTAGAAAGGCTCTGCAAAATCTGAAAAAGATGCAAAGGACAAAATCACAACAGAAGAATTACTAATTTCCAAAAGTATGCACCCCAATCAAAACATCTGATTATATATTAGACGTCATTCCAGTATTTGTAATTACACTGGATTAAAGATCACTTCTTTATATTTTAGAATGAAAACAACAAATATTAGCTTGATAACAGAATAATAACGCTAGAGTATGAGAATTAAATATTTAGTTGATAACAGAAGAATAACACTAGAGTATGAGAATTAAATATTAGCTTATTACATCGATATCAGATGAGAAAATTATTTCATCAAAATTATTGTTTGCAGACAGCAAGAGTGCATATGGCTGCTAGCTCACATGAAAAAGTATATGACATACCTTGTTCATCGAATTATTTCAAATATTTTTCACACATTACAAAGCAAGCATAGCCAATCTATACAAATCAAAGCATAGTTTGAAGACTTCTGAAGCATGGCTCTTCCAAACATGAAATCATATTTTCATATGCATTATGAACTGGATTTAATTTAAGGCACGATGTGAAATCAGAAAGCAGCAAATTTTGGATATGTGTGAAAATTCAAATTCAACCAAAAAGATCCAACAAGTTTAAAGTTTAAACACTGAGATAAGAGCTTTATAAAGAATTGATCCACATTACTAGATATGATGTAATCTTTTAAAGAAATGTGCCAATCCACTTATATTTTTGGCACCAACATGCCTTGAACTCTTGACAACTCACTTGAAGAGGATGTGTTTTGCCAACTCTTCTTTATGAACGCTGGTGATGTAACTATAATTATATCTTAAGAAAAATGGGGAAAATAAAGGAATAGTATTGTGATGACCCTTTAGCAATAGTATTGTGATGCAATAACAGTGGACAAAGTAATGCGAGAGAATATAAGGACAAAAAGTAGCAACACAATATCTCATAAAAAATAATAATAAATAAAATAAAATAAAATAAAAAATAGCAACAGAATAATTTATTGAACTCAATCAATACCAGTGTCGAAGAGATTGAATTGCAAACTAGGTTGCAGTTATCAAAATATACCTTTGTCCAAGCAACCCTTTTATACTGGTTTGCATTTTGTTGCACAATCCTTCGATGTCTTTGAACCCAATCATCACCAAGTAAATCCTTGGCTTCTGACCTGACAATAACAAAGTACAGATTGCTCTATCTACTCCATGATAAAATATTTTTACTTTCAGGTACAAGCATACCTACGAACCGATCTGACCATATAGTGGATGTTATTCATCAGAAATAGGTACATCAAAGCAGGGTCTTTGTATTGCTTTGATTTAATATCAAGATTACTTTGAAGAGCTTGCATTATCCTCATAGTCACAGATGCCAGTTGAGAATTTGTCTCTCCTCCAGTTTCAAACTCTTGGAAAAGCTGTTTCAATGTTGACTGATAACTGTGCATACAAATGCATTATTTTCTTAGACAAATGTATAAATATCTACAACTAAATAAGAAAATTTATTATTCCGTAAAACGAAACAAAATATGGATAGTTAAATACGATAAAATCAAACTTTAATGTCTAAAAAGAATAAAATCAGGAACAAATGAAAGCTCCAAAGAGCAAAGCTAATTATTTGGACTAACCTCTTTATCTGTAGCAAGAAATTTGTTTAGTGCGATAAGACTGGAAGTAGATGAAAGTAACAATCTAATGAAAGAGATGAACTGTTTATATCTATGTCAAACTCAAGTGAAACTTGAGCTTTCAAAAGGGAACTCAAAGTAGTCACATGGAGGAACCAGGGATCTATTCGTCTGTTGTGCCTGGTCTCCAATGATTAAACCAGTGTAGCTGTTGTATGACTTCATCCATTCTTCTGGTTAAGATAACACCTTAAAAATTGATGATTTGTATAAGTTGCCTATAGTATCATTATTTTAAAAGAGGGTTCAACAGAAGGAAATATTAGAAATACTAAAATGAGGCATATGATGAACTTTTGCTGAAGAAACCACCCTCACTTCATTCTAAAGAAATAGGTCATAACTTAGTCATTCTTATGAAAAGACGTAATTAGGCACTGGTGCAGGTAGAGTATTACATAAAAGATCCACATCTTCATATAGAAAATTGGCACTTCTATATGAGTTATGGGGAAATTGATTTACTCTTGTTCTTTCATTTCCAATAACAAAGAGTTTCAAAAACTTCATTGTTAGAAAAAGCAAAAGTTGTCAGAGAGATAAAAGTAATAGTACCAGCATAACCAATTTAATATAATATGCAAAGACAAAGACACATTGTACAGGCGCCAAAATTTTAGAATTATGAAAATCTTATACAAAGCAACACTTGAGATCAAAAAACGCCCAAGAAAGGAATTGGCAGGTGAATGGAGTCTGACAATACTTACTCGAAAAGGAACTTCACGTAATTGATCACATAGCTAGTGAGAGGGTGAACTGTTCCATCATGAACAGTAGTTTTGGTTGTATCCTTTTCAACAGCTTCCTCAAAATCACCAAAAGTCTCCCTTGCAGTCTGTGCTAATCGTTTTGTCAGACTCAATGCAGCATCTCTCATCTCAGAGCAAGCTTTACCTTCGAAAATTGTTTCAATCTGGCCAATTCAATTTAAATGAGTTTTTACGTGATATTCAACAATGACGGACTGCTAAAACAGAATCACTTCTAGATTTGCACGTATAACTCTTTGAATAAATAAAGATAATATAGATAATGGTAAAAATAATTTTAAAAAAAAAACATCTTAAACAATAAAACAAGAAGTCCAGTAATTATTTTAGGAGACTAATGGTCAGCATATGTACAAGGGGTCTTCACCAAAAATTTTATAACACATGATTGTGCCATGTTATCAGTTATATACTATATCTAAGATAACAACAATAAGGGGTATAATATGGTCATGTACTATCTCTTACAGACAAATAATGCTTACCTCTGACTGAAGCTCACACATTATTTCATACATGTCTAGTAGCACAAATAACTTTTCCGGTGATCGTTTGCTCTTAGCAATGGCCTCTCCAAAACTAAGAAGCATAGCCACACTATTTGAAGTAACTTCAGCAAAACATTGATCTTTGAGGGATTCAATACCATCAAAAATTTGATCACAAACTTTTCGTTCTCCAGCAAAAAGTAGTTTAACCTGTTTCAAATAGAGTAGAGTTACTAAAGAATAATGGAGAGACTTTACTGCTAACTCCATCTAACTCAATTCCTTACTGCAATTCGCATATAGTGAATCCAGTTCCCAATTTTGTGCTCTAATGCCTCCCATTGCATCTTTTGAACATCATCTTTACTAAGTTTCTCAACGCCTAATTTTTCAAGGCTCTCTTCTAAAGCTGAGGAACGAGCTTCTCTGGATACCAAAGGGGCAGACGTTTTATTAATGGCCAATGGTGCAAGAAGACACGTAGTACCAGCCATAGTACTCTGTAATCTCAGAAGGAAAAACAAGTTTTAACCTGTAAATTTTCAAGGCCTGCTGTTGGCGCCCAGCTTGAACAAGTTGTTTAGCCAAGTTATGAAGTAGAGGCAAAATCCTTGGAGGAATTAGGGTTGGAGGTGTGTACACAGCATTCTCAGAACTCTTGGACTGATGATCAGAGGTAGCTGAAGGACTTTTACCATCATCACCTTGGTGCCCAGGTGAACCTGATGATGGCCGAAGAGAATTGGGCAGACAGTTAAAAAGGTGTTGAGGCTCCACTGCTTTGCTGAAACCAATTAGAAAAAAGAAATAAATAAAAGACCAGAGGGCTTCACGTGGACTACATAAGATCATAATAGAAACGAAGTCAATATTCTTACTCCTATTGACAGGTTTTATAAAATTTACTGAATAATTTTACCTAAATCTTGACCACATTTTACTTCTGAGAAGAGGCAAGAATTTCAGTTTCAGTTTATTTTATTTTTTTTCTAATTTCACACAGAAGAAAAGATGAGAATTTTGATCAGGCAAGGAAAAACTGTTCAAAAATACTATTAGAAAAGAGTGATCAAGAGGTGCAATCATACAAAATCGTGTTCATTCCATCAAAGGTCAACAAAGCCAACTCTAATTCTTCTCTTTTCTTTGGAGCCTTTCCGCAGCAGTGCTGGGCTTTTCAGGCTTAGGTTAGAAACATTGCCCAAGTATTAACATCAAAACCCAATTAGCAGAGAGATCACAACATTTTGAGAAAATGTTTATTGGTAACCAAAAGATACATATCATTTCAATCATGCTGACTCCATCAAGGGACTAATTGGAGGGCAGTAAAAGGCAATAAATAGATAGATCTGATTAGACACAAATATGAGTATGTGGGACTTCAAGATAAATCCACTATGCCATGAAAATACCTTATAATGGGGAAGAATTATGCAGGTATAATTCAGGAAAAATATCCATCTGTCGGAAGGAGATGCTCCAACTAAACAGCCTATTTAATTAACAAAA
Source organism: Dioscorea zingiberensis (assembly GCA_026586065.1). Taxonomy (NCBI): domain Eukaryota; kingdom Viridiplantae; phylum Streptophyta; class Magnoliopsida; order Dioscoreales; family Dioscoreaceae; genus Dioscorea; species Dioscorea zingiberensis. The sequence continues at coordinate 20,419,329 of CM048823.1, read as the reverse complement.
TGGAGTGGTAGTGGAAAAGAACCTCTTCTGGAAACATAGATAAATGAGTGTTAATATACCCCTTAATCTCTAAATACAATGACAAGGCGACAGTGTGGAATGTTAAAAGACAATATGAATTTGCAGAGAGTATTCAGACACCACTATCCCCTAGCAATGAAAAATACAAATTCAGGAGACAAAATAAAACTACCCACTTTCCTGAGACATTCAAAGAGGACATTTTTAAATAGAGATAGAATAAGGGAGGAAATTTCCGACCAAATCATTCTACAGGATTCTGATTATGGAAGACTTAAAACTAGATCACCAATGAATATTTGAAATAAACAATGGCCACTAAATGGCTGAAGTGCAGGTCTTTACCTGACTAGTATTTTAAAATAAGAATTTAAGAATTTAACAATGGAATTCCTTAAGAGGATATGGAAGGCCCAAGTGAGAATTGTTATAATATGACAGAAGATACAAAAGAAAATGATCATTGTGAATATACTGTATTGTTGTCTAGAGATATAGTTCACAAACTGAATATTCAACTAACACCAAACAGCATGACTGAAGCATTGGAAACTGGGGAAACAAGTTGCATAGCACTATAACTAAATGTTATGACCTTATTGTGATGTCTATAAGCTGCCCTATATCAAAGGAGTGAAATACACATTTTTCAGGGCCTTAGTAGATCAAATTATTATCTTATACATGAGGCTACATTCAATTGTCCCTGCGTTTAAAGAATCCAGCAAACTACCAGACCATTTACTCCCACAAGAAAATGTCAATTGCCTTGACAATGGGTACATATCTTTCATTGATCACAGACGACAAGACAAGAAATGCATGGGGACAATGGGGACAAGAGTTTATGGTGCTCATCACTATTCGCAGGTAGATACTTTATTAGTAGAAGCTACATTTCCAAACTTGAAATGTTCAATTTTCAAGATTTTATAGCAGTTTGCTTCTGGCTGTCTGGCTGTCTGGCTGTCTGGCTTGCCTTAGTTACTCACAAGTCTTTATGTGGCATATTCACTTTTCAAGAACAACGTTCTTTTCTTAGAATGTCATGTCAAATAGGTTGTACAAAGGATGGTTGCCGTCTTTTTGGTTATCAGGTGATGAATTATATGTGTGGTTAGAGGTACAAATATGTTTTCTTAATTTGGACTCCTGGGGGATATTATGCTGTTAAGGCAGGTTATATATGACTCTTTATTTAGGCCACTATTATTGTTTAGTGAGGGAAATGAATTGCCCATATTGTTTAAAGTAAGTGCACTGTGCACTTAACATCCCACTACACACATTTGGGCGGTACAGCAAAAAATAATTGCAAAGTCATGAAGCAATAAAAAATAAACAATCATCAATCAAACAAACCTGTAAGTGATTAGAAGCTCCTTAAACTCCTCTTCCAACTTCAAGATTGCCTTGGCAAGCAAATTGCTGGAGTTATTAGCAGCCCCATCGCCACTTTTAAAGTTCTTATTTGAGCCAAAGAAACGCCCAATGTTTCTCAACTGATCGACTGCTTGCAAGTAATTCTCCAAGTCTTCATGTGGCCCCTTCTGTATTTTATTCTCAACCTAAACATTCAAATTAATATTAAATACAACAGTTCTCCAAATACAACAAAAAAATACCAAATGATTGAATCATAAAGAGAAACCAAACTCCTTTACTTTCCTTTCCAACCTTTTGCTAACAAAATCTCGGTAGTTACCAGCATTTTCCTTCCAAAGTTTGAATTTTTCATCAGTGAAAAAAAGAATAGCAAAACATGCAACATAAAAAAAAACACCTCAGGTTGCTTCCCTCAAATTGGTATGACCTTGGTTTGGGTATTTTTGTTTACAGAAATATTATCAGTTATCGAAAATTTTCCTTAAGTCCAGCCTTTCATTCGAGAAAGCAAATACCATTGTTAAAAAACACAAATTGGCACCTATTATTCTCACAAGTTTTCATCTTTGGCCAAGCAAACTATTAGAAACCACAAAATTTGCCCCAAATTTGGAAAATATTTTAACGAAGAACCAACCTTCCGATAGAGATCGAACTGGTTGAGAATAACTTCAGCGGACTTCAGAGTCTTATCGATGTTCTCATGCGCCACCCGAATGGCATGCGTTCGAACCTACAAAAACATCAATCAGGAATCAAACCAGAATCCCCAAAACCCATACGAAAACCAGAAACTAAATGAGTGATGACCCAAGCCCATGGAGGAAGGGGACCTGGGTAGGGCGCATGGCGGTCTCGAGGAGAGAGAGGCGGTTGTCGAAGGAGCCAAGGATGGAGACCATGCTTTCGGTGATGGTCTTAGACTTGTGCAGTGATTCACGAAGGTAGCTCGCCTTCTCCGTTAGGGTTTCCATCGCCGGAGGAGCCCCCATGAGATCGAGATCAACCTCAAATCTCTCCTCTGCTCCGCTGCGTCGATCTCTGTCGGACTTCGATCTGACGAAAAGAAGGTGACGTTTATTCTTTGTTTGCAAGTCTTTTGACAGCTTGTCAAATAAACTATTTGAAATTAGCAGGTAGACCCTCCCTGTTTATAAGTCTTAATTATCTACTAAATCTTGGGGGAACTCACAAATGTTTGTTTTTCTGAATTTGAGTATCAACCCTGAATTTGAGCCTCAATCCATCACTAATTCCTAATTTTTTTCTTTTTGTTAATTTAATATTAATTTTTTTAATTTATTGCAACATAAAAATTGTTAGTCGATTTTTTTATTACCAAGTTTTTTATTTTTTTGGGTAATAAGAGCTAAACATTATTCAATTAGGTCTGGCCATAAGTATGGTCTCTAATGTTACTACAATCTTTCCTAAGCTTGTAAGGCAATAGTTAGTACTCCTCATGCATGCCTCCTTCGCCAATCAATCAGTCGTCATATTTTCCTCTCTAGGAATATGATTTATCTCCCACATTAGTTGTGTGTGTGTGTGTGTGTGTGTGTGTGTGTGTGTGTGTGTGTGTGTGTGTGTGTGTGTGTGTGTGTGTGTGTGTGTGTGGTGTGGACTGCTTTAAAAATTTGGGGTGTACGAGCATAGAAGAACTTAATAAGGCAAAAAATACTATTAAATCATCGAGTGTTTTACAAAAAATACATAAAATATAATGCTAAAGTCATCCATCCACCTTCTCAGATTAGTGAGAAAAAAACACTCATGTCAACTATATATGATGTATGTAAACATATCAAGAAAAAAAGAAAAGTAAAAGTAAAGAAAACTTGATTTCTTTCTAGAAAGAAGGTGTGTATATTGATCAAGAATGTAAATTAGAACTTGGATTATGCCAATATAATTTCCATTCACATGTTCTTCACATCTTTTTCTAAGATTGAACTCTTTCCACAAACCAAAAGTCGAGGACACCTTTTTTATGTCTCTCTTCAAAATTTGGCTTAACCTCAGCTTTGAAAATACTCTCAAGATTCAGAGTTTGTTTAAAGAAAAGAAATATACAATAAGGATATATTCCACCCAACATCATGATCAATCAAGAACAAAATAGTTTTTATATCTTAAAAATGCTAAAAATATATAGACATCCTTCGACCATGGTTTAAATGAACAAATTTCATAGGATCATTCAAATTAATTTGGCTGGAGAATGACTTGATAATGCTCAAATTAATGAAATAGAAATGAAAATGATTCTCCATTAAACCATAGATATGAAATTCTGTTAAGTCACAAATCAAGACAATGCTAATATTGTTGAGGCATGGTCATTTATATATAATGCTTTTATATATATATATATATATATATATATATATATATATATAGGGGTGGGGGTAGGGGGTGGGGGTGTGGTAGGCCCCCCACCCCCCTCAGGTCATCGTGTGTGTGTGTTTTTTTGGGTATGAAAAGAGCTGCATAGGAGCTATCAATTACAACCATAGTTATTAAATCAGGAGGCCCGGTGGTCCACCTCTGTTGACTCCAGCTGACCTTAACCGGTCTGGGTCTCTAGTTGGCCCAGTTAAGCAAGTGACCTGGATTCAACTGGCCTGACCCGGATTGAATCGATCAAACCCGATGACCCGGCCGGGTTTCTGTTTTTTTCATGAAATGATTGATTTTTTTAATTTTTTTAATATATTAGTGGGTAAAATATGTAATTTCATTATTATAAAAAAATTAAAAAACTAAATCCCTAGATAAATGAATCAGTGTGGATTGTGATTTGCTTTGTCATCCGACACATTGTTCAGTATATGCATTCCAGAGACCTTTTTATGTTAGGGATGTTAAGCATAGCATGATTTAGATGAGAATTGATAATACACTTGTCTTTTTTCCTTCTATAATTAATGAATATTATATATTATTACACATTAAAAAATAATTTATAATTTTAAAAATAATATTTAAAAATATTTATATTAAGTTATTAACCCAAAGATTGAATTGACCGAATGACTGACGGTTGAACAGTTGACGTGACCCGCGGACCCTGAGCCTCAAGTGGTCGAGAATGGTAGGCCGATAACTATGATTACAACTCATCAATAGTTTTCTAGCTTAGGTTTCGCACCACTCTAGTATCTTTTGAAATCCATTGTAAATAGCATCCAATTCCTTGCTTTTGGCATTCTTGTTAGGTTATCGGTGAACTCATTTCTGTCTCTCGGGATTTTTGAGATGTTCCATTGTCTCAAACTGCTCAATCTTCTATAGCACTCCTCAAATAGTCCTGGATCCTCCAGTCTTGGGTGTATTTGTTATCCTTCAAAGCCCTGTAAATTGTTAGGTTGTTTGTGTATATTTGCATCGACTCTCCCTCATGTCTAGCAACTTCCTCCATGCCCTGAAACAATGTCACAAGTTTTGCCTCTAGTCTAGATTTTCCACTGTTAGGGATTGCACCTGCACAAAACAGTTGTTATAAGTTATCTATTATAGCAAAACCTGAACCACCTTGGTTGTGTTCCCAACAACTGTTGACACTCTTCCAACTCCTCTCTCAGGTTCTAGTGTTGAATTTTCTTTCCACTCTAAATTGTTCTATAAAGCTGAGTATTGTCGGTGAAAATTTGAACTACAGAACATCCCATCTGTATCAACATACTCAGTCCCTCTCTCATGGCTAATGTCTCTCCTTCCAACGCCAACTCAGCTGGGAATAGTCTAGTACTTGCAAAACAAAATTTTCCATCAGTTATCAGTATAATATATTCTATCCTGCCCTGTTTCTTTCAACTTCCCAAGAGGCATCCGTGTACATCTTGTGCATGAAGTTCCTTGTCCTTCATCTTGTGTCTGTCTCCTCACCTTGTTCTTCAGTTGTCACACCCTGAGAGGAAAATTCTTTTGCAAGTGCCATGGCACTCATTGCTACCCACTTGGGGTTAAAACCTATGTGTTGGAAAACCAATCTGCACCTACTTTTCCATATCTACCAAAGCATATAAGCAATTAGTACATTATCTTCTATGTCCTATCTATTAAACTCTTTGCATTCTGATCAAGCCATCTCCCATTCTGCCATTCTATTCTACTTCTTTCCCAATCTTGTAAGTACCCTTGTTTTTGCATTTCTCCCCAAGCTTACACTGTCAATCTACATTCAAAGAACAAGTGGTTAGTTGATTCATCCTGAATTTTACACAAAGGACAAATATCATACAACCCCATTCTTATTTTATACAAATAATCTCTTGTTGGCAGTTTTCCATGCATCATTTTCTAGAGGAAAATTTTTATTTTCAGTGCCACTCTCAACTTCCAAAGTGCCCTCCAGCCTTGCTAGTGTTCTTCCCCATCTCTAGTTCTAAGTTCTTCATAGACTGTTGTGGTCATGGTGGCTCCCTTTATGCTTGGCTTTTATCTCCAGTCATGTCCTTTTCTTTCCTATGTTGGTGTTCTGCTCCTCAGTGTGCTGGCAATATATTCTGGAAATACTTTATTAGTTATCTTTGCATCAAATTCCCCATTCCTTGTTAATTCCATAAATCTGCTCCATGCTACCAAATGTTGGTTTCATGTTTATTAGTGTGCCAAATAGCTAGGGGTGCATACAAATGGAATTTCTTAGAAGAATATTTCTTTGTGCTATTTTGTCTCTAATGACCATAGTAATATTCATCAATATTCTATATATCCATGACATTCTGATTGGCTTTTTTAGTCCCATGGCTTAAGTTTGCCATACTTGTGCTCCATGTATTGCACCCACATTTTATCTTTTCAATTCAACAAATCTAATACATACTTAGACAATAATGATGTTCTCATTAAATTTAAATCCCTAATACCCAATCCACCCTCAGCTCTAGGCCTCGTAATGGATCCAATCCAATCAAGTGGAGACCCCTGCCTTGAGTGTTATTTGACCATATGAATTTCCTTACAATCTTGGTTTTGTCATTTAGGTGGCGTTTGGTTAGATTTTGAGTTACATTGTATTTGCAAATCCTTGTATTTGCAAATAAAGGAGAGAATCCAGTGTTTGGTTGAATGTATTTAGAATGCTGGATTATAGAATCTTATGTTTGGTTAGAAATGTATGTAAATCTGGATTTGGAAAGTATGTGTTTGGTTTGATGTATTTGGAGTATTGTATTATGGAATCCTTGTATATGGTCACTCATGGTGAGGTTACCCCCATCCTAGGCGATTAGTGGATTTTATTAACAATAAAATCCCCATAATATATATATATATATATACGAGCAGGATACAATCAGGCCGGCCGGAACACTGTTCCGGTAAGGTCGTCTTCCATTTTGGCCCTTGGAGCATGTTTTAGCCCTTGTTTGGTTTAAGGTTTTTGGAAGGGTTTGGAGGGTTTTGGAAGATTTTACTTGTTTGGGATTGGGGTCTTTTGGGGAAGTTTGTTTTTTATTATTATTTTTATTAACATCATGACTTGAAATGTTATGTTTGCCCCCACATAACATTATAATTCCAACTAAGTCCTATATACTTATCTCTCTAATGAAAACTTATATAATTAATAGTAATAAAATTTGTTTTGGTTTAATATTTAATATTAATTATACTTAAATGAATATAATTAATATTAATTAGTTTGATACTAGCTTTTATACTAATATAATTAATAATAATAAAATTTGTATTGGTTTAATAATCAATATTAATTATATTTAAATTAATATAATTGATATTAATTAGTTTAATATCAGCTTCTATACAAATATAATTAATAGTAATGAAATTTGTATTAATTTAATAATTATTATTAATTATAATATCTTTAATATAATTGATATTAATTAGTTTAATACTAGCTTTTATACTAATATAATTAATAGTAATAGAATATATATTGTTTAATAATTAATATTAATTATACTTAAATTAACATAAGTAATAGCTTTAATATAATTGATATTAATCAGTTTAATACTTGCTTTTATATTAATATAATTAATAATAATAAAATTTGTATTGGTTTAATAATTAATATTAATTATACTTAAATTAATATAATTAATAGCTTTAATATGATTGATATTAATTAGTTTAATGCTAGCTTTTATACTAATATAATTTATAGTAATAAAATTTATATTGATTTAATAATTACTATAAATATTAATATGAATTAATATAATTAATAGTTTTAATAAAATTAATATTAATCAGAATTAAATTAATAGTAATAATACACATTACACTTTTTTGCACTCCTCACAATCAAACATTATCATACTAAAGGATAAATTGGTCAAATACACATTATACTCTTTCTCACTCCTGCTCACAACCAAACAAAAAAAAAAGATTCCTCCTCCTCACTCCCCCATTGAACCAAACATAATATTTTTCAAAACCCTCCAACTTCCTTCCCTACTAACTCCCCCTCACCCCTCCCCTCCAAACTCCCCCTTTGAACCAAACAAAGGCTTAAGGATTTCCAACCGTATGGATGGAAAGAACAACGAAAAATAAGATAGCATATCAATTTTCATACAATTTGGGAACTTGTAGGGTCTTCATCTTAACGGGTGAAAATTTATAGAAATCCTACCGGTTCAAAATTTCACCCGTTAAGATGAAGACCCTACAAGTTCCCAAATTGTATGAAAATTGACATGCTAGCTTATTTTTCGATGTTCTTTCCATCCATACGGTTGGATTTTCTCAAAACATTGTGCAAGTGGGTCAAATGGAGGCGACCGCACTTGCACAATGATAAGACCGGCCGCATAGTATCAGGCTCGTGTGTGTGTATATATATATATATATATATATATATATATATATATTGTTAGTTCAAAATTTGGATCAAAACCCAATTTCAAACAACATTTTGAATTTGTATTTGAGGTGGGAAGAAGAAGAATCAGAAGATCAAAGAGAAAAACTCAAAAAGCAAAGAACACCAGGCGATTAACGTGGAAAACCCCAAAATGGGAAAAAACCACGGTCCTCACTGATGGAGGTGAAATCCACTAGCTCTCCTTCAAAGATACAAAGCAAAACTCCATTGATGAGCTCTAGAAAGAGAAGATGGAGGTAGAGGAGAAGGAGAAGATGATTCCAGTCGCCAGAGCAGCAGGGCTTCGCCGGATCAGAGATGAATTGCCCTTCAACTGGGGGGCAGGGGTATTTATAGGGTCTGGAGACTGGGGTCAAGCTTGGAGATCAAGTCACTGAATTCGAGCACGTGGGAGCCAGCTCAGCACGCCAGCTCAGCAAATCCAGCTCAGCATGCTTCTAGATGCTTCTAGACTCCAGGCTGGCATCATAACCGTCTAACTGTCTCGTAACTGTCTAACCGCCTCGTAACTGTCTAACCGTTCTGCTAACTGTCTAACTAACTGGGCTTCTAGAAGACTCTGGAAGAGGTTCTTACGTGGGAGGTCGCGGGAAGAGGGGCTGTAGTGGAAGTAGCTTGTTTCCACGAAAGGTACCAAGGTGCTCTGAAGGAAGTCTCCACAAGAGGTGCCGAGGTACTCTGAGAGTAGCTCGGCATTCGAAGCGTTTTCCGAGGTGGAGGAGCTCGGCCACACATAGGAATCAAGATCAAGCAGGGTGCTTCGGAGACTGTCACGTGGCGCGCACGTGCTTGGTCATCTGGGTGCCACGTGTCCCAATTTATACCCACCCTATCATCAGTCTCCCCTTAAGTATGCTTGCGATGAGCTCGGAAGATGAACAAATACTTTCGTGAATCATTCGGCGAAGTTAGCTAAGCATACCGGGTTACTCGAGAACCTATTCCTTTTTGTAGATACTTTTCGAGGCGATGCAGGCGGAGTGGTAGTAAGTGTTATCTTCGATGCATAGTAGCTGCATTTAATACTTGCCGCCTGCACGATTTTCAACAACTTCCTCTTTTCCAGTAGGGATATGGCGTGCAGTAATGGGTAATGATGGGTGCGTCTTTCGCGGTCCACGTGGCGCCTACCCACGGTGGTTCCGCAAACGATCGATGAGCCCTGTCCGCTAGATGGAAGGGACAGGTGTCAGGCGAGGATTATACGGTTTTTGAACGGTTTTATCTGAGCCGTTGAATAACCCCTGCGGCCATCGAGTTTCCTCAAATATCGCGCTGGACTCCTTATCGTTTCTGTTTATCTTCTTCTTCTTCAAACCCTGACGTCGGAGAGAGCAAGCTTTTTCATCTGCAAATTCCTTGTTTTTTGAGAAAAACTCCAAGGTATGGCATCTTCTTCCTGCGTTGTTCCTTCTACTAGCAACATAGGTACAAAACGTAGCAAACGGTAATTTCCTTGCTCCGATTCATACCCCAGCATTCTCCAACAGGAGGAAGTTGATGCTGTAGTCAAGTATTATAGGATTAGGTATAGGAATTTCCAGCCTGAGATTAGGTTGCCTGGGCCTTATGATCGAGCAAGCTCCGGTGAGGAGGGTGAGCTTGTCATATATGTAGATGCATTGCTGGGAGGACTTCGACTCCCATTTCCCCCTCTTTTCCTCGAAATTTTCCAGTCTTTCAATGTCTGTCCATCTCAATTGACTCCAAATTCGTGGAGATGCCTCTGCGGGTTTGTGATTGTGTGTCTTGACCGTGGGGTTACTCCTACCCTGTCCTTGTTCGAGGCGTTATTTTGCCTCAATAGGGAATCCAACACGGATTGGTATTTCTTTGGTGCTAGACCTGATAGGCGTTTCCTCGGTCCTGTGCCGACTTCCATTAAGAGATGGAAGGAGAGGTACTTTTTTGTTTCTATAGAAGGGGGCTTCGGAGTTCGGACTGAGTGGGGAGCACCTCGGACTCAGGTGTTAAGTAAGGAGAAGCTCTCCAAAAGAGAAAATCGCCGCCTCAAGAAGTTACGGAAATGCTCTCAGATTCCTCCTGAGCTCTTCTTGAGTAACAAAATCTTACGGAGAAGTGGCCTGTTTTTAGTGAAGGGTAGGAACTGCTATATCCTTGTTGCTCTTTTCAGAGTTGCTTTCTTTTGTTGCTAACTGAACTTCTTTTTTTTCTGCATGTAAGGTGAAGGTATGGACCCTTCTAAGTGTGTCAAGTCCTTGTTGGACAAAGCTCGAGCTCATGCTGAGAAGCTCAATACGGCGCGATTGGAGAAGCAGAAGAAAGTTGAGCTCCGGAAGAAAGTGGCAACTGAGGAGCGCTGCACGGAGAGCGTTAATGAAGCTGCTGCTGTCGAAGAATCTTCTACACCACAGGGGAATGATGAGTCTTCCGCTCCTCAAGAGGTGGAGGTTGAGCCGCCTGTGCAAACTGAGGCGGTTGCCGAAAGAGAGCTCGAGATCCTGATGAAGCGGTTGAGGAGCTAGGAAGCTAGCGAGCAGAAAGAAGAAAGTAGTCTCTAAAGGGAAGAAGAGACAGTCTGAAGCAGCTCAGCCTCCTAATACTGAGAGGGTTTTGGTGGTTTCTCCCTTATCTGCCCGTGTTCCTATTGAAAAAGACACTTCTGCGAGTGACGGCAATACCGAAGCTCGACATTCCAGAGAGGGAGGAGGTCCTCAAGGGCAGAGGGACTCGGCTGAACCTTTCTCCTCAATTCCCGCGAAAGAAGAGATCTTTGGGCGCATGCCTGATCTTCTTGATACTCTCAGGGATTTGGATAATGACGATGTTCAAGTCATTGGTGTGTCCGAGCTACCAAGCGTCGACCCCTATATCAACTTCGAACCGGTCCGGGTTCGTGTCACCCGAGCAGCTCATCCTCCTTCAAGTTTGTAACGCCCCGACCCGGAGTCCGGGACCTCGAGCACGTCAACAGACCGGCCGTATTAAAGAAGAGGTGAACTCAACTCGAATACAAGGCCTAATAATGTGACAAGCAGATAACAATCCATAAAAATAAATAGACTCGTGTTCCAAGGAACACAGAGTCGACAGGGTCCATAGGCCCTAAAACAGTCTGGTCCCTATACAGGTCCTACAATAACAATTCTCATAAAGATAAAGATAAAAATAAAGGAGACTCTTAAAACCTCAGGTCTCCCTATGTCCTCCCCTCGGGCTCCTCTCCCTCCTAAACCTCGGAATCTGTAAAAGAGGAAAAGAGAAAACACATGAGCTTTCGAATGGAAAGCTCAGTAAGTACCCCTGCAGGTCACAATGTCATAGATAGGAAATATGATAGCCAATGAGATCATAACATCATCAATATAGTCTGTTACGGATATATTTGGTGAAGACAGGTGTCGTTATCTATTTGGTAAAGACAGGTGTCGTTAAGCTAAAGGACCACTTGTTCCTTTGGCTACATGGCAGTATCACCATCTTTGCACAATTCCGCTTCTAAGAATAGCGTAAGGATTCAATCCTGCGAACAAGTCCGTCGGAATTGTAACAACCCTCTCATAAAGGGCGTAGGGTAGAAAGAAAGAGATAGAGAAACATCTAACGCCTCTACAGTGAGTGGGCCTTATCCACTTGCTACAATGGGCAGATATTTTCCTACCGCCTTCCTACCGCCTTAAGAGATATTTACCTAACTCACCACCTTACTCCACCGCCTTTCCTGAACCGCCTCTAAGGTGCTATAAAAGGAGAGTGCTAATAGAAGAAAGGGGATCCGAAAAAAACTTATCACACAAAAAACTGCCTAAAACTACCTAAAACTAAGATTCTCTATTCAAGTTTTCTAACTTAAGCATCGGAGTCAATCCGCGTAAAGGCCCAATTTCATCACCGCCCTCTCCTTTTTACGTGCTCACATGAGTAATTCCAAGAATTCCGAAATGGGAGTTTTTATGATGCTCTTCGCACTCCCTCGCTCAGAGGCGTAAGTAAGCGCCCACATCAACTATAAATTCTAACCGCTGGGTCGAGAGTCGAGACCGCATCACGAGGCAACAAAGGATCAAACGCGACGCGGACCAGCTTTTGGCATCAACAGCTTTGCCGTCCGGGGACCCTTACGAAAAGCCAAATGACCACTACCGTAAGATCAAAACGTAATTCAAGAACAGTGGAGCCCCAAATAATCCCAAGGATCCGGGCGAGGTCCAAGGCATGAAGAAATCCGGCCGATAGTTCGCCATCTTACCGCCATCGAAAAATCCTTCCGCCCAACCTCAAGAATCTGCCTTAATTTTACCTTAACCTACAAAGAATAATTGGAACGGTTGACTCAGGTTGTTCATGCTTTGACTCATCCTCCGCCTCCTCCTACACAAGTTCCAACGCCAAACATACCAGCAGCCCCACTGGATAATTCTGAAAGCAGAGGGAGAACGAGAACTCGCACCCATAAAGAGAAAATGTAAAGGACCGCTTTTCCGCTTAGTTCGTAACCTCCCTCCGCTCGACGCAGCAACAGCCACCACAAGAACCGAAGCGGACAAGGACCGAATCGGAATAGCCCATCTGCTCAAACAGCTTGATAGAAGGACTCAACGACGTAACCTCTCTCAAAAACGGAAAGTCCGAGCACACGCTCTCGCGATGTGTTCACCCTTTGTCAAAGAAATATTGGGAGAGCAAGTTCCTGATAGCTTCGACCTCCAATTATGACCGCTGTATGAAGGCAAAACCGATCCATCCCAACACCCGAAATCTTTTCGGCCAAGATGCTCCTCACCGGAATCACAGACGCCAAGATGTGCCGAAGCTTTTCCCGCCACCTTAGAGGGAAAAGCGCAAGACCGGGTTTGTCGATCTCCCATCTAGTACAATTACTTCTTTCGTGATTTTAGCAGATCGCTTCCTAGCCTATTTTGCCAATTACTCAAAGCAAAAGAAAACCCCGCCTACCCTTCCTCAAGCATTAAGCAAATGAGGGGAAGAAACGCCTGTGCCTATTTAAGCCGCTACATAGCATAGACGAGACAACTAATGTTATGGACCTCCCGCCACGTATGGTCGTGACTTTTCTAATGGAAGGGTTATTAGACTCCCCTTCCGATTTTCCCCGACACTAGATCCACCAAAACCATTCCCGCTCTTATGATCCACGCATAAAAGTATATCAATTCCGAGGAAATTTATATGGGTTGGGAAGAAGAGGCTAGACGTGGACCTGTGGACACCCAGAAGGAAAAAAACCCACCATAGCGCCAAGCCAGTAAGGCCCCGGATACATGAAAGGAAAAAGGATCGCATTGTGGAGGGCAAAGGCATAAACAGAGGCCCGAAACCTCCACACCTAATTCCCAACGCATACGCTACAACCGCAGAGCCTTCTAAGGAAGGAAAAATTGTCGATATGATCACCATACCTCATTGAATCAAACCGTAAGCCACATTCTTATGCAAATCAAAGAACAAAAAGCTTCCGACGCGGGCCGAGCTCCTGCAAGAAACGCCGAATCCAAGCAAAAAGAACAAGAAGAAGTATTGCCAGCTTCATCAATCCGCAGGACATGACACGTAAAAGTGTACCCACTTTGATGAACGCAATAGAAGATGTCGCTCAAAAGGACAATTGGAACAATACATCAACCTTGAGATTCAAGGGGAACCCAAGTTTCACAACCTCAAGAAGAAAAAGGAGAAATGGTGGGATTTATCGCTGGTGGTCCCGGCCGCTGTGGTGAAAGTTCCGCCTGGAAAAGTTACGCCCGAATGGTGGAACCACGCAGAAATAGAAACGCCACGTAAGACGCATCTCACCTACGGCTCCAATCATCTTTTATGACAATGACGCCAATGAGTTCGCCACCCACATGATGACGCTGCTGGTTGTCGCTATCAAAGTGTCCAGCCTGCATGAAAAGAGTTTTGATAGACAAAGTGGAAGTTCAGCTTGATATCCTCTTTGGAGTGCTTTCGAAAGAATGAGATATGACGCAGATGACTTGCTTCCGTAAAATCATCCTTGGTAGGGTTCTCCTGAGGGGTAGTACGTAAAATGTATGAATGATCTCCTTGCCGCTACTGGTAGGGAACTCGCCAAGGTCATCAACAAATGACAAAGAAACTTCTTGGTTGTGCGCTGTGCTTCAAGTTACAACGTAATCCTTGGCGTATCAACCCTCAACGCCTTTGAAAGCCGTAATCTCCACTTATCACCTTCTCCTCAAATTCCCAACCGAGAGTGGCAGCTGAGAGATAAGAGGAGATCAACCCTCGCACCAAGAATGCTATGTCTCAACCCTCAAAGGGAAAACTCTAAACAGCAGCAAGACAAAGGTTTCAGAAGCCATATTAGTCAGCAGAATGGCCGAACGGGAAAACGAGGAGCTTCGACCTACACCTGTTGAAGAATTGCTATACGCCCCTAGACACAACCGTGAGCGGACCGCGACGGCACGGATTGGGGCAGATTTGATAGCATAACAAATGGAAGATTTCACGGGAGTATTGAGAGCAAATTCGATCTCTTCGCTTGGTATTCAGAGGATATGCCGGGCGAAAGCTGTAATATCATCGAGCATCGCCTCAACATCGCATCAATCGCTTAAACCCACAAAGCGTAAAAGGAGAAATTTCGCACTTAAAGGCAGTAAGGCCGCTGGAGGAAGAAGTATCTAACCTCCTAAAAGCTAAGTTTATCCGAGAGGTATACTACCTGCATCGTTAGCCAATGTGGTCCTCAAAGGTGAAAAAGCCGTCCTAAAATGGAGGATGTGCGCTGACTTCACGGACTTAAACAAAGCCTCGCCCGAAAGATTCGCTTTCCTTACCACCAATTGATAGTTTGGTAATTCAACAACGGGCATGAGATGTCGAGCTTCCCGGATGCCTTCTCGTGTTACAACCAAATCTAACGAATGGCCAAAGGCGAATTTAAGAAAAACGCTCTTTCATTATGAGCACGGGAACGCATCGCTATAAGGTGATGCCGCTCGCCTAAAATGCCGGAGCCACCTTCCAGAGGCTCATAAATACGCCTTCGAGAGCAAATTGGCGTAAATGTTGAAGCCTATGTGGACGATATCTTAGTAAAGAGCCGAAAGGCCAATGAACACTGCCGACTTACAAGAGGCTTTTCGCCTCTTCTGATTTATACTATGCGGTTAAACCCTAACAAATGTTCTTTCTGCTGCTCGATCATGAAAATTCCCTCGGATTTATTTTTGACACAAAGAGGGATAGAAGCGAATCCGCATAAAATCGAGCTATTCTTGACATGGGACGCCTAAAAGTCTTCAAGAAATTGGGCTTAATCTGGGCCTCAGCCAAGGCTATGATTTATCTCCAAAGCCGGAGAGAAAAATCTCCCACTCTTCCAAGCCCTAAGAAAAGCACCCAAAATGGAGTGGATGTAAGAATGCTAAAAAGCCTTTCGTGGGCTTAAGGACTATCTCTCGCCTCAGCCTACTAGCTAAGCCACAAAGTGGGAGAAGAACTCTACGCTTACTTGGCGGTCAGCCCCACACGCTGTCACAAGTAGCTCTTCCGAGAGAAGATAACGGAGTTCAAAACCCGCCTACTACACAAGTAAAATCCTTAACGATGCGTAATCGAGATATCTACCACTTGAAAAGTTGGCCTTTGCTCTTATCACGCCTCGCATCGGAGGTTGAGGCCGTACTTTCAAGCCCACAAGATCATAGTATTGATCGATCACCGCTAAAGCGCATTCTCCATAAACCTCAAAACTCCTGGACGCCTAGCCAAGTGGGTGATAGAATTGGGCGAAGTTCGATCTCACCTACAAACCCCTAACGGCAATAAAGGCTCAAGTGCCGGTGATTTCGTCCGCTGAATTAACTTTCCCAAAGAAACAGGCTAACCCTCGCCACAGAGTCCGTAAGAAAGCCCTAACATCCCATGGACCTTATATGTTGACGGATCAAGAATCTAAGAAAAGGCAAGTGGGGTTCGCCCTCTCTACTCTCCTTCCAAGTGGAAAATCGCGACAAGATCAAGTTCCAATTCCGAAAGCAACCAACAATGAGGCCGTAATATGAAGCCCTCATCGCAGGATTACACTCGCCCGAGGGCTCTAATTCAAAGACTGCACGTGATATTCCACTCACAAATAATAGTAAGCCACACCTTGGGCAAACTTTTGAAACAAAGGAAGAAAATATGGTCAAGTACCAAGCAAAGGGTAAAGAAAATAGTTCCACACTTCGCCAGCTTCCAAATTGAAAAAGTCCGGGTTTAACGCGAAACGAAGAGGCGGACGCTTCATTCAAAAGGCCACAAAGACCAACGGAGACACAGAGCCTTCCTTTAACCTACAATATCTTCCCACAAAAACCATCGACGGATTAGAGGAGGAAGTACAAAGCGCAGCCGAAGAGTCAAGCTGGATGGACCCCATCAGAAATTATCTACAAGGTGGACATGCACCACCCAACAAAGCAGAGGCCAGACGGATTTCTTACAAATCCGGCCAAGACACCATCATCAATGAGAACCTATACAGAAGATCCTATAATGCTAACCCTTCTTAAGTGATGCTTAAGGCCCAAATGTAAGCTAGTTATATCCTTCAAGAAATTCACGTAAGGCATTGGAGGAGGTCACATAGGGGCAAAGCCTTAAGTTACAAAGTCCTACGCATAAGGTTATTACATCGCCAACACTAACTCAAGACGCAATAGCGCTCGCCGAAATGCGATGCCGCCACCGCATTCCAAGATTCAGAGGCGACCACCGCACAGCCTTTTACACCCATCATTAGCCCTCGACCATTTGCCATCCGGGGAGTCGATCTCCTAGGGCCGCTCCCCACTTCCGCTTAGGGCAAATGAAGTTTCTAATAGTCGCCATTGACTACTTCACCAAATGGGTGGAAGTTGAACCCTTGGCCAAAATCACGGAGAAAGCTCGCCGTGGATTCTTATGGCGAAGCGGTTATCCGTCGATTCGGCATTCCAGCTTTCATTTCCGATAATGGACGACGCTTTGATAACAAAGCCTTCAAAAGCTTTTGCTCGTGAGCTCGAATTGAATCCAGATTAACGCCTCGCGGACACATCCCCAAGCCAACGCCAAGTAGAAGTGACAAACCGCGACTCGCTTCAAACACTGAAAACACGGGTATTCAGAAACGGGACTAACTGGGTAGAAGAAATTCCGAGCGCCCTTTGAGCCTACAGGACAACAACAAGAACCCTTATCCGAGAGACCCCATTCTCCCTCACTTATGGGGCAGAGGCTGTCATCCCTGCAGAAATAGGGATGCCTACCTCATGGACACAAAGAAACTTTCTCCTCGTAAGAGAATGAGAAAAACTCCAAATGAACTTGATCTACTTGAAGAACGGAGAGAAGTTGTGGAAACGAGGGCCCATCTATCGCCGTAAGGTAAAAAGGTTCTATGACACAAGGGTAAAAGAGTCTTCTTCCAAATCGGGCGCATCTAGTCCTACTGAAAATGAGTTTCGTGGAAATAAAAAGCCTAACGGGAAGCTAACTCCTAATCGAAGGCCCTTACGCCATACAAAGAATCGTCCGAAAGCAAGTACCTATTATCTAGTAAATATGGACGGAAAGACACTCAAGCCGCCCATTCCATGCCGAACATCTACGACGCTACTACTATCAAGAAATTCTCAGAGTCGCTCTCTTAAAAATTCACTAATAAAGCTCAAGTCTTTTTTTCTATTAAGATGCGTGAAATTCCCATCCTATTAAGATGCAAAGGAAATTCCCATCCTAGTAAGATGCGGTGAAATTCCCATCCTACTAAGATGCGGTGAAATTCCCATTCTTGGAAGACGAAGTCGGAATTATCCTCAGAGGGATAGAACGACAACTCTTATCCAAAAAGCAAGGCAAAAATCCCGATCGAAATATGAGGCAACAATCTCATTTATGAAGACGAAGTACCTCATTCAACAACTTAAAGTCCCGCTGATTGGACTAAGGACTCGTGATTTAAGCATCTTACAAAGCCAAAGGAAGAGGGAAGAAAGAAGAAGTTTACAAAAGACTTCGAAAATACTTCTCAAATGAATTTCTTATATGGTTAAGGATAACCATCACTGAAATAAAACTTCATCAAAATAAAGGTTTATGCTTTCATTCATATGAATAAAAATTACATTCCAAGTGATTGAGAATTTACAAGAACATTCATAAAAGAAAAACATCCTAAGAGCTAGGGCCCTCGTGTATGCACCACCGCTTCCTCAAGGAGCTTGGGTAGAAGGTTCAAGGAGTGTGGGATGTACCAAAGGAAGCAGATGTGAGCCTCCTGGGTCTTGATGACTTGTTGCTCTTTGAGTCTGTGAAATTTCTTCAAGACTCCAAAAATTTCATAGACAAAACCTCCTTAGGAGGAATATGATGGCCCACTTGTTGCACCACGTAATATATACGAAAGTGGCCCCATCTTTTAACTTTCGCTCTAAGCCGCAAGTAACCTCCTTCTCTAAATTGTCCGGCTGCTCCATTAAATCCTTAATTTCTCATGAAGTCGGACTTAGGAGCTTTCAAACGGAAGCCAAATCAGCTTTAAGTGTATCACGCCCCTTATTTCCGCCAACTCGCCTTGAAAAGCGTAAGCTCAGCAGCCTTCAGCTTTAGATCCCATCGAACGGCGGCTCGCTTCTCCTGAGTAGATTGGAGTTCCTTCTTCAACCTGCTGGATTCATCTTGTAACCCTTTGATATCCCTCCTCAGCCGTAAGAGAACCTTTGGAAATAGATAGCCGAGCCGCTAGATCGCTCTTTTCTCCTTCTCCGTATGTATAGTTGTCAAGTAGCTCGCCGCTTTGTCTCGGCCAAGGGCCCGGATAGCGCCATGTCGCTTTCTTCTCCTTCTCTTCCAAGGCCGCCACCCTAGAGCTCAACTGAAATATATTCCGCCTCTATTCATTTCCATCTTGGCCAAATCTTCTTGGCAAAGAGCACTAACCCGATCCTACCTATCATGCGGTCTACTTAAATAACAAAACGCTTCATAAAAATATACCAAATTTAGAAATAAAGGGAAATATGAGAACAACCCTTACCAAAGATGGCCGAACGGAATAATTGGTAAGTGGCCTCTTCCCCGCCAAAATCTGAGTTTTGTAGAGAGCCGCCGGGCCGCATGGCCATTAAAACATCCTTACGGACTTGACATCACGAAAAGGAGTATCCTCGTAAGGTAATCGCTTCGCTTAGTAGCGCATCCCTTTAAAACGGAATCCACCACTCTTAATTTATCCACGAAGGCCGCTTCTCCTAGCTCTACCGCAAAATAAAACCTAAGTTAAAAGTTCTAAGCTGAAACATACCTATAGAAAATAGAAATTCTCACCTCTCATGAGAAGGATGTCCTCCTACGGCCGGAAGAAGGACCCTCGGAAATTGGGGACAACGCCGGGCTGGATTTCCCCACTAGTTCTTCTACACCCGACCCGATACGCCCTCGGAATTCTTTCTCTTGGTCCTCCTCTCCCCGTGAGGACCCCGTGACCGGGGTCATTCTTAACCCCTCTTTGGAAGAGCCCGCTCTTTTCTCTTCCTCTTCTTTCTTTCCTCCTTGGAGGTATCAGCCCCTTGGCCAAGTACCACCTCCTTCTTCTTCCGCAAGGAGGCAAAGACGGGTGAACCAGCCTAAAGAGGCCAAAAGACCCTTTAACATAGCTTCAGTCCTCGCCCTCCATCGGATTTTCTACAAAACAAATATCAAAAATTAGATAATCAGAAGTTAAAAATCAGACTAGTAAGGTACACTAATAATTCCTACCGACGGACACTATTAAACGACATTTAACAAGGTTTTCCTTTGTCAAGAACTCATCCATGTATACTTTGGATAACCCTGTCATTGACTTAAGAAGACCCACCTCTTCACCCGTCATTTCCTCACAAGCGTTGTCCGTTCGGGGAACCTCCCACTTTGTTCGGACATCCCACTCGGACTTACTTTTGACAAAGAAAAATTTGTTCTTCCATCGCTTAATGGAAGAAGGAACCTTCCATAAAAATTTCCTCCCAGGACGAGCCGAGAAGTAATACCAATCGGTATTAGACTCTAGACATAGACTAAAAAGCATACGGAACCAACAGACGGTCGGATTTATTCCGTAATGCTTGAAAACAATAACAAAGCCGTTCAGTAGTCTCCAAGAATTCGGGGCCAACTGTGAAGGACACAAATGATACTCCTCTAGTACTGCCTTAGCAAAATCAGAAAAAGGGAGTCTAAGGCCACCTAATAGCTCATCTTGATAGATGGCTATCTCCCCTTCCCTGGGAGAACTTGCCCTCTCCCCAGGACAAGGAACCCTAACCTCAAACAAAGGAGAGATTTATCTCATATTTAGTTACCGTGCTATCTACCTCCGGACCAGCCCAAGAAGACTTATGAATGTATCGGACCCCTACCCAAGGTTCTAGAGGCAGGATGAACCCACAACCCCCGAATCGAACGCTTCCAAGTTCACCCGGATCGCTGAATCACAAATGTAAACCGAGGGTTGGACCTAAAAGGGAATCGAGGGCTCATGAGAAGAACTAGAGGAAGAAGAAGTAGTGCTAGCCATTACCTTAGAGGAGGAAAAAGATAAGAAAAAAAGCACTAAACCAGAGCTCGCCGGAGAAGAGGAAATCTGGAGAAGAGAACTTGATTTTCGAAGCAATCTTTCGCTGCCTGTACGGTTCCCCTTATATACAAAGGCAATGAATCCGTGGCCGTTAGATCTTAGGGTTGTGTTCCGACCAACCCTTGAACCAAAGGCCCATAAATTTGAACCGCTCAAACAACCATCATACACCTCCTCAAACAATTCAAAATTCGCCCACGCCAAGAATACCAAGCGCCACCGCACACATGGAAAATCACGCCCCATCGCCCATCATAACGCTGACAAAATGCACACGCCAGCGCATGTCGCGCCACTATCCCCTTTAAATGCTAAATAGTAGAGGAGACACGGCCGCCTTAGGGAACAAGAAGCTGCTATATGGAAGGTAGAGCCAGACGCATGGAAGGCAGAGCCTGCATCAGCACAAAGACAAAGCGCACACTCCAACATAGGATCATCAACAAAGGCCATAAAATGCCAAAGGACTTAAAAACAAAACGACAAAACGCCATTTATTCAAATTACACACGACGGAAGTAAATAAAGTTTATATAACAAACCCTAAAACATATTTCCGAACGGATTATCCTAACTATATTTCCGAACGGATTATCCTAACTAAACGTCCGCGGACCCGTCCGAAGGTACGCTCGGATAAGACTCGGAGGAGATACACGGGCTTCCGCAGCCGTCGCTATCCTCGTTGCCACTAGGGAAGCTTGGTTCGGCACGAGGACGGAGGTGGGGACCCACCTCTCTACGGCAGGAGTCATCTCCGAACATCTCAACCTCGAAGCGCATACCCCCTGCATAAGTAAAAACTAAAAGGTCTCCCGCCTCCACACCATGATCAACATGAAAAGCTTCCCACCCCGCGTCTATGCTCATTTCACCTACCCCCTCACAATCAAAGAAAATAGACGGCCAAACACACCATTTGGACTTACCAAGTGGATTACCCCACCCTTAATTCATAGGTGCTCATAAAAAGAATCGAATTCGCAAATGGCGTAGAGCATTGAGAAAAGTGAAAAACTTGTAAAAAGACAAGCTACCGAGCCATGATACAAAAATACAAGGGTGCAAAAGTTTTCTGGTCAAAACACCCTATCCATACAAGCCCTTAAATAGGAGAGCCCATCGACACTATAGGCGAGAATTCCGGAACCAAAATCTACCTCGATAACAGCGAGAAGATAACACAGTAAACGTCGGTCGCCTATTAAAACATGTGTCCTTTAGGTACAAGCGACCGTACACAGAGCCTACGCCTACATAGACATGCCGACTAAGAATGATACTTGTTCTCGAACCAAGCTTAAACGCGGCGCTTAGCTCACCCTCACTTAGATTTTTCAACAAGTACACTAGGGAGGGACTAGTGTTACGGATATATTTGGTGAAGACAGTGTCGCTATCTATTTGGTGAAGACAGTGTCGTTAAGCTAAAGGACCACTTGTTCCTTTGGCTACATGGCAAAGATCACCATCTTTGCACAATTCCCTCGCAAGAATAGCGTAAGGACTCAATCCTGCTTGAACAAGTCCGGCCGGAATTGTAACAACCCTCTCATAAAGGGCGAGGGTAGAAAGAAAGAGATAGAGAAACATCTAACGCCTCTACAAAGTGAGTGGGCCTTATCCACTTGCTACAAAGGGGCGTGGATATTTTCCTACCGCCTTCCTACCGCCTTCCTACCGCCTTAAGAGATATTTACCTAACTCACCGCCTTACTCCACCGCCTTTCCTGAACCGCCTCTAAGGTGCTATAAAAGGAGAGCGCTAATAGAAGAAAGGGGATCCGAAAAAAACTCATCACACAAAAAACTGCCTAAAACTACCTAAAACTAAGATTCTCTATTCAAGTTTTCTGACTTAAGCATCAGAGCTGAATCCGGGCAGAAAGGCCCAATTCCGATCACCGTCCTCTCCTTTTTTACAGGCTCGCTGATGAGTAATTCCAGTAATTCCGAGCGGAGTTTTTATGATGCTCTTCGCACTCCTCGCTCAGAGGCAGTAAAGCGTCCCACATCAACTATAAATTCTAACCGCTGGTCGAGAGTCGAGACCGCATCACGCAGGCAACAAAGGATCAAACGCGGACGTGGACCAGTTTTTGGCATCAACATAGTCCTAGGAGTCTACCACAAGCAAGTCAAGGTACGACCCCTAATACAGAAACCCTCGGGCTCTGTAGTGAGTTCTAAGAGAACTCTAAGTTTACTCCCGGCCAGTATGTCCAACTTTTGGATATAGATACGACCTAGATGGTCGTTTGACCCTCCGGTCACAGGTCGGTAGGACTACCTCTCCTACGTGTTAACACTGCCACATACCATGCCCACCGGATAAGACCTCCGTGAGATTTGCTTCTCCGGTAAGGCCGTGGGGTCACGCCCCCTGAATATCCCTAAAGTGGAGCTTCCCTAGCTCCACTGAGTCCGGGCAGTAGAACATAGCAAACAGGGACACCAACGTCCCGAAAACAAGCATACATGCTTAACAGGATTCAAAAAAAAAACAGGTATGAATAGCATGTATGGCTTCAGCAGTGCATGTAACAAGAATACATAGCAAGTCCAAGAAATCCCGTTACCGGGCGGAAACTAGGCAAGTGAACTTACCTCTGGAGAGACTAAATGTCTTCCTGGACTCCTTTGAAATGCCTTACGTCTCCCCCGAGAGTATCTGGCATACATAGACTCCTATTAGAGTCAAGTTTTCTACAAGCTTCTATTTTCACATGCATGTCCTACGTACTTGTTGGGCTTAAGCCCACTAACGGGTCCTAGGGACCATCTCTCGAGTTACCGGCCCTTATTCCCGTTTCAATGTCCTTAGTTGATTTTTTTTTTTTTGGTCACTTGGCAACCTTTTGACTCTAAGGTTTTAGGCTCCACCTTGTTTAGGGTTTATTAGTCCTTTTTGTATTTATTTAGCTTCCTTACTAAATAATTTTCCATAATTACTCTCGAATTACCTTGGTTCAATTATCCACTAAATTGTTCTATAAAACAATTTTTGTTTTGCCACACTAACTGAGTTTTCAAAAACAAATATTTAGAACTATACTAACAATTAATCAGGATAATTGTCACATGCCATACAGTTCTTTATATTTATTTAATTAATTGTCAACTAGAACAAGTAGTTGTCACACTGTAACAATTTTTCAGTTTAATCATCTCGATTAGTCCAGTTAATATTTTAAACTATACTATGCTATAGTTTACCCTCAATTAACTGTCACACTACTAGAGTTCATTTTGTCACATTACCATGCTTCAAAACAATAAATCAATTATGTACCATAGTTTCTAAAATATTGTCACACCATCATAGTCAATATTAACTATTTGTCACACTAAGTTAACAAATATTTAGTTAATTTTTAATCAAACATAACTAAAATCTTTCGAGGTTTTAACTTCAATTAATATGTAACACTACCTAAGTTAAAAAAATTCATCAATCTTTAACTAATTAATAAATATTATTTATTTATATATATTTTTTTTAATATTCTCCTCTCTTCTTCTTCGTTTCCCTCCACTCGACTGAGCTCACCGTTAACCCCGACGACGAGCACGCGGTCGTCCGGAGAACCGGCCAACTCTGGTTCCTGCCCAGTAATGGCAAAACCCGAGCCTGTCAACCACTGGATTGGTTGATGGCCAGCTCCACCACTTTGGTTGGAGTTCTTTGGCCTCGGCCAGGCTCCCTCTCCACTGGTGAACTCGTACCGACGCCGGAATGCATTCGCTTCATACTGTAATAGCTTTACGGAGGTGTAGGAGACTTACCGAGAGGTCAGTGATGTCCCAGGGCACGAGTGGAGGTTTCCCCGTTGTGCGGTGGTGGCTGCTATCTTTTCCGGTGAGCGAGCAGCGCGGTTCTCCTCCGTCTTTCGTCCTCCTTTCCTCCCAGGACTATGGTGCCGACCTTCGGGATCTGCCAAGTACAGCCTCCAGCTCCCTTTTCTTTCTCTTCACCGTTCGCCGGCGCCGGAAGTAGAGACTCCCCTTCCTCTGTTCTCCTTCCTTCTTCCCTGACCACAACAAGAAAGCAACGCTGCCCTTTATATAGACCAAGGTAGACCAAACGACAGCAACGCTTGCGGCCAGCTCCTCAGGTAACGGTCGTCCGTTGAGTGCATAATGTACCGAAGAAGGTACCGGACGCTGGAGGCGCTTCATGCACCGGCGGGGGAGGGTGCCTCGTGATCCGTCTTTGTGATCGGACGACCACGATTTGCGAGAATACAATGAATGGCTTAGATAAATTCCTAGGACCTTAAATCCAACATTCTTAAGATCAACGGCCTAAATTTATCGCGGCTTCGACGGCCAGATCTTCTCTCTCGGCCTCGCATCCATAAACACAAATCAGATGGACGCTTCATTTTGCGCCACGTGGCTCAAGAGAACTCTCAACACTGCCTCGCGATAGCTACTAGCTTGATGGATTTAATCTTCGTCCGACATGTGGCTCATTATGAACCGTTATAATGCTTCGAGATCTGCTACGATCTGAGATCTTTTAATCTCAGCCGTTCATACTCTCTTTATAGAGTTTTCTCGTGGAAGATTTACCAGAGGTCCCTAACACTTCTGAAATTTCGTACAGGTCCAAGACTGTGAGAGGGAACACTTATCTTTTAGTCCCCGATACTTTTTAAAATTACATTTCAGTCCCTCTATTTCCCCCATAAACCCCCTTTTTTTTAACTTAATTTTTCTCCCATTAAACTCCTTAGGAAGACTTCCTCTAATATTTCAAAAAACTTTAATCGACTTTAAGAGGAATTTTATAGACACTTTCATTCCCATAAAATCCTTGGATTTTACAAGGTTTCCGAGCTGGAGGTGGGGAATTTCCGTTGGGATGATCTACTCGTCTAGCTGATCCCAGCTCTTCTGAAGGCTCTAAGGGATCATTGCATGTGGATCCCAAAGAGGGGATCCTGGTTAGTGATCCCAAAGTGGCCGCTTCTACAATCAAGTCAGTTTTGCCTGGAGAAATTGAATCCATACTTGACCGCTTCACGCGGCATGATCTAGCCGAGCTTCTCCGTCTCCAAGGGCTTTCTGTAAGCGTCTCTTTCTCTTGAGTTTGTTTATAGCTTATACCGATTCTCATCTTACGGTGTGCTTGCAGAATCTATTTCTTAGCTATCGAGCTGCTAGCATCTTGGAGGAGGAGGAGGAGAACCGGATGTCCTTACTCACTGAGTATGTCCGGAAGAGTAGAGACTTGGAAGCAGAAGTCGCCCGATTGAATGCGGAATTGAAGAAGAGTTCCGTGGAGAAGGATTCAGCCCTGGTCGAGAAGAGTAAACTAGATGTCAAAATGATTAGCTAACGAGAAGGCCCAGAGACATTTGGAGAAGAAACTTAAGGCTAAGGAGAAGATCTCATCTTTGGAGAAGGAAATCTCTGTTCTGACGGCAAGCAATTCTGAACTGCTCAAGGATAAGGAGACTGTCGAAATCAATTGTTCCTTTGTCGAGAGGAAATTTTCAAAGGCTAAGGAAGAAGCTGAAGTCCTATCTTCGGAAATGTCTTCTATGCGCACAATTGCTGAGATCCTGGAGAAAGAAAATGGCGAGCTCCTCGTGCAGTTAAAGGAGAGCGGATCTTCACTAACGGCTGTTACTTTGGAAAGAGATGCTTTGAGAAGAGATCATGAGAGCATCTCGAGCGAACTAGAAGCATGTCGGAAATCGCTATCTAAAAGCGAGAACAAAGTGAAAGAATTGGAGGCGGCTTGCTCTGAGGCTTCTCAAGTGAATGAATCCGCTCTTGAAGAGGCTCGTGATGAAGGGAGGGAGGAAAGCTTCCCTGTCTTGAAGGAATTCGTTTTGAAGTTCCCCAAGGCTGACTTCGCCAACTTAACTTATATTGGGGTCTTGGAAATTCTTGCTGGTGGTGCGGATGGTGTTGATGGTGGAACTGAGGCCCTGGGAGAGTCGGGATGAGATGAAGCTGTTCCTGATATTGCTGAGAAGCTCGGTGTGAGTGGAGATGTCACCACAGCTCCCTCGGAAGACAACTAGAAGTTCGGCTTCTGATGTTTCTGGTCTACCTTGTACTTTACTTTTCTTGATAATATGTAGCTTTGATCGTTTCCCCTGTTACAAATGGCAACGTTATTTCGATAAATGAAATTTATCTTTACCTGTGTATGGAACAGATTTTGAGTTCCTTGTCACTATTCCGCGCTTCTAAACTTTCTGTCCTCCTTATGTGCCAGCAATTGAGTTCTTTGTTGTGTGTTCTCACTCAAGATGATTGGAGCCTAGACCCGTTATCATCTTGTTTGGAGAATTGTGTAGGAGTTCCTCGATTTTGAATTCCGAGGTCCTTCAAGAGGAGTTTGGATTTAGAGAGTTGGTTGCTGAGGGGCTCTTTGATGGAGTGGCGCTTTCATGGAATTGTCCTCATAGGCTAGTTGCTATCATATCACAACTCGAGCCTAGACCCGCTGCTGTGTGTAGCAGTTAAGCACTTTTGTTAGGATTTTCCAGGTTGCTCGTTATTTTTGTCACAGCTCGAGCCTTGACCAGCTGCTGTGTTTCTTAGCAAGTCCCCTTCTCTAAAGCGTTAGTTGGAGCTCCTTTAGGTTATGCTATGACTCGAGCCTTGGCCCGCTGTCTAGCTTTAAGTAGAATTCGTGAGCTTTGAGCTGTTTGTCTCTACTTCATGGGTGTTTGTTGACAAAGGCTTGGGCATATTGTAGAACAGAGAGCTTTATTGATAGTACTTCCTAAGATGTTCGGAATTGTAAGGGGGTTTGAGCTTTTTTCTGTCCATCTTGGAGAGCCAATAAGTGACAGGCTTTACAATCTCCGTTACAACATAAGGGCCTTCCCAATTAGGGGTAAGCTTCCCTGTTCTACTTTTGTTGCCTTCAAAAATATTCTTCCTCAAGATCAGATCTCCTACTTGAAATGTCACCTCTTTCGCCTTGGCATCATAGTGACATTTGACCCTCTGGCGGTATGCAGTAACTCGGAGGGCTGCTTCATCCCTTTTCTCTTCCAATAAATCAAGCTCAACTCGAAGTACTTCTTCATTACTTTTTGGATCAAAGGCCTGGATCCGTGGAGTTGGGACTTCAATTTCAGCTGGGAGAATAGCTTCTACTCCAAACGTGAGGGCAAACAGAGTTTCTCTTGTAGGAGTTCAGCAAGTAGTTCGGTACGCCCATAGTGCTCTTGGTACCTCATCTACCCAATTGGATTGATTTCGGAGTACTCTAGTCTTGAGGCTGTGAAGCAAGGTCCTATTCGTCACTTCCACCTGCCCGTTTGCTTGGGGGTGAGTGACTGAAGTAAGCCTGTGTTCAATTCTGAGCTCCTCACAGAAGTTTTTGAATGTTGCGTTGGCAAACTGTCTTCCGTTGTCTTTAATGAAAGCTACTAGGACTCCGAATCGACAGATTACCGATTTTCATAGGAATTTTCGGCACACCTTCTCAGTGATTGATGGGGTGGATTCCGCAAGTATACGGGTCATGGTCAAGTAATAAAGTGGATTATGGGAAGTCGGATGTCGAACCACAGGGAATAGATATTGCTAAGTGTAAACCAAGCTTTAATAACCTAGTCTAAATGGTAAATTGGGGGGTTTTGGTTTTCAAAACTAAAGAACTAAAAAGGTTGAAAGTAAGAACTGAAAATCGAGAGTTGATTGGGGTAAATCAATAGCAAAAGAGGATACTTGGGCATGAATCCCTTTTGGATTTCAATTCTTTAGATAAACAATGATATTTATGAATCAAAGTTGGTAGTTCTTGTGCCAAGAATTCCTAAATTATATCCAATCCCTCTTCCAAGGTGATTGGATAACTAATCTCCTAGGATTGTCTTAAGATCAAGGGAATTCAAATCTTGGAAGGATTATGGGGGTGAAGTAGTTTGAATGATTGGATTCAAGCTTCTAGTACCCGATTCCTCGATGTACTCATAATACTTTCTAATGAAGTAGGTTCCTAATACAAGGAGGCGTCCGCTCTAACCCTTGTATGCACTCAAGTAATTTCTAATAATGAAATCACAATCAATACGAAACATTCATTAGACATTCAAGAACAAACCAACAAATCCTCATAACCATTCATTGCCAATTAATGCATAATCCAAAAGTTCATCATACCTAAGTACAAATAGATTAGTTCCCCATCAATGGGGAACTCAAACCAAAATGGAAAAGTTTACAAACTAATGAAAAGGTAATAGAGAACACCATTACCTCCAAGATTGCAGCTCCAATGGTTATCTATTCTCAAGATTTGGGGGAGATGACCCCCAAACCCTAATCTCTCTCTCTTTGGCTTTTCTCCCCAGCCAACCTCCCTCTAAACTCTCCTACTTAACTATTTATACCCATGTATTAGGGTTTCACTTAAGAAATTACAACATTGCCCTTGATTGGGCTAGTGGAATTGCAAAGGTTACTGAAGCGGCACATTCATCACTGCTCACCAGTTGCTCAACGGCAGCTTCAATGGGCGGTTCATCGAACCATTCAAATCACAAAGTTGCTCAATCTAGATTCAACTGGCGGTTCATCAGTCGGTTAAGCTCACATGGTTGCTCTGAACGGGAAGTTGGACGGTCGTTCACAAGGCCGTTCATCTCCTTGGGTGTCTGCTCCTATGCCCAGGTGTGAATGGCCGTTCACTAGGCCGTTTAAGCCCTGTTTTCTTTAAAATGTCTTCGTTTGTCCTTCGTTTTGTTGATAAATGCTTCCTCTACGTCGGGGTTGCTTATATATGCAGTGTTTACAAAATATGAAGCATTTTAAGTACCAGTAGGCTATAAATCAATGCATTTGATATGAAAAATGTGTATAAGTGATAAGTAAATATGCTCATTTGAACACTTATCAGTGATGGAGGAGAGGGGTTTAGCTTCTACCCACTTGGTGATAATCAATAGCCACATTCAAGAATTTCATCTGCCGAGCCACTTTCGGAAATGGACCAAGGAGATCTACCCCCAAAGTGCAAATGGCCTGGTACTTATAATAGGGGTGAGTTGTGAAGCTGGGCATCGCTGGATATTGGAGTAACGCTGACATGCATCGTATTTCTGGACAAACGCTTTAGCATTTTTCAGCAAAGTGGGCCAATAGTAGCCTTGCTTGAGAATTTTATGGCATAGTACTTTCCCACCTAAGTGGTCTCCAGCAATACCTTCATGAATCTCTTGAAGGACATAATTTGCTTCACTTGGGCGCAGACATCTCAATAATGGAAGAGTAAGAGACCTCTTGTAAAGGCGCCCATCCAGAATGGTGAAGCGGTTGGCTCTAACTTTAATCTGGCGTGCCAGCTTGGGGTCAGATGGTAGAGATCTATCTCGGAAGTAATTCAAGATTGGATCAATCCAACACGGCTCCTCAGCTACCTCGAACAACTCCTCCTCAGGTCGACAGTCAATTGTCTTAGCTGGCAAGTATTGGACATTGAGGGGCCGTGTTACCTCACCCTTGGAAGAAGCGAGCTTTGAGAGGAGGTCAGCTTCTTGATTCTTTGCCCTTGGGATCTTTTTAATGGAAAGCTTCTGAAAACTAGTAGCCAACTTTTGCACCAAAGCTTTATATTTCACCATATTTTCTTTTGCCTCAAATTCTTCGCTCATGTGATCAACAACTAGTTGGGAATCCGTATTAGCTAACAGATTCTGAACGCCAAGGCCCGTGGCCAGTTGTAAGCCTGCAATCATGGCTTCATACTCAGCTTCATTGTTTGTTGCTTTGAACCCAAACTTCAAGATTGCCGAGGTGCTCCAACCAGAAGGTGATTGTAGCACTATGCCAGCTCCGAAACTCTCGGCATTTGTTGAACCATCAGTATGCAAAATCCATTGTGTTAGAGAGGGAGAACATGACCCAGGTAATTCTATGGAAGGATATTAGCTAGGATCCGTAATCGTGAGCTCAGCAATGAAGTCGGCCAGGACCTGGGCTTTGATGGCCGCGCGAGACTCATATGTGATGTCATACTCTCCAAGCTCGATAACCCACTTCGTCAATCGTCCAGAGGCATCTAGACGGTGGAGGATTTGCTTTAAGGGCTGATCTGTTAGCACTCTAATCTTGTGTGATTGGAAGTAAGGATGAAGTTTCCGAGCTGCCGTAACCAAGGCGTATGCCAACTTCTCAAGAGGATGATACCTAGACTCGGTATCGGTGAGAACCTTACTTGTATAGTAAATAGGTTTCTGAATTCCGTCCTCCTCCTTGGTAAGAATTGAGCTTACTACCAAGTCTGAAACCGCCAGGTAAATGCCGAGTTCCTCTCCTGGCTTAGGCTTGGAAAGAAAAGTAGGTGATTGCAAGTATTCTTTCAGCCGTGTGAGGGCCTTTTCACATTCTTCTGTCCACTCTAATTTTGGAGCCTTTCGGAGTGCTCTGAAGAATGGAAGATTCTTCTCCCCTGATCTCGAAATAAATCTCCCAATGGCTGCAAGTTTTCCATTGAGACTTTGTATCTCTTTAATGGTTCTTGGAGACCTCGTCTCTAGAATAGCTCGGATCTGTTCCGGGTTGGCCTCAATCCCTCTATCCGTGAGCATAAAACCCAAGAACTTGCCTGAGCGGACACCAAATGCACATTTGGTTGGGTTGAGACTCATTCCATGAGCTCTAAGTGTCTCAAATGTTTCTCGGAGGTCGGCAGCGTGACGTTCTGCGCTCGTACTCTTCACAAGGATGTTATCAACATAGGCTTCAACATTCCTCCCTATCTGCTTCCTCAAAACTTTATTTACCAGCCTTTGGAAGGTAGCACCTGCATTCTTCAAACCAAATGGCATCACCTTGTAACAATATGTTCCACGGGAGGTAATGAAGGCTGTTTTTTCTTCATCTTTTTTACCCATTTTGACTTGGTTATAACCAAAGTATGCATCTAGGAAGCTGAGCATCTCATACCCTGAAGTGGAATCTACCAGATTATCTATCATAGGCAGGGGGTAGCAATCCTTGGGGCAAGCTTTATTTAGGTCTGTAAAGTCCACACACATACGCCATTTTCCATTGGCTTTCTTTACAAGGACAACATTGGAGAGCCATTCGGGGTATTGGACCTCCCGAATGAACCCCGCCTTGAGCAACTTGCCGACCTCCTCTTCGGTAGCTTCAAGCCTGTCAGCAGCATAATTCCTTCTCTTCTGTATTACTGGCTTGACAGCTGGATCAGCATTCAAATGATGTTCCATCACCTCCCGTGGTACTCCCGGCATCTCTTCGGCTGTCCATGCAAAGACATCCGAGTTGGTCTTGATCAATTCAAGGAGTTGCTTCTGCTGATCATCACCGAGCCCTACCCCAAGTTGCACAGTCCGCTCTGGCACGGCCTCGTCAAGTAACAAGATGGTGAGCTCCTCGACTGGGGTAGGTCTGCGAGCTTCCCTCTTCTCATCTTCCTGCTGAAAGTCTTCTATAGTGAGAGACTCAGAGGTTTTGCTTGATTCTCCAAGTTGCCTCTTCAAGGTGGCGACGTAACACTGCCTTGAGGAGGGCTGATCACCCTTCACTTCTCCACAGCCATGATCTGTCTGGAACTTCAGTTTCAGGTGATAGGTTGAAGGAACAACTCCCAGCTTGTTGAGAGAAGGTCTTCCCATAATAGCATTGTAGCTCGAGGGATGACGTACCACCAGAAAGTTGATTGGAGCTGAAACAGTTCTTGGGGGAGTACCAAGAGTTACAAGGAGAGTGATAATACCTTCCGGGTAGACTGGATCTCCAGTGAATCCAGCCAAGGGAGGCTTGCATGGCTTAAGGTTCTCCGCTCCAATCTTCATCCTCTCGAAGACATCCCAGAAGAGTATGTCTGCCGAGCTCCCAGTATCGACCAACACCCTATGCATCCTGATGATCCCAATGTCAAGGACCACTACGAGGGCATCGTCTTGTGGCTGGCATATCCCCTTTAGATCTTCCTCTGTGAACTCTATTGGGAGAGAAGTTCGACTTCTCTTCTGTGGGGCAAGTTCTTGCATGGTGCCCACCATACGGGCATAACTTCTCCGAGAGGAAGAAGTTTCTCCTTCATACCCTGGTCCTCCCGCAATGACACTGAGATCTATCTTCTTCAAAGGAGGGGGGGGGGTTCCTCTATCTTGGTAGGTTCTTGTTTGAGTAACTGGCCAAGTTTCCCCTCCTTGACGAGATCCTCTATCGCGTCTTTAAGATGGACTCAATTTTCTGTAGTATGACCTCGCACCTTGTGATAAATGCAGAACTTGCCGCTCTTCTTCGCTGAGGAGGTCTCTTTAATAGGTTCCGGTTGTTTGAGGATCTTCTTGTCTTGAATCTGCATCATTATATGCTCCCTGGAAGCATTCAAGGGGGTGTAGTTATCATACCTGGCGCGAATGCGGGGTCTGTTTGGGTCCCGAGCGCCTCGGTCATCAGAGCGAGGAGGTCGGTAACGGGCTTGCTCTGCTTCCCTCCGTGGTGCCCGTTCGCCTCTTCTATTCTCCTCTCTGCGGAACTCCTCCGCCCGCTGGAGGGCCTGTTCCTTCCTCCCTGCCTTGAACTCATCTGAGGCTATATACTTCTGAGCTCTGCTCATCACTTCAGACAGGTCCCTCGGAACATCTCGAGTCAACGAGTCAAGAAATGGGCATTCCCGCAGCCCATCCAGTACAGCTCCAACCACCATGATAGAATCGAGATCAGACATTCCATGTGTCTCTTCATTGAACCTGTCGAGGTAATTCCTGAGAGATTCTCCCTCTCTCTGTTTGCATCTCAGCAACATAACAGGATTTCTCTTATGCCGTCTGCAATTAGCAAAACGGCGAAGGAACAAGTCTGTGAGCTGGTCGAAGTAGGCTATGTTGCCTTCAGATAGACTTCGAAACCGATTAAATGCAGCGGTTCCAGACAACGTCTTCGAGAAACCGCGGCAGAGGACCACCTCGGAAGTGCTATTCACCGTCATCTCGGAGCAATACCGCTCCACATGCTCATATGGATCCGAGGTACCATCATAGTACCTGATATTTGGAGGAATGTACTTGTCCGGGAAAGGGGCTTCCCAGAAGGCCTTGATGAAAGGAGAGCGGAAAAGTGGCACATTTCGCAAGACACGCTCTCTCTCAGAGAGACGTGCCCGACGTGCTTTCTCAGGCTCCTGGTGATGTACTGGAGAATGGTGTCTCGACCACTGCCTCCGAGAAGATATGTCGCGGGGAGAATGACTCCTAGAGCGGCGACATGGAGGCGTGTAGCGCCTCGGAGGAGAGTACCTCGGAGAATGATGTCGTGCTTCATAATGGAGCGGTGATCGAGGCCTTTGTGAGTGAAAACGGGGAGAATTGTGTACCTGGTGGGATTGCCGAGGAGGTGATCTCGAGTAAGATCGGTGTCTTCTCTCCCGTACTCCAACTGAATGATGACGGTGGTCAGCTCTCCTCTGACGGGGGGGATCAGAGCTCTCTGATGATGATGCCAGGCTCCCCCGTCGCCTGGGAGAACGCCTAGGAGAACGTTCTTGGCGAGCTGGTGAGAGCGCAGATGGGCGTTCTGGGCTCGCGGGAGGTGGAGGTGCTGGTGGTGGCACGGTGGCCTGTGAGACATGGCGTTCAACCGCCATGATTGTGGTGGTGAGCGCTGCCAATTGCCTCTCCATGGCATGAAATCGCTCTTCCGGAAGGACTACTAGATTCGACTGACCTGGCGGGACTTCAGTGGTGGAGGTGGGTACTCCATTGAGGGCTGGGGTATTCATCTCTCCCGCCATGGATGTTGCTGGAGCTGGAATCCTCTATTTTGGAGTCTGATTCCGCCTCGATCTCCTAGTTGCAGGCATGGCTTCTTGCTCCTTCCCCACGGACGGCGCCAAAAATATTAGTTCGAAATTTGGATCAAAACCCAATTTCAAACAACATTTTGAATTTGTATTTGAGGTGGGAAGAAGAAGAATCAGAAGATCAAAGAGAAAAACTCAAAAAGCAAAGAACACCAGGCGATTAACTTGGAAAACCCCAAAATGGGAAAAAACCACGGTCCTCACTGATGGAGGGGAAATCCACTAGCTCTCCTTCAAAGATACAAAGCAAAACTCTATTGATGAGCTCTAGAAAGAGAAGACGGAGGTAGAGGAGAAGGAGAAGATGATTCCAGTCGCCAGAGAGCGCAGGCTTCACGATCGAGAGATGAATTGCCCTTCAACCGTGGGATATTTATAGGGTGCAGATCGGGTCAAGCTTGGAGATCAAGTCACTGAATAGGAGCACGTGGGAGCTAGCTCAAAGACGCTTAGCCAAAGAAATCCATTTCAAAGATGCTTCTAGATGCTTCTAGACTCCAGGCTGGCATCATAACCGTCTAACTGTCTCGTAACCGCCTAACCGCCTCGTAACTGTCTAACCGTTCTGCTAACTGTCTAACTAACTGGGCTTCTAGAAGACTCTAGAAAAGGTTCTTACATGGGAGGTCGCGGGAAGAGGGGCTGCAGTGGAAGTAACTTGTCTCCACGAAAGGTACCAAGGTGCTCTGGGAGGAAGTCTCCACGAGAGGTCTGAGAGGTGCTCACGAGGAGGAGCTCGGCATTGGAAGCGTTTTCCGAGGTGGAGGAGCTCGGCCACACATAGGAATCAAGATCAAGCAGGGTGCTTCGGAGACTGTCACGTGGCGCGCACGTGCTTGGTCATTTGGGTGCCACGTGTCCCAATTTATACCCACCCTATCATATATATATATAATAAATAAAATAAAATTAAGAAAATAATATTTAAATTTTTCTATGGATTTTTTCTATAATTATTTATTTTCTAAAATAATATTTTATATACTTCAAAATTTTAAAAGTCGTGAAGCTCTCAAATTTTTATTAATTTTAAATTATTATAAAATTTAATATTAGTTAAAAACCACTAATGGATTGTAGAATTAGTCATAAAAATCTAATAAGTTGTACAATATATATTGATTTTTAATTTTATTCGTACCATCTTTGTTATATTTGCTTTGATGATGCTCTCATTTTATTTATAACAAAGTTCTTTTAAGTTCATTTTATTATTTTTATTTATAACAATTATGGCCTTTAATGAACAGGTAGAATCCATGTTTTGAATGAAGTAATCATTTTATTTTGCTTTCAGACCCTTTGCATTTCTGGTTCATTTTTCTAATGAATTTCCCATGTAGAAGAGCTGAGCAATATTGGAGAAAAAGAAATGTACTTCTACTGCCCAAGAGATAGGAAATACAAGAACAACAAAAGACCAAATAGAGTTAGGCCTTGTTTGGATGGGCTTTTTTTTACCCCAGAAGCGCTTCTAGAGTAAGTTAAGCGCTTCTGGGGCAAAATAACATGTTTATGTTAGGATGGCTTCTTGACGAGAAACTGTAAAAAAAGCTGAAAAACAACTTTTTTCAGAAGCTAGTGATTTGTAGCTTTTGAAAAAAGCTGTTCTGTAGAAGTTGTTTTAAAAAGTGTCAATTACTAAAATACCCCTCTCAAACATTTTCAAAGCTATGTCAATTACCAAAGCACCCTTGATTATTATTATAATTATTTATTTCTATTTATTATTATTATTATAAAACTACTTCTGCATTAACATATCCAAACACAAAAATAACATAAGTGCTTAACTTACTCTGAGAAGCACTTTTTTCAGAAGTCCTTCTATCAAACTTAAAAAAGCACTTATTCAAAAGCTAATCCAAACAAGCCCTTACTAAAGCGTTATTCTGGAAAGCAACATGAACAAACAAACCCATCTACTCTGAGAAATCCAAGTGCATTGGCCTCACAAAATCCTTGGTATTCTACAAAGGCAGAGCTGTCAATGGGATCAAAATCGAGTGGATAATGCATGAGTTCAAGATGCCAATTGATGTAATTTGTTCACCAAACTGTTTTTATGACTACAAGAGCTACAGAACAAAGTGGAAAGACTTCAGCTAAAACGACCATCACTGAAATTCAATATAACGATCCATCACTGGCTTACAAGTTCCCTGAAGTACTTGGTGGAGAAGTTAAGTTTCTAACAGT
The DNA here is from genome assembly GCA_026586065.1 of Dioscorea zingiberensis. Classification (NCBI taxonomy): domain Eukaryota; kingdom Viridiplantae; phylum Streptophyta; class Magnoliopsida; order Dioscoreales; family Dioscoreaceae; genus Dioscorea; species Dioscorea zingiberensis. Next base: position 20,382,450 of record CM048823.1, on the reverse strand, counting down.
ACACAAGTTTTTTTTAAGGCCTACAAACAAGAGATTAATGTCTGAACTGGATTTAAAATTCAAGTTTCATACATAAGCATAAAAGTTAATTGAACACTTCGATGCTTAACCGAAAAAATCCACCCTTAATTTGTAGTCCTGCTGAATACTGGCTTTGTTAGCCAATCGAAGTTGATGCAATCATTTCAAGTAGCCTGAACCAAAGAAATAAGTCAAAGTCATGTTGCAAAAATGCCACAGCTAAAATCTTAAATACTCATACAAAACAATAAATAACCAAGCTATTATAATGCATCATACCAGTAATGGAACACAACCAAACTGCAGAACAAGAAGCTAATATTGCCCTCGAGACCCTCCTCGTTGATTGTCATTGACATAAAAATTCTTCCGCCCAATACATCTTGAGGTCTTTATCTCTCGCCAAGAAAGATATAGCTCTATTTTCATTGGCCATCAACCATTCATATGCCTTGTTGGTCTCACGGCCAGAATAGCCATATGCTTGTAATTTCTTGTACTCATTAACTACCTCTTTTGCAAAGGATAACTTTTCACTATCAAAGGATGTCTTTTCACTAGTGGAATTCATTGTTGCAAAGGCTTCCTTAATTGTGCTATTCATTTCTTGTATTGCCTCAACTTCAGATATCAACTTTCTCTTTCCTTTTCCTTTTCTTGTCTAAGGTGGATGATGTTCCCCTTGGTTCTGGGCTTTCTGACTGCATAGGAACAAGTGTTGACATATTTGCAGGAAACTCCGTCTCCTCAAAAGACATGTCATCAAGAACACCAATTTGAGGTGATTGGAGGATGTTGATATCATCATACATATTCGTGCCAATTTCATCTCCAAGGTGAATAACACGCCGTCCAGTGGCCTGATCATTTCCACAAATCATCTCTAGCAGGTCATGATCTTCGATTAGCTTATTTATGAATTGTTCATCTTGTGGATGGATATGGTATACACAAACAAATTAGTAGAGGGTTTAAACAAAAACCGCTTCAAATATATATACATATATATATGAAACCATAAATAAACATTGATTACAAGAAAATTAATACCTTGATATAGTCTTGATACTCTGCTTCTCCCATGATTATCATTTTCAATCTATCATCCCAACCCATTCCACGCAACTCTTTCAGTTTTTTAATTCTTACCCATAGTCTGCGAATTGTCCTAGGTGGTTGGACACATTTGCTTCAGTAACTACAATGCCGAACTTTTCTTTCATTGCCTGAGTTACAGCATGGAGTGACTATGGTTTGAAGCCCTTATCGACTTTAAAGCCTTGTTCAACTTGAGAAGCCATGAATCGTATAAAGTAGTGGCTTTCAGTAGGGGTCCATCTTTTATTGGTACTGGTTCTCTTGTTGAGGTTTCTTACTGTTGATGTTTGGCTATCCTTTGATGCTCTTACGCTGTCCATTCCTACACATGATAAACTCATAAGCAAAATTTTAAAAGAATAAAACACAAACAAGTAATCCATGTTCATCACTTGTATTGCAAAACATCAATAAATATCTATGTCATTCTATTACTTCTGATTTGTTACTTCTGATTTTTCCATGTCTTCGGATTTGTTACTTCTGTTAACTAATAAATATTTAAGCTACTTACTTATGTCACGCTCCGAACCCGGCCCGGGCTCGTAGACAGATCGGCCGTACCCAAACAAGGATGAGTCCCCATCCAGGCACAAGGCCTCATAGATCCTGTACAATAATAAATATCCAGAGATAGATAGAACAGCGGAATGTATATAAGAAAGAAGAAGGGAGTTTACACAACTTCATACAAATACAATACTAGGGTCTATACGACCTATACAAGAATCCATCCAAGTCATCACTAGTATCCAAACAACATACAGAATACAAATCTCACAAACACACACAAATGAAAGGAGGCGCGCAGACCTCATGTGAAAATAAAGAAGGTCCGAGTCAGCTACTCGGAGGGCCCCCGTTTAGTCTCGACCCTACTCCTCGTCGTCACCTGAGAAGGCATCAATCAAGTGCATGAGCCAAAGAAAAGGCCCAGTAGGATCGCCAATAAAGCAATAAATATGGTAAGAAAACTATAAGCAAATAATAGGAAGTAGTCGAGTGAAAAGGCAAATGAAAACCCAATCTTAAGCCAATCGGCATAACTCATATGTGTGAAATAAACTCAAGGATGTACTGTGTCTCCGGCATATAAGATACTACGGTATCACTCATACCGTCTTCGGCCTACGTCGGATAATGCTATAGCGAACATGTATACATGGTCAGAAAATACTGCTCCCTGACTAAGCCTGTATGCGAGCAACGTCTGCTCTGCCTGGGCCTCCGCCCAATGTATCATGCGTATCAAAAAGAGACTACCAGCACCGAATACCTAACTTCAGGTATTCCCATATATATATATATATATGTGTGTGTGTGTGTGTGTGTGTGTGTGTGTGCCCAAGAAAATAGACAACTCGAATATATATAATCAAACAACAATCTCAGAGAGATGTAAAGAGCCAAACCAAAACACGTATTCAAGGAAAAACAAATCAACTTGAAAACATGTTAAAAGTCTCGAAGAGATATATACAAGAGGAACCACAAGCAAGGTAGGAGTAAGAGATACTCACAAGGCACGGAGTGCGAGAGCCTACCTGGTCTAGAGAGCAACTCTCTGCTCCTCGTCGCGTCTTAACCAAGATCTAGTAGAGATTGAAACCCTCAGTTTCAATACACATAACTACTTCATATCTAAATATCAATATGAAAGTCGTATTTTTATCTAAGTGGTTTATATGCTTAATAAGGAGCCTGTAAACGACCACTTAACAGAATATTAAGTATTTTTCTTTGTTAGTACAAAGAATGGAATTGAACTCCTTAAGAGTTCTCTAACATGCTTAAGATCCCTCTCTTGGCATCATTTCACTAAGCATGAATTCTATGTCCTCAAATGGATAACAATACGAAGCTATGAATTTACACATAATACGAGATGTATCCATCTCCATCCTTAGTATAGAAGAAGGCTCTAACATGCTTTTTAAGAGGAATCAATTGCTATAAAATTCATGGAGAATAAAGCATATATTTTCGAAGAAATTTGGGTAGCATCTCCTCTATTTCTAGGGCTCCGAAAATTATACAAACATTCTCCATGTCATATAATTTAAACTTACAAACATACAACATTCAATTATCCATCTCTATGAGCATACTTACAACTCATTAACATCATGCATTATTAATCTCCTACTCGAAGCCCTTAACATCCCCTCCTTAAAGCTATCAACAATACATTGAATTCCATGCCTTGACTTATGCAATTAGTCAACTAATCATGGTGGTTATTTCCCAAACTATGCTCACCGTCGCGAGGAAGGAAGAAGGCGACGTGTGGGGTTGCAGGCTTGTGACGGAGTCCGGCGAGAGAGGGGATCACCGAAGTAAGGAGATGGCCTACTTGAGCTTCTGCTCGTCGAAAGGAGCAGGGAGCGCTCGCTAATCTGTCCACGAAGAAGAGGAGAGGAGAGGAGGCAATCGCCGGGCTGATGCTCAAGAAGCGACAACGAGCTCGGGGAAAAATCAGAGCTCGAGATGGCTGGATCGCGGCTGGTTGGATAGAGGGCGGCGTCCGGATCTGGGCGGCGTGGTAAGCCGGTGATTACTCGGCCTAGGCGTCTTTGGCGCCTAGGTGTGCGTGAGGCCTGGGTGGCGGTGGCGCTGCCCGGCTGAAATTAAATTTGGGTCAGGCTGCTTGCGTAAGGTCGGTGAGGGCTTGTCGGCGTGGGTTTGGGTGGCTCGCAGGCACAAGCAAGGGAGAGAAGAAGATGTGAATTAGGGTTGCTCGTGAGAAATGAACAAAGGAAAGGGATGAGGGCTTTATGTCCTCTCTCTTCAATTATTCATTCTTTTAAATTAAAACATAATTTAATCTAAAAGTTGTCACAGGCATATTATTCCTTCACATGTTTTACTATTCAATCACGGGTCCTTGAATTATTTCATGCCAGGGTCCATCGTGATAATTCATCATCCTCGTGCCCCGATCCAGATCCGTGAATCTTGGGTCAATGGTCCCAGTGCACTGGTGTACTGTAATATCAAGGGGTCTGTCTCTTGTAAGACCAGATCCGAGAATATCGGCTTTTAGTCAATTACTTCGTCACAGGCATACTGTAGCATCACTGGGCTATCTCAGTCCACGACCAAATCCACCTTTCCCAGGATTCAAATATTTGTCTATTTTTCTCAATAATTAATCTTGATTAGTTATCACATAATTAATCTGGATTAATTAGACCTTTATAATTTTTCCCAAAATTTCACCGCTTACCATATTAAATTGCTATTTAAAAATTCTGAGAAATAAAATCTTTATTTATTTCGAGGTGGGTTTTAAAACTTAAGTAACAAATCAAAAGAATTCAATAGAATTTGTAAACAATTCTATTGAATTCTTCAGATTTGTTACGTATGTTAACAAATAAATATTTAAGCTACGTACTTAAGTAACAAATCTGAAGAATTCAGTAGAAGTTGTAAACAATTTTATTAAATTCTTCAAATCTGTTACTTTTGTTAACAAAAAAATATTTAAGAAATTTGAGGAAAACAATAAATATTTATTGCAGTTGGATATAGTTTAAACTACATCCAACTACAATAAATATTTTTTTACCCTTAACAGAAGTAACAAATCTGAGGAAGCCTGAAATTAAGTAGCTTAAAGTCTAACAAAAAAAAATCTATTAAACACAGAATTCAATAGAATTGTTTACAAATTCATGAAGGAGTGGTTTAGTAAGTAGCTTAAAGTCCGAAATTAAGTCTATCATTTTCCCCTGTGCAAACTATCAGTCAAATCAAAAGGAGTAGTTTAATCATAGCAAAATGATTATATTGTAATAACTAGTAACTTAACATGAAATGGATTGTTGGCATGTGAAGTGAATGCCAATCCTGATAGAAATGATTGGATAAAAGGGTATATACATAGGCCAAGCTTAAACATTGGGGAAAACTTGATGGTTCTGTGGTAATGGTTGTCATATTTTGAGGAAAAAAGTTAACTAATGAGGTTTTCCATACGAGTTTGATATTTGATAATGCTTGTAGTGCATATTTTCCACAAGCTGAAGCAAAACAACAAATTGGAAGAAAGAATTTATAAAATTAACAAAGATGCCACCACATGATGAGAAGACACCTTTCAAAAATTCCACACATAAAGTTTAAACAAGTTTCATATTTTATTGTCTATCATCTGATGTGAATTCTAACATAGTGACTATACTATTGGAATTTGAAGAGGTTAACAACAAAAACAACACAGTTTGATCAATAGTGTCATATTAAAAGTAGTACGTCAACAACATAGTAAGAAGAAATCCATAAACAAAAAAAGTAGTACAACTCATGGTCCAAGAGAAAGTGTATTTTGTTACATAAACAAAAAAAAAGTAAGTATCTAGTTATTGGCCCACATATTGGTTGCAATAATTTCTCGGCGTGTCAACTATCTAGACGTGAGAATTTTTAAATGATCCTTAAGAGAACCAAATGCACTTTCACTTGTCGTACGAGCCAATGAGTGGCGAAGATTAAAAAGTTCTCTATGGTTTTCCGATGTCCGAGAGCCAAACTCTTTGAGGTGGTACTTGACACCCCTGTAAGGGGATATAAAACCTAGTGGTGTAGCGTACCCCGCATCATCCAAGTAATATTTTTCCTAGGAAAAATAAGGAGGATGATAGTTAATAAAATACTAATGATTAGATTATTGCCATATGTTAACCCATATCAAGCTTGAGAAAATGAATACCTTCAGAGGCTGATAGGCTATTCGGCTTCTTAAGTGCATCATGTAAGACTAGAGCATCGTGTGCTGAACCTTCCCATCCAGCAAGGACATAGGTAAAACGTAAGTCAAAGTCCATGGCAGCAAGCACATTTTGTGTAGGGTATGGTTTTCGGCCACAAAATGTTGCAACTTCAAATGCAGGAACAGAAGCATGTATATTTGTCCCATCTAGCGCTCCAATATAGTCCTACTATTAATATTATATAAGTAAAAATTTTCATAGGGTAATGAAGTCAATCTAAGTAGAAAATGTACCAATACCTTGAAATAAGGGTATAATGTAGCCCTTGATGCTATATATATCGGGGTTTGTGTACTAGGTGGGTGCAAGTATTCATCACACAACTGGCCAGCTGCATAAAGCATGTTGACCGAAAACTTGAGTGCAAGCACTCAAGTCCCTGCACTCAAGCATACATGGTCGCAAGTAATAAATTCCGGTGAGTACCAGGTCGAATCCACAGGGAAGGCTTATTAGGTTTAGGTAAACACTAACCTACTAAGTTGCTTGGTAAAGTAAGTCGATCAATAAGTGGAAGAGGTTACTAAACTAAACTATTCATAGGAATTTGTAAGATAATGAAGGGTGTGGGGGAAATACTGACGCAGGGCGGGGTAGCGATTATCTCACGAGTTAGCCGGATCTAAGGACCGCAAGAAAAAACAAACGAAGGACCAAAAAAAACCAGAGAATACTCTGAAATTCAGAAAAATATTATTACTCAAAATTCAATAATGAAAAACAAACCCACAAACCAAGTTAAATAGCCTCAAAAGATTAACCTAGAAACCTTATCATCTAATCTAAATTTGCTAAAATTGACAAATTATTATTTAAAACTAAACTTATCTAAATTTAAAACTCTAAACAAATCAGATAACTCCTAAAAATCCTAGATCAAATCGGATTCAAATCATATCCTAATTTGGCATATGAAATATTACCAAACATAGAAAAAAGACCGAAAACCCTAATTCAGCGGATTAAATATTTCTAAAAATAGAAAAAAAACTAAAATTCTCTCTAAGATGACATCCCCATGTCATGCGTGCCATAAAGAGCTTTCCGAATTGGGGTCGAACACCCGATTCTGATATCGGTAGCCAAAGTTATGGCCAAAATACCAAACCACATCCAAAACCGACCCAATTTTGGAATTGACTCGATAACTTCTCGTCTTTACATTGACCCTCCAACCCGGTACCAACATTTGACTCGAGCCTCCTACATCAGTCACCCCGGGTTTGAAAGAACTCGACCCCGAGTTCGACTGCACCTTTGTTGGTAGGTCTGGATCTCAGTGCTTGATCTCAATCAAAACCCTAGAGACAGAAAGTAGGTTAGTAGTGTTGGTTACCGGGCTAGGAGGGTTTTCCTCCAATTGAGATACCAACACAACGCTAGCCCCATCATCGTCATAGATGGGCTCACCAATCTCCTCCTCGGGCTCGCCAATTTCCTCCTCATAGTCGTCATAGATGGGTGAGATCTCTTCCTCCACATCATCGTTGAAGATGGGCAAAATCTCCTTCTTCGCATCATCGTTGAAGATGGGCGAGATCTCCTCCTTCACATCATTGTCGTAGATAGGTTGGTAGATGGGTTGGCCAAACCTCTGATCGCTATGATTATGGTGCTGGACTTCCTCAGCCGAAAACTGCCCACGACAACCACGATCAAAATCGATCGCCGCCAGACGCCTTGATAATTTCTTGACTTGCCTCTACAAATCCTTGATCATTAAGCGTTGGGTTAACTCCGCAACTTGCCTTTGTAGATTCTTGTTCATCGCCTCTAGGGCGCTCAGGTCACGGTACTGGACTTCCTCAGCCGAAACCTATCCAACCCGACGACCACGACCACCAGTCATTGATGTCGATGATGACGCTTCCCAGGAAGATGATGAGCTCTGGTACAAACTGACGCCGGGCGGGGTAGCTATTATCCTGCGGGCTAGCCGGATCTAAGGACCGCAAGGAAGAACAAACGAAGAACCAAAGAAAATACTCTGAAATTCAGAAAAATATTATTACTCAAAATTCAATAATGAAAAACTAACCCACAAGCCGGGTTAAATAGCCTCAAAAGATTAACCAAGAAACCTTATCATCTAATCTAAATTTGCTAAAATTGATAAATTATTATTTAAAATTAAACTTATATAAATTTAAAAACTCTAAACAAATCAGATAACTCCTAAAAATCTGATATCAAATCGGATTCAAATCCTATCCTAATTTGGCATATGAAATATTACCAAAAATAGAAAAAAGACCGAAACCCTAATTCGGCGGATTAAATATTTCTAAAAATAGAAAAAAAAATAACTAAAATTCTCTCTAATATGACGTCCCTATGTCGTGCGTGCCACAAAAATCTTTCCAAATTGGGGTCGAACGCCTAATTCTGATATCGGTAGCCAAAGTTATGGCCAAAATACCGAACCACACCCAAAACCGACCAAATCTTGCAATTGACTCGATAACTTCCCGTCTTTACGTTGACCCTCCAACCCGGTACCAACATTTGACTCAAGCCTCCTGCATCAAATACTCTCTATGATATTCTTCTAGGGTTGTATGGCTCTAATGACTTGTTATGATTTTCTCCTTGGCTTACTAAGTTATCAAGGTAGTGGACATGGGTGTTTCAATGATAAAGATTGCACTTATGTGTACTCAGGGTGCATCCTACAAAACCTTATTTCTAAGGATCATGCTTATAAAGTCCATATTTCTATTGGTACATTAGAAGCATTATAGGGCAAATCTCTATCAATACCATGGATATGCCTCTACTTATATCTAAGTCAGAGGACAAATCGGTATCACTCCGTCAATCCTACGTCTCTACTCCACTTTCAAGTCTATATTTCTATAAGCTTGAAGCTTAAGATGCTTGTCATCTTTCGACCAACAAAAATTAACAAGAGAGATTCATAGGCATATCCACACACATGATAACAAAGCAAACCAAAGATAATATAAATATGAAGTTAAGAGTTCAACCCTAGTTTATATGTTCAAGCTACCATTACAAAGAAAGATTCATAATGATGTAATAGGAAGATAAACATCCATGATTCGGTACAAAGAAGAGATCAATCAAATGTAAAATAATAAGCGATAGGTTCCCCCTTTTTTTGAGTTTCTCCACTCTAGATTTGGCCTTGAAACTCTCTAGATCACCTCTTTGGAGCCCTAGCCGTCGCTCCCAAACGAGAGATGAGTGAAACCTAGCATTCAGGTCATTTTTATGCCCCCAGGAAGTCACATCGCGATGTCCAAAAAGGTACATCATGATGTCGTGAAAATATGGGATTCTAAAAGTGTTCCTGGTGTTAACATTACTATGTCAAAAAGTCACATCACGATGTTAATTTATTTCCTGTCAAGAAGCGTCCCGGCCTTTAATTAACATTGCGATGTTGCTTTTCTGCATGGCGATATTTTCATCAAATCAACGATTGGATGACCATTCCAACTCGGATTAAGCTGAAATTTTAAGTGAGTGTTTTTAACTTATTGATTTTCAATCTGAACGGTGGAGATTGGATTTGGAGTCTTGTAGCTCTTCCAGTAAATTCTTGATCTCAGCTACTCTTTCAGGCTACTCACAATCCTCTCTCCTTTTACTCCTTATGCTACTTTGTTATAGAACACCTATCCATTTTCTCCAAGATCATCATTATCTCGCTCTAATGGACTCATCATCTATAAATATTTAAAACACTTGCATTAGTATATAAATTAATCCATTTAGTATAGAAATTCACTAAAACAAGTGTGTATGCTAGTTGAGGTAGAGTTTATACAAAATAACCCAAATTGGCTCTTGAATACATCATTAGATGGCCATATTTGGTCTCAACCTAGCATAATATATCATCTAAATAGCTCTCTTTTGAGAGCTATCAAAGCACATGCTTGAAGTACCTGCTAATGGTCTCTCCAGACCTAAGAAAATTATGTGTGATGACGCGATTGCGTTTGTTATGTCCTATAGTGTGTAGGAACATCAGCCGTTGTTCTTCAATGGTAATGTGCAACGTATCTCTCATAAGACCTTTTTGTCTCATTATAAGGCAAAAATTGAAGAATGTGGATTTCTTCATACGAACCTTGCTGATACTGGTGGTGTTATTCCCGTTCAACAACCTGGACAAATATTGCTCTCTTATTTCTAACCAACTACGCGAGGGTTCTCTACAAATTTTGCGTCATTTAATTCGCAAAAGTAACGTGACGACATAAGCCCTAGATATAAGTATAGTTCGAGCAACCCTCAACTTATTCTTTCTGTCATTCGTAACTATCTACACGTTTAAAAAAAATACAAAGTTGAAAAATTAATCCGAGGGATTAGAAAGAATGTAAAATCTAGCTTAATCAATCCAAGAATGACAGATTTTATAATGATCATTCCTCAGGCAAAACTTTATTTCCTTAAGGCATCACAACAAACATAAAGCTAACATATCTAATAATAATAATAATAATAATAATAATAGGATAATCAATAGTAGAACAATAGTAAAACAATAGTAGAACAACAGTAAAAAGAAAATAAAAAAGAAAAAGTACAGCAGAGAGATCATTTGTAGTAAAACAAAAGTAAAACAACAGTAAAAATTAAATTAAAAAGTACAACAGAAGATCATTTGTCCTCTTTTAATCAATCCAATCACAATTCCTAGACTAATTGCTCTACATGCACACTGCAATACATGAAGATCATAAAAAAAAAGTAACAAAGACTGAGGGTTTTATTTTATTTTTTTTCACAAGTTATATGTCCCAAAGCTCTTATTCAGAAATAAAGACAGAAAACAAAAATAGCAAGTAATAATCGGAACAACTCATGGTTATAAAAAGCTCTCAACTACATGCTATTACCATTGAAAAATCCAACTAAATAATTCTTTTGATGTTCTTATTTCTTTATCCTTTTTATCATTAACTTAAAATCAATGTGTTTCTTTTATTTTCTTCTATTAATTTTTCTTCAATATTCCTATATATTTCTCACTGGAAAGTATTAAAACACACTTTCTTGTTATTGTGGGAGTTTTAGATCAATAGATCAATTCAAAGTTGGTTACAAAGTAGGGAGACTTGAAAACACAACTATATATACTACTACCCTACAACCTTTACAAAGTCCCATTTTGCATAAGTTTTTTCTGCAAGTATGGAACCGTAAACTCCACATCCCTTGATGCAAAGCAAAAATATGGTCTTCTTATATAATTCATATAATTAATTATAATACTTTGAACTTTTAATTAGATGCACGATATAATTTGGTTAACTTGGTGCTTCACTTACATGATCTATATGTTAAGGAAGACATCAATGAGGAGGAAAGTTTTGGTAGAAGATGATGAAGAGAAAAAAGACACATAAAGAAGAAAACATTTTGTTCACAAAACTATACACCTCAAAAATCTTTCAAAAGGTTTTGATTTTGCACACATACAACATATATAGATTTCAGAAAGTAATATCCAAACACCAAAAAAAAAAAGATTAAAAAAAAAGAAATTTCATACAAATAACATATGTACATATATTTGACTCTATCCTGATAGAAGATGGAGAGGATGAACAAACAATACACAACAAGGCATGAACTCATTCTTTTTATCTTTTTTATATTGGAATATTCTAAGTTCTAAAAGATTGGAAACCCTGCCAAAATAATAGGTTGGTGTTTGTTTATATCCCTTTCCATCTACCACAATAATGCTATTCCCTAGCCACCTTCTCATATGTCATCTACCACAATAAATCTAGGTGTCGCAGAAGCATCCATATAAATTGGCACAGTTGGAAGTACTGAATTAGACCAAGACAACCTCTTACCTTTTGTTGGATCTCTCACCCTCGTTGAACACTAGAGCTGTGCACTACACCGCCATTGGAAACCTGGAGAAGAAGAAGACGAAAGGATGAAGAAGAAGAAGAAGGAGAAGAAGAAAAAGAAGAAGAAAAAGGAGAAGAAGAGAACCTTTGCCTTCCACTAGATCTCTCACCCTCGTTGACGAAGTGCAAATCTCTCACACTCATTAATGAAGCGCAGATATGGATTTGAAAACACAGATCTCGATCTAGAGAAAAAGGATAATAAAGAGAAGAAGCGTAGAGGAGAAGGAGGAGAAAAAGGAAAAGAAGAGCATAAGAGAAGAAGGAGAAAGAGAAGGAGAAGGAGAAGAAGCATAGATCTCACCCTCTCGCATGACTCCTACTGAATTGTGAATCCCTCACGTGCAAGCACGTGAGGGATTTGAAAAGCGTGGATTTGGTTTTACGGCCGATTTGCCGTAAAACCAAATCCCCTATCAGTGGGATTTGAAAAGTCATATGCATTCCAAATCCATCCAAACAAATGATGGATTTAAAAAGGTAAGGGATTTAGAAATGCAGTGACTCTCAAATCCAGTGAAACAAATAGCGCCTTAGAATTTTATCTAGTATAGCCTATGTATTCAGTCCATACAAAGGCATTAACATAACAGCTGAGTTAGCCAGTATAACATTCCTTGCCATTGATAGACTTAATGTTTTCCAATGGAATAATTTTGCCTCAACCCTATCAACCAAGTATTTGAATTTGCATATTGAAATCCTATATGGTGAAATCTAATAGCCAAGATTTTTAAATAGGAATGACCCATGTTTTAGGTTTAGGATGTTACTAATGGATACTCTGAGTCTAGAATTCAGCCATGAAGGGAAGTACATCTCGATTTGTCAAGATTTGCCCTATGGCACATTAAGTGAGAGTAAATACTTATACATATCTTTAATGTTCTTGCATTTTTCCTTGAAGCCTCACAGCATAGCAATAGGTCATCACATGTAACATGTGATTCATAGTCGTGCAATTATTGATCTATGCTCCTATTAAGTGCATCCTCATACATATTTTTATACTATATTTGCATGCACTTTACTTGTCTTTTTTGCATAGATTCCTCTATTTTTGTGTTCTATTGGGTATTTTGTTGTTATTGGATAGGAAAATAGGTGCTATGAACAAAAGAAGTGAAAATCAACTCAATTCGGAGTAGAAAGAGCTGAAAAGGCATGTTCTAGAGAAGAGTGTTGCCTAAGCAAGACCGTGCTTAAGGCGTACTGATCCAAAACTAGGGTTTCTGCCGAGCACGGTTCATCTACTTAGAGCACAGGTGTGTTCTGCCCAGGCTTATTTCGGGATTATCTAAAAACACTCTTAAATCGATTCCTGAAGCTTCCAGAGATAAACACGGCCCAAACACACCCTAAGCACGAGTGTGCTTTGTAAATTTGAAGTCTATAAAAGGGCGTCAAATGCAACGTATCAAGGGAATTTATGGCGATTCTTCCGCTGACGGCTCGTGTTTCGGCATAGATTGAAGGTGGAGGAGACATAGATCTAAGGAGTTTATCACCTTTTATGTCTTCTTTATTAGATCTTATGTTAGATTTCCATAGTATGAGAGGCTAAACCTTCTGTGGTCCCTCGGATTCTTGAACCCTAGGATTAACTTGTGACTATTTTCCTCTTTTTATGATATTTGTTTTGACTTGTTCTTGTGAACCATCCATTGACTCTCTCTCAGATATGTATGAGTTTATACTCCCAAGCGCAAGAGTTGTCAAAGTTGAACAAGGGTGAGTCCCAAGATCATTTACCACAGGAGCAGTTGGAATTAAAAACATGGAACTTTTTAGATATGAAAGTAAAAAGGGGGAAAAAAAAAAGAAGATTAAAACAGATAGTTGTAAATAACAATATTTTTTTTTTTGTTTGTTTTGAAATCAGGTTTGTTAAGTTTAAAACATAAGTAAAATAGATTCAAGGTGTAAGAGAAACAGTTGGAGTAAGGAGTAGACTCTTCCTTCACTATCTCTCAAATCAAGACTACTTATATATGGATCGTCATCCACCCACTAGCTAGAATTTCCGTCACTAGAACTCTAGTCTAGGAAGTTATGCAAGTAAATCACGTGAAGACGCACAAAGGTTAGAGGCCAATGGTTTGTCAAACACTTGTCTCTAGGCATGAAAGAACCAAGAGTCACTAGCCATGGGCAACCGGATCATCAAGGGAATCTATACCCCTAAGTATTCGATGGGCTAGCCTCAAGGTGGGCAACGAGAAGATTAAAGGGCTCTATACCTGTAAACCTCGCAGCCGTTAGGAAACTTCAACCTAAGTCCAGCTAGAAATAGAGGGATCTATACCTCTAATGCCATCAAAGCTTTCCTAACTAGAGTGATGGTTCTTGAGGAATCTATACCTCAAGTAACAAAGAGAAAGTGAAACAAGAACTGAAATCAAACCATACTTTCATTAAAACCAAACCAAATCCAAGAAAAAGTAATCCGATAGAAAGAAAGGTTGGGAAGAGATCTGCAAGTGCTTAAGTATACATATAGTTTAATTCACAAAAATTAAGGAAGAAACTACAAGCTTACAAATTCGTAATAAAAAAACCTAACTTCCTTTCCTCCCTAACTTGTAAGCTCCCTCCTTTTGCTGTGTCGTGCCCCTTTTTTAGTCTTCAAAAGCAAAAGATCCATTAAGGGCTTAACGGGTTAATGGATCTGGAATTTGGATCCAATAAGCTCTTAACAGACATCAGAACTCCAGAGGGCAATTTCGGCAATCAAAATCTATTTTTTTGAGAATGGCTATTTCTGGAAAAGTTGTAGATCTCTGAATGATCTTTCCAACGGTACCTTGCATTAGAAATTCTGATCAAATCACCAAAAGTTATGGTCAATTTACTGCATCTCTGTCTGCAGCTCGGTCAAAACTTAGTCAATTTCAAGCCGAAATTCAGATATGAAAACCTCCTCCAACGAGAACAGTATCTGTACAAAGTTGAAGATCTTCAAATTGTCTTTCCAAAGATACTTTGTACAAAAGATTCTGATAAGAATGGAGCAAGTTATGATTTTTTTACTTCAACCCTAAAAAAATACAAAAACAGTAACATTAGCGATATTTTGGTTCTCGTTTGGGATGCCAAATTTTGACCTGAACACAATCTAATCAAAACAAGTATATGAGCATCAAGTACACATTGAAATACATGTGTTAGGATATTTAACTGTAATTATCTGACATTTATGCTATTGCAAAAAAAATTGTCAAAGATCACACATGCTCATTCAAACATGTCAAACACACCAAATTAACACCAAATACAAGCTAAGGGTGCATATGATCCAATTATATAAAATTCATCATAAATATGCATAGATAACATAATTCAAGCATGATTTGGATATGAAAATCAACCAATAGAATGCAACATAAGCATCCAATCATCCATCTGTGCTTAATGCTTGCAAATTGCTAGTGCGAGAGCCCCAATTTGCATATCTGAATTGCTTGATTAGGTAGAGAGATCTCGGTCATGCTAGTTCAAGGTTTAGATAGTAGGGATGAGTGTACGCCGAGAGATCGGGTATATGGTGTCACACTTTCCGGATTATGGTAAAACCTAATAGTGGGAATCATAAAACTTAATGCAATCATGAGGCGAGTAGTGTCGTCATATGCGATTTAGTCGCCGAGAGATCGGGGTTAAACTAAATTAGGGTTCTGTGAAGCCCAAGCTTTTCTGTGTTTCAAACTTTGGTTTTTAGGATTTATGTTCTATTTTTAAGATTTAATTAGTTATTTTTAGTTGTTTAAGGGAGAGTCTCCCAAGTTTCGAAATGTTTGAATTATTACTCGAATAAAGTATTCAAATTTCTTCTTAAGATAATTAAATGATTAATTTTTCAATTAAGAGAGTTTATTAAACTTGGATGGAAAGTATAAAAGGAGATCAAAATGGAAAGTACCCTAATAAGGTTTAATTGGAGCTACCAAGGACCAATTTGTAAATATGAAAAATTGGAGGACCTGAGGGAAATTATCCGCCTCTCTCAACTGAGGGATGTTCATGTAAGGAAAAGAAGATGGAGGGACTAAAGGATAATTTACCACAAAAAAAAACCATGTAAAGAGGTATCATTGAGTTTCCACGAATTATATATATATATATATATATATATATATATATATATATATATACATTTAGAAAAACTAAAATAAAATAATAATAAAGTTTTTATAAATTAAAGATAAGGTAGCACCCATAAACATGATGATTTGAACGTGCATGGCTGGCTATAAACACATCAAAATTTATTTAATTTATATATAGAAAGGGAAAGAGATATAGAGAGGGTTGTATAAATTTAAAGAGAAAAATCTAGAGAGAGAAAGAAAAGTCCAAGTTTATCTCTTCCGGTTTATCTTGGCCAGCCGAGCGCAAATTATCAAAAATCTTTGATAAACCTTATCTTCAGTCGCGAATTCGCGTTTTTGATCGATCCTTCCACGAGTGTTTATAAGTAGAGAAGCACCATCAAACCCTAGATGCAATCGTCTTCTCTGAATGGCGGCGCCTCTTTCTTCGCGGGAGAACTGAGAAAAGGAGAGGTGGTGTGGACCTCCTCAGATCCGAGAGAGGGATCCAGGGGGAAACACGACGTGCAAAGCAGACCTCGCCGGGCAACCGCCGGAGCGCAACGGAGAACCTCTGACCCGTGCGTTAGTTTCTGACTTTTGTGAGCGCAAGCATGCATGGTGAGTCTCCTGGTCCCTGAGTTTTTTAAATAAAGGGGTAGTGAGGGACTAGGTTATCTATGAGTTGCATGAGTAGGCTGCTGTGTATGGCCATGGGCTTGGGGCCAGTTGAATCCGTTGAGTTGGAGGTTTGGAGGATAGTTCATGTCATAAAGTGATTAAAGAATGGGATAACTTAAAGAACATGTGATGCAAGCAAGGGAGATGGCGGGATCTCTCCACCATGGCATACCTGCTTAGATGGAGGGAAAGAGGGTACATGAGTGAGTACCGAGTATAGTCTCTAAGTTCCTATTAGTTAACAATGCTAGGATAATAATAAGATAGGGAGAGAATGGTTTCTGTGAGTTTTGTTTGAGGTTTAGATGGGGTTCTAGGGAGTTTTCAGAGATTTGTTTGGGTGGATTCAATTAGGTGGGCTAACTTGTTAGAGGTCCATTGGGTTTTAGTGGGCTAGAATCCATCAAATTAAATGGGCCAGAATAAATTAAGTTAGGCCAAGGTTTGATAAAAGCGTGGTGTGCTTATGGATGAGTGAGTTAGTTAAAGTGTTGAATTATTAAAGGGTCGGGCCCATTTAGTTTCACATGCATTGTAAAAGTTATGGCTTTTAAACACCCGTGTGTTTGTTGAGTGTGGATTTGTGATTACCAAATACCGACGTGGAGTGTTGAGCTTCATCAGGACAGATACGGAGCTTTGTCGGATTGCGTTTAGAGGTAAGTTACCTATGTTTAGATTCCCACCCATCATTGGGTTTTCTTGTTTTCGTTGTTGCTACTTCCTTTAGCATGTTTTGTTGAGCTTCTATTATTGTGTATACATGCACGTACCTATTATTGTTTGCTTTCATCCTTTGAATGTGCATGGTTGTTGTGAGCTAGAGATAGAGTTTTATTTATTACTTGTCTTGATCGTTGGACACGCTGTCCTGTGACCGACACTTGACCAAAGGCATATGGTCTTGTGTGCTGGCCGGGTAAGTGTGCTCCGGACGGGTTCATTTTCTGGTTCAGTGGAGCAAATACTCAAGTGGAGCGTTCAGGGCTGAGGACACCCTAGCATTCTGATAGTTCCGTGACGGAGGGAGGATACTCTGGCAGTCCAACCTGTTAGTGGGACGGTACAGCGGCCAGGTAATGCGACACGTAAGAAAGGTGGTATTTGTCGAAGATCGATCAGAAGTCGATTCTAGGAGAAATTTGAGTCTTGGCCAAGGAAAGTTTGATGATCTTGATTCTTGGAATTTCGTTCCGGACTTGAGGGCCATCGTTTAGACTAGGAGTCTTTTCTTTGTTATTTCTCGATAGACTCCTAGGGTTTTGATTGTGCGGGCGTAGCCCGGTTGTTTGACTTATAAATTGTTGATTTCTGATTATATTTATCGGATGACTTCTTTGTGATCCCTCCGGGAAACTTACTGAGCTTTCCTTTTGAAAGCTCACTCCACTTTCTTTTCCTCTCTTTCAGGATTGAGGGATTAGCTGGGTTGGTTTCAGGAGCGGCGTGAGGAGTCAGAACGCAGCTTGCAGAGGTTGGAAGACCTCAACTAGTTCTGACTTGACCCCTGTAGGGCCTTGTTATTATAAGATGTATGAATTCTATTAGTTCCGTTGTATCTCTGATTAATAAAATTTGAGTTATTTTTATTATTGTTATCTGTTTCTAATTTACTTAGGCCTTGTATCCGAGCGGGGCCCGCCTCCACTTGGATAGGGTCGGTCTGTGCATGTTCCTGAGGCACTTGAAATCGGATCGGGGCGTGACAGGTTCCTTACGGTCCAAGGACAGATCAATTAGATAGCCAATATTAGGAAATTAGTCGAGCAAGGGATTCCTAGGGGGATGGAGATCCGGGTCCATGTTCTCTTGACTGATTTACCCTAGATTTGCCAATTGTTCACTTTAGTTCTTCTTTAGATCTCTTATTTAGGATTAGAACCATCACCCATATTTTTAGGCTAGTTAATAGAAGGCGAATTAGTACTAGTAGAGTTGGTCCCTATGGATTCGACTACCCTACCTTTGGAGTACTATATTACTTGATCGACCTTATCCATTTGCGGAGAGACAACACATCAAGTTTTTTTTCTTCTTTTTTTGGCGCCATTGCCAGGGATTAACATTTTGGGTAACTAATAGCTTTACCTACATGTGTCAGTACAACCGGATAAAAAACTATATATGGTGTCAAAATAAAATTATTTGTGCTTTGAGCTAATTAGAAGCTTATATTACTTTAACCTTTCAAATGAAAATCTGGTTTTCTATACCCCACCACAGTGCCACACACTACCATTCTGCTCCACCACCAAAAGAGAAGATTGAAGAGAAGTGAAGGTTCAAGAAAAGAAGCCTAAAAGTTAAGAAATTGGGGAGCTCCTCAATATTTAGAATGTCTATAAGAACCTTATATTTGGTTAGTTTGGTTGGCTAAGGTTGAAGGCTTAAAATTCAAAACAAAACACAATAACCTGAGTAATTACCAAAGATACAGCCCCTTTAATTGTAGGAGCCCAAGCGAACTAAACTAAACCAGCTATTTGGTTTGAGCCAAAATTTGCACACCCCTAACAAACATTGATGTTATAGTGAATACTTTCCAATGGTTGTCGCATCATGAACTTTAGTTCCATAATTTATTTATTTATTTATTTATTTATTTATTTATTTATTTATTTCAAACGAAGTGCAACATATGCTCCCTTATTGTATTTTTAATACATTATTACTCTTAACAGCTTTTACAAAGAAAATTGGCTATCATATTCACTCCGGTAGACCGAGGTGGACGGATAAAAGCATATTTGAAGTATCTCTCTATCAAACAAAAAGTGATATGTCTATATTTATAAATACAAAAAAAAGTACTATCACTCTACCATCTCGAAAGCGATTGGAGAAGCTTTCCAAAATGTTTGGCACTCTTTTCTCGAATACCTTCTAAATCCAAATTCAGGATTTATGTAGATGAATGGAGCCTAGGACTTGACTTGTAGACCCAGTTGGGTATGTGGGAGTTTATATAATAAGACCTAATAATGGTTACTTTATCCTTGTAAGTGTTGTCCCGTTGGAAGTAAACTCAAGTTTTGTAGCAAAGATGAAGGCACTTTGCTATGTATGGATTGCATGCTGAGTGACTGCAAATCTAGTGAGACTTATCCTCACTAGGAGGATGTAGCTGTATCTCTGAAGAAAAGGATTACCCTCCAGGGGTGTTTCAAGACAATCACAAGATTAGAATTGGATGGGTTAAGGGGGCATTCACTTGTCTATAAGTGATACATCACAAACATGAAAAATGGATTGAAAGTGACAATTCACCAAAATGATCAAAATGACCATAAAATTAAACCCATGATATCCTTTGAATAAAAAGGATGACCGTTAGAAGTGTTCATTTTTTTACTTAAATATTATTTTTGGTAAAATGAGGCTAAAAGTGAGACTGAGATGAGTTGAGAGAGAAATGGGGTTGAGGTGATATTTTATATCAACATCACTTCATCTACATCAATACAAAATCAACTGAAAAGAGTCTAGTTAATTTTTGACATAAATCATATTTTAATAAAAATTATCAAAGTGAAACTTTTACATTAAAAAAAAAAGACAAAAATGCATTTTTGGTCCCTGAATTATAGTATATTGTTCAGTTTGGTCCCTGTATTATTAAAATGTTCATTACGGTCCCTGTATTTTCAAAGATCTGACATTTACGGTCCCTAGAGCTGACATGGCAGCCATTTGATATACGCTCTAAATACGGATATATTTTATGATGACGTGGCAGCTGACGTGGCGTGCTGACGTGGCACATAAATAAAATTTTGAAATATGTTAATAAATTAATGCTGACGTGGCATGCCACATGGCATAAAAAAAATGAAAAAATCTAAAAAAAATCTAAAAAATATGAAAAAAATCAGAAAAATATGGAAAAATCAGAAAAAATATGAAAAAAATCAGAAAAAAATCTAAAAAATATTAAAAAATCAGAAAAAAATTAAAAATATGAAAATAAATTTAAAATATGAAGAAAAATCATAAAAAAATCTAAAAATTATGAAAAAAATCTAAAAATTATGAAAAAAATCTAAAAATTATGAAAAAAAATCAGGAACGTTTTCAAAAATAGGGAAAAAAATATTAAAAATAGGGAAAAACTAACCTTGTCTTTTTACACAAATTTAATATATTAACCATTTAACAAAATGACAGAAAAATATTAAAAAATAAAAAAATCTAAAAAATATGAAAAAAGTAAGAAAAAATATGAAAAAAATTTAAAAATATGAAAAAAAATTCAAAAAAAAATAACCTTACCTTTTTACATAACATTTTGTACCTAAACAACAACAATCAACATGAAAAATTAGTAAAAAAGGAACATGTCTCATGGCATACCCGCTTTCCATGCCTACAATCCAACTTTGTTTGTTTACATCTTTAAAACCATTCATCTTAAACATTTTGAAACTATTGAACAATATAATATAAAATGATCAACAATTATCCAAAAGAAACCACTAAATGTATGTTTAAAACATCATTCAATATACAACATTTGTAGACAAAAGTGCAACATTTGTAGAAAATTAATGCCACATCACGAGGGTTGGATATAACCCTAACACTGGTGGGTTCTTAGATTTTTTTTTTCTATTTTTTTAATATTTTTTTTGTCATTTTGTTAAATGATTAATATAGTAAATTTGTGTAAAAAGGCAAGGTTAGTTTTTTTTTCCTATTTTTAATATTTTCCCTATTTTTGAAAACTTTCCTGATTTTTTTTCATAATTTTTAGATTTTTTCTGATTTTTTCATAATTTTTAGATTTTTTATGATTTTTTTTTTCAAATTTTTTAATTTTTTTCTGATTTTTTTCACATTTTGATTTTTCCATATTTTTCTGATTTTTTTTCATATTTTTTAAGATTTTTTTCATTTTTTTATCTGATGTGGTATCTTCTGACAGTGTCTGCGTCGTGATAATTTATTAACATATTTTAAAATTTTATTTATGTGCCAGCGCAAGATGCATTATGCCGTATCATCATAAAATATATCCGTATTTAGAGCATTATATCGGATAGGCTGCCACGTTGATCTTAGGGATCGTAAATGTCGGATCTAATGAAATTCTGAGGTGGATCAGAATAAAATATTTTAATAATACAGGGATCAAAATGAACAATATATTATAATTTATAGACAAAAAATACATTTTTGCCAAAAAAAAAAAAAAAAAAGGGGTCAAGTGAAGAAAGTGGACCACTACCGTCAGCTGTTTATCACGCCCCCTAAAAATAAGTATCATGCGACTTCCAACAAGCACCATGTAATCAGATTGACTGGTAATAAGTAGAAAACGATGAGCCCATAAACAGCATGGTCAAGACAAAAACACAGGACCCAAAGCATGACCCCCCGCCCTAGGGCCCAACAGCCATGCTCCCACCGTATGCCCAATGCATGTCCTTGTATGAAGTGAAGACAACCCCTTCAAAACCCTAGACACCTTTTTCCCGCACCCCCAAACCAAAAATAAAGTGAAACAAAGCATTAAATGCCTCTCCCTACCCTTTCTATGTCACCATTAATCCCAAACCCCCACACCTCACAAACAAAGAAAGAAACACACACTTCTTCCAGTTCAAGCCTTCAAGGTACTGCACTGCCACCATTCTTCTTTGCATTAACTACACAAAACATTAAAAATCCACAAGACCTTTTTTTTATTATGATTTGCATATATGATACAGTACTACAAAGAACAAAAAAGAGGGAGAGAGCACTTTAACTATCATGCTACCCTAAGTTGAATACTTGATACACTACTACACTTTCTTTGCTTCTTCCTTCCACTAGGTTCAAAACCCAAAGAAGAGCAAGAAGAGCTTATTTATTTATTTATTTATTTTTCTTCTTTGCACCCTAATTCCTTTTGTCTTTGTTATCTTTCACAGCCCTCTCTCTCCAACACCTTCCCTTTCCTCTCCCTCCCTTCCTATTCTTCTCTTGTACTTATTGACTAAAGACAGCAACAAAACAAAGCAGGGAGGAGGGGGGGCTCTTTCCATTCTAGTGAGTAGTGACACAGGCATGGCATGGCATGAGGAGATAGAGAGAGGTCTGGCATGGCATCAGTAAGTCCAGTCCTGAGGCAGACACATCTCTGTAGATGGAGGTTGAAATGACATTCCCTGCCTCCCACCAACTGCATTTCTTATGGGTTGTTGCTTCTGCTGCTGCTCTCCACCTTTCATGCCTGCAAAGCATTAAATGGATGATCCCTCAAATGAACAAAAGATTTTATATTCCTATTTTATTCATTAAATACCTCAAGAACTGTACTTTAATCTAATCAAAAAGGTCCATTGAAACTATCAAAATGAGCTCTAAATTGTTCTCATTCCAAAACCAGGAAGAAGAATTAAAAAAAAAAAAAAAAAATCAACAGGAAAAAGTTAGTGGAGTGCCATTCATTTTCCTCAGGAAAAAACAAGGGAACTCATATAGTGGCTAAGAATGGGCAATAATGTAGAAAACAACTATTTCCTTTCCATCTTCAAATTTCAAATCAATAATATTTACTAAAACAGACATACAAATAAAAAACACACCAAAAAATATAATTATATTATGCAAAGTAACGCGGAAAAACCCAAAAACTCTCCAGAAGCATACATGCAAAACATGCAAACATTCAAGAGAACAAAAATGGGAGGTCTTTAATACTAAGAGACCAAATAAAGAAAGGAGTGAAAGAACATGGAAACACTCACCGGGCTTCTTCCTGAACTCACTGTTCACGACTCTCGGAAGGAAAACGCCGGTACCGGAGGCGCGATCCCGGCCGGAAACGGAGAACCGTACCGGGAAACACCGGTCCGGTCCGACACCTTGTTGCCTCTGCGTAACTCTCGTTCTTCTCAGACCGAAACCGCTCACCTGTGAACCAATGGCCGCACACCGACAAAGCGAAGCCCATATGATCATAAGGAAAAAAGCAAAATAAGCAGGGGAAAAAAAAGGGAAACAGAGTGAGATTAAACCGGGTTCATTACCTGGGTGAACTGATGATAAGCCGGGCGGGGAGAAGGGGAGAAGACAAGGCCGTTGTAGAGATGGGAGGGGAGGGATGGGATCTCGGCCGGGTTGAACCGGGCTCGGAGAGCGGGGTCGTGAGAACCGAGAAGTGGATTCACAACCGCTGGTGGAGTTTTATAGCGGTTCGGATCTAAGAGGGTGAGGGCGGCGATGCGGTCGGGGAGTGGGTCGGGGATGGCAGTGGGTTTCGGGTGCCGGCGAAGGCCGAGGTCGGGGACGATGTCGGAGGGGAGCCAGAGCTCGCCGTCGTCGAGGTCCTCCGCCATGAACGGCGTCCAAGAAGAGAAAGAAAGAGGAAGAGAGAGTGAAATCGATGGACTAAGATGAGAGAGACAAATATAGCGGCCAGGACGGGGGCATTTTGGGAATGAAAGTTGATTCTTTTACCATTCTCGCCCTTTGTTTCCAATGTTGTTAGATTAAGTGGACACGGTAGGAGGACCTGAGAACTTGACCGCTGACGTGGAGGGGTTATGGGGTCGGTTAAAGAATTTGAGGTAAAAAAAAATGTTTTGATGGTGAGTGAGTTTTTGGTGCCGTTTTGGAAGACCTTGAATTTAGTCATCATTGTGGGGGTGGAGCGCTGGAAACGAGATGGTGAATAGTGTGATTATAATGTGACTAAAATTTGAACTTCATAATTTGACCCGTCAAAAGAGTTGATATTGTATTTATAAATTTGAAATAATAATTTAAATAGAGTGGAATATTTGTGCTATATCTGAGGTTTTTTTTATTGGTTAACTGGATTTTAAGGTTGAGGTTCTGGAAAACGTTGGAGGGGGGACCATGGCATAGAATGTTGGGGTGGGCCCGAGATCATGAAAAAGTGGCCTAAATTGACGGCTTGGTCTTTGGGGAGTCTGCTTTTTGGGTGGGATTTTTGGTCCCATATTGATATAATGTAAAGATTATTATAAATTTAGAAATTTAAAGAAAAGGGTGGCGTTATGAGTTTCTGGCTCGTTGGGTGTGGATTGGATGAGTGACAGTGAACAGCAAAAGTTAGATGTAGCGTATTCCATAGCGACACGTCTTGTATATTCGTGTGTATTTTCGTGAATTTGCAAGGTTAAGCTACAAGGGATCTGAGGTAAGAAACGAGGAGGTGGGGGGTCGTGTGGGGTTGGCCGTACGGTCACGTGAGGCATGGGCCCCATCGTTTTCGGCGAGAGCCAGGGGCAGTACCGAATGACGGTTGGGTCAATTGAGATAATGACAATAATACCCTTTATGGAGTTATCCATTACTTTATTTGTAATAGATTTCTCATAATTTGCGAAGATTTTAAATTTTATATTGGGGTACCGTATTATTACAAATCTAAAATTTTCAAATTACACAGTTTTTTTCATAAAATTTCTATTTCTATATAAGATGATACTACCTATATGTATATATTTATTTATTAATAGATGAAAATTAAATCAAATAAAATTGCATTCTATATCTCTATATTTTTATATTTTATTTTCATAATTGGATATATCCGTGGCGACATGTGGCCACATCCCGAAGGCCATCGACTCAAAATTCCAAATCCCTAACTCAAACGCCCACTTTAAGCGAAAAGGTGGTTGCAAAGTCAAGGCACGCATGAGGAAGAGAAATAATGGCAGGAAGCTAAGGTGCATATGATATTATGTTAAGAGATAAGTACAACAAGCAAGGTCTCTGACATGGGAGGGGACGGGCGTTGAACTCAGTAGAGGGTAATAAGAAGGAAAAGAGCGAAGTGAAAGGTAAGTAATCTGACTGATCTGAACCCTCTTCCACCTAAAAATTCTCTTCAACTGACTTGAATGTCGGAGCTAAATCAAGGCATAAAACTGGCTCCAACTGGCTTTTTTCTCTTTGTGTAGGTACACTGGGGACCAGGAGCCACCTGCTGTTTTCACCAACAACTGTAATATATATATACCTGATTATTTATCAATTTTTTTAAGAAACACATGGGCAGAAGAACAAAAAGCAATGAGCAAAATTAAATTATATTACAAATTTTTAAGTTAAACAAAATTTTTTCAAAAAAAAG
This sequence comes from Dioscorea zingiberensis, assembly GCA_026586065.1. Lineage (NCBI taxonomy): Eukaryota > Viridiplantae > Streptophyta > Magnoliopsida > Dioscoreales > Dioscoreaceae > Dioscorea > Dioscorea zingiberensis. The sequence goes on along the minus strand of CM048823.1, from coordinate 20,356,793 downwards.
AATAAGCTTTTATTTATTAAAAAAATAAGTTTTTCACAACATTTTACTTTTAATTCTCTCTCTCTCTCTCTCTCTCTCTCTCTCTCTCTATATATATATATATATATATATATATATATATATATATATATATATATATATACAGCATTTTAAAACTTTTGGACAATAAAAAACAAAAGTATCACTGAGAAAGGGTGTAGCATTGTCATGCATTTTCCACAAGAAGCGTGAATAATGCATTTGATAAAACATGAAGGAGCAGAAGAAACACCACCTTTCTTCACTTTTAAGGATTGCACAAAAACAGAAGAACAAACACAATTAAAGTGTTAAAACAGATGTGTGCTCTTGCTTGTCATCTGCCACAAAATTTCAGGATGTTGAATTGTACATGAGTCAACATACAAATCATATGAGATTAGGATCATGTACCCTTTTTGGTCATGGACGAAAGATAAGTTTATATTATCTATTTAACCACTATCAGAGATGGCATCAGACAATACATTCTGGTCATTCTGATGCTTTTTTGCCTTAACACTGGTGGTTTAAATTTACTTTTTATAAAATATAAACAAATCATTGGAAGCCTTTATGAGGAGATGTGCTAGTTAACTTTTTTATTATTATTATTATTTATGAAAGTTGGTTATTTCCCTCTTTTCTTAAAACTAATTTTTCATTTTTAATAATTTAAATATTAAATTTATTTATTTTATTAATCAATATTTTAAAAATAAAATATAATATAAAAATTATTTAAAATATGAATTTAATTAAAAATATATTTATATTAATTAATTTTAATCAAAACAATATTAGTTATTTAACTTTTAGTCCTTTGAGTAGTGCCTATATTACCTATAAGTCCCTTGGGGGGATGTGTAGGGGTTTAGTGTAATAATATTTTGCGTGTGCGTGTTTTGGGTGTGGAATAATGTCAAATAGTGATAGGGATTAAAAAATAATTTGCCCAAACAATATTTAATCAACTCAATTTATGTGTTCTATATTAATAATAATAAAAATGTTTAGTCCAACTATTACATAGATACCACAAAATTATATTTGCTTGTGAGGATTAATGGAGCATCAATTTAAAATTTCACAAGTCAGAGAGGTATTGAAGAGCATGAGGACACAATTAAAAAAGAAAAATTAGTAATTTAGATAAAAGGAAATCTGATTCATTCACTTGTGCGAAGACTGTCATGCCAAGAGAGTATAACCTGAAATGGAAAGCGGAGGGAGAGAATAAATGGTGGAAAATAAATAAAGGAAAGAACGAGGAAACAATAAATTTTTTTTCAAAAGTTTAGATATATCATATTCGTTAATATGGCTTAATAATTACAAATACAATGATAGTAATAGATGTGATTCTTGCGTTACATGAGTTATATATCATATTCCTAAAAGGGTTTCATGTGATGATTATTATGCTAGTTCGTCCTTATTGACTTCCACTCTGTAGGATTACGCTAAGTCAAGATTTCTTCATCCTCGAAGTCAGCATCTAATGGGATAATAGTTTTGCCTTTTTTGAGTTGTAAGCTATATCAAACTAGGAAAAAAATGTGGAAATCGATAACGCAGATAAACTTTTTGAAAACAAGATATTTATTTTGGAAACATCTATTGTTCTTTCCATCCGTATACTCCAAGTGATTGTCATTATCATCAGGTTCCTAGCTTAGCATCTTTCTCAATGTATTTGGAGAGGGATCCACTGTCCTAGATGCTTGATGTATTTCCCGCTGGCCAAACAAATGACAAAAATGCTCCCAAATCACATCGTCCTTATCACACAATAGCATCTAGTTCTTTCCCATTTCCAGTTTTTTGGTTAGATTTTGTAGTGTTAGGATCTTGTCATCACAGACTAGTCATGCAAAGTATTTGACCTTTGGAGGGCATGGGAGCTTCCAAAATGTTTAGTCCAACTCTTACATAGATACCACAAAATTATATTTGCTTGTGAGGATTAATAAAGCATCAATTTAAAATCTCACAAGTCAGAGAGGTATTGAAGAGCATGACGACAGAATTAAAAAAGAAAAATTAGTAATTTAGATAAAAGGAAATCTCATTCATTCACTTGAGCGAAGACTGTCATGCCAAGAGAGTATAACCTGAAATGGAAAGTGGAGGGAGAAAATAGATGGTGGAAAATAAATAAAGGAAACAATGCGAAAACAATAATTTTTTTTTAATATGAATAAATCACATTCATTAATATGGCTTAATAATTACAAATACAGTAGTAGTAATAGATGTAATTCTTGCGTTACATGAGTTATATCTCATGTTCCTAAAAGGGCTCCATGCGATGATTATTATGCTTGTTCGTCTTTATTGACTTCCACTCCGTAGGATTGCGCTAAGTCAAGGTTTCTTCATCCTCGAAGTCTGCATCTGGTGGGACAATAGTTTTGGCTTTTTGGAGTTGTGAGCTATATCAAACCAGGAAAATATGAGGAAATCGATAACGCAGATAAGTTTTTTGAAAATAAGATGTTTATCTTGGAAACATCTCTTGTTCTTTCCATCCGTATACTCCAAGTGGTTGCCATTATCATCAGGTTTCTAGCCTAGCATCTTTCTCAATTTATTTGGAAAGGGATCCATTGTCCCGATGCCCCTAATTTGTTGATGTATTTCTCGCTGGCCAAACAAATGACAAAAATGCTCCCAACTCACAACCTCCCTATCACACAATCGCATCTAGTTCTTTCCCATTTCCAGTTTTTTTGTTAGATTTTGTAGTGTTAGGATTTTGTCATCCTAGGCTAGTCATGCAAAGTATTTACCTTTGGAGGGCATGAGAGCTTCCAAAACTTGACATGAGACAAGGTGTATAATGATTTTTTGGTGAAACTCCCGTTCCCGGTGAGTTTCTAGAGTCTTGTATCATTTTGGTGCTTATCTTGTCTCATAAAGTTAATTTTAACTATATATATATATATATATATATATATATATATATATATATATATATATATATATATGTTAGTACTAAAATTGGATTTAGGGCCCAATTTCAGCCTAACAATTGAATTTATATTTATAGGGTGGCTATCCTAGCGAGAAATCGAAAGAGAATCCAAGCAAGAGAGAGAAAAGCCGAATTTACGTGGAAAAACCCCTAAGGAACGGGGAAAAAATCATGGGAGAAAGAATTCTCACTATGAATGATCAAGAGTACAGAAGATCTTACAACCATTCTTTAAATGGAAAGGGAACAAGAGGATGGAAAGAAGATTCTGCTTCTAATTTGACAGGGCTCCACCGCTTGGATCTCAGAATGTCCAAATAAGTTGTGATTCTTGCCTTTTATAGGCATGGGTTGCGTGTTAAGCACGCTCTTCAATTTAATCACATTAATGCGCTGGTTTGCCAATCCATTAAGTGCCTGACTAAGCATTTGGTACATTTCGGTATGTAATCGTTCTAGAACTTTCTAGAAGGCCAAGCTGTCCACAGCTGTGCTTCTTCTAGAAGACTAGAGGCAATACGGACAATACTGGGTCCCATTATGCCTACGTAGGCTTGATAAGGTTCTTTCCGATATCGATATGTTTCATAACGGTTTCGTAGCAGGTCAATCTGATCCGATCAAATCCGATCCGGTATGGTACTCCATGGCGAGTCAACCCGATCCGGTGAATCATCCATATCGGGATATTATATTGGAGTGCCAATATGAAATTCTAGATTGATGTTCCAATCACGTGGTTTGTCTGGATGACTGCCACGTATCCTGCTACTTTCATCCCTATCAATATATATTGAATTGGGGGATTAGATTGTAAAGAGAAAGAGCAAGAATCCAGCATAAATAGAAGAACACCCGGTATACGTGGAATCCCATAAATTCGGGGGAAAAACTATGGGGCCCCACTGAGGGGCAATCCACTATCTGAGAGTCATTTACAAGGCCAGAGATCCGGTCTCTCTGTCTTAAGAGTACAACAATTATCAATAGCCTCCAAGAAATCAAGATAAGCTATGCAATTGCTTGGGAGGCAAAGATTAGAGTCATACAAGGAGACATTAATCCCCATAATAAAGCAAGAGCCAAGGTAATCAGCCCATGATAGAATGAAGCCATGATAAATCCATGGAGTCTTCATGTCTTAAGCTTAAATTGACCATACAAGGCTTAGTGATGGAGTTTCATACCTCCTATGAAGCTATTCATTGGAGTGCAGCCATGGAGCTTGAAACCTTCGAGAGGGCTTGGAGATCTTGGAGGGAGCTTGGAGCTTTGGAGCTTCTTGGCGCCTTGGAGAAGGCCTGAAGCTCTTAGAGGGAGCTTGGAGCCTTGGAGAGGGCTTGAAGCTCTTGGAGGGTGCTTGGAGCCTTGGAGCCTCTTGGATCCTTTGAGAGTGCCAGAAGCCTTGGAGAGGGCTTGTAAGGTGATAATGATGATGATCCCCAAACGTCCTCCCTTCTCCAGAGCCCTCTCCCTTGAGATAAAGAGATCAGCCTCCTTATCTCTTCGGGTCCCATGCCCTTTCTCCAAAGTCAGGCCTTGGGTTCCGTGCTTCATATGGCTTGCTTGAGTATAAAGAAGCTAGCTCCCTTTTAGAATATGTATGAAGAAGAGCATCTCTCTTGGCCTCCTCTAGGATCACGTGTTTGGCATCATCAAGGTTGGCCATTTTACCCCATAACACTAGTCCCCTCCCCCTCCCCCCTCAAGTACGCTCACGTCCGAGCCTGAGTTGTGGTTGCAGACGCAGGTCAATTCAGAAAGCTGAGCGTATGGTCAGGTCGGTCGGGTTGGTTGTGTTCCACTTGGCTTATCTTCTAAGCTTCTCATAAGATGAGATAAGAGTAGAGAAGTATATATAGTGGGAACACACTCCATTTGTTGTGAAGTATGAGGTGCCCTGGGTCTCGGTTTGGAGCTCGGCTTGACCTTATGCTCTTCATGGAGTTTGCTCGGTATAAAGGAGCACAACATGGAAGAGCCCGGCCTCGGGCCTTTAGGAGGCTCAGCCTTGGCTTTGAGGTCACTCGGCCTCGGCCTTGGAGCTCGGCATGAAGAGGGACCTCATATGAAGAGGGGCATTAACATGAAGGACCTCGGCTCAGCCTTGGAGCTAGCCAAGGGGTCCTACATGGGGTCGAACTTTTTTTGAAATCGCATGAAGTGGGACCTTGGCATGAAGAACCTCAGCTCCTCTATGGGGTTGACCTCTTCTTGAAACTCGACATAAAGAGGGACCTCGGCATAAAGGACCTCGACTCGGCCTTGGAGCTTGCTATGGGGTCCTCCATGGGGTTGAACTCTTCTTGAAACTCGGGATGAAGAGTGTGAAGCCCATAATTTTTAGGAAATTATGTTTTCATTATTTGGTTCTAGGTTATTTAATTTCGATAATTGTTAGAGAATAAGGGAGAGTCTCCCAAGAAGTTTAATTTTTATTATTTCTTTTATTTGAGTAGTATTCCAAATCTTAAAATTTTAAATACTTAAATAAATACCTCGTTGGTAGTTGATAATAAGAATTTGAATAAAAGATACATTTGAGAATTTAACATGAATAGATAACAAAAATCGGATAAGGAGATGAACTATGCATTTAAAAAAAAAAGACGGGGGGTTGGGGGGTTTCAAATAATCAAATCCGTAATTTAGATTATTCGGGGTCATTAAGGACCTAGTTGTAATTTTAGAGAACTCAGGGACCTAATAAGAATTTTACATCTCTCTCTGTGAGGAGGACTTGCATGTAATATAAATAGCAGAGAGGGACTCAATTGAAAAGTATGGGGTACTCATGCAATGAAGTTAATAGAAAACAATCAACGGCTAGGATTAGATAATCAGAGGAATGTGAATAAGTTCGAGGCGATCTGAGGAGGATCTGATCGTTCATTTCAATCAGCTATGCCAAGTATAGGAATAGACCTACGATACGGGTCAATTAAAACCATTCATCTAAGGAAGACGGTTGGAGCTCGAGGCAGACACGACTAATCCAGCCGTCCATCTATTTCGATGAGCACCGTTTATCTGCAAGAGAACCGGATCCGAAGCTCGAGCAAGGACATCTAACCGTTGAATTAGAGACGCCCAATCTTAGCCATCCGATTGAAGAAATAGGATCACGAGGCACATCGTGCACAGCTTCTCTCCGCGTCGCCGCCGCGTACACCGCCTTGGAGAAGATCCTCGCCGACGATCCTCTAGAAAACAGAATTTAAATTGAAGATAAAAGATTATCTGAACTCAAACATCATCTTTGAGATTAATCGGAACTCCACCGCAAGTTCTATAAATAGGGATAGACCCCCGGATCTCACTTCCATCAATCGGAAGCGAACGCCACCACCACCACCTTGAGTACCAGAGAGAGAAAGAGAAAGAAATAGACGTCGAGGACGGCACTCACCGAAGCGAGGACCACCCCCAAAGCAGCGCAAGGAAAGATAGGGGGCTTATGACGCAAGAAACCGGCGAGCGATCGTCTCCGGTGAGCCCCTCCACTTCGGTTACACGTTCATTACTTAAGAGATTTTAATGCATGCATGAAGCGTAGATAAGCATAGAATAAGGGAGTTAAAATCCCACGTCGCCCTCTGTCACGGGACTGAGCACTGGTAAGGGATACTCCCGTGACGGAAAGGCGACTCCCAGAGCTGGGAATCAGAGGGACCTCATAGCGCACCGATCGCCCTCAGGCGACGAGGATCCCATCACCAATCATTGTCGTTCGCCAGTATCCATCGCGCAGGGCCAGAGAGGCTCTGCCAGGGAGGGGGTACTTGTGGTCCTGAGGTTGAAGAAGAAGGTAACGGGTTAGCGGGTCTCACAGTGCTAAAGGGTTTCGGGTGTCGGTTTAAAATCGTTAATGGGTTTGGTTATATTAATGGGTATGAATAGTAACAGGTTTGGATCTGTTTTTCTTAAACTTGATTTGGGTTGGACCGGTTAATTAAAGGCTTAATTTAATTAAATTAGATGATCAATGATTTAATCAAGTGGGCTATTTTAGTTTTAGTTTGCAATTAGAACTTAATCGAATCAATTAAAGACAACCGGTTTAGGTTCAATCACATTAGTCGATCAGGTTGGATCAATTAGTTGGGCTCAGGTAAACCAAGCCAGGGTTGGTATAGGTTGAACCAAGTATAAGAGATTGGGTCTGAATTGATTTTGATTAAAAGTTTGATAGGGCCAAGTCTAGTGGATCTAAGTCCATCAAAAAATAAAACCAATTGGGTCTGGTCCACTTGGTGGGCTTATTAGTGGGCCAGAATAGTGGGAGAAAATAAATAAAAGAAATAAAACATGTAGGGGTTGGGAGTGGAACCCATGACCAATCCATTGTAATGGAAAGCCCCTAACCATCAAGCCATCTTGATCTTTTAATAAAACCAAATGTCCCTATCAAGATAAGACGGAATTAGAGACTAAAAACTAGGAACCCAATAGGACCAGGACCCATTGGGCTGGCACATGGACCAACAATGAACTATTCATTTGTATTTAGAAATTTAAATAAGTATTATCGCTTATATTAGGTTTATTACCAGGAGTGACGTGGATGCAAGGGAAGTCGGTTCCTTGGAACACCAGACTACGTGACTTCGGTAAGTGTACCTGCCTAGTACCCGCCCAATAATGGGTTTTCTTGACTATATGCTCTTGTTTCAATTTCCTTGCTTGATTATTTGTTGATTTCAATATTGTTGATTATCTCTGGGCTATTGCCTCATTGTTTATTGACCTTGATATTAGTATGCTTGATCTGTCTTGGATTGCCTACATATGTCCGTTTTATTGCTCCATTTTCTTGTAAAGATGTATGTGATGAGTTTTGTTTATAATCGCTGAACACGTCTATCTGTTGACCGGCACATGGCCGTGGCAACACGTGAGCCTATGCTAAGTTCGGGTAGACTTGCATCAGCACTCTCGTGTGAAGATTCTCCCATTAGTGCAGATTGTGTGTGCGGGCGTTCAGGGGGAGGACACTCTGAACGTCCTGTAGTCCTACCAGTGGGAGGGAACTCTGGATGTCCACCCGTCAGTGGGATGATACGCTGGCCGTGTACATACATGTTGGAGTGCTCTCAGACTCTAGGGTCTGACTTAAGATAAGATAAGATGGCTGCTTGGGAGATGACAAGAAATTCTTTAGACTCTGTGTTGTATGCTTGTAGGATAGTGATCCTTGTGTGTATGACTTGATCTTGTTTTCTATGATATGTTATGTTCTAGTGGATCACTATTTCTTGATATCTGTGTCGAGCTCATTGCTTCCCTTGCAGGTATACTTACTGAGCTTTCCTTTCGAAAGCTCATTCCTTTATTTTCCCCCTCTTTCAGGATTGAGGATTAGTTGATTCAGGTTCAGAAACGTACGAGGGGACATGATACTTTGCTGAGGTTCGGGGACCTTAAGAATTTTGTATGAGTGTGTGAGATTCCCATTCGATCCTGTGTAGACCCTTATAGGGTATTTTGAAGCTCGTATTTGTATCCGCTGTGAAACTCAACGATCATATTGTAGTTATTTTGTTAAGTATGTTATCTGCTTTTGATCTATTAGGCCTTGTATCCGAGTGGGGCCCGTCTCCACTTGGGTACGGCCGGTCTGTAAACGTGCCCGAGGTCCCGGGATTCGGGTCGGGGTGTTACAAAGAGGGACCTCAGCATGAAGGATCTAGAGATAAATAGGGACCTCGACATGAAGGACCTCGGCTCGGCCTTAGAGCTTGCTATGGGATTCTCCTTGGGGTTGAACTCTTCTTGAAATTCTACATAAAGAGCGACCTCAGGATGAAGAAGGACTTTTGCTTTGCCTTGGAGCTTGCCATGGGGTCTTCCATGGGGTTGAGCTCTTCTTGAAACTCGGCATGAAGGACCCCGGCTCGACCTTGGAGCTTTCCACGGGGTCCTTCATAGCTCAATATGAAAAGGGAACTCGACTCTGCTTTGGAGCTTGCCATGGGGTCCTCCATGGGGTTGAACTCTTCTAGAAATTCAGTATGAAGAGGGATGTCGTTATCAAGAGGGAGATGAAAAGGGACCTTGACCTGAAGGACCTTGGCTTTACCTTGGAGCTTACCACGGGGTCCTCCATGGGGTTTAACTCTTCTTGAAACTCGGCAAGAAGAAGGTGTAGGGTTTTGTAGAAAATCAAGAGCATGTATCATATACATGGCACAGCGGAAAAATTAAAATTTTCTAAACCCGAGCCCAAACTGATCTCCCTATGTTTATCAAAACACAAGCAAGTAAAGTTGAAGGGCATGTACTTTTTGAGATCTGTACCGAATTCCTTTTTCTAAGTCCGAGAAGATGTTGCGTCAACCACAGCAGTCCGTAGACGGAGTGCCTCTAACGGTGATCCACGCGAAGATCCGCAGAAGCAACCTCAAAGGCGACGGGGTGATCTTCCACACAAAGTTCTAGCTATGGTGGAAGGTCTTGAGAGGATTTGGGAGAGAAGAGAAAAGACAATTGATCTCTATCAATTACTAAGAAGTTATGTTGTTGTATCTCTTTATTGCCTAGAGTATCACATATTTATAGGCCTCCCTAATCATATTAGGGTTTGTTTCGGATTGTGACTTTGATTGAAGCCCAAATCAAATTTGGCTAACAATCTAATCAAATTTGACATATAATCAAATTCGACTCCCAAGCAAATTTGACTTATGATCAAATTCGACATATAATCAAATTTGTCTTATAATCAAGTTCGACTTACAATCAAATTTGACTTATAATAAAATTCGACTTACAATCTTTCTCTTCCCTTTAATTCTCTCGTTTGAGGATCTATTCCTAAAAACCCGTTTTATACCTCATTTATATCTTCTATGCGTGTGACCCATTAGGTTCCCGGTTATGTTGGCCATTCATAATCAACCATTGATTACAAATAGATCATGAGTGGCATCTAGCAATACATCATGACCCCCAATTGACCGAAAAGTCAGGTGGTCTGACTTGGAACCTTTCAGCAGCCAATGTTAGTGTGCAATTTGTCCTTTACCATCTTATACCAACTTGGTTTGGAGTATGGCCTATGTGTCAACTCCCACTAGACTGACTATGTCACACCTAGCCCAAGTATTAGTTCCTCGTCCTATGGGATCTATTACTCAAAACTTATGTCATCGAAGACCATCTTCATGACAAGTTACTCTGGCCAGAGATTTCTGAGTAATGACCCGACAAGTGGCCATGGGTATACTCTCCTTCTATTAGGAGTGGTAAATCCTCTATTGGCTACCCAAATACCTTCGAATACTTCAAAGCTGTACCCAATCACTACCCTATAAGTAACCCCTGAAGGGAAACGTAGGAATGGCGTCAAAGCACAGGATCCATATCCAAGATAACTTGTGTACCTCAAGTCTAAGGATATTTACACCATTGCTGCAATGAGATCTTCACTGACATTTTAATAGGATAACCATGTGAAGACTCATGGTAGGTCATCCAATGAACTTGCTACCTTTAGCAAGCATCCACATGTTCACTCAAAACATCTTCATGCTTACAGCTTGTGAGAACAACTGCTTGATCGGATCAAGGAGCATAACATGTGGTAGTCTTGATGGATCAATGATGTCCCGTCTCATTGATCCTTCGACTAGGGATATTTAGATAAATTACATAATTACACATGATAGGAATCCCACATTATGATCTCTATCATAATTTCCTTCATGCTATGCGTTGTATCATGGACTTCATTAACTAGATTTAAGATCTCATATCATATTCATAGTAATGAACATCTAAATAATGAAGAAGCTTTTTATTAAATAAATGAATTTGTACATAAAGTGCCAAAGGTGATTGTCTTTAGAGCACTTCTCCAACAGAAGGAACTCAGGATGAAGAGGGACCTTGGCATGAAGGACCTCGGCTCGGCCTTGGAGCTTTCCATGGGTCTTCCATGGGGTTGAGCTCTTCTTGAAACTCTACATGAAGAGGGACCTTGGGATGATGAGGGATCTTGGGATGAAGGACCCCGGTTTGGCCGTGGAGCTTGCCATGGGGTCTTCCATGGGGTTGAGCTCTTCTTGAAACTCAGCATGAAGGATCTCGAGATGAAGAGGAACCTCTACATGAAGGACATCGGCTCGAACTTAGAGCTTGCCATGGGGTCCTCTATGGGGTTGAGCTCTTCTTGAAACTCGGTATGAAGAGGGACTTCGGATGAAGGACCTCGACTTGGCCTTGGAGCTTGCCATGGGGTCTTCCATGGGGTTGAGCTCTTCTTGAAACTCAGCATGAAGAAGGGCCTAGGGATGAAGAGGGACCTCGGCATAAAGAACCCCGGCTAGGCCTTGAAGCTTGCCATGGGGTCCTTCATGGGGTTGGGCTCTTCTTGAAACTCGGCATAAAGAGGGACCTCTAGATGAAGAAGGACCTCGGCATAAATGACCTCAGCTCGGCCTTGGAGCTTTCTATGGGGTCCTCCATGGGGTTGAGCTCTTCTTAAAACTCAGCATGAAGAGGGACCTCAGGATGAAGAGGGACCTTGGCATCAAGGGCCTCGACTCGGCCTCAGAGCTTGCCATGGGGTCCTCCATAGGGTTGAACTCTTCTTAAAACTCGGCATGAAGAGGAACCTCGGGATGAAGAGGGGCTCGACATAAAGGACCTCGGCTCGACCTTGGCGCTTGCCATGGGGTCCTCCATCACTACAAGAAATGAGGCATTTCGCCATGCATATTTTATGAGGTTTTTAAAACCGCCGCTAATTACAACATTAGCGCGGTTAGTAATGACGATTCAAGAGGGCGGCCACTAAATGCATCCATTTTCTTTGCGGTTTAATTAAAGCTAGCCAAGCTAAATACATGAAATTAGCGGCGGTTTTGTTGAACCGCCGCCATATGCATACAATTCGTGGTCGTTTCTCCTAAAATAAATCATGGAAAGTTTCGATGACATGGTTCCCTAAATCCATCTCATTTTTAAGCAAGACCAATCATTTGAATGTATTTTTTCATATAGGTCCTAGTATATTTAAATAAATAAATTTATCTCATGAAGTCTGAATTGGTATTATATATTCTGTTACACGGTAATTTATGTGAAAATATAATAAGGGCAAAATCATCGGTCTATAAGTAGAAAAAATAATTTATTAAAGTTTTTAATTTTTATGATTTTACTTTTATTTATATTTATATAGATGGACTCATATCACCATATTTACTAACTGAATAAAAAAAAATTAAAAGTGACAATAAATTAATGAAATCCTAAGATAGTTTACCATAGAAAGTTTTGTTTAATGTGATAAATAATATTTTAAATATTTATTTTTTAATCTTAAAATAATACTTAAAATTTAGATTATTTAATCCATTAGAAAATCTGTGCAAATAAAAATATTTAAGTTCATAACAATAAAAATATAAATTTTAATTATAAAAAACCTCTTAAACCATATCAAAATCCTTTTAAAAATTATCCGTTTGAAATTTTTTTTAAAACTTAAATAATTTTAATATTTATATCTCTTAGTTTATAAAATCCAATACTTAAAATCATTAATCAATTTAGAAAAATGTTTTAAAAAATCAAATGTTATATTATTTTGCTCATTCATTTGAAAATATAATATTTTATAAAAATAAGTAATTTTTCATGATTTTTTTATATTATCATATTTAATAATTTAAATATTATTAAAAATTCCTGAGCGAGTGCCATAAATTAATGAAATCCTAAGATAATTTATCTTATAAAGTTTTGTTTAATTTGATAAATAATATTTTAAATGACTTAATTTTAGTTTTAAGGTTTTTAAAATTGAAACTTTACCAAAGAGAGGGACTTATTCAGTTATTTGTAATTGCATTGATAAAAAAAAAATAAAGTTACATCTTATATATATATAACACTTATCTTAACTTTATTAGTTATCACCAAGGACCTCAAAAAAATAAATAACTAACATATCAAATCCTACGACCATAAACACGATCCTCTCAATCTAATGAAAAGCAAAAGAAACATAAATCGGCCATGTCACCGATCCAACTTTTCCAAAAATTCCAATCGCAACCGTCCATTCATCACACACCAATTATAAATGTTCCCGATCTCTCCCAATAATCCTCCTATATGAATATGCCTCTAATCTAAATCTCTTCGATCAATCAACATCTCTAGGGCATCACGAAGCTAGCAAGGGAGGCGCAGCAAGGGAGGCGCCAAGCACCATCGTAAGGTCCTCCGTGACAACATCCATACCATGACGAAGTCAGTGATCCGTCATCTTGCTCGCCGCGGTGGCGTCAAGCGCATCAGTGGGCTAGTATCTACAAGGAGCACGCGAGGAAGAAGACAGACCGCCATGGACGTCGTCTACATATTCAAGCTTTAGGCTGCTTGGCGCAATTGCTGCGGCGCTGTAATTCGGCTTTAGTGTTAGGGTTTCATCTTCGTGTTTCTTCATTTTCTGTGTAAATCTTGAATCAAGCCATGGACTTGATGAAATGAAATGAATTCAATGTGTTTGAAATTTCATCTCAAGCATAGAATGCAAATCTTTTTATGTTCCTTCTTGTTCCAATTGTGATTTTATGTGTTTTAAATAAAAGGATAGTTTGATAATTGTGATTTTATGTGTTTGAAATTTAGGACTATTGTTTGGCAAAATGCGGAACAGGAACCAGGGAAAAAAAACCAAAAAGTGTGATTTTATGCAATTTTTGTGTGACATGGCAACTGAATTTAACTCAATTCAATACAATTTTAAATATAAAATATGTTAATAAAAATTAAAATAATTTTAAAAATTGAACGACACTCACGGCGGTTCAAAAGATCAAGAAATGCGAAGGAATCTCATTTCACACTTACGATGCCAATGACATGTAGCGGCGATTATAAACCGCCTCTAATTACATCCTTAACCGCCGCTAGTTGCACATGTAATTAGCATAAGTATTCCTACGCTGATTGTTAAAACCGCCGCTAAATGCGTTCGACGCATTTTCGTTTTAAGGTAAGAATTTGCTAACCACCACCGAAAGCATTTAGCGGCGGTTTTAACCGCCGCGAAATACCTTTAAAACCGCCCTTAAATGTTATCTTTCTTGTAGTGCATGGGGTTGAGCTCTTCTAGAGGGGCACTCTCCTCTTCTTTAAAGGCACTCTCCCCTCCTTTTAGAGGCACTCTCCCAGGAAAGGGATGCCGAGGTCGAGGCCTTCCTCAGTTGGGAGGTCGAGTCGTGGCAAAACTCATACACAGGCTGTCAAATTTAGCCCTGAAAAGGGCAACCTACCATGAGGCCCATATGGTCGAGGCAAAGCTCATGTGAGAGCTGCCAAAGCAAAAGAGAGGATCAAACATCGATGCTCGGCTCTGTGGGGGGACTTTTAATGCGAGTGCGTACCCTCAGGGGGGGGGGGAGGGAGGATATGAATACTAGTGCATACGCTCACTTTAGTTAAGTCATAGTTGACATAGCTTCTTAATTTGTCCCTACAGACGGTGCCAAATTGTTAATGGAAAAAACTTAATCGCATGGGGATCAATACTGATCGTGATCAACAGTCAAAGATTTGTATTTGGGGGGATCAGATCATAGAGAGAAAGAACAGGCATCCAAGCATAAATAGAAGAACACTAGGTATACTTGGAAAACACCTAAATCCGAGGAAAAACCACGGGCCCCACTGAGGGGGCAATCCACTATATAGAGAGTCATTGTAATTTACAAGGCAAGAGATCACAGTCTCTCTCTCTTAAGGCCTTGTTTGGATGATTGGTTGTTATGGTTTCGTAATGTAGAGTATGATATGGTATAGCATGGTATGGTATTGTAATTATTGTTTATCATGTTTGGAAAAATGGTATGGCATTTATGGTTAATTAGTTGTTTGTGTTTGTTTTGATGGTATGGTATGGTTGCTGAAATAATAAAATAACCAGAATACCCTCAAATATAAATTAATATGAAATCATTTTAAATTGAAAAAATTGACTATATACCCTTCAGAAGTTTCACAATTGCATATTTACACCTGAAAAAAAATCTAATTGCTTGTATACCCCTGAAAAACAGGTTGAATTATGGATATGCCAATATTGTTAGGTTTGGATGATAGAAGTTAATTAGATAATCTTAACCATGGTTATAACTTCCGTTAAGGGTTAGAAAATTTCCAAAATACTCTTCTTTATATATTTTAGCTATTTTAAATTCCATATTTTCAAAAGGGGTATTTATAAATTTACAATCAAACAAACTTTTCAGGATATATATGTAAAGGGTATAATGGTTATTTTGCATGTTTACCATTTGTTAACTGACAGGTTTTCATTTGATTAGCCCTAGGGGTATATACATATTTTTACATATTATTTAGAGGTATATATGTAATTATGTTTTATTCAGGGGTAAATACACAATTTCAAAATTATTTAGGAGTACATCTACAAAAAGCCCTATTAAATTCAATGAAAAATTAAATTCAACTAAAGTATAAATAATTCTTATTGAAATCTTACAAAATATACATCAAATTATTAACCATTAATTTAAAATTAATAAAGTTAATATAATTATAATAGAATTATAAGAAATTAATATACAAAATTAACAAAAGCATGAAATAACTTTATTTGATTTTGCTAGTGTAGAAGAAAGGATTGAAATCCAGTTTTCGGCTTCAGTTGGGTCTGTAGTACCCGTGAACTGTGTGATCCCCATCTGCCGAGCTTTGGCCACATGATCATGCTTCTTTGGCCTTGGTTGCTGATACCCTAGGAACGCCGCAAATGACTAGGTCATTTGGTCACACATCCTACAGACTCCGTGGTTCGGAGTGGCCTGCGGCTTTGGCGCTCCTGGTAGGTTCTTTGGTCCAGGTTGTGCTCTTGGATAGTATCCTGATCCATACTGTGTTCCCGGGTTATACCCCGGTCCTTATGGCATTCCCGGTTGGACACCGGGTCCGTAGTATATTCCCGGCTGGAATCCGGGTCCATAAGGTACTCCCGGCTGAAATCCGGGTCCATAAGCTACCGGCCAAAATCCGGGTCCATAGGCTACTCCCGGCTGGAATCTGGGTGCATAATACATTCCCGGATAGAATCCAGGTCCTTGTTGCATCCCCGGCTAAAGCCCGGGTGTATGGTAAGAGTGAGACCCTTAGGCCTGGTCTCCTATTGGTTCTGGAACCTCCTCGGGTTCCGGGACATCCCTCGTGTCTGGGGACCTCCTCACAGGCTTCAAGGGCGGTCATTATCCGGGTAATCGCTGTTTCCTCTCGCGTGGCAATACGCTGAAGTGGTGGCCTTCTGACTCTCCTAGGTGCCATTCTGAAATAACTAGTGTGTCAGTAGTATTCTCTAACTCTATAGGCAATGATTAAACTTTATCCTACTGACACAACACTCCTACCCTAAGGCTCTGACTACCCTAGGACTTCCTTAGGATTGACCTCGCTTTGATACCACTAAATGTAACACCCTTATCCTTTTCAGGACCCATGTGTCACACCAGCCAGATCTAGGGAATAAACCCTAAACCTAAAGCTGTATTCTGCTAATTAACTGGAAATTAGCAACATGCGGAAGGTAATAAGCAAACTGAATAGATTAAAGCACCAACTCAATCTAGAATAATACAACACCAAATAAACATTGTCTTAAACTTAATGTCTCACAACACTCGAAATCAAATAACATATTCTAGATGCGGAGTCAGAGCCAGCTACGGAGCATCATCATTAACTCGTGGTCAGACGACCCTCTAAAAGAACTCCTGTCTAATGTCCTGCGAAAATAATGTCAAGTGTTACGGATATATTTGGTGAAGACAGGTGTCGTTAAGTTAAAGAGCCACTTGTTCCTTTGGCTACACGGCACTATCACCATCCTCGCACAAGTCCGCTCGGAATTATAGCGTTACAAATAAGTCCGTCGGAATTGTAATGACCCTCTCATAAAGGGCGTAAGGTAGAAGAAAGAAAGAGATAGAGAAACATCTAACGCCTCTACAAAGTTGAGTGGGCCTTATCCACCCGCTACAATAGGCGTGATATTTTCCTACCACCTTCCTACCGCCTTTCCCACCACTTTAAGAGATATTTACTTAATTCATCGCCTCACTCCCACCGCCTTACCCCACCGCCTTCCCCGAATCGCCTCTAAGGTGCTATAAAAGGAGAGCACTAATAGAAGAAAAGGATTCAAAAAGATAAAAAGCTCATCACCCCTAAACTATCTAATATTAAACTTCTCTTCAAGTTTTCTCTCGACTTAGGCATCTGAATTAATCCGGGCAGAAGGCCCAATTCGATCACCATCCTCTCCCTTTTCATACAAGCTCACTGACGGTCACTCCAAGTAATTCCGAAATGGAATTTCTATACACCCCCGCTCATAGGCGTAAGTAAGCCGGCCCACATCAACTATAAATTCTAACCGCTGGTCGAAAGTGAGACCGCATCACGCAGGCACAGTGACGCGGAACCAGCTTTTGGCATCAGCTTACTGCCACCGCTGGGACCCTTACTTAAAAGTCGCATGACCACTACCGTAAGATCAAAACGAATTCAAGAACAGGAGCCCCAAATAATCCCCAAAAATCTGGCGAGGTCCAAGGTATGAAGAAATCCGGCCGATAGTCCCATCGTGACTATCGAGATAGTCCTTACGCTCAACCTCAAGAACTGCTCTGAAGTTTTACCTTAACCTACAGCGACAATTGGAACAGTTGACTCAGGCTGTTCATGCTTTGACTCCTCCTCCTCCTCCTACACAAATTCCAACGCCAAACATACCAACGGCCCCACTGGATAATTCTGAAAGCAGAGGGAGAACGAGAACACGCACTCATAAAGAGAAGACAGAAAGGACTGCCTTTTCCGCTAGTTCAGAACCTCCCTCCGCTCGGGCAAAGGAAGCGTGCCACCACAAGAACCGAACGGACAAGGATAGAATCTAAATAGTCCATCTGCTCAAACAGCTTGATAGAAGGACTCAACGGCGTAACCTCTCTCGAGAAAAGCGAAAGTCCGAGGCGGCACACGCTCGGTATGTGTTCACCCTTTGTCAAAAATATTGGGAGAGCAAGTTCCGGATAACTTTGGACCGCCAAGCATGATCAGATATGAAGGCAAAACCGATCCATCCCGACACCTAAAATCTTTTCGATCAAGATGCTCCTCACCGGAATCACAGACGCACAGATATACGAAGCTTTTCCGGCCACTTTGGAGGGAAAAGCGCAAGACCGGTTTGTCGATCTCCCATCTAGTACAATTACTTCTTTCGATTTTAGCGGATCGATTCTTAGCATATTTTGCCAATTACTCAAAAGCAAAAGAAAACCCCATCTACCCTCCCGCGCATTGGGCAAATGAGGGGAGAAACGCCCAAGCCTATTTAAGCCGCTCAGCATAGACGAAATGCCTAATGTGGCGGACCTTCCGCCACGGATGGTCGCGTGGACTTTTCTGATGGAAAGGGTTATTAGACTCCCCTTCCATTCTCCCCGACACTAGATCCACCAAAAACCATACACGCCCTTATGATCCACGCCCAAAAGTATATCAATTCAAGAAATATATACGGGTTGGGAAGAAGAGGCTAGACGCTGACCTATGGACACCCGTAAGGAAAAAACCCGCCATAACGCCGCCAAATAGAAGGCCCCCGGATATATGAAAGGAAAAAGGATCGCATTGTGGAAGACAAAGGCATAAGCAGAGGCCCGAAACCTCCGCATCGCACCCCAACGTATATACGCCATAAATTTCTAGTAGAACCTTCTAAAGAAGGAAAAATTGTCGATATGATCACCATACCCCATCGAATCAAACCGTGGCTTCATATTCTTATGCAAATCAAAGAACAAAACTTCCGACGCGGGCTTCTGAGTTCTGCAAGAAACGCCGAATCCAAGTAAAAAGAACAAGTAAGAAGTATTGCCAATTCCATCAATCCAGAGGACATGACACGTAAAAAGTGTACCCACTTGATGAACGCAATAGAAGATGTCGCTCAAAAGGACAATTGGAAAAATACATCAACCTTTGGAGATCCAAGGAGAACCTCAAGTCTCTAACCTCAAGAAGAAAAAGGAGAAATGGTGGGATTTATCAGTGGTGGTCCTGGCTGTGGTGGTGAAAGTTCCGCCTCACGGAAAAGTTACGCCCGAATGGTGGGAGCCACGCAAGAAATAGAAACGCCTAATTTAAGACGATCCTCACCTACGCCCCAATCATCTTTTTACGACAACGACGCCGTAGAGTTCGCCACCCACATGATGACGCTGTTAGTTGTACTATCAAAGTGTCTAATTTCCGTGATGAAAAGAGTTCCGATAGACGGTGGAAGTTGATTGATATTCTCTTTTGGAGTGCCGAGAGAGGATGAGGTATGATGCATGATTTGCTTCCCTTAAAATCATCCTTAGTAGGGTTCTCCTGAGGGGTGGTACAAACTGTAAGGAATGATCTCCTTGCCAGCCATTTATAGGGAACTCGCCAAGGTCATCAACAAGAATAACAAACTTCTTAGTTGTACGCTGTGCTTCAAGTTACAACGTAATCCTTATGTGCACTCAACCCTCAACGCCTTTAAAAAGTCAGAATCTCCACTTACCACCTTCTCCTCAAATTCCCGGACCGAGAATGGCAAAGTGGAGAGATAAGAGGAGATCAACCCCTGCACGCAAGAATGCTATGTCTCAACCCTCAAAGGGAAAACTCTCAACAAAGCAAAGCAAGACAAAAGTTTCAAGCTATGTTAGTCAACGTAATGGCCGAACGGGAAACGAGGAGCTTCACCTACACTGTCAAGAATTGCTAACAGTCCCCTAGACATAACCAGAGCGGATCGCATCTGCATGGATTGGGGCAGATTTGACAAAGAGGAACAACAGGAAGATCTCATGGGACTATTGAGAGCAAATTCACCTCTTTGCTTGGTCCTCGAGAGGATATGCCGGTGTGAAGCGTAATATCATCGAAAGCATCATCTCAACATCGATCAAGCTGCTTAAACCTACAAAGCGTAGAAAAGGAGAAATTCAAGCACTGTAGCGCGTAAGGTCGCGGAAGAAGAAGTGTCTAACCTCCTAAAAGCTAAGTTTATCCGAGAGGTATACTACCCAGATTGGTTAGCCAATGTGGTCCCGGCCAAAAGCCGTCCCGGAAAATGGAGAATGTGTGTTGACTTCACGGACTTAAACAAAGCACGCCTAAAAGATTCATTTCCCTTTACTGGCCAATTGATAGCTTGGTTGACTCAACAACGGGCATGAGATGTTGAGCTTCCGGATGCTTTCTCGTGTTACAACCAAATCCGAATGGCCAAAGGCTTAATTTAAGAAAAACATCTTTCATTATGAGCACGGGAACGCATCGCTATAAGGTAATGCCGCTCGGTCTAAAATGCCGGAGCCACCTTCCAGCAGGCTCATAACTACAAGCCAGAGAGCAAATTGGCGTGAAATGTCAAGTTTGCGTGGACGATATATATCTTAGTAAAGAGCCGAAAGGCCAATGAACACCTATCAGGACTTACAAGAAGCTTTTGATCTCTTCAATTTATACTATGCGCGGCTAAACCCAAACAAATGTTCTTTACGCTCGATCAGAAAATTCACGGGATTTATTTTGACACAAAGAGGGATAGAAGCTAATCCAGATAAAATCGAGCCATTCTTGACATGGGATCGCCTAAAAGTCTTCAAGAAATTAGGCCCAGCCGGCTTAACGGACGCCTCACAAGGCTAAGTGATTCATCTCCAAAGCCGGAGAGAAAAATCTCCCACTCTTCCAAGCCCTAAGAAAAGCACCACCCAAAATGGAGTGGAGCGGAAGAATGCTAAAAAGCCTTCTAAGGGCTTAAGGACTATCTCCGGTCACCTCGCCATTACTAGCTAAGCCACAAAGCGGAGAAGAACTCTACGTTTACTTGGCAAATAGCCCCCACACGCTTGATCACTGCCGTTCTCGAGGGAAGATAACGGAATTCAAAAACACTCTACTACACAAGTAAAATCCTTAACGATGCGTAATCGAGATATCTACCACTTGAAAAGTTGGCCTTTGCTCTTACTCACGTCTGCATCGGAGGTTGAGGCCGCACTTTCAAGCCCACAAGATCATAGTATTGACTGATCAGCCCCTAAAGCAGATTCTCCATAAACCTGAAAACTCCGGGACGCTAGCCCAAGTGGGTGATAGAATTGGGCGAGTTCGATCTCACCTACAAACCCGAACGGCAATAAAAGCTCAAGTAATCAAGTGTGATTTCGTCACGGAATTAACTTTCCCAGCAAACAGGGATGAACCCCCGTCACAGAGTCCAGAAGAAAGCTCTAACATCCCTTGGACCTTATATGTTGACGGATCAGCAACGGAAGAAAAGGCAGGGGCAGGTTTTGTCCTCTACTCTCCTTCCAAATGGAAAATCGCGACAGTACTGAAGTTCCAATTCCGAGCAACCAACAATGAGGCCGAATATGAAGCCCTCATCGCGGGATTACATCTGGCCCGAGGGCTCGGAATTCAAGACTGCATGTATATTCCACTCACAAATTTTAATAGTAAGCCATACCTTGGGCGCCTTTTGAAGCCGAAGGAAGAAAAACATGGTCAAGTATCAAGCAGCTGGTAAAGAAAATAGTTCCACACTTCGCCCGCTTCCAAATCAAAAAGTCCAGCCGAACACAAAATGAAGAGGCTGGGACGCCTCTGTCCAAAAAGGCCACAAAGACCAACAAAGACACAGAGCCCCCTTTCAACCTCGCAATACCTTCCCACAAAACCATCGACGGATTAGAAGAAGAAGTACAAAGTACGTACCAAGAGCCAAAATTTGGATAGACCCTATCGAAATTATCTACAAGGTGGACTGGCACCACCCGATAAAGGTAGTTCTCTGACGGATTTCTTACAACCGCCAATACACCATCATCAATGAGAACCTATACGTAAGATCTTATACGCAACCCTTCTTACGATGTTTGCGGCCCCAAAGCTAGTTATGTTCTTCAAGAAATTCACGTAAGGCATTGGAGGAGGTCACATAGGGGCAAAGCCTTAAGTTACAAAGTCCTACGACAAGGTTATTACCGGGCCAACACTAACTCAAGACGCAATAGCATTCGGGCTGAAATGCGACACCGCCAAATGACATTCCAAGATCCAAAGGCGGCCGCAGACAAATTTTTACTCCTATCATTAGCCCTCGGCCCATCTCGCCATCCGGGGAGTCGATCTCCTAGGGCCGCTCCCCACTTCAGCTTAGGCAAATGAAGTTTCTAATAGTCGCCATTGACTACTTCACCAAATGGGTGGAAGTTGAACCCTTAGCCAAAATCACGGAGAAGGCCTCGCCAAGGATTCTTATGGCGGCGATTATCCTGCCGATTGGCATTCAGATTGCCTTCATTTCGATAATGGACGACAGCTTTGACAACAAAACCTTCAAAAGCTTTTTGCTCGAGAGCTCGAATTGAATCCGCATTAACATCCGTGAACACATCCCCAAGCCAACGGCCAAGTAGAAGCTTTACAAACCGCACTCGCTTCCAAACACCTGAAAACGCTGTACTCAAACGGTACTAACCGGGTAGAAGAAATTCCGAAATTTGGGCCTATAGGACAACAACAAGAACCCCCACCGGAGAGACCCCATTCTCCCTCACTTATAAAGGGTAGGTCACATCCCCGCAGTAAATAGGGATGCCTACCCTATGACACACAAAGCAAACGCTCTCCTCGTAAGAGAACGAGGGAAAACTCCGAAATGGAACTTGACCTACTTGAAGAACGGAGAGAAGCTATGGAAACAAGAGCAGCCATCTATCGCCAGAAGGTAAAAAGGTTCTATGACACAAGGGTAAAAAGAGTCTTCTTCCAAATCGGCGATCTAGTCCTACGGGAAAATGAGTTCCGTGGAAATAAAAGCCGAACGGGGAAGCTAACTCCTAACTGGGAAGGCCCTTACGTCATACAAAGAATCGTCCGAGCGAGCACCTATTATCTAGTAAATATGGATGGAAAGACACTCAAGCGTCCATTCCATGCTGAACATCTAAGACGCTACTATCAGTAAATTTTGTAGCTGTTCCTTAAGAATCACGGAATAAAGTGCAAGTATTTTCTTTTTCTATTAAGATGTGGCGAAATTCCCATCCTACCAAGATGTGGCGAAATTCCCATCCTACCAAGATGTGGCGAAATTCCCATCCTACCAAGATGCGGTGAAATTCCCATCCTATTAAGATGCGGTGAAATTCCCATTCTTGGAAAAGAGCTCGGAATTATCCCGAGGGATAGAACAACAACTCTTATCCAAAAAGCAAGGGGCAAAAACTCCCGATCAAATATGAGGCAACAATCTCATTTATAAAGGCTTAGTATCTCTATTCAACAAAGTCCCAGCATTTGGATCACTAAGGACTCGCCACAAAGCACCTTACAAAGTCAAAGAAAGAAGGAAGAAAGAAGTTTACCAAAGGCTTCTGTGAAATTACTTCTAATAAATTTCTTATATGATTAAAGACAACCATCTCTCGAGATAAAACGCCATCAAAATAAAGGTTTGTATTTCTATTCATATGAATAGAAGTTACATTCCAAGTAAGTAAGCATTTACAAGAACATTCATAAAAAACATCCTAAGAGCTAGGGCCCTCAGGGCGACTGCCTACTTCTGAAGGAGCTTGGGCAGAAGGTTCCAAAGGAATAGTTAAAGGAGCTTGGGTAGAAGGTTCCGAAAGAGCGGGGACAGCCGACGGAACAGAAACAGGAACCTCCGGGGTCTTGATAACTTGTTGCTCTTTGAGCTCCGTAAATTTCTTCAAGACTCCAAATGTACCCCATAGACAAAACCTCCTTAGGAGGAATATGATGGCCGCCTTGTTGCACCACAGAATATATACTGAAAGTGGCCCCATCTTTAACTTTCGCCCTAAAGCCGGGCAACCTCCTTCTAAATTCTTCCGCTTCGTTCTAATAAATCCTTAATTTCTTGCGAAGCTCGGACTTCTGAGCTTTCAAACGGGAAGCCAAATCGCCTCTAAGTGTATCACGCCCCTTTATTCCTTTCCGCTAACCTCAAATTTTGAACGGCGGTAAGCTCATACTTTCAACTTTTAAATCCCATCAACAAATGGGCTCGCTCCTCTTGAGTGGATTGGAGTTCCTTCTTCAAGCTACTTTGGATTCATCTTGTAGCCCTTTGATATCCCTCCTCGGCCAATTGAGTCAGAGAGAACCTTTGGAAATAGATAATTGGAGCCGCTTAGTTCGCCCTTCTCTTTCTCTAGGCGAGATAGTTGTTCTGGTACCGCTCGGCTTTGTCTCTCGGGCCCAAGGGGCCCGGATAGCGCCATGTTGTTTCTTCTCCTTCTCTTCCAAGGCCGCCACCCTAGAGCTCAACCGAGCGATACCGCGCCCTATTCATTTCCATTTTAGCCAAATCTTCTTGGCAAGAGCACTAACCCGATCCGCCCATCATGCGGTCTATGAAATAACAAAACGCCATGAAAATATATATACTAAGCTTAGAAACAAAGGGAAATATGAGAACAACCCTTACCAAAGATTGCCAACGGAATAGCGGTAAGTGGCCTCTTCCCTACCAAAATTCTCGAAGTTTTGTAGAGAACCGCTTTCGGCCGCATGGCCATTAAAACATCCCTTACGGATGTGGCATCACGGAAAGAGTATCCTCGTGAGATAACTCCTTCCGCTTCTAGTAATCCCTTTAAAACGGAATCCGCCATAATTGTGAATTTATCCACGAAGGCCGCTTCTCCTAACTCCGCTACAAAATAAAACCTAAGTTAAAGGTTATAAGGGAAATACACTTATAGAAAATAGAAATTCTCACCTCTCAGAAGGGATGTCCTCCTGGCCGGGCCGGAAGAAGGGCCCCTCGGAAATGTGGGATGAGCTCATGGATCTCTTCCAGACGTAACCTCTTCCTACGAGGTGCCCACTAATTAGTTCTCTCCTACAATTAGGGACCGAGCACGTCCTCGAATTCTTTCTCTTGGTCCTCCTCTTCCCGTGAGGGACCCTGCACTGTGGTCATTCTTAACCCCTCTTTGGAAGAGCCTGCTTTTCTTTTTCTCTTCCTCTTCTTTCTTTCCTCCTTGAGAGGTATAAAATTCTCAGCCCCCTTTTAAGTACTCACCTCTTTCTTCTTCCGGCCCATGAGGCGTGGACGGGTGAACTTCACCCTCGAAGAAGCCAAAAGACCCTTAACATAGCTCAGTCCTCGCCCTCCATCGGATTCCTATATCAAAAAATTATTATTAGATAATCGTAGTTAAAAAATCGCACTAGTAAAGTATACAGTAATTCCTACCGCGGACACTATCAAACGACATTTAACAAGATTTTCCTTTGTCAAAAACTCATCCATGTACACTTTGGATAACTTGCCATTGACTTGAGAAGACCCATCTCCTCACCCGCCATTTCCTCATAGCGATGTCCGCTGGGAACCTCCCATTTTGTTCGGACATCCCACCTGGACTTACTTTTGACAAAGAAAAATTTGCTCTTCCATCGCTTAATGGAAGAGGGAACCTTCCCTAAAAATTTCCTCCCTGTGGCGTAGAAATGAGAAGTAATACCCAATCTGCTAGGACTCTAGACATAAACTAAAAAGCATAATGGAACCAACGGACGGCCTGATTTATCCCGTGAATGCTTGAAAACAATAACAAAGCCATTCAAGAGTCTCCAAGAATTGGGGCCAACTGTGAAGGACAATACATGATACTCTCTAGTAATCGCTTTAAAGTAAAATCGTAAAAAGGGAGTCTAAGGCCACCTAATAGCGATCTTGATAGATGGCTATTTCCCTTCCCTAGGAGAACTTGCCCTCTCCTGAGCAGGGGAACCCTAACCTCAAACAATGAAAGATTTATCTCATACTTAGCTACCAAAGCTATCTACTCAATCATCCAAGAAGACTTATGAATGTATCGTACCCCTACCCGTTGCCCCAGGAGGTAGATGAACCCGCTAACCCCAACTGAACGCCTCCAAGTTCACCCGGATCACTGGAATCGCAAAAAGAAACCGTGGGTTGGACTGCAAAAAAGGAATCAAGGGTTCATGAGAAGAACTAGAGGGAAGAAGAAGTAAGCAGCTTAGCCATTACCTTAGAGAAAGAAAAGATAAGGGAAATAGTACACTAAACCAGAGCTCATGGGAGAAGAAGAAACACGGAGAAGAAGACTCGATTTTCGTGGAGAAGAAGACTCGATTTTCAACACAACCTTTCCTTTGCTCACGTGTTCCCCTTTATATATAAAGGCAATGAACCCGTGGCAGTTAGATCCTAGGGTTATGTTCCGATCTAGACCCTTGAACCAAAGGCCCACAAATCTAAACCGCTCAAACAACCATCATATACCTCCTCAAACAATTCAAAATTTTGTACACGTCGCCAGCATCAAGCGCCACTTTGGCACACATGGAAAGTCACGCCCCACGCCCATCATCACGCTGACAAAACACACACACACCACATATCGCTACCACTATCCCCCTTTCAATCTGAATAGTAGAGGAGACACGCAATGTCGCTTTAGGGAACAAGAAGGCCACATAGAAGGTAGAGCCGACGCATGGAAGGCGAGCACATGCCGCACAAAGACAAAGCGCACACCCAAACATAGGATCATCAACAAAAGCCAAAGGATTTAAAAATAAAACGACAAAAACGTCATTTATTCAAGTTACACATGACTTAACGTAAGTAAAACGATATAACAAAACCCTAAAAACATATTTCAAGCGGATTATCCTAACTATATTCCAACGGATTATCCTAAACGTCATGGACCCATCCGGCAACGCCGGATAAGACTCTTGAGGAGATACACGGGCTTCCGCAGCGATATCGCCATCCCTCGCTTGCCACTAGAGGGAAATTTTGGGTTCGGGTGGGACTGGAGGAGGTGAGACCCACCTCTCTGCTGGCAGAGTCGATCTCCTAACATTTCGACCTCAAGCGCACCCCAGCGTAAGTAAAACCTGCTAAAAAGGTCTCCGCCTCCACATCATGGTCAACATGAAAAGCTTCCCACCCCGCTTAGGCTCATTTCAGCCTACCCCACCGCCACAATTAGCAAAACAGATGGCCAAACACGTACCGCTTGGACTTACCAAGTGGATTACCCCAGTCCTTAATTCCGACAAGTGCTCATGAAAAGAACTAGGAATTAAGTAAGCAGCGAGCATTGAGAAAAGTGAAAAACTTGTAAAAAGACAAGCGCTGAGCCATGATACAAAAATAGAAGAGTGCGAAAGTCTTCTGATTAAACACCCCATACAAAAACCTTAAATATAAGAGACCATTGACACTATATAGGCGTAGGAATTCCGGAACTAAAATCTATCTCGATAATGAGAAGATAACCTGATAAGCGTCGATTAAGCCTATTAAAAACATGTGTCCCTTAGGTACAAGCTAATCGCATACGCAGAGCCTACGCCTCTACATAGACATACTAACTAAGAATAATACTTTGTTCTCGAACCAAAGCGAAGCGTCGCTTTAGCTCACCCTCACCTAGATTTTTCTCAACAAGTACACTAGGGGAGGGACTAGTGTTACGGATATATTTGGTGAAGACGAGTGTCGTTAAGTTAAAGAGCCACTTGTTCCTTTGGCTACACACTACCAAATCACCATCCTCGCACAAGTCCGCTCGGAATTATAGCGTTACAAATAAGTCCGTCGGAATTGTAATGACCCTCTCATAGAGGGCGCAAGGTAGAAGAAAGAAAGAGATAGAGAAACATCTAACGCCTCTACAGTGAGTGGGCCTTATCCACCCGCTACAGTAGGCAGATATTTTCCTACCACCTTCCTACCGCCTTTCCCACCGCCTTAAGAGATATTTACTTAATTCATCGCCTCACTCCCACCAGCCTTTTACCCCACCGCTTCTTCCCGAATCACGTTAAGGTGCTATAAAGGAGAGCACTAATAGAAGAAAAGGATTAAAAAAGATAAAAAGCTCATCACCCCTAAACTATCTAATATTAAACTTCTCTCTTCAAGTTTTACGACTTAGGCATCGAATTTGAATCGGGCAGGCCCAATTCGATCACCATCCTCTCCCTTTTTCACGGGCTCACTGACGGGTCACTCCAAAGAATTCCATGGAATTTCTATACACTCCCTGTTCATAGGCAGAAGTAAGCGTCCACATCAACTATAAATTCTAACCGTTGGTCGAAAGCTGAGACCAGATCACGAGGCAATAGTGACGTGAACCAGTTTTTGGCATCAACATCAAGAAATGGGGTCGAAGCATCGGAGTCAAATGGTGAGCAGTAAAACAACTGTCAAGCGTAATCGTACCCGTAAAATAATTAAATCTGTAAAGGAAAAACTGCGTGTAAAACTCGAATAGAAAATACTGAATTGAAAATACTGAAAACTCAGCATCAATAATCGAAAGCAAGTAAACATTTATCAAAGTGTTCTCTTAAAATATATAGCCGAAGTATCTGTTTCTCTGTCTTGTGAATTAACTCTAATACCGACATTCCCCCTAGGTAATCTGTACTTGTGCCCTCTCTCCCTCTGAGATGAGCTCTATCTCGAGAAGGCGAGGAACGCGACATCATCTAATACACAAGACTATCCTCTGACTACACATCTACTTTAGTACTGCATGGCCAGCGACCAACATGTATATCTGATACAAGAGGTCGACAATATATACGTACACTAAGCATCCCAAGGAATGGAAAGGGGGTTTTGATTTTTATAAATTGGAAGTGTTTTTAAAACAGATAGTTCGGACTTAAAACAGAATTTAAATCACCCCTCTCCTAACTCAAAGGCCAGACTCTCTTGGCTCCCCACGTGAGCCACCCCTGGTCTATACATGTACTTCAATAGAGTGTAATCTAACTGTATCTATAATTTGTTTCTCTTTTCTGTTACTGAATACTAAGCATGAAAATGGATTTATAAAAACTCTAGAAACTTCCATAAAAACTCAAAGTTCATGCTTTTAAAACTGAAAATTGTATCGTATAAAAATACGGTAAAAACTCATGAACTGTACAGGTAGATTCCCCTCACCTTAGTCTGACTCAAGCTTAGATCTGGCTCGGTCCTTCGGCGACGGACTTGCCTTTGCCCTTACCTGTTAGTTGAGAAAAAGAAATCTATGAATACGGAGTCCGTATTCTTGACTCGTACTCTAATTTAGACTAAATAGAAGACGCTAAAAATACGTGATTCCTCTATCCTTACTAACTGTGCTTATTTTCATTACTAACATACATGAAACTTAATCATGCCATTATGAAAACTTAGGGTTTCTAACATGCTTTTCAAACCAATAGAGCTTCATAATTAAAAGGATTAAACATGTAAAATCCAAAGTAATTTTCTAAGCAAAGACCTTCTCTATTTGTAGGGCTCCGCAATTCTCTACAAACATTCACATATTAATAGCTTTAATTACTCATATAACATATTAATCATCTATGGTTCCATTCTCATCTTAATCCCCCGTTCGGTGCCTATCGGCAGTCGATGGACCTATAAACGACCCATTTTCACATTTTGTTATCAATTCCATTCAATAGCCCTAAATTAGAATTAGGGCTCCTCACTGATTTTCAGAACTCTACCCCTAATTAGTTCAATTCAAACGCCAAAATCAACAATTCCAAATCTTGCTCACCGATTTCATAGCCTATGGTCGACTGTCAGAGGGGAAATCTGCCGGGCCCGTGTGAGCCTTCGTGGTGGCGCTGAGAAGGAGAAGCACTCATCGTTATCTCATGCGCGGTGGGGGCATGGTCACGGCTGAGCGTAGGGAAGACGACGTGCGCCGGCCTCGCAGCGCTGGCCGGGTGTGGCTCGACGGAGGCTCTCCGCTGGTCGGGCGTGGGAGCTCGCAGTGGAGCTGCCGGTCTGGCACAGCTTTGTAGGCGGGGCCGGGCCGTGAGTGGTAGTCTGAGGTGGGCGCGGGGCTCTTCTAGGCGGCGGCGGTGGCTCACCTGTGATGAAGGGTGCTCGTGAGCGGGAGAGAGAGGTGACGGGGTCGGGAGAGAGAGGCTGAGGGTCTTCTCCCTCCCACTCTTTCCTCTCTTTTATGACATAAATTACTTTTTAAAAGTCATGATTTAATTAAAATATTATTCAATTCCTCTTTACTGTACAAACACGGGAACTCACCTTTCTCCCGACCAAATCCACATTTTGTGGATCTAGGCGATTCATTCATTAATTAATATTTTATTATTATATTATTTTAATCACTCTTTATATCCTATCGGTGGTCACGGGCCCTACTGTGGCTTCACGGGTCGCACTACGCACCAGACCGAGATCCAGGTCTTCCGGCTTTTGACTTGCCAGTTATACTTTATCGGGACTCTAATTTTTGTCCGATAATCTGAATTAATTAATATGAATTAATTAATTTTTAATTAATCTCCGGTTTAATTAATCTAACTCGGCCGACTATCCATCTCCAACTATTCTATATAACTCTGGTCTGGCCCATTAAGGCCTCTCTCGGCCCTATAGTTGCGAGAATGGATTTCGGTCCATTTTATTCTAATTTTCTTTAACTTGAGATTAATATTAATTAATCTGTTTTAAGTTAATTAACCTCATTAAAAATTTCAGAAATTCACTGAATTTTACTTATGAAATTTTGGGATGTTACATTGTTTAAGAGAAGGGAAGAGTTTTCTCACCCGCTTGCTAGCCATGCCCTGCGTTCGCACCACCAAGTTACGGATTATCAGCTACCCGACGGTCCTCACTCACTGCAGTCGTGTTGTTATGTTGTTTTGCCAATCAAGCGAAGTCGTTGAAGACACCGGTATGTAGAAGCTTCCGTCCGAAAGCAACATCGCCACCATCATCAAATTTTACGCCGCCATGTCGGCGCCGGTGGTCCCCAGGTT
This sequence comes from Dioscorea zingiberensis, assembly GCA_026586065.1. Classification (NCBI taxonomy): domain Eukaryota; kingdom Viridiplantae; phylum Streptophyta; class Magnoliopsida; order Dioscoreales; family Dioscoreaceae; genus Dioscorea; species Dioscorea zingiberensis. Next base: position 20,325,853 of record CM048823.1, on the reverse strand, counting down.
GAGTCTTGGAATGTTACCTAGTTTTATTCGGCAACTATATAATGGATTGTCTCAAAGAGATCATACCTCGGCTGTAATAATCGGAGAGCTTACAAGGATGGAGACTGCTGCCTCCCTGCACAACCTTGTCCAGAAGTTCAACTAAGAGTTGGTGCTTGATCTTCAATGTGGAGCTGATTTTCTTGGGTTGTAGAAGCAAATTGCCATTCTTTGCAAACTTTTTAAAGGCATTTCAATACTTAGTCATGTAAAAGACCTATAATGTTAATAATGTCACACAGTTGTTTGATGAAATGCCTCAACCACAATTTACAATGCTAATGTTGATGATATAGAAGACAAGAGAGTGGAAATGCATACAAAATTTACAAAATTGGGTGTTTGGTTATTCCTCCAAAAAGAACAGAAGTTCTATCTTCTTTGCAAAATACTAAGATGTGCTTGAGACTGAAACTGTAACGCCCCGAATTTTCTAAGTGAATAAATCAGAAAATTTTCGACAATTAATGAGATTGATTAACAAGGGAGAATAAATTAATTATTTTAAAGTCCAATTACAGGAAAATCGAGGAATAATAAATTTAAATCCAGCCTCACAACTAAGGGGCCGAGGGAAGGCCTTATTGGGCCAGGCTGCTTATACTTGGAATAGTTGGAGGTGGACTGTAAGGATAACCTCGATTAATTAATTGGGAAATTTCGTAGGTGCTAATTAATTAAGAAAGATTAAGTAGGAGAATCAGACAAATGTTAGTCCCCATAAAGTAGTTCAAAGTGAGTCCAAAAAGCCTATGTGATAGTGCTGGATCCGTCTCCGACGAGAGGCGTGAATCTCATGAGGCTACAAAGACGCCTGCGTGACGCATCGAAATCATTGACCCGGGATTCCCGGATCTCAGTCGGGACATTATTAGAATGATGATATTAATTAATGGGCGACATGACATAAAGTGGAAGAGTAGTATTAAATAAATTATTTGAATAGTAGTGGGAAATAATTGGTAAGCTAGAGATAATTTAAATAAAAAGAAGCCATGTGACAATAATTTAGAGGATAGGGTGTAAATAATTAAAAAGGGAAGGCATAACGGATGATGATGGATTTAAATATATAAAATAAAAAGGTAATATAGATATATATCATCATAGAGGAACTTAGGTTGAGAAAAGAAATCAATTAGAGTTCAATTGAAGTAAGAGCTCGTGCCTCTCTCTCGACCTTTCTCTCTCGTGGAGTGACGTACCGAAGCCTGCCTCGCCGAGCCAAACAGCCTCCCACCCTCACAGGCCTCCTCACGCCCCCACCGAGTTGCCTGCATACAAGTCGTGGCCTTCTATAGCCAAGGCTGCCGCCTCTCTGGCCATCGTCCCGCCTGGCCGGCTAACTCCGGCCCCTCAGCCCACCTTGTCTCAACTCCCAGTGGTGGCTTAAGGTGAGGTTGATATTAGGGCTGCTAGAGTTGGGAGCTTAGAGAATTAATTAGGGGTGATGGCTAATGATCTATGTTAATTTGGACTTGTAGTCGGCCAAGGGAGGAGAAAGAGCATGAATCCTTGTTAGGAGGGTTAGTAGGTGTTATGAATGGATTGTTAACTATGGTTATATGTTGTATGATTTAATCCCATTGTTGTGTGGAATGTTTGTAGAATCTCGGGAGCCCTATAAACAGGGGAGGTGCTGCCCGATTTTTCTGAAAATCCCTAAGTATTAATGTCTTAATTAGTGATCATGTAACTTGCTTAAGTATGTTTAGCTTTCATGATTAACATACTTATGTATGCTTAGTTTCCATGACTGTCATACATAAGGGACACATGCTTTAGATTAATTAATGTCAGCTAATTAAGCATGCTTAAGGGTAAGCTAAGGATTTAAAGACATGTTATACTTGTTAAGTGTGAAAACATGATCTTATGAGTTTAATGTCCCTTATATGCTCCTTTGAGTTAATAAGAGTCTAAGTTAAGAATACGATTCCGTATTCTTAAATCTTCCTATTCTTAAGCTATAGGACGAGTTATGGAAAATATGGACTCTGTATTGAATTAGTACTCTCATTGATTCTAGGAAAGGGAAAAGGCTCAACAGAAGCTGCCGAAGGACTGAGCGATTCCTAGGAATTTGCAGGGACTTAAGGTGAGGGGACTTCACCGTAAATCCAGATTTATTTCATGTACTTACCGTGATTTTGGTTTCTCGTGTTCTTATGAGATTTATATCGGTTTGTGATTTGTCGATGGATTTTATCGCTATAGTTGCATAGTGATTTCAATACTTGTTATATGCTATGAACTGAACCAGCATGATTAATTATAAAGTGAAACTTCAACTGGTAAAGATTGATATTCACTGTGTCGTGACTGCTCCCTAGGTATACATAGACGATTGATCTAGCGGGGCTCAGGATACAGCCCATAAAGAATTGTAGGCGATCTCGGGTTAAGGAAGGGATTTGTTTTAAATCCGTTTTTCTTAAATAAAAATGTTTGCGAAATCGTTTTCTATTAAAACCCCTTCGGATCTCTTTTGGGTGCTCGAATCGGACGATTGATATAGCTTGGTTGATCATACCACTGGTCGTCAGGTCTCGGATATGAGACGCGTGACGATTGATACAGTTGGTTGATTATATCACTGGTCGTCAGGCCTCGGGTACTGGATTGGAATAATCAGATACGAGATGTACGCGCGACGATTGATACAACTTGGTTGATCATACCACTGGTCGTCAGGTCTCGGATATGAGATGCGTGACGATTGATACAGTTGGTTGATTATATCACTGGTCGTCAGGCCTTGAGTACTGGATCGGATTATTCCGCTGTCTCCAGATCATCAGGATCCGGTTATCCGAGTGATGACATCTGGTTTCTTTCAGAGTATTGAACTAGGGTTTCATGTTGATTACGATACGAGGCTTTTGTATATATATGTTACTATAAGCAGGATATGATATGAGATACATTGCGTGATTCTTCAGATTTCTGATCGGATAACATGCTTATCAAGATTTAAGATAATTCTACTGATCTTCATGATTTATATTTGCATTGTTCTTGTACTAGTATTTTAGTACAGACAACAGGTATGAATAATACCTGACGGAGAAGTTCTTAATCACTGAGCTTGTATAGCTCAGCCCTCTCGATTACTGTTTTTCTGTTGCAGGATCTAGACTTGGATCGGGATAGTAGCTCGTGTCTCGAGCAAGGATCGAAGTCTAGCTGGCTCTGGCGTACCTATCTTGTATTTCATTTTGTTTGGTTGTATTAGACCTTGATTATGTCTTTTCTTCCTAGTATTTAAAATGTAGTTACCCATAACTCTGTGTGTTGTACTCTACTTATGACTTGGTTTAAATATGACTTCCGGTGTGTAACCGGTTATCTTAATGTCATATGAATGTTATTTAGAGTACATGATCATTTTAAGATTTTAAGTACATAGCTTATGGGCTGGGTGCACTCCCGACCCAGCCGGTGTGGTATCTGTCTCATTAGCGAGATGGGTGTTACAGAAACTGTCTGCTTAAATAGAATGTTCAGTGATGGCATGTTGGAGCATGCATTTGAGGCGGCCAACACAATTCAAATCTTGAGGCGGCGGCATTTGATGAAACACAAAGTCCAAAGTGGCGAAGTATACGTCCTAAGGTGGAAGACGACGTCATTTAAATAAATAAATAAATAATATGTATAAATATCCTATGATGATATACATATGTAATAAAAGTTATTATTTTCCAATAAATGAATTATGTTCATTCATTGCCTTTATTTGTACTTTTGCCCTTAATTGGAGATTCCCGAGACACTATTTAGGGTAATTAATAATAGAGGCTTGCCTCTATTAGGAATGGAAGAACCCACAAAATCAAAACAAATATAATATTTGTGATTCGAAATGTCGCATGTTGTCTCTTCACACACACGATGCTAGGCGGGTATTTTCGATCCCACAGGAGTCTTAATGCCTTAAGCTTAAATTAAACATACAAGGAGTTTCATATCTCATATGAAGCCATTCATTGGAGTGCAACAATGAAGCTTGAAACCTTCGAGAGGGCTTGGAGCTCTTGGAGCTCTTGGAGGGAGCTTGGAGCCTTGGAGAGGACTTGAAGCTTTTGGAGGGAGCTTGGAGCCTTGGAGCCTTGGAGCCTCTTGGAGAGGCCGTGAAGCCTTAGAGAGGGCTTGGAAGGTAATGATAATGATCCCCAAAAGTCCTCCCTTCTCCAAAGCTCTCTCCTTTGAGTTAAGAGATCAGCCCCTTTATCTCCTCGGGGCCCGTACACTATCCCCAATGTTAGGCCTTGGGTTCCGTGCTTCACTTGGCTTGCTTGAGTATAAAAAAGCTAGCCCCTTTTTAGGATTATGCATGAAGAAGAATGTCTCTCTTGGCTTCTTCCTCAGCCTTGGCTTCTTCTTGAGCCTTGTGTCGGCATATCAAGGTTGACCATTTTTTCGCATAAATATAAAGGGACAAATGCATACTTTTTAATTTTTGCCCATAATGTAATTACATATATAATTATACAATAGTATATATCACCTCATAAAAAACAAATTCTTGCATAGGTGTACCCCTAAACAAAAGTTCCAGTAACTTGGTAATTGTTTAAGTTTATTGTTAATAATTACCATCACTACATAGGTTAAACATTTTAAATGCAAAACACATAACTAACATTAGCAGTAACATATATGAAACACAAATTCAGTAATTAACATCTACAATATAACATACATAATAAGAGTGCCAAACAAGCGGGACGCTTAACTTGCTTGAATTTGACTTGATTGTTCAGGGAGAGAGAAAAAAAAATTACAACAAAGCTTTATATTAATAAATATAATTATCTGTAAATCTTTTCTAAAAACCAAAAAAAAAAAAAAAAATCATGAAATGTATCAAAATTTTAATATGGAAAGTGCCTGTTTTGGATGTGTAAAAATATTATCTCAACTAATTGCCTTATAATCAGAAAAAATTTATACGAAGGAATAAAAAAAAATTATTATATACTGGAAGAGCAAAAATATCATCTCAACTAATTTTGTAATAATAATATTAGATTTTTAACTATTCATCTTTTACATAATAAACTAATTGCCACATGGTCCTTGGGTATGGGTGTTTAGGGATCTAATATAAATAGGGTTTTGGGTGGGGTAGGGAAAAAAATAAATAGTGTTGTAATAGTGCCATAGACTATTCAATAATTATCTCTAATAATATCTATATATATATATATATATATATATATATATATATGTGAGGTAGGAGCTTTATTCTTTGATTTTGATTTTAAATTTTGTTTATCGGGAATCTCAACAAATCAATGCACAAAGCTTAAAAAAATTATTAATTGAACTTTTCCCTAATCCACTATTTTCATAAATTTAAATTTATTTTTAAAATACTTTTTAATTTTTCAAAGATTCATGAATTAGTTAGAATTTTGAAATTTTTTTATTAAATTACTTTGATTTACCTCTTTATCAATTTAGACTTGTGATTTGAGTTGTGGCATTTTAGTACCTGTGCCATAACTCAAACAAGCCATAACTCCAAATTCATAAGGAGGCAAACCACATGATTAGTTTAGTAAAATTTTACCTAATTTTTTTTATCAATTAACTAAAATCTGTTTAATTAGTAATAAGTTAGATATCAAGGTTCTTTTTTTAAAAAAAATCTTATATAGTAACCCCTATTAATTCTTAAATAAAAGAAATAGCAAGTTCAGCTCTTGAATTGAAAATGGCATACAGAAAATTATAAATTTAGCAAATATATTTAAGCACAATTATAATATACAAATAAAATTATAATTAATCGATCATCGAGACCTCAAAAATTAATTTTGTGATAAAATATAAAACGAAAACAAAAATGAAAAATAATTGTATTAAATATAATTAAATAAAATAGCTAAAAGTTTTAAGGGAAAAAAAAATAAAATAAAATAACACGCGAAACTATTTATATAAAAACATGAAGGACGTCTCGATTTGATTCAAAAGATCAGGCCCCTAACCAATAGACAGCTCACCGTATTCTCACCATTCGTATACCAAATTCCGTATCTTTATAACTCGTAAGTTGAAGGGTTTGAGGATCTCCCCCCGTTTTTCATAGGCCGTAGCTACGCGGAAGACTTCTTGGGCCGTTGGATTGGCCCGGCCCGCGTTCGGAACCCAACCGTCACAGCATCACGAGCACACAAGTGGAACGCCGGCGGCGCCAACCCCTTCTCCTCCGCCACCGCCGCCGCCGCCGCATCGCACTGCTCACAAGCAATAGCCACCGATCGTGGCTTCTTTGCTATTGCATATCGGTGGTGGTACGCTCTCTGCTCCTGGAGATTCACCATCTGATTCGCGTAACCACACAACCCTAAACTGAAACCCAGACCCTCAGCATCCGACAATCGGATCGGCAGATCAGGGTTCCGTTTCAGGATCGTCCGCTCCGGCGAGGATATCATCATCTCCTGAATGCAGGCCCGGCGGGCCCGGCCACGTCGCTCACGACGGGATCGTCGAAGGATGGCAAGGATGAAGCAGTCGCGTTCGCGGGCGATATCGGCGAAGTCGGAGGAGTCGTCGATGGGGACCTTGCGGCGGATATCCGGTGAGGCCCGGGCTTTCCTGCGCCGCACCAGCGAGGTCGAGATCTGGTGGGTCGAAACGCCGATCCGCTTGCAGATCGCTGCCTGAAGCTTCTTGAAAGACATGGAAGGCGTAATGTAGATGGTGCCGACGTCGACCTCGAGTTCACCGTCGAAGAAGACGACGGGGAACACGCCGGAGGCATCCTCCATTGCCCCGGCGATCGCCATCAGAAACCAGGAAGATGGCGATCCGGCGGAGATCGCGAGACGAAGGGAGGCATCGAGGTTTTGGGAACGACGAGGGTTTCGAGGGCCAATGTTCGGCTTATATACGGGGTTATGGTGGTCAGCCCGAGCTCCGGTTCGTAATTCTTTTATATCCAGGAGGGTATTATGGGAAATTAGATTCCGCTGAAGTACCTATTTCCCATAATACCCTCGGCATACCCCCTCAAATTCAAGTTTTTTTTTTGTTTTAAATCCATCTCTCTATTTAATAATGATTATTTATGATATTTTAAACATATTCTTCTTATATTTGGAAATTGGATGGAGATATCATAAAAGGCAATTTAATATATATATATATATATATATTCAGGGAGAAGGGAAATGTAATATTTAAAAATAATTAGTAATTAATTTGCTGATAATCAATTTTAAAAAAAATTATATTAAGAAGATTCAAATCACAAAATTGTCCATAATTGAAATATTCCATAATAGATATAATAGTTGTTTAAATCTCTGTCTCCCATGTCACTTATATCACTATTTTTTGGTTTTTAAAAGTTAGAGATAAATTGGATAATTTCTGATATTCATGCTAATACTCTCATAGGATTCCCACAGGGCTAAACTGGCACCTTAGCATTATTACAAATGAAGATGCTTCAAAAATGCTAAAGTTTCTGAAAGCAGTTCAAACAAAGGAAATTTATAATTTATTAAGTTAATGGAAAATTAACATAACATGTGAAAAAAAAAAATGTAACACCAAAAGATGATCTCCCATCTACTTCCACATAAATTTTATTTCTTCAATTTCCTATTTGTCAGACATAAAATATTATTTCATAAATCTCTTTTATATTAGAGTAGATGAGCACTTTTTCTTGTAGCCCTTTTAACATCTACAAATTAAGTTGATATTGTCCTAATGCTCCCATTCCAAATACACATGAGACTGAGTCTTCAGAGACTTGTGAAAAATGCAAGTCTAAAACACATCAAGAATAAGTAATTCTCAGCTATAGACACCAGGAGAGATGCATTGTCGCAATAACTAGACGCGAAAACCTTGCCTGCTGAAACTGTTCTTGCTGGCAAGAGATAGAATTATCAATAATAATAAGCAAGCTCCAGTAATGTAGTTTTTCAAATCTAAACATATCATTAAATGCATAATTGATGAAGATTCCATACAAGGATAATATATACACCACAATTAGACTAATCAGTAGCTTCATAATTCAAGAAGAATCAGGACAATAAGAGAAGCAGAAATCAAATTAACATGCAAGCGTTGGCAAACACATAATGAACAGTTATCTGAAATTTCTTGGGAGGTTTCTACTAATCTAGAGGCAATCAATTCCCTTTTCTTGTGCAGGAGGGATCAACAAACACTTCTCTAATATATATCACTACAGGCAGTCATGCCATCCTTCTCACAGAGTATTGCTCCAATCTCGGAATCATCCATCTTTGTACTCTCCAAAGGATATTTCCCTATGACCTTCTGTTTGAAGATTAATTCCTCCAAATTGAGGATGAGTTGAATTGGATCTTTGTATTTTATTTGTGAAGTGTTTATGAGAAGTTGAAGTTGGAATGATCCTATGAGCTGTGCTAATTAGTTCGGCAATGAGACAGCCAACAATCCTGCAATTCAGAATTTAGATGTAGACCTGTGCATAACATACAATGTTGAAACGAAACAGAGTAGAGAGGTAACATCATCACATAAAAGAACAAATACATAACAAATTTAACTAGGTTAGATAAAGCTTATGTCCTCGGATCCACACCAATTCCACTGTTTTTGAAGAAGAATAACAAAATCGTCTACCAATGCACTCTACCCTCACATTACGTTTTTAACTTTTATACAGGAAAATTTAATGTGGAAAGTACATATGTACCCTCTCCCAAAAATAAAATTCCTAAGCGGATACTAACCCATCACCCCAGCTTGTTCGATGGGTAGTGAGACCTCTTATTGTACTTGCAAATCTTTTCCTTAAGTGGCAATCAGACTCCACACCCAACAATCTCCCACTTGACGATGACCAAAACAAAGAGGGCTACAACTCAAATACAACTCTAAACAATAAGGAACTTGGTGTGAATTTTCCCTTTGTCTTCAAGCTAGAAGACCAATAGAGGTTGAACATACTCTCAGCTTCCACTGTAACCACCTTGGTTAACATATATGCCAGATTTTGGCTTTTCTAGATATTCTCCAAAGTGATCAACCCTTCATCTAAGAGTGATCGGATGAAGTGATTCCTAATTTCAATGTGTTTCGTCCTTGCATGAAATGCAGAATTCTTTGCAAGACGAATTGCACTCGAAATGTCACTGTAGACCTTGCAATTCTCTTGCTCCATACCCAACTCTCTCATGAAACTCTGCAACCAAACAATCTCCTTACATACTTCAGTAGCAACCACATATTTAGTTTCTGTGGTAGAGAAAGCAACAATCTCTGCAAACGTGAAACCTAACTAATTCCTACATTACCCAATGTAAAAACATAGCTTGTAATGCTTTTCCTTCCATCCACATCACCAGCCATATTAGAATCTACATAGCCCTATAAACAAATCTCGGAGCACCCATAACATAAAGCTAAACCTTAAGTACCTCTAAAGTATCTTAAATTCCACTTCACTACTCTCCAGTACTCATTTCTAGGATTACTCATGAATCTACTTACAACTCCCATTGCTTGAGCAATGTTTGGTCTCGTGCAAACCATAGCATACATAAGGCTACCAACAACAGATGCATATGGTACCTTTGTCATGTGCTCCTTCTCTTCCTATGTAGCTAGGCTTTGGTCCTTTGAAAGTCTAAAGTGACTTCCCAAAGGAGTTTTGACTGCTTTGCCTTCGCTATGCTAAACCTCTTCAACACCTTGCCAACATATTCATCCTGTGATAATATCAACCTCTTACTGCCTCGATCTCTGCTAATTCTCAAACCAAAGAATCTTCTTTGTTGGACCCAAGTCTATCATTCAGAACTTCTTGGATAGACTCTCCTTTAGCTTCTGAATCTCCTCCATACTTGATCCCGTAACAAGCATATCATCCACGCACAAAAGAAGAACAATAAAAAAAGTTTTAAACCTCTTAAAATAGCAACAATGATCAACATGAAATCTTTTATAATCATTGCTAAACATGAATCTGTCAAACTTGATGTACCATTTTCTAGGTGCTTGCTTCAAACCATACAAACTCTTCTTTAGCGTGCACACCATATTCTTCTTCCCTTTTTCTTCATACCTTTCTAGTAGCTTCATACAGATGTCTTCATCTAAGTCTCTATGAAAAGAAGTCGTCTTCACGTCTAGCTGCTCTAGATACAAATCTTCCACTACTATAAGGCTTAAGACTGCATAGATAGTAAATATCTCTACAATAGGAGAAGATTTCTATAAAATCTACACTCACCTTTTGCTGAAATCCTTTCATAACCAATATGGCCTTGTACCTCTTGAACCCATCCTGTTCTTCCTTTAACCTGTTTACCCACTTGTAAAGATGCCAGATAATGAATTGGATTATGACCTTAGGTGGTTCTAGCATATTTCCTTAAAATAGGGACAGGAACTTGATGTTCTGCCTGAATGTTTTGATGTCTGGTAGTAATACCTTATTTTCTAAGATCTTCTCAAGTTCTACAAACTCCTCTTCTTTGTTTTCTCCCTGCTCCTTCATAATCTCTTTGTGTATAACATTCTCATTAAACACCATATCTTTACTCCTAATGACTTTTTTTTTTTATTTTCAACATCCCAAAACTGATAACTAAAATCATTCACCCTGTAGCCAATAAACATGTATTTCTTTGACTTGGGGTCAAGTTTAGACCTGTTTTTTGCCTCAATGTGACCATAAGAAACACATTCAAAGGTTTCCTTTCCACGTTTTTTGAGGCAACCTAATTAGTCAAATAAACTGATGGTCCTCTATTAATCAAGTACGCAACCATGCCACAATATCTGCCCAAAACTATTTTAGGAAACTAGTATGTATCATCATATGTTGTGCATGCTTTCTGATAGTTCTATTCATGTGCTCAACAACTCCATTTTGTTGCAAACTTCTTGTAACTGTATTTTGCCTTTGAATCCTATTAAACGCGTAGTATTCTTCGAACTCATCACTATAATACTCAACACCACTAGCACTTCATTATCAGGTTTTGTTCATTCTCAACAGTAGCTTTCCATTTCTCGAACACCCCAAATACTTTAGATTTGTTTTTCAAGAGATACACCCACAATTTTCTACTAGTATCATCAATGAAAGTAACAAAGTAGAGGGATCCACCAAGAGAAGATACCTTGGTTGGTCTCCGTACCTCAGTGTGATCCAACCATTCCAGCCTTAGGCTCCTATTGATATTTGAGAAACTCACTTTTTTCTACTCCCATAGATATAGTCTTCACAAAATTCCAGATCCAATTGTTTTAAACACAATAATTTTCCCTTTATGAGCATAGTTTTCATGCTTTTCTTACTCATGTGCCTAAGTCTCTGGTGCCATGTATTTGTATCCGGTCTAGATGATGCAACTAAAAATATAGTGTTTGTCCTGAATATTACATATAGAGTTCCCTATTTCTTCCCATCTGCTATCACCATAGTGCCTTTCATCACTTTCTATGAATCAACAGTAAATACAGTCTTCAATCCAAAAGTCGCAGCTGCCCCATAGAGACAAAATTCCTCTTCATTATATTTAGAACATGCCTTACATCTTTCAACTGTACAATTGTCCCATTTGCCAGGTTTATTTGCACATCTTTCTTCCTAACAATGTAACAAGGCTCATCATCTCCGAGATACACTTTTTCGAAGTTACCTTTCATATAGTTTTGGAGAACTTCTCTCTAACAAGTAGCATGGAATGAAGCACCATAAACCATGACCCATATATCATCATTAGTAGCAACTAATAATACTAAAGCATCGGAATCTCCATCATTAGAAATGTTTACACATTCTTTACCTTTCTGATCATTCTCGCTATGCTTATTTTGGGCTCTGTAGTTTCTTGCAAAGTGACCTTTCTTACTGCAATTGTAACAATATGCCTTCTTCTTTGATATGTATTTGCCTTTGCCCTTCGGTGACTTTGAGCAGCCACAATTCTTATTGTTTCCCTTTTTTTCCTCATCTTCCTCATTCAACGTTCAAAGCACTCTATGATGTCTCACCAGACCAATTGGATTTCTAGCGCAATTCTTCACTATGCCCACAACTATCTAGCAATCCAGACAGAATTAATAAAGCTCTTACTTAGTCTTCAAAGAAGATCCTAACAAACTCTAATTGGCTTGTGACTGTATTGAAACTATTCAAGTTCACAGCCATGCTCCCATTTTCAACCATCTTTATAATGAGAAGCCTCTTTATCAAGAAGACTTTATTAGATGTGGAGGGTTTTTTGTAGGATAGGAAGCCCATCAAATCTACTATACTCTTCTCTTTGGATATATTGAATGCCACAGATGAACAAAGTGTTAATCAACACATACCTAGGGCTTTCTTATTAAGAACCCTCTAGTCTTCATCCAACATATCATTGGCTTCTTTGAGATTCCTTCAAGAGGTTGATAGAGATCTCTCTTATAAAGGTAATTCTTTATTTGTATCGTCCAAAAACTGAAGTTTGAACAATTTAACTTCTCGATTTTTGCTTTTCCCTCTTCCATCATCTCTCCTAACCAACCATAACCTTGCTCTGATACTAGTTTGAAAGGAAATAAAGTAGAGAGGAAACACAATCACACAAAGAATAAAGACACAATAAATTTAACAAGGTTTGACAAAGCCTACGTCCTCAGATCCACACCAATTCCACTATCTTTGGAGAAGAATAACAAAATTGGCTACCAATGCACCCTACACTCACATTAGGGTTTTTAACTTTTATGCAGGAAAAATTCACATGGAAAGTACAAATTAGCCCTCTCTCAAGAAAAAAATTCCATAAGGGGGTGTTGCCCCATTATCCTTGGCAAGGGCTCTAACTCCTGTACCCCGGTTTGTTGACCGGGAAATAAGACCCTAGTATAGTATTTACAAATCTTGTTCTTGAGTGACAATCAGACTCCATACTCAACAAATGTGATTAAAGATATCATGGAAATTGCCATTGATTTCTTAGTGGTTTTGCCAATATCCTACCTTATAGTGCTTGTGAAGAAGCTATCCATTACAAAAATCAAGCTCCCTCTCCATCAAGAAATGAAATATTTACTCACAACAGCACAAGCACAATATAAATCAAAATATTTTTACACACGGGAAAAATCCTTATATGATGCTAAAAATGCCATTAGTAAAGGATGTAATAATGGAATAGCCATATTATGATTGGAAAATTTCATGACAATAGATGTGTAGGTTTTATTCATGATTCTACATACTTTTACTCATGGATATTATGCATGAGTAAAAGTAGTGATTATTACTTTCCTTTTACTTTTACGCAGATATTATCCGTGAGTAAAAATAGAAGTTATTATTTTACTTTACTTTTTACTCATTGATATTATGTGTGAGTAAGAGCAAGGACTATTCTTTTCCCTTTACTTTTACACATGCGCAGTGGCGGAACCAGAAGAAAAATTAAGGGGGTGCTGACTTCAATTTAATTTTTTTTTATAAATATTAAAAAAAATATTAATTCAAACTTAAAAATGAAAATTACTTCTTTATACTAATTCCTCTGCTTAAAAAATAACAAGTTTTATTTTCTTTTTAATTCTTTGTGTACAAGTCTAATTTCATCCTTGCTTTATTAGAGGAATGTCTATTAAAAGACATAGAAATCAAAATAAAAATTATGATATTAGAATTAAGTTCAAATAATAAAAGAAATTATTGAGATATGAGGCAAAAAGAAAAAGATTTATTGAAAATATATAAACAAAATTTAAATTTTATAAGTGATTTCAGTACTAATCTTAAAACAAATTTTGGTTACTGGGATTTCAGCTAATTTTTTTTAATTTTTTAGGTAGAGATCTAATTCCATCCATATTTTATTGGAGGAATGTCTGTAAAAAAGCATAGAAATCATAATAAAAAAATTATGATATTGATATTAAGTTCAAACAATCAAAGAAATCACTGACATCCGAGCCAAAAAGGAAAGATTTATTGAAAATATATAAATAAAATTTAAATTTTATAAGTGATATCAATAGTAAGTTTAAAAAAAAAAAATATTGCAGCTGGCAAGATTTGAACCAAAGGCATCCCAATCATAGGAGAGGACTCTAACCACTATACTACAATAATTGTTTTTTAATATACTAAGAATATTACATACTTATAAAATAAGCATCAAGGAGGTAGAGTCCTCCTAAAACAATGGAAGTAGAGCATCTCTTGGAGCCAAGGGGGTGCTTGAGCACCCACTTGATCCCCCCTCCTTCCGCCCCTGACATGCATATTATGTGTGAGTAAAAACAAAGATTATTAGTTTTCTTTACTTTTTACTCATGAATCATATTAGTAACTAAAAACAAAGATTATTACTTTTTCTTCACTTTTACTCAAAGATATTATGTGTGAACAAATTCAAAGATTATCATTTTCGTACTTTTACTCATATATAATATATATGCTCTACTCACTAATTTTTCTATGAAAATTAGTTATATATAAAAATCTATATTCATAGTGATAGGACAAGAGAGAAAATATCCATGAGAATATACCATGTTCTAGTCATGGACCAACTTGTTGCTATTTATAATTATAAAATAATATTCAATAAAATCATGTAATATTTCTTAATTCACAATCAAAATCTAGATAAAAAAACAAGATTGTACAAACATTTTAAAAAAAATCAATAATATAATGTGTTGATTGTACAATGATCCGCTCTTCTTTAGGATCTGAACAGATTGTGATCAACAAGGGAGATGGGTTGATCTTCCTTCTTCTTGTCGCTGTCCTAGATCAAGAACTCCTTCAAAGAACGGGCATCACAAATCCAACCTTGTTTTGAAAGGGGATAGAACCATAGCGCTTGTGCTCGGGGGAGAGTCTCCAACGATCAAGTTAGAACTCAGAGAGAGAGAGAGAGAGAGAGAGAGAGAGAGAGAGAGAGAGAGAGAGAGAGAGAGTTTCCAAATGAAAGGTGTAAGAGCCGCTATATTTACGGCCCGATTAAGCCCCTAAATACTCCTCTAATCATGATTAGTGAATTATTCCCTTTATTGAATTAATATATTGTATTAGTAGGGGTTTAATTGCTTAATTAAATTCTTATGGGATATATGAGTTGAGGATAAAGAAGTTATATTAAATGATTAGAGGGCTAGAATGTAAAACTATTATATCCCTCTCTCTATTGAATTAATAGGCAAGGGTTTACAATGGAAAATTTGACGAAGGTAAGAGTTCTTTACTAATTGTTCACATGGAAATCATGCAAAGTGCATGTACGCGGAGCATCAACGGCTTGGGTTAATAGCTATTAAGATCTCACGATTCTCTTTAAAGAGTAGCCCTACTGCTACTCGTTGACAAGAATCTGAGCGTCCGCGATCGTCGCCGAGCAAAGGAGGAAAAGCTGGCAACATCGTCTCGTCGCGTCAGAACATTGTGGCTTTGAAACCCTGGCCGTAATGTTTGAAAGGAGTGAAATCACGGGGAAACTAAGCACTAGAAAACCATAAGCTTCTTCTCTTTTCTTCTCGGCGTACCATTTTCCTTCTAGTTTAAACAAGAGGGCTAGAGAGAGGGAGAGAGCCCGTCGTTTAGTGGCATACTTGACGAGCAAGTTGGTTTGAGAGAGCGGGCTGAATTCTTCGCTGCATGTTGACACTTCACTGGGGCTTGAACTCGGGAAGCTCATCGTGGTCCGAGTTGAAAGTAAAGAGAAGTTGAAAGGCTGTGAGGTTGTTTGGACTTGGTGTTGGTGGATCGGAAGAAGGTGCGACCACCTGAGAAGGTATGTATATGCTAAGTCCCCATGTATAAGAACCACCTTCTCTCTTGAACCCTCTGAAGAACAGTAGAACAAATGGGTTGATAGAGGAGATTAAAGTACATGATATTGAACAAATAATACGTGGCTCAATTAAAAATACATATATGTGTATGTGGTGAGCTGGATGTGGTGAATGGAGTTCAGTAAACCTTAATTAATACTAACTTTGTGGTTGACTACTCATTAGTGATGAAGAGATGAACTAGTGCATGATTTTAAATATATACGTGCTGGAGAGAGAGACTCACTTTACATCCATTCAAAGGATGTTAAAATGGGATAAGACAAGGAATTGGATAAATGCAGACATGGAACTGAGACATGTGCAGGTGTTTGAGTCAAAATGAATTCATGAAATTATTAGACTCTGTAAGCTATGGAGCATGATGTCTGCATGGTGTGTATATATATATATATATATATATATATATATATATATATATATATATATATAGATAGATACTTGTCCATATAAAAGCATGGATGAGGATTAATCCGAGATATGCATGTTCCGAACGTATGGGTTGATGTATTACTCCTGAATAAGAGTAGAGGAAAGACCATGTTATTAATTACCTTAAATACTATTATCAACATGGCATTCATAGGAGATGTCTTGCCTTGAGTATTGAAGCTAACTTAATACTTTCTAGAAAATTATAAACCTAACTATGCATTATTTAATTGGAAGGCTTCAATATTAAGGTGCAGACCAGAAAGAGAAATAGAGAGAGAGAGAGATGATATTGGGTTATTGTATATATATGTATACACAATTGTTGCATGAGTTAAAGATACTAATACACTTAGCCAAATAGAGGACAAGCGATAGTTGATGGTCTTGGCCGGATATTACCAAGTTGGAGAAAGCTAATAGGTAATAGGGTAGACGAATAACCATCTTATTCACTTAATTAAGATTAAGGAAGGAACTATGTGATAGTTTCCCGGGATGCCATAAATATATGTTCTTGGGTAGTTATTATAAAGTTGTGTAGGAACATATTTATTGTTCTATGGTCGGCCAGAGTATTAAGCTTAGCCTTAATCAACAGATATCGACGTGGTGCGGGAAGGCGCGTCGAGGGAGATTCGTGATTGAGTAAAAGCACCCTTAACTCATGCAAGTACCACCGCACTCCTGTTATTGGATATATATTGCTTATCATGTCTCCTTGATGCTTGGATTCATTGTGGTGTATGTGTATCTGTTTCCTTGGATTATTTGTGATTCCATGTTAATATACATACCTTTGATTCCTCGATGTTTGTTGGTATTCTGGTTTTATACCCTTTGAGCGTGTATCGTCAGCTATGTTGTCGTTGAGGATTCTCCTGTGGCAGTATAGATGTTCAGGGCCGAGGACACCCTATTCATCCAGTTTTACTTGTCAGAGGGACGATACTCTGGCGGTCCCATATTCCTTGTCAGTGGAACGAAGTACTGGCCGTGTACGTACATACGTGGAGGTGGCGCTACCTTACTGTCGACGGACTTGATTGCGGTTTCGACCGTGTTTGCCCAGGGAGAGGACTTGCGAGTTCGTTAGTTTGCTTGTCATGATTAGCTGTATTATTTATTACGTGAGGTTTGGATTTTTCCTACCACTTGTAATGGTGTGATCTTGGTAGGATATAGATCCTTATCTCTTTGACTTGATAGGGGTTTCTTGTTCATGTGTGTGACCCTGTTGTTTAATGTGATCATTTCATGCCTTTATTCCTTGGATATCTCTCCTTGATGCATGTTATTGTTTATGAGGCATGATTACATATATCCAGCGGGTGCTTGCTGAGTTTTCATTTCGAAAGCTCACTACTTGTTGATATGTTTTCTTTCAGATCCCGAGGAATAGCTCTTGTGGGACTCGAAGGAGTTGAGCGTGGGTTATTAGAATTCCTGAGGTTGTTTATCTTTTGCTTAATATGTATGAGAACATGTTGTAGGTTCCCATGTAGGAGCCATATTATGATTATGACTCTGATTTGACTTTAGAGTTTGTGAACTCCTGGACTCGTACTCGATTCCGTAGTGTACTCTGATTAGATACATTATGTCCTCCTATGTTTCCGCTGTGCATGCTTTGTGTATTATTTGAACACTGAGGCTTAGGTGCGGGGAGGTGACCGTCCCCTGTTCGGCACGGCTGGTTCAGAAGCGTGCCCGTGGGCCTCGGGACTTTGGGGGCGGGGAGTTACAAAAGGTTTCAGAGAAAAACTTTCATCCTTTTACTAGTGGGCTTTCAATCTCCTTTTATAGCTTGTTGACTTGACTTTTCAGATCTTGGCACCCTTGGAGATTCATTTCCTGCAGTCGGATGATTGAGCATCCAAGTTTCCACCTTAGAAGTTCAGATAATGCCTTTTGTCCATGGATATTTTATCGAATAACACTTGCCCCCAAACTCGCCAAACCAACCCGCTTTCAAAAAGGTTCCCCCTAGGGAGTTCGATCTTTGGTTGAAGCATGATGCATCAGAAAACCTCTTTGGTTATCTAACCATGATCTGTCTTCTTCGGGTGAAACTGAGCTGGTCATCGCTTAGTAGTGACACAACAGACCGATCGAGATTCTTGATGGACAAAGTACTTCAACTTTCAAAGCGTCTTTAATTGAAAAGTAATAGCATAAGTCAAAGAAGTAGATGATGGGCATGGCTTCCCAGAGGATCGCCTTGAGGAGAGTTATATACATTGGCCTACATATCACTCTTCGTTTGGTACATTCATACGGCAAGTCGCTCAGGCCATAGGGTTTCACTTTTGTCATCCTTACATTTACTTTTGAGATCCCTTTCTGCCGTTTGAAAATTCTTTTAAGTTCTCGCTGAGCGACCTTATTTTGTCTTCCAAAACCAAGGTTGGAAGTATCTTGTACTCTTAGTTTCCATGAGCTGATTCAAATAGGTGATGGATTTGATATCTAGTCTCCTTTTAGAGTTAGGCTTCCAATTATTAGGGAATGAGACAATTCTCCCTGACTTGGTTAGCTGGCCTTGTATGTAGAATGGTTTAGGACTAGTTTGCCCCTTCCCCCTTTTTTGTCAGATCTTGTCCTTCCACAATTTAGTTCCTACCCAACTTGTAACACATGTCCCAAAACCAAGGCGAGATGCCACACTAGCTGGGCCGAGAGTGCACCCAACCCATAAACTGTGTAATTTAAACCTAGTAATAATAATAATCAACTATTATTCATAAGAAATAAACAAATTGTTTAATATTATACAGAGTTTGCAAATTTGCAGAAGAGTTCTAGAAGTCTAAACATCAAGTGCAAACAAACACTATCATTATCTGCTATGTCAGAGCCATCTACTGGAATACTCACGCTCACTCACCTGCGCAAGTAGTTTACTTGAGTGAAAATCACTAATATAAGGAAAAACATATATAATAAAAGATATATGAATTTCAGAATAGTTCTAATCATATGCATTATTTTCTCATTATGCTAACATGCCAAGCATTTTCGAAAACCCAAATAAAGCATATATGCAATCACAATCACCACAAGGCATATCATAATCATATACATATGCAAAGGCCTCGTATCATATAAGCTAGCACCCCTAGTTCGAATGTCTCGGGGAGGACTCCAACTACCATCAAGGAATAGAGGTATACATGTACATGATCCTGATGATCGGGAATAGCGGTATACATCTATATGAGCCCGGTACTTGACGACCAGCGCTACACATCTACATGTGTACGTCAAGTATGAATCTCGTATCTTATAAGGGAACCCACATGAGTCAGAAAGATGGTTTTATAAAAAGAACGACTTTCACAAATATTTTTGTTTTAAGAAAAGCGATTGAAAACAAAGTCCCTTTCTTAACCCGGTATCATCTACTTAATATCTGGGCTCTTTTCTGAGTCCTGCTGAATCTCTCATACATATCTAACTAAGGTGCAACCTACGATACATATCTAAATCAATCCCTACCATTTAAGGTTTCACTTTACATTCAATCATATTATTTCAAACATATAGCATATAACCAAGCATGAAATCCACTATACTATAATAGCGGAGAAATCCTTCGGCAAATCACAAACCGAGATAAAACTCATATAAACAAATCCGACGATAAAAACCGGATCATATAACATCCAAGTATAGTGTAATCACTCACATGATGTCCCGAAGTTGGCTCTCCCACCGAGTCCACGACACTTGATGTCCTTCGCTAATAGGCTTGACTTGGTCCTTCTGCCGTTTCCGCGGAATTCTTTCATTTCCCTAGTATTTGAAATCATAGTAATTAAATGCTAGAGCCATGCTAATGTATAAATACATCTCTACTAGTATCCTAATTCTAAGGTATGCCCCCTATATAGTGTATTTGTTCTTAAAATACATATATTATTTTCTACTATTCGGCATCCCTTCAATAAACATGTTTAATATATCCTTCTATCATTATAAACCCTTTAACATTACTACACATTAGTTCACTCTATCAACTGCCTCTCATAATGTTTAAGTTAAGAGTATACACTTAGCTTGTGATAGTAGTTGTAGATCTAGTTTGCTAAGGGTACATAAGTCATCAATGGATAATTGAGATCACATCTAGTTTCTTGAGACCTTTACTGAGGATTAAGCCAAAACCCATCCACAGATAAGGTTTCCCTGAAAAATCAAGCATGGGATAGCATACTAAACTTTTATTCCAGTACAATCATGTCTCTAAGGCTTTTCTACAAACACTTGGTCGCCATTCTTAATAGTTTCATTAATCTATTTTCAAGACAACAATAAACTTATGAAATTACAAGCATTCATTCTCCTAATCTCAACCATCTTGAGCTTTACTTAATATACTAAAATCAGTAAGCTATAATTTAAGTCTCCCATTAAACCTAAAGCCCCACATTTTCCACCTATATAAAGCCTATATTTACTCATTGCTAAACCCACAAAGACCACAGTAAATCTTTGACCTTGGGATCATAAACCAAATAGATTATAACAAGAGGGAAGAAAACCTTCAGATCGTCAACTGATCTCACTCGCCAAAGCTTCTATCTTGGTTCCGTTGTATCCTCACGCAGAGCAAAGACCTCTCTGTAAAGGCTACAAGCTTTCAAGAAATACCCATTGAAATCATGGAGAGAAAGGAGCAAGTCCACCGTGAGCTCCTGTGTAAATCTTTGAAAGGAGAGCGCTCTTTGACAATAGGGTAAGAAGGACTGAAAGAGATGGGGGTGGTTCGGTCCAGCCAAAGAAATGCCAACAAGCTACAACAAAAAGACAGCCTTGTTTGGTTGGGGGTTATCCTTATCCCCAACACAGTTTCCAATGAAAAAGTTTTTCCCGCCAAAATCCTTAATTAAGATTTAAAAATATAACCCACCAATATATAATCAACACATCACTATCTTATCATAAATACCTTTACTTTAAAATTTCCCTCCAAAAATTTTAAAACTTTTCAAAACTTATTCCTATCCTCAAGTGGGATAACCCCCAACCAAACGCAAGTTGAGATCATGATGAGATTAGAGGGCTTAGTGCTGTGGGATGTCATCTAATAAATCAATCACTTAAATTTCAAAACACCAAGGGCACAGGCCTCGGAACCATTTGGAAACATGAGATTGGGGAGTCATGAACATTCCCTTCCACTAACGGTTTAAACAATTACCACATAAATCCCTATGCATATGCTTCAAGTATTTTAATCCAAGTATTTTCTCAAAAATCTATTTTCTTCTATTCATC
This sequence comes from Dioscorea zingiberensis, assembly GCA_026586065.1. Classification (NCBI taxonomy): domain Eukaryota; kingdom Viridiplantae; phylum Streptophyta; class Magnoliopsida; order Dioscoreales; family Dioscoreaceae; genus Dioscorea; species Dioscorea zingiberensis. Next base: position 20,304,253 of record CM048823.1, on the reverse strand, counting down.
CCTTTTAAGAACCATGATCCTCATAATTAAATCATTTTTTTAACTTAATTTTGTTTTACAACTAATTTAATTCTTTTTAACCTACATCATAATTTAAATTACCTTCATACCCTTATAAAATGAAAGTTTACTTTTCTTTGAAAAATTGGGGCGTTACAAACTTGTCCCGAATTCATGGAAGATCCTCTATGAGTTTCTTATTCAATTTCTTCTGCCCACTCTCGATCCTTTCCTTCAATGGTTCTGCCTCCTCTTCTCAATAAGAAAGCAAACTTGTTTTGGGGATTGACACTACTTCATACCAGGCCAGTGGTCTTCCTTAGGAAAAGCTTCTTCTTCCATCCATAATTTGATGTCATGGTTCTATTTTGTCTTTTTTGAGTCTAGGTTGATTATCACTCTCCGAACCGGATTCCGGGACCCCGAGCACGTGAGCAAACCGGCTGTAACCAAGTAAGACGCATCTTACTCCGCTACAAGGCCTTAGTAAGTAACAGCAGATAGCATATAATCAAGATAAATAACTTAATTAAAAAGGTCACAGCGGAAACAAAATCAAATAAGTGGGTCCAGATGCCCTACATAAGCCAAGCCCTATAAGGGTCCTACAAATAAAAAGTCTCACACTCAAATAAATAAAGATAAATGAGATCCTAGGACCTCTGCTATCAACCCGACCTTCGATCGGCTCCTGTATGCTAGACTCCTACTCCTCAGGATCTGAAAACAGGAGAAAAACAAGTGCGTGAGCTTTCGGATGGAAAGCCTAGTAAGTACCCCTGCGGGGGTTCAAGAAAATCATAATGTCAAATAAAAATGATAATCAAGTCAAATCTTGGGACCACGCCCCTCATGCAATCCCTAGGAGTCTACCACAAAAACAAGCAAGGTATGACCCCTAACTATAGAAGCCCTTGAGCTCTGCTAAGAGTTCCAATGGAAGCTCAGCAAACGTCTTCCCCGGCCAGCATCATCAGCAAACTTGTTGCAAACTCGACCCTCCTGTTGTACGGTCCGCAGATTGTATGTCGGTAGCGCCACCTCTCATACGTGTCCACACGGCCAACGAATCACCCCCACTGACGGGCAGGACAACCAGAGTATCGTCCCTCTAGCATGGCAAGCTGAAACGCCAAGGTGTCCCGTCCCTAATCGTTTCCCAAATGGAGCCCCCACGCTACACTGAATCCGGACGGAAGACCAAACAACAAACAGGGATACCAACATCCCGAAATAGCCAAGCATGCTCAAAAGAATTCCAAACGAATAAAGAAAGCATGTTTAGTCTCAAAATAATGATATCAAGAATATGACATAAGAAAAGTCAAAGAATACTCCAAAGAGTAGGTACGAGGCAGTGTACTTACCTCAACAATGTCGCCTGGGATTATTCCGCAAAATCCCGCCTGTCACGACTCTATCTCAAAAACCTGATAATAAATCCTATATCAGTGTCGATAATATTTAAATTATCCGGTTGAACATGCAAGATACTCTAAACAGGCCTAAGTCCAACTTGTGGGCCTTTCCTTGTGTTCCTACGTTATTTTACCTTAAATGACTAAATTTATTTATTTTCATAAATAGAAGTGGTGGCCTGGTGGTTAAGGCCTACTAATCCCTTTGGAGAGATCTCGTGTTTGATTCTCTCCACTTCCCTTATTTCCTCTTTTATTTCCTTACTTATCTTTAACTAATCAAACCTGATTGATTTAGTCACAAGTGAAAACATAGTAATGGTGGTTAGGGCTCAATAATGGGTTGTGGGTGATCTTGGGTTCAATCCTTGCTATTTACCATTGTTATTCTTTTATTTCTTTTTAACTTGGTTGAACTAGTTTAAATAAGGAAGTTTCTCTTCTTCTATTAAAAGCAATAACAAGGCCCTGGTGGTTAAAGCCCACCAAGCCCACCTGAGAGGTCTCAGATTTAACCCTCCCCTCTTGCATCCTTTCTTCTCTTTTATTTTATTTTTAGTTGATTAGACCAAGACCTATTTCTCTTGACCCAACCAAATTATCTTGACCTGACCCGAGTCCATTCCTAATTGATTGAACCCGATCAGCTAGTTAACAGGTTGACCTAACCTAAAGTTTATTTTATTTTAAATCAACTGGACCCATTATTACTTGACTCGATCCAAATCATGTCTAGTTGATTAAAACCATGCCCAAACAATTTCTTAATTGATTCCATCAAACCAGTTACAACAACCCTCTCTGATTGGACTTCCTCTTCAAAAGGACAAAAAGGACAACGCAAGACTCCTATGCATAAAAATTGGTAAGCTAGGAATGACTATATCAACCCAAGGGACATGGAGGGTGGGGAATCATTAACTTGAAAATCCTTATCGTCACTGTCCTTAGTAAATGGTGCTGGAGAATCCTCATGGGGGAAGCAGGAAAATGCAAAAGGATCCTTAACCACATTATTGACCGTTGGCTATCAGCGCTAACACCCAAGCCATCGCACGCAAGCGTACGTGATCATGAGTAATATAATAATCGGTGAGTACTGGGTCGATTCCTCAGGGAATGGGTTATCGAGTTCTTCTTCTGCATGAGTGTCCTAATTTGTAAGTGGCATGCTTAATTATCAAAAGTGAAAATGTTCTAAGAATCTAAGTGTGTAAGAGATTTACGAAGGTTGCCAGGTTGTCTTTCAATAGTTTGGAACCTAGGGTTGTATGACTACAATGGATTGTGAAGATATTCTTCTAAGGTTGCTACATATTGCATGTTGTGATAAGTATTAATTCAGGATTATTCCTAAGTTCTTATGTGTACTTTGGGTACATCCTACAAGTTCCCTTTCTCTAAGGAGCATGACTCAATCCTTCTCCTCCATATATCTATGGCAAATAAGATGAGCCGTTATAGGACCTGACAATTATCCTCATGCATGAGTTCCAGGATATATCTTTATGCCTACAAGGTTAACTCCTCCCTATGACACTCATGTAACACTCACATGCATAAATCTATGCTATGATAACTAGCTTTGTCGTCTCCTTTTGGCACACGATTAATAACAAGGAGTGCATAGGCATAATCACAACAACACAATTGATGCAACCAAAGGATAATTAAAATATCAATCCATTAAGTTCATACAACCCTAGAGTGAAAGTTTAAGCTTCCATTACAAACAAAGGATGCAAGACATTGCAAATTAGAAAATAAACAATCATTGTCTAATACAAGAAAGGGAATATAAATGATAACAATAATGAAACTAAATTTCCCCCTCTATTGTAGAACAAAAATCCTAGATGTGACAGTGAATATATATATGGGATTTTCCTCTAGTTTGACAAGTCCAACTCCATGAGTAACTAGTGTCATAAGACCAAAAAAAGTTGGAGATTGACTGGTTTAATTCAGTGCACAAGGTATGTGTAGGTTGTATACATGCTTAAGTGATAGAGAAATACACAACACACATGCTAAATCTCAACTCTTAATAACCCCCAAACTTACCCATTAGCAAGATGAGTTTCAAAACACAGAAAAGCAGTGCTCACGATAATTTTTCAACATATGAAAAAAAAAACAAAACCAAAACAACATTGCATCTCACACCTCCTCCCAAACTAAAAGTGTTCATCGTCCCTGATGACTCTACAAGACAAAACAACTGACTTGATAACAAGAAAGGGGAACGAGAAAAGTAAGCTCTAGAGAAGATGATGGCTGCAATTGTTGGTCTGTCACTCCAAGAGCGTGGAATCCGACCCTAGTCATGGTCGCAAGGGAGGTGACAACACAAGAAATCAGTAAGCTCTGCGAACTACACCGTATAAACCGGTGCAATCGTGTCATCAATGCTACTCTTGTAGAGGGACCGCAATGGTGGTGAGCTCGGTGCTGAAGTGGGTGGGGCCAATGGGAGAGTGGTTGATGGTCTAACTTTCGAGCTATGGGATGCAGAGCCATCCGGGTTGAGGATTGCCGAATTTATGAGAACCTTCGGCTAGACCCTCAGCTCATCCTCAACCCATTTAACCTTGGTTGGTGCACATAAAGCAGTGATGAGGGAGGGGTACCAAATCTCCTTTAGGTGCCGGTGTGCGGTGTCCTCGATGTAGAAATAGATGTAGTGACCCACACTTAAAGCCATCCCATGTGCTAGTACGTAAATCAAGAGTGTTGGATCCTTCGTGACACTACTCATTTACTGCGTCGGAAGGAGCTACGTTGAAATGAAATACAACCACACCAGAAGCTCTTGTCGTAATACTCCATAATCAAATATGCTCAGGTGGTTGCCCTCAGTGTCCCAAACGGCCCAGGGATGGTAATGTCTCAAAAAACCATATCCATATCGATTTGACCTCGGTGCCGCTCTAGATATTCGTCCACCTCTACCTGTGAGGTACCTAAAACATCGACGATGGTGGCTGTATCATATTTAACTAACCGGCCTCTCACCATAACAATCCTCGGTTCATGATCCGGAATGTTGCCATAGAATTCTTGCACAACTGGCACAACAGCTGGCTCCGATTAGGAGCAGAACTTTTCCCACCCTCTTGCCTAAATAGCTGTCAGATGTGGGGCAAGGACAGGATCCCCAAAATCAATCCCTCGCTCGGGTACTGGGGTCCGTTTCTTCAATTTCTTGACCCGTTCAGCAGCTGCAGGCAACGAAAACGTGGTGGATACCCTAGGAATATTGGCGGTAGATGAGCTCAGAGTCTTCCTCTTACTAACGCTTTTTGTCTTCATCATCCTAAACCTGCAAGTTGAGAAGGAGGGAGGATAATCATTAGTATGCTTAAAATGATCAATACGATCACCATCACTATCATCCTTTAATACATGACAAGTGTGTTACAGTACAGGATATGTTACACCCAATGAAATCCCTAATGTTGACTCAAGGTCTGACCCTTGCTTTCGAAAATTTTTCTAAGTGTAGTAATTTCTTGAAAATTTGGCAGAGTTTAAGCTTGTAAAATGTGCGTCAGAAATGACAATACAATCATTCCCATTTTTACTAGATTCTAACATTCACTATTCATACTTGGTATTCCAATCATTCACCCAAATCATTCATAAAACATACATTATTATGGCATTCAACAATTAAAAGTGTGAAAGAAGAATTGGGCTTACTAACCTTTGTGATTAGGGATTGTGGAATGAAGGGAAATAGGTGGGAACTGTGGGGACTATCCGAAATCAGTGGGGTCGCGCTGTGCACTTATGGTGGAAAAAGACAAATGGTGGTTGGCCCTGCTCTTTAACCTAATTTCGATTTAACGTCGCGGCGTTTAATTAAGTTGTTTCGGTTCTTTACCATAACGTCATGACATTTATAATCGACATCGCGACATTTACTGATAACCATTAAGGTTCCCGGCCTGGAGATTTTCGTTGTGAAATTTTAGCATGATGTCGCGACGTTTACGAAATAAAGACAATGGCTCTAGGCCTAGGGATTTTTCTCTTGACGTTAAGCTTACTGATATGGATTATGGCGCTTTGTCTTTGGTGTGACCTTGCTATGTTCTCTATGGGACATCGCGACGTTATCCACAAGTTTTATACAGATAGCTGATATGCATGCCTCTCCTCTGGTTTCTTGCTGATGTCCATATTCCTAATTTTGAATGTAAAGTCCAGAACCTATTACCAGAGTTTTGTTGAATCGCTCATCCTGTACGCCCCAAACCTATACAACTTGTTCCCTGAATTGCATTGGTGTTGTTCTGAGATGAAGCTTCTCTTGAATAATCCGGGGCTCTACAAAAAAAAAAAAATAATAAAACATTTTCTCAACACTACAACTTAAGACGACGCCAAGGAAAGAAAAGTTCAAAAGGCTTGGGTGCCTCCCAAAAAGCGCTAATTTAGAGTCTTTAGCTTGACTCTGCTTGTATACTCCCGAGTAGGACTTTGATGTGAAAGCGATCCCATTGCTGCCCAAAGTATGGTTTAACTCGCTGCCCATTTACTGTGAATATTTTTGAGGCACCCTCATATTTCAGCTGCACTGTTCCATTTGCAAACACCTTAGAATTTAAAAAGGGACCTGACCACCGAGATTTCAATTTCCCGGAAATAATTTGAGTCACGAATTGAAGAGCCGCACTTGTTGCCCAGGTTCCTAGGTGCAATTGACTATCTTCCTATCGTGCCACTTCTTGACCTTTTCTTTATATAATTTGGCGTTCTCATAAGCTTGCATTCGAAACTCATCCAATTCATTTAGTTGTAATAAACTCTTTTCCCCTGCAGCTTTGAATGTTTAATGGCCCAATAAGCTTTGTGCTCCGTACTCAATGGCAGATGGTATGCTTTTCCAAATACAAGCTGATATGGAGACATTCCCAAAGGTGTCTTGAAAGCTATCCTATATGCCCATAGTGTATCCTCCAACCGAAGAGATCAATCATTCAACTTAGGACTTACTTGTGGGCGGCGGGGGGGTGGGGGGGGGGGGGGGGGGGGTCACCTTGTGAGTGACACTATATTTTTCCAGCAGCTTGTTAAAGTTTTTGTTGCAAAAGTGTGACCCACCTTCACTGATAATAGCCCGAGGAGTACCAAAGCGGGTGAAAATATTTTTCTTTAGAAATTTTATCACCGCTTGAGAGTCATTGGATAGCAATGCCACCGCTTCTACCCATTTAGAGACATAATCTACCCCCACCAACCCACCAAGATATAGCTATTTTTCAAAGATGACATGAACGGACCCATGAAATCCGATCCCCACACATCAAATAATTCAACCTCCAAAATATTGCTCAGGGGCATCTCATGTAGTAGGACTTACTGTTTTCTCCAATATTCGTTTAATTTCCCAATTCGATACTTTAGCTTGCTCATTCGATTGAGGATGATAAGAAAAAGGGAGGGAAGGGAGAGGGGGGGGGGGGGGGGGGTCACCTTGTGAGTGACACTATATTTTTCCAACAGCTTGTTAAAGTTTTTGTTGCAAAAGTGTGACCCATCTTAACTGATAATAGCCCAAGGAGTGCCAAAGCTTGTGAAATATTTTTCTTTAGAAATTTATCACAGGTTGAGAGTAATTGGATGGCAATGCCACCTCTTCTACCCATTTAGTGACATAATCTACCCCTACCAAGATATAACTATTTTTCAAAGATGACACGAACGGACCCATAAAATGCAATCCCCAAACATCAAATAATTCAACCTCTAAAATATTGCTCAGGGGCATCTAATGTCGGAGTGAAATGCTGCGGGTGCATTAACATCCGTTAACATTTTTGTAAATGTGTAAGCATGCTTAAACACTAATGGCCAATAGAACCCTGCTTGAAGAACTTTCGCGGTTGTCCTGTCTTCGGCATAATGACCGCCATAAGGTGCTAAATGACATTGTTATAGTATGAGGTGTTGCTCTCCTTTATGTATGTATCGTCTAATTTATTTGATCATCCCTGATTTATAAATACGGTTCATCCCACATTCACATTTTTGCCCTATGTAGAAATTTCTTGCATTGATGGTAATTCAGGTCTTTATGTATATTCTTGCTATTAAGATAGTTAGCCATATCTGAATACCATGGTGAATGTTGCACCTTCACTATCAATAGTTGCTCATCAGGAAACACCTCATTAATGACAATGGGGTTAAAGCAGTGATCATCAATCTTTAGTTGAGACAAATGGTCAGCTACTTGGTTTTCTGACCACTTTCGGTTCCGGACTTCCAAATCAAATTCTTACAAGAGGAGAACCCACTGCATCAGCCTAGCTTTTGTATCTTTCCTTTACATGAGGTACTTTATGGTTGAGTGATCCGTGTATACTACCACTTTAGTGCCTACCAAATAAGCTCAAAATTATTCAAAAGCATACACTACTTGTAAAACCCGCCCCGAAATAAATAATAGTTTTTATTTATTTAATTTTTAGAATTTATTAAATGAAAATTTAATATAGTAAGCGATGAAATTTAGGAAAAATTTCAAAGTATTAATCGAGCCAGATTAATTAATTGTTAATTAATTCAGGCTAATTATTGATAAAAATGGACAGGGATTTGAATCCCAGGATTCCCGGATCTGGGTCGGGACATTAATAGAAAGATAATCTAAATTAAGGGACCACGTGTCATTAATTCAAGGGTAAGTTAATTAAGTGATTTAATCATTAAAAAGGTAAGTCATTTAATGATTTGAGTAGTATTCAATGAAAATATTATTTAATCAAATATCTAATAATAATAGTTATATATATATAAGATAGAAGGGAAAGAGAGAGAGAGAGAGAAAACTTTCTCTCATCTCTCTCCCTCCTTCGACCACGATCGGAGAAGCCCTCTCGCCTGAAGCGGCCCACATGGCCGAGCCACCCATCGCCGGGCCCTCACTCTCAGCCGTGGCCGACCGGACAGCTAGGCGGCCTGTGAGTCGACCCCTACGCTGCTACAAGGTGGGCCAACTTGGCCGTGTGAGTCGCTCCGCCACCGCCCCACGACCGCTGCGCCGCTTGACGCCAGCCTACTTCAAAGCTCTGCGCCTCCTCGCAAGCGCACCGCGTTTTGATTCCATGAGGGCTTGGGAATGGGTGCCTATTTTTCTGAAATTTTAGCATGAGGTTTTGAAGAATTAAATCAGAATTCTTGAAGGGATGAAGGTAGGTTATTGATGTTGCTATTGTTGATTAAAGGGATGGTGTGTGTGTTTGGTATTGTACAATTGAAGAATTCTCTTGTGTCTTGTTATGTAGTGGAGGTGATTGAGATTAGGCACGTGATATGTTCGATTAAACGGCTCAAAGAAGGGACGACTCACTTGGGTTGTCTTAGTTCATGGACATGTGAGCATTCTCTCATGTTTTCTTGATAAATGGTTGATATATGATGTTTCAAGATATGGTGGATTGCATGCTCACTGACTTATGTGAAAGTTGAAATGTCAAATTACCATCTAATGTATTTATTAGGAACCAGGCAGTTATTTACATGCTTTTATGTCAATCCTAGCAGATAGGGAAAACTGTATTATAATTCATGGCTAATGTCCTGCTAATACTTTCAAATTGAAGGGTGGGAGATGTTGAGTTTTCTTGGCCAGATTATGTGAGGCATTCATGCCATTACTCTTTGGAAATTCTTTCATTTGCCATCTAATGTCTATAAGCTATAGTTGATTAGCATCTTGTTACAAACAAGCTCAATGAACTACTTGAGATTAAGCTCTTGGTAGCTGTTTTAAATTGGATCAACATGGATGGGGACATTTAGCATTCTTCACTGCAGGAATATTCTTTTGATGGTGATAATGATGATTATGACTAATGTGCCCAAGGTTGTGATTGTTTTCTTGTTTAAAACTTAATGATAGTGAAGATGGGTGATGTGGTGATAATCTGAATTTTTAATGAGGAATTGAGGATTTATAAGAATGGTAGAAACTGAGATATTACACTAAGGACCTGCATTGTGTACCTTTAATTGTGCATATGGAACCATGAGGAATTTGCATATGAAAGGGGTTGTAATGTTGTGATTCTTCAGGCCTGATTTCTGTATATTTTGCTATGTATTGTGCCTCGTGTAGAGGTTAATCAATTTGCTAAAATCGATCCCTTTGCCGATGAAAAAGCTGCATGTAGGGTCTCCAAAAGGCATGCATGTCCTGTTGAAGGCAACATACATTCCCCTTCTAAAGTCCTACAGCTTTTGACTATTTCTGAACTACATTAATTCATTTTGGGAATCCTGAAATTTCTGGTCATTCAAGCCCAATAACTTCATATGAATATGCTGCCATTAAAGTCGGACTATACAAGGGGAATTGTAGTTTGTATGATCAATGTGTTCATAAAAAGAAGCTTGATTACATATAACATTGGTTGATGGTAATCATGTTTGGTTTAAACTATTTGTTCAAACCTGTATTATGAAGACTGAATATTAGTTGGGACTGATTTCAATAGAAACACATATGGCAAAGAATGATGAGGAATAGAACTTGATTAGAAGCTTCAAGTATAAATGCAGGAATTACTGTAGCACTGCAGAACATGGACTTTGTTTCATGTTTTAAGGGCTATGTAGAGGTGATAATGAGCCCAATTATGGGGGAAATGAAAGATAATATTGGAAACTAAATGTACTGGAAGTTTGGGGAGAAATGAAGAAGTTTTTGAGCTTCAATTTAATGTTTTAATTTCGGGATTTCCTCAGTTACTGTAGCAGTAGAATAAAGAGTGAACTAAAACTCCAATATTTTCAAAAAGACTCGGAATTCGATTCCGATCATCCCGATAGTTCGGGGGTATATTTAAACTAATAAAAATGGCGCGGGCAGGTGTCTAAGAGCCCGGATCTATCGGTTATAAATTTAAAAGCCGACATTTCGGTAAATTTATTATTAGGGTGATTTAATGCATGTAATGCATTCCTTTTGATATGAAATGTTTTGTGATGAATATTTACCATGTCTAGGACGTAATGAGGTGGTCTAAGACCTGAAAGGAAGGCTCGGACCTGGGTAGGTCCTGGAAGCGAATAAGGTAGGATGTCGCACGGGTGCTGTGAGTAGTTCTAACTCATAGTATTCTATTGATTTCTGTTGATGTTGTGCTAGATGGATGTTGGAGTCCATCTTTTCATACATGCCTCGGCTCTCATTGACATGTTATGCTTGCTGCATTTGTTTGAGCTTGTATGTTCTGATATGATCTGCTTTGAGGGAGTACCCCTTGACATTCTTCTTGTGTTGTTGTGGGATGGCCAGGAGGTGGTACTCTATGGCATATGGCCAGTGGGAGTGATACTCCATGGCATATGGCGGTGGAGTACCCTCGGCATCCTACTTGCACTGGATGGTCGAGGGGGTTGGTACTCCATGCTTGATGCAGCCGATATTCTATTCTTTGCATTAAATATTCTCTCCTTCTACCCTTCTTTGATTTTGTACTCTTATTTCCTCGAGAGGTTCCCAATACATATTCGAGATGGGTTTCCTCATATGTATCGATTTTATATCTCGAGGAGATTGTTGCTTTCATGTTTTTCGTATGCGTATTTGAGTAGAGTTACTCCTTAAATACGTATTGGCTTCTGATCTCGAGGAGATCACTGATTATTATATATTCGAGATGTTGCTGCCTTAGATATATAGATATACATTTGTTAGGTATTCGTACTAGCAATCTCTTACGTACGTGCATGATACATCTGGACGGATGCCCCAAGCAGAGGGTGTATAATATCCGCCATGAGACCCCTAAGCAGAGGGTGTATAATATCCGCCACGTAGCACTTGGTGCTCCATCTGGACGGAGGCCCCGGCGGAGGGTGTATAATAATATCCGCCACCGCCTACCAGAGGCGGTATTTTCCGCCATGTGCACATGTATGCTATAGCGCTATCCGGCTTAGGCCGAAGACGATGCTGATGGCGTCGTTGATGTCGTAGACATCTTAGTATCACATATGCCAGAGATTGAGTACATCTGTGGATTTATCCGCATTCCAGAGACTTGTTATTTGCTCGTGATGTTGTTTCACTTGCTTTATTTTGTTCTTTACTTATGACTTTCGCCACCTTTATTGATTTATGTGCAATCCTACTGGGCCTTTCTTTGGCTCATGCACTTGGTTGCTTGATGATTTTCCTGTGTGACGCACGGTAGCTAGGCTAGGAGCGGAACTCGGGGAGGGAGTTTCCACCGGATGTTCTAGCGCCGGGCTGGGATATGTTGAAATGAGGTCCGTGGGCCTCTATTCCTTTCTCGAAAGTGAGGATTTCTTGTGTCATTCAGACACATTAGGGTTTTGTATTAACCTTATATATTTTCTTCCGCTGATTAATATTTTAAACTCTGTATTGATTATCTGCTTATGTTACTTAGCCTTGCGTGCTTCTAGGGGCGACCCTATAAGCACGCAGCGTTTGTCGCGTGCGCCGAGGCCTGGGATCCGGGTTCGGGGCGTGACACTACTGCTAGTAACTCCTTTTCAGTGGTGGTGTAGTTTGCTTGAGCGACATTTAGAGTTATGCTAGCATAGTAGATAGAGTGGAAGACTCTGTTTCGTAGTTGTCCTAGTACTGCTTCCACCGCCACATCACTTGTATCCCACCTCAACTTGAATGGTTCTCTCCAGTCTGGATTGATTATTATTGGAGCACTAGTTAGCCGACGTTAGATTTCCAGAAAGGCCTACATATAGTCTTCATCAAAGTGGAATGGTACATCTTGCTCTAATAGTCGGTTCAACGGTTTTGTAATTGAAGAAAAATCTTTGATGAATTAACGATAAAATCCTACGTGCCCCAGGAAACTCCTGACTGCCTTGATTGATGTTGGTGGAGGTAACTTATCAATCACTTCCACCTTTGCCTTATCCACTTCAATGCTGGATTTTGGGATTCTATGCCCCAACATAACGCTCTCTCAGACCATGAAGTGACATTTTTCCCAATCCAACATCAAATTTGTCTATTTACATCGGGTCAATATATGTTCTAAGTTTTGAATACAGAGATCATATGACTCCCCGAAAACTGAAAAATCATCCATGAACACTTTCATATTTTTCTTAATCATGTCGGAGAAAATCGCCATCATACACCTTTGAAAGATGGCTGACGTATTAAACAACCCAAATAGCATTCTTCTAAAAGAGAATGTCCCGTAGGGGCATGTGAAAGTGGTCTTCTCATGGTCTTCAAGTGCAATAACAATCTGATTATAGCCTGAGTATCTATCCAAAAAACAATAGTAATCCTGCATGCCAACCTATCCAACATCTTGTCAATGAAGGGGACAGGGAAATGATCCTTTCGTGCAGCTTTGTTCAATTTCCTGTAGTCAATGTATATTCTCCAACCCGTAACCGTCCTTGTCGGATTATCTTCATTCTCAGAATTAGTGATCACCGTGATGCCCCCTTTCTTGGGCACACATTGCATTAGACTAATCCATGCACCTTCAGAAATAGGGTAAATGATTCCTGCGTCCAAAAATTTCAAGATCTCCTTCTTTACCACTGCTTTCATGATAGGGTTAAGTCGGCGTTGATTCTCAATGGATGGTTTGCATCCCTCCTCCATAAAAATTTTGTACATGCATATTGCTGGTCTTAATTCCATTGATGTCCCCAGTAGTCTACCCCAAAGCACGCTTGTGGTTTTATAGGACGTTAATTAGCTTGGCTTCATTGTTTTCTGATAATACATTAGAAATGATGACTAGAAAAGTTTCTTTCTCACCCAAAAACACATATTTTAAGTGATCCGAAAGGGGTTTTAACTCTATCTTGGGAAGTGCTTCCCATGACGACTGAACTCTTTGTGATGTTTAGGCTTTCTATCCTAAGGGTTCAAATTTCTTAAATGGTACCGACTATTGGAAAATGACAAACATCCTTTACTACTGCCTCTACTCCCCATCACTGTGATCATCACTATCCCAACCCTCTAGGACTCTCAACTGTAAATGATGGGTTGGCTCCCTTGCTAGCAGCCACACTAGATCAGTTTCCACTTTGGGTTCCTGTTCCTCCTGGTCTGAGTTTGCCTCTTCTCTATGCATCCCTCCTAACATGTCATATGTTAGTCTCTCACTTGTGCTTGCCCTTTGAATCATTTCTGAATTGTTCTAGATTGCTGGCTGCATTTTATTCCTCACTAGCTTCAAGACTCGGGCCACCTTTTCCTTGATGCCATCTACTACCAAAATAACTATGAGGAATGGAGCGTGCCAAGCTTCATTACCGAACATCAGAACCGAACTATAGGCCTTTCCGAGGAGTAGTGGAAGAGATTCGAAAGCGGTGATAAGGAGTCGAAAGTGATCGTAAGAGCGCTTTGGTAGAAGGAGCGGCATCGACATGGATATCGGGCGGCGACCAGTATGAGATAGACCTAACGATGCGGGCGTCGCGGCAAGCGATCAAAGCGTCTTTGACAGTGAATTTGCTAAACGGTTGAGTCAACAAGCTGCCAAGCAGAAGACAAGGCTTGGATAAAGAAGTCCAAAGTGGTAATCCCAAGGAGCTTACCTTGTGGGTATAGTGCCGGATATTGGGAACATGAACTCTGCCATTGCAGTCTGATAATGCAGTTAAAGTGACAGAGGAGTGTGACACAAGGAAGGCTCTTAAAAGTTGTGCACAGTAAGGGAATTAAAGATAAAAGTTGTCTTCTTCCCACTTAAGAATCAGAAGTAGTGTATGCAAGAGTGCATGAGTAAGAAAGAGAGCTTTTCTCCTTTGTATCTTCTTCTTCCTTTGAATCTCTAAATATAGTTAAGGGTGTGGGTCATAGACATATGCATGTTGTCGAGCCACGCTAAATTTGTGTGTTGTGTTGTTGTGCTGGCTTATTGTTTGTGCAGGTTCTTTGGTTATTTAGTTAGCCGCCTTCACGGATCGCCAAATTTGTGTATGGGTGGAAACGGACTTCCCAATCAGTAGAGCCCGGCTTGATGAGTGATCTCGCTTTGTTATTCCCAACAACTAGTATCGAGCTCCAAGGTTTTGCTAGAGAAGAGATGGTGATGACACCAAGTGCAAGCTCCGAGTTTAACAGGAGATAACTATACATACTAGAGGATGTAGATCAAGACTACCTATACTAGAAAGACCTATGGCCCTCGATCACTGGGAGAAGGACAAAACTCCACCAAGGAAGAGTAGAAGTTTCTTGACCGTAAAGCTCTCGGGATTTAGTCTAGCAATTTTTCGTGGCTTCAATATCTCAAAGGTGAAAACAACAAAGGAGATGTCTGATCTCCTAGAGGTGATGTATGCTAGTAGTTCTTCTAAGATATATAAGGCACACCTAGTCACAAGTTTCATATATTTGAGGATATCCAAGAAGAAGAGTTGCTAACCATTTGAATGAATTTCACAAGCTCAAAAATGATTTGGATACTATTGGAGCGAAGTTCTCAAAAGATGTGCAAGCCATTTTCCTCAAAGCAAATCATTGTCGAAGAATTGGAGTGTCTTCAAGGCGACAATTTTTCAACTCAAAGGGCAAGGTTGACTTGACAGCGAGGTGATGTGGCTCTCATGTCTTTGGCGTAAGAGATTAGACGAAGGATGGAGAGTCATCCACTTTAAGCTTCGGCCTTATCTATGGATGACCTAGGAAGATGGTCACGAGAGAAAGACAGCCGAGTGGTGGAAGTCCCGACTAGGACGCTCTAAGTCCAAGTTCGACAAGAGAGACAATTCTTGTTGGTACTTGGTAATGGCGTGTCACATGAAGAAGGGCTAGCGGTGCTCCGGGCTGAGAAAAGAGGAAGGAACACTGTGAACCTTACCAGTAATACCAAGTGTATGTTGTTGTCGATTGAAGAACGGTATGATAGATGGATAGTGGACTTTGGTGCGTCCTTCCATGCTACTTATGACCGAGAGGTCCTGGACAGTTTTGTTGAAGTGGATCTCAGTAAAGTTGATCTCTGCAATGACAACACCTGCGAAGTAGTCGATAAGGGGGATGTGAAGTTGCTATAACAAGATGACGCAGTATTTATGCTGAAGGATATCAACTGGTGTCTCATTTGACAAAGAACATAATTTTGGTCAGTCAGTTGGCCGTGGCTGGAGTGGCTACAAAGTTTATAGGTGACACGTGGAGCATAAGCAAAGGTTCTCTTGTAGTAGCCAAGGGAAAGAAGGTCGGCACACTCTACTTGTTCTCATACCAAGAACAATCCATTTCGGTAGCATCTTAATACATTAGAGACATCGCAATAGTGGCAATGTAAGGTTGGGTCACATGAGCGAGAAGGGAATGCAAGTTCTGATGAGCAAGGGGAAGATACCCGAGCTTAAGGAGGCGAATCTTGACTTCTGTAAAGATTGTGTTCCGGGGAAGCAAAAGAAGGTTACATTCACCTCGGTTCCGAAGGAGAGGAAATCCGAATGCCTGGAGCTGGTTCACTCGGATGTATGGGGTCCGGCTCAGGCCAAGTCCGTCGGTGGTACACTCTACTTTGTAACCTTTATTGATGATGCAACTCAGAAGCTTTAGCTATTTTCTTTTGGAATAAGTTCGACGAATTTGATCTATTTATCAAATGGAAGACCCTCACCGAGAATGAAACAGGGATTAAGTTGAAGTGCCTAAGACTGATAATGGGGGAGAATACTACAACAGAGAGTTTCAATCCTTCTGTGACAAGAATGCGATTAGAAGACTCCTGACGACCCCCCAACAGCCAAGGCAAAATGGAGTGGAAGAGAGGATGAACTGAACACTTCTAGAGAAAGCCCGAAGTATGGGATTCAAGCAGGACTGCTGACTATATTTTGGACCTATGCCATAGTCACAGAGGCATATTTGATCAATAAATCTCTATCATACTCCCTGGATTGAGGGTTACTGGAGGAGATATGGACTGGAAAGGAGGTCAAGCATGATTACTTGAGGGTGTTTGGTTGTGTAGGCTATATACATGTTAAGCCTGAAAACCAAGGAAAACTCGATCCCAAGTCAAGTATTATTTCATCAGCTATAGCACAAACAGTTATGGGTATAAGCTATGGGATGTCAAGCTGAAGAAGGTGATTCGAAGCATTAAAGTTGTCTTCAATGAGTTGGATTTGTACAAGGACCGTCAAAGTCAACAAAAGGGACGAGTGTCTCCGAGTTTGTCGATTTTTAAGTAAACAACAAATTTCTGAGTGACCCGAGGGCACATGATACTTTTGAAGCTGAGTATACAAAGTCTAGTTTTGCTCGAGGAGAATCTCAGCCAACTTAAATCTGTGAAGTGAAATTTAGGGAGAAACATCACAGTAAAGTGAAATTCATGAAGGGAGAATTTGGAATAACATCCTTAAGGCTTGCAACCAATAAGAAGGTCGCGTGAGTAGAGTAAGAAGTTCCTCTACAAACACCAATTGGCCGGATGAAAGCGGTCACGCAAAAATAATTTAAAGGTGTAAGTCCAACCATAATTATCTCATCACCGATGAGCAGTGGCGAGCCTAAAAGCTTTGAGGATGCGTACAAAGGAGACTCGGCTATTTAGTAGGAGCATGCTATGAACGACGAGATGGACTCATTGTCATCATACAAAACCTGGGAGTTGATTAAACTGCCCAAGTGGAAGAAGGCTCTGCACAACAAGTGGATCTACTGGTTGAAAGAAGAAATTTGACGAGCAAGCCCTACAAAGCAAGACTAGTGGTCAGGGGCTTTGAGCAAGAAAATGGAATAGATTTCACAGAGATATTTGCTCCAGTGGTAAAGACTACAACCATCCGAGCGATTCTGAGCATAGTAATGGTGGAAGACCTCCATCTTGAGTAGCTGGACATAAAGACTGCTTTCCTTCATGGCGACCTGGAGGAGGAGATATATATTCATCAACTGAAGGGGTACACTATTGAAGGAAAGAAGAAGCAGTTTTGTAAATTGAAGAAAATCTTGTATGGGTAGAAGCAAGCTCCTCGGTAGTGGTATAGAAAGTTCGATGGGTTCACTCAAACGATGATTTGAGCATTGTCACTTTCGTGATCACCGTTGCTACTTCAAGAACCTTGGCATCTCCTAGATCATACTACTACTATATGTTGACGACATCTTTGATTGTAGGGTCTGGACATGCTTGAGATTGAGTATCTTAAGAAGATGATGTCTCAAGAATTACGTGATGAAGGATATGGGCGGTCGAAGCGCATTCTAGGCATGTAGATTATCTGAGACAGAAAGAAGAGAGAGTTGCGACTATCCCAAGCCGATTTTGTCTGGAAGGTACTTCGGAGGTACAGAATGCAGAGTGCAAAACCCGTCGGTACTCAACTAGAAGCACACTCCTGACTCTCTCAGAAGCAAGCTCCAACAACTAAAAAGAAGCGAGAAGAGATTAACAGAATTACTTACGCTTCAGCAGTTGGCTTCCCCATGTATGCCATGACAGACACCAGACCCGACATCTCTCATGCAATTGGGGTAGTGGCGAGGTACATGAGCAATCCAGGAAATGAAGACTGGGAGGCAGTGAAGTGGATTCTCAAGTATCTTAGAAGAATATCTCAGATAACTCTATGCTATGGTTGTCCGACCATAAGACTAGTTAGTTATGTGGATTCTGACTTAGCCAGCAACCTGGACTCGAGGAGGAGTACCACGGGCTACGTTTTCACACTTGGAAGTGGAGCAGTAGTATGGTAGTCACAACTTCAGAAGATAATCACTCTTTCTACAATCAGCACACCGGGCCGGTCGGGATACACTATAAGCGGATCCTCTGCCTCCGGATCCACTGGATGAGGACGAGGGTCTACCATACGGCTGTGTCCTATGCTCACCCCGCGAGCCTACAGAGCTGCTAGCGGAAGACTAACTCTTCCTAGAGCTCTGTCCCCGGCCCCTCCGCTGCTCACGTCTGCCTAGCTCCTGTGACTCTTGCTAAGTGATTTCGAGATCCTTGGCAATGTCCACAATTCATGCGAAGGGTGAATCCAGGAAGGGTACCAATGCTCGCCGTATGGAATTCGGTAGACCCTCTATGAACAAGCAAGCTTTGTTATCCTCATCTGCTACCCTCGTCCGGGCAAACCAGGACAGTAGATCAAATTCAGCTTCATAGTCTTCCACTAACATACTGTCCTCCTTAAACTCATGAACTGGCACGCCATATGCGCCTGTCGGCCATGGGAGAATATTTCACCGGCATAGAATGTCGTCATGAACTCTTCGTAAGTTTGGAAAGCTTCCTCTGCCTTCAGCCGCTTCTCACTCTATGACCAATTTCTTGCACGGTACTTTAGCATATATAAGGCAAGCCGGACCTTATCCTCTTCCAAGCTCTGCATCACTTGGAAGGTCGCCAACATCTTATCGATCCAAAGTTCTGCCATTGTTGGATTAGTAGTCCCCTCGAAAAGTGCCGACCCGTTCCTCTGAAAATTTGCTAGTAGGCCCCCGTTGCCGTCTGTGCCCTGTCAATGGTGTTGGCTCTGATCATGCATCAGAAGCATCATCTCATGTATTATGCCTATAAGCAGCTTCTCAGGATCGGGGGTATCCTCCGATGCAGCGATGTCGAGGGCATCCTTCAGCTTTGGGGGTCGCCACCTGCCGGCCCTCATCATTAGACCCAGCAAGAGCCTCCTGCTACCACTCCATTGGTTCTAGGGGAGGCCTCAAAGGCCTCATGCGATGTCCTCTACCTTGGTGCATGATTGTTGAAAGAAAGAAGCAAAATCTGATTTATAGGATAGACTACATTACCGAGACCCACTCTTAGAATGAAATTAGACTCAAACTCCTAAGTTGCTAAGACGAATAGGGTGACTTGATCTGTATGTCTCTGATACCACCTTAATCTGTCACGCCCCAGACCCAAGGGTCCGAGCTCGTCGGTAGGCGGTCGCATCCAAGCGAGGGACAAGCCCCACCTGGATGCAAGGCCTCAGATTCTTGATACATATATTATAAAAAATAATAATAAGGAGTTTACACAACTCTACTAAAATATCATAATAAGCAGTACAATTCGACATGACCCATAGAAAGTACTCTGTCACCCCTATTGTCATACAACATAAGAATACATAAATAACATGTCTACACAAGTCTCTCACTACAGAGAACGAGGTTAGCAAACCTAGAATGCAAGCAACAAACAGCAAGCTGCTACTCAGAAGAAGAAGCCTTGCCTACGCCAGATCCTATGCCCACTCGTCACCTTGGAAAAGGAGATCGACCAAGTGCATGAGCCAAAAGAATAGGCCCAGTATGATCACATGAAAACAATAAGGGCGTAAGACCAGCTCAAATAAAATAAACAGGAGCTCAAGTAAAGCATAAAAGAAATAGCAACGAGCATAGCAAAGCAGGAAAGCTCAGATCAGAAAAACAAATAAAAATCCAGAGATATGAGAATATCTAGAAATAACATCTCCTAAAAGTGGCTCGGAATATAAAAATCATAGGTCCAACCCGGCATCGCCAGTGGTAACGGCAACATTCCAGCCTGGTGTCATCCGATTGACGGCATCAACTCAATATCGGCATCACCCAAGATCACCCCAAAGAAAAGTTTCCATCTAACCTTGTCGCCCCTAGGTGGATTGTGGCATAGACCCGATGTTGGCATCAATCCAAATCCAAAGATCGAGAGCAAGTGTGGGAGATGAACACGAAGTAGAGTGCCAACAGAAATACATAATAGTATTTATATACTCAAGGAACCAAGCATCTCGAATATATATACAAGAACAAATCTCAAAGAAATAAAGAAAGCCAAACCAAAACATATATTCGAAGAAAGCCAATCAACTCGAATATATATATATATATATATATATATATATATATATATATGAACAGAAAATCTCAAAGAGATATAGGAACAGAAATCACAAGCAAGGTAGGAGTCAAAAATACTCATAAAGCGCGAAGTGCGAGAGCCTACCTCATAATAATGGTAGTATAGAATTAGATCCCCGTCGTACCTCACAGCTTTATGTCGAGATCTAATAACAAATATAATGTTATATATATATATATATATATATATATATATATATATATAGTCTGAATTTGCTACATCATGCATGATTGCTTCTTTATGATTTAATACCCATTTAATTGTTGGCCCTGGGTTTAATTACAGCCCCACACACATGAATTCCTATAGAACAATAACAATGAGTCTCTACTAATAGCAATGATGGTAAAGTCATCAGTAAGTGTGTAATTGATATGCCAACTTGACAAATATAAATACTAAGCTACTAGATGGAAAATATCTTATTTAAAGAATCAATGTTAACTACAACATCATTTTGTCAAGCAAAAGAATCACAAGATGCCTTCGTTAATTAAAATATCATGAAGAGGAAAAAAAATATCTATGTACTTGGGATTTCACAAGCACCATTCTAATCTCACATATGACTTATGATTGTACTAATATCTCTACAAGTCAAGGCTTCTGTTTAATCCAATTACAACTTTACAGCATGGACCTTCGTGATGCAAGCCACCATGGGGCATACATAACCAATGTTTAAGCCTTATAATGACAACTAGGTAATGTTTACTTAACCCAAATTGAACATAATTCTTAACTACTTAATACTAGTATAGAGAAAGGTTAAGAAGAGATCATTGCTCTGTATATACTCCACTCAAGCATTTTAACAAGCACCTAATGTGTATCCTCAATACATTAGTGAACCTCCAATAGGATAAATAAATAATTTCTAAAATTTACAAGTATTCAAACAAGAAGTCCTCTAGATCCCTAGCTCAAGCATCTATCCATTTATTATTCTCATAACTTATTAAGTATTTCAAATTCTTAACATGCTAGCAAAACAGTTTTAGAAATTGAGCTTACTTCTTATTTAGCTCATAGGACACAAGATTGATCACTAGATAAGAGGATCGTCCGATCGGTGGATCTCAGCTTGGTTGGAGGCGTAGAGAAAGGAGAAGAGGGGTCGAGCTTTCTGACTCTTCCGTGAGCTCGATGTCAAGTGGCCACTATTGGTTAATCGTCGCCAAAAGAGAAAGGAACGGTAACCTTCGCCGGAAGAGAAGGGAACGGAGGTTGGGGTTCAAGTGATGGTCAAACGACACAAGAGGTTAATATCCCTAGTTCTGTAGCTCGTGGTTGTTGAAGAGTGAGGCGTCGCTTCTCCGAGGCCATGGAAATTCGACAGAAGCTTTCCTGTCCCTCTGTCCTATGGTTTGCAGAGACTTGATCGTCAGAAGGGGAATATAGGAGGTATGTGGATTGGATGGGATGGGTTAGTAGGCAGACAAGATCTCACTGGATTTTCTTGGTCCAACCATCGCCAGGGGAGGAAAAGGAGATGAGGGATCAGTCGGGCTCAAGAGTACGAAAGAGAGGGGTTAGCTTTTGAAGAGAAGAGGTCACTCTCTCCTGTTCTTGCCTTCTAGTTAAAACAAAATGATTAAAAATAAAAGCGCACTGTTCCATCGCATGCTTACTGTGTA
This sequence comes from Dioscorea zingiberensis, assembly GCA_026586065.1. Taxonomy (NCBI): domain Eukaryota; kingdom Viridiplantae; phylum Streptophyta; class Magnoliopsida; order Dioscoreales; family Dioscoreaceae; genus Dioscorea; species Dioscorea zingiberensis. The sequence continues at coordinate 20,282,320 of CM048823.1, read as the reverse complement.
GACACATGCTAGATTAAATCAGCTGACCTAGATCCGAAAATCTCAGATCTAACACTGTGTAGCCCTGGTGACTGACTCAAACTTGTATCTTTTAGTGGTTAGGAATTAATCTAACTATTTAGGTGTTAATTAGGTTTAATTATGGATCAATCAACTCAATCCTCCTAATGGGTGATCATTTATAATTCAGCCCCTTATAAATGGTTTAATTAGTTGCCCACCTAGACACGCGCTACATCGACACCTAGATGTAGTGTTAAATGAGCAAGGGGTTTCATCACATCGTCGCCCGGGTGTGATGGAGTATAGGCAAGGTATCCAACATCATGGACGGGTGTAGGTAAAGAAGCTAGTACTGCATACATCGGGTAGAATATGGTGATAAATGATAAGGGTTCTCGTGATCTTAATGGACGGGTCATGCAGTAAAAGTTAAGTTAAGTAAGAGTAGGATTAGGATCGGTGGATTTGGAATATAGGATTTTTAGGGGAAAAATGCTGGAGTTAACATTATAAAAAGGAGAAAGATAGATATAATAATATTTGTGGAAACTAGGTAGATAGAAAATAAGGCCAGAGATTGGTAGAATACAAGTTATAAATTACAGACTGTGGAGGAAAAGGGGTAGGAGATGCGAGGATTATACATTTGGAAGCTAGTATTGGGAAAGTTAAATAATCAACATAGTGAGTGCGTATGCCTCAAGGAGGCTTAGGAGGAAGTTAAGATAAGGTCAAGTCACGGGAAGAGTAGGATGTGGTAGTTCTAGGGATTCCATTTAACAAAGAGCTTTTTATTGGAGGAGATCTTAATGGGTATGTAGGTAGACTTTGGTGATGGCTACGAAGCGAAGTGCGTAGAAGGTTATGGATATGGCAATGAATGAGGAAGGAAAATCTATATTAGATTTTGCTTTGGCTCATGACTTAGTATTGAACAACACTTACTTTAAGAAAAGGGAATCACACTTGATTACTTTTAAGAATGGGGGTAATAGTAGCCAAATTGACTTTCTTGTTACAAGAAGAAGAGATAATTCTATTTGTAAAGATTGTAAGGTTATATCTAGAGAAGCATTAACCACCGAACATAGGTTGATGGTGTTGGATGTGAAGAAAAAGGGTATAGTGAAGACATAAAAGATGGTTAAACAAAGTAGGATTAGATGGTGGGCTTTGAAAGGAACCAACAAATTAGTATTTAAGAATAAAATATTGGAAGAGGGAGACACAGACATGAAAGCTGATTCAAACATTTTATGGAAGAAGATGGCAAATCGTATTGAGAAGATAGGGAATGAGCTCCTAGGGGTCTATAAGGGATTATGACCTCAACCACAGGAATCGTAGTGGTGGAATGAAGATGTTCAAAAGGCTATTAAAGAGAAAATATATTGGTATAAGAAATTACCCAAAGCAAAGGATGGGAAAGCCTTTGAAAAGTATAAAATAGCAAAAAAAGAGGCAAAGAAAGAGGTTAGTGAGGCCCGAGATAAATGTGTAGCTGATTTGTATCATAAATTAGGGATACAAGAAGGGGAAAAGGAATATACAAGATAGCTCAGCTAAGAGATAAAAAAGGCAAAGAGTTGAACCAAATCAAGTGCATTAAGGATGAGTCTCAACAGGTCTTGACAAGAGATAAGGAAATCAAGGAGAGATGGAGAAGCTACTTTGATCACTTGTTCAATGTAAGTCATGAGGATAAATTTACAAATTTTTTGCATCAGCGATAGAAAGAAACTTTAGTTACACACGTAGAATCATGCCGAGGGAAGTCAAGGAGGCACTGAAAAAGATGAAGACTGGAAAAGCTTGTGGCCAGGATGGTATCCCAATTGAAGTTTGGAAGTGCCTTGGGGAATTAGGGGTAGAGTGGTTAACCAAACTCTTCAACTCTATCCTAAAAGGGGGAAAATGCCAGATGATTGGAGAAAGAGTATTTTGGTTCCTATTTATAAGAATAAGGGAGATATTCAAAATTGTACCAACTACTGTGGTATTAAGCTAATGAGTCATACAATGAAACTATGAGAGAGGGTAATTGAGTATCGACTCAGGAATATCATGAAAGTGTCAATGAACCAATTTGGCTTTATGCCATGTAGATCCACAACAGAAGCCATTTTCCTATTAAGGAACCTGATGGAGATCTACAGAGAGAAGAAGAAGGATCTCCATATGGTTTTCATTGACCTAGAAAAAACATATGATATGGTACTGAGGCAAGTCCTTTGGTCGGTATTGGAGAAGAAAAACATTCATATAAAATATATAAATGTTATTAAAGATATATATGAAGGAGCGGTTACAAGTGTGAGAACAGTGGGAGGCGATACGGAGGAGTTCCCTTTAACACTGGGTTTACATCAAGGTTTGGCCTTGAGTCCATACTTGTTTACTCTAATAATGGATGAATTAACTAGTTATATCCAAGATGACATCCCATGATGCATGTTGTTCGCAGATGATATTGTACTAGTGAATGAGACTAGAGATGAGTAAATAAAAAACTAGAATTATGGAGAAACACTTTAGAAAGTAGAGGCTTTAGGTTTAGTAGATGTAAGACAGAATATATGCACTGTAATTTTAGTCTAAGTAAGAGAGATGAAGGGGAAGTGAAACTAGGTGGGGTGGTAGTACCTAAAGTTAACCATTTTAAGTATTTAGGTTCCATTTTTCTGGATGATGGGATGGTAGATGAAGATGTAACCCATAGAATCAAAGCTGGATGGTTGAAATGGAGAAGTGCTACAGGTCTGTTATGTGATAAGAAGATGCCTATCAAAGTAAAGGGAAAATTCTATAGGATAGTAGACTGGCCATGTTATATGGGAGCGAGTGTTAGGCAACTAAAGTTCAATATATTCATAAGATGAATGTGGCAGAAATGAGGATGTTCAGGTGAATGAGTGGTCATACAAGATTGGACAAAATTAGGAATGAACACATCCGACAGAAGGTGCATGTTGCACCAATTGAAGATAAAATAAGGAAGGACGTTTAAGATGGTTTGGACATGTACGCCGGAGACCCCCAGGTGCTCCAATAAAAAATGTGATAGTTTAGTTATAGAAGGTAAGAAGAGGGATAGGGGTAGGCCTAGGATTACGTGGAGAGAGGTAGTGTCTAAGGATCTACGTATGTTAGATATTGAGCCTGATCATACTTTTCATAGAGCGACATGGAGACAAAGAATCCATATAGCCGACCCCATCTACTATGGGACTATGGATAAGTCGATTAAAAATCTCTCTTTCATTACTTTTATTTGTGGGGAATATTTTTCTACTTTTAACATTCCAATCTCATAGAATTATTTATTATTTATTTATGTATCTATTTTTTTTATTTTTTTTATTTTTTTATATTCTATTTTAGTCATTTTTTTTTTCTTATTTGAGAGCAACATGGAGACAGAGAATCCATATAGCCGACCACATCTAGTGTGGGACTAAGGCTTAGTTGTTGTTGTTATTATTGTTGTTGTTGTACAAGTTAGATTACAATCCAAAACAGACAAAGAATAACAATAGCTATTTCTAACTACGCACAAAAAAAGAACAAAGAAAACTAACAATCCTATTACACAAGTGTAGTAAAAAAAAGCCGTTCCTCGACTACAGTGCCAAAAACTTATTGACCACTAGCTATGAGCGCTAACAACCAAGCCACCGCACGCAAGCGTACGTGATCATGAGTAATATAATAACCAGTAAGTACTGGTTCGATTCCTTAGGGAACGGGTTAGCGAGTTCTTCTTGTTCACGAGTATCCTAATTTGCAAGTCGTGTGCTTAATTATCAAAAGTGAAAATGTTCTAAGAATCTAAGTGTGTAGGAGATTTACGAAGGTTGTCGGGTTGTCTCTCAATAGTATGGAACCTAGGGTTGTATGACTCCAATGGATTGTGAAGACATTTCTTAAGGTTTCTATACATTGAGTGTTGTGATAAGGGTTAATTAAGGGTAATTCCTAAGTGCTTATGTGCACTCTGGGTGCATCCTCATGTTCTCTTTCTCTAAGGAACACAACTCAATCCTTCTCCTCCATATATCTATGGAAAATAAGATGAGCAGTTATAGGACCTAAGAGTTATCCTCGCCAAGGAGTTCTAGGATATATCTCTATGCCTACAAGGTCATCTCCTCCTTATGACACTCGTGTAACACTCTCATGCATAAATCTATACTATGATAACTAGCTTTGTCGTCGCCTTTTGGCACACGATTAATAACCAGGAGTGCATAGGCATAATCACAACAACACAATTGATACAACCAAAGGATAATTAAACTATCAATCCATCAAATTCATACAACCCTAAAGTGAAAGTTTAAGCTCCCATTACAAACAAATGATGCAAGACATTGCAAATTTGAAAATAAACATCCATTGTCTAATACAAGAAAAGGAATATAAATGATAACACTAATTAAATTAAAGTTTCCCCTCTATTGTAGAGCAAAATCCCAGCTTCAACACTATTGAATACCTGCGGATCGTTACCTCCAAGCCGTAGCTATTTTCTCCCAAAGGTAAAGATGCTTCAACCCTAACCCCCAACCTTCTTTTTATACCTAATATTTTACATCGCGACGTCCATGAACAACGTTACGACGTTCGTGTCAACAGGTGTTACTGGAGATAACGTCGCGACGCTATGGTGGGACATCGTGACGTTCTCTTACGCCTGAGAATTTTGGGGGTTTTCACTTTCAGTAATTGTTACGATGTTTCTATGTGACATCGCAACGTTTATGTCTTGGATGATCTTCAGGGACTTGCCTCTCTTTCCTGCTTTGGTAACTGCTTTTCCCGACAAATCACCTTATAAAAATAAATTCATCTTTATTAGCCTCTACTAATACAAAACAGATGCAAAATGTAGGTTAACTAAACTTAACCCATCCAAAGAAACAATTATGTATTTACAGACCAACATATGTAGTTCTTGCCTTAATCCACACATTTTTGGTCCTGAAAAGTATGATAGACACCTACTAATTTAGTTCTCTTTTGAGAACTAACACACACCTATTTCAAAAACTCCTTCATTGACTCCTTCCGATGAGTATTGGTGAAAGCATCCTTTTTTTGGAAGGGAATAAGTTCACACAAAGTGGCAGCACTCGCTATCATAAGCTCAGAGGCTGGGGATAGTTCAACTATCAATAGTTGGTTCAACCAATGGATGGAAGGAAGTTCACTATTCTAAATTTGAGCAAGGCTAAAAATGCTAATTTGAAAGGATTGTACCTCCATCGAAGCAACAAGGAAATGCCTTAACCAAGGAAACTGCTTGTTAGAAATAGGCCATTATCTCAAGAAGACATGTCAGACTTCCATAAACTCATAACTACCCTTGAAAGCACCTAGACAAGCATCACCTACAAAAGAACATGGAAGCTAGACAACTCATCGAGTTTCTCAATCCAATCGCTATACAAGTTCCTCTTTGATAGGGGAATGCACAAGACCATCCCAAGCACCCTTTGGAGAAGCTCATGCCCAACAAAAATTAAGTTTTTCACATGGGTCGTATGGGATAAGAAAATCCTAAAGTTAGAAAACCTCACAAAGTGCAACTAGAGAGGAACTCATATGGCATGCTTCTTATGCTAGAACGAAGATGAAATGATACGTCGCTTTTTGTTATCATACACCTTCGCTAATGTGATTTGGACTCATTATTACAACATGTTTGGAGTTACCAACAAACTCCATAGATTAAAAGAATTGTAGGAAATTGGCCCCCAAACCATGTGTGTGAACAATACCCTATGTCTAGGATAGGAACTGGCCACAATAACAATTATGTTATTATAATGTAATTTGTCATATTGACTTCCTTTTGTTCCGCTGATTTTATGCAACTTATTTGGCCAAGCGAACCAAGCTTAAGCCAACAATATCCTTGGTCAAAAGAAGTCTGACATTTACTAGGGAGGTTCTACTTCAACCAAGCGAGGAGACCCCACACAACAATTTCGCCTAAATGACATAGGAATAACCCGCAGGGGGTAGAATGATCGAAACAACTCTATTATAAAAAAAATTGTACCTTGTTCCTTCTCATATTTTAGACCATCCATGGGATGTAACCTTTATCTATCTTTAATTTAATAAACGTGGTTTACCCACCTTTATAAAAAATAAAAAAACATGTTCATTGCTCCATGTTATTATCTTTTTGCTCTCATGTTGTACACTAGCCTTAGTTCATAATTTGATGGAAAGTTGTATAAATACACACCCTACTATAAGAGCCCAATGGTTTGCATATAAAATGTGCATGTTTTACATGTAAAACTCAAATTTATACTTCATTGGAGTTTATATATAGAAATGTGCATGAATTTATTTTTATTAATATTCAAGAAAATATTTTAAAAAAGAAATGAACTCGTTAATTTCTTTCCATTTTTAATATATCTTAATAAATCTTAATATTACCATCTATTATTATTATTTTTGTTGTTTTTTTTTTGGTAATAAAAGTCTAGTTGACTGTTTTATTCATTCAAACACTGAAATCTTAAATTAGATAGCATTGTTTTCAAGGGTACAGGCATTTCATCTTCATTGTTAAATTCCTCTGTTTCTCCTGTTTCCTTGGCATGTTTGGCCATTGCATCAGCCATTCTGTTGTTGATTCGTGGGATGTATTTCACTTCCCATGCTTCCATAATGGACATCAGTGCCCTGCTTCTTGCTATAACCTCTACAGTCCTCCAGTCTCTGTTTTCCTCTCTTCCCTTTAATATTCTTGAAGCATTCAAGTTGTCAGTGTAAATTTGGGCCTCCCTTGCTCCAGTGCTGATCAGCTCCTCCAAAGCTTTGAGGATTGCCTTCAGTTCCCCTTAAAAACTGATTCAGCCTCCACCCGGCTAGCTCCTGCAAAATATAGGTGGCCTTCATTAGTCAATGCAATATATGCAATTCCAGCATGTTTACCTGTTTCATTCCAGGCAGCATCAGTCCATAATGTGTATTTGAGGTTGTCTCGATTCCACTGATCCTCCTTCTGCTCCACTGCAAGCTCAAGGGGCGATTGCCTTTGTATGTATTCAGTGGCCGCAATGACCACCATATTTTTGATTGCTTGTGTATCTATCTTCTTATCTTTGAAGATTAGGTTGCATTTGGATTTCCAGATGTACCATAATGTGTAGGAAATTGTGCTGGCTGCCTCCTCCTCAGCTCCCTGGGAATGTTGTCGCTTACTTTGCATCCAATCTCCCATCAGTAATGTTGTTGTTTGAACTCCTTTTTGGCTCATTATTTCCTGCATTTTACTGCTGTCCCAGACCTCATGCGTCCATCTGCAATCATAGAACAAATGTTGGATTGTCTCCTCTTACAGCTTACATCTTGGGCACAGGTCATGTTGGCCTATACCTCTTCTGTATAGTAGCTCTTTGGTTGGTAGCTTGCCATGAAAAAGTTTCCATAGAAAGCATTTGATTTTTGGTACAACCTTCAATTTCCATAGGTGTTTCTACCCATTCCACTGCTGTGAATCCCCTGGCTTTTTGATTGTATTATATATAGCACTTGTTAATGACTTTCCAGAGGTCCCTAGCTGCCACCTCCAAGTGCTGTGTTCCAATCAGACTGTATTTGTGAACTTAAGATCCTTCCTGAGGTGATAGTGCCAAAGATATCAGTTATAAGATCTGCATCCCGTTCCTCATTCAATAAAAGATGTCTGATTTCCTTGTCGCATAACTCATAGTTCATATTTATATATGTGGGTTTATGACTGATAGGTACATCATGGATCCATGGTTCAAGAGTAACAACTGTATTCATAGCAATTTCATCAATTTTGAATTTATCTTTGATCAAATGTGCAGCTTGAATAATAGATCTATATATTTGTGATGTATTTCTATTATTTTTTGGGCTCCACAAGTTTAGTTTACCATATTTATAGGTCATTAGTTGAACCCATGTCTTATCACTACAGTTGAGAAGATCCCAAACATTTTTTGATAACAGTGCTTTCTTCATGATTTTGAGGTCTTTAAGACCTAAACCACCCTCAGCTTTTTCACTGGTCAAAGTGTGCCAGTTAATCAGGTGTATCCTTCTATTTTTGCCAGTGCTATGCCATATGAATCCCCTAATTAGCTGTGTTAGGGTGTCCAAAACCGAGTCAGGAATGCTATATGTATTCAGACCATAGATGGGTAGAGCCATAAGGGTAGAATTGGCCAATGTTATCCTTCCTACCATAGATAGACTTTGAGACGTCCATTGGGCCAATTTACTCTTGGCTTTATCCACCATTGGTTTAAAATAGCTAATGGGAATTCTAGTGCGTGCCACCCAACAACCTAAATATTTGAAGGGAAATGATCCTTGTTGTTTGTTTAATATGCCAATAATTGATTTTTTTCAGTTTCTTGTTCATCCATGATGGAAAAAACACTCTGATTTCCCAAAGTTGGGTTTCTGTCTTGTTAATCTTGAGTAAATGTTCATACATAAGTTGATGGACCTAGCATTCACTCTAGAAGCTTTACATGCAATTAACAGATCATCAGCATAGAGGCTATGATTAGTGTCCTTATGTCTATTAATTGGAATTCCTTTTAGTATGCCCATATCACTAGCTTTATTTAGTAACTTAGTTAGCACTTGTGTTATGAGAATAAACAAATATGGGGAAAGTGGATGCATACATCTAAGACACACTTTGGGTTTGAACCAACGCCCCAATAATCGCCATTAATGATGAATGCCATAGTTGAAGACTCAATACATGCCCTGACCCAATTAATCCAAATTCTAGGGAATTTCATTTGCATAAGCACAGCATAAATAGAATTCCAACACACAACATCATATGCTTTTTACATATCTATTTTGAGAATCGTCATTGGGTACTCTTTTGTATTCTTTTCAAGTGAGTGTACCAGTTCTTGTGCCATTAAAATATTATCAAATATAGATCTACCTTGTATAGATGCTGTCTGTTCAATGCCAATGATGTCTGGTAATATCTGTTTCAACCTATTTGACATGATCTTTGTAATTATTTTGTAACATGTGTTGCATAAGGAAAGAGGTCTGAAATCAGTAACTGTTTTAGGATTCCTTTTTTTGGGTATTAGACATATGTGTGTCCTGTTCCAACTGCTAGGCATGTGTCCTGTGCTAAAGAAGTGCTGAATTGATTGTGTGACAGAGTCCCCTATAGTGTGCCAGAAATATTTAAAAAATTCAGCATTCAACCCATTTGGTCCTGGGGACATGCCATTTGCCATTAATGGCATGGTTTTAAATATTTCATGTTTTGAGATATGTTTAATTAAGAGTTGTTGTTGTTCAGTAGACAAAGTAGGAAGATCATCAGGCATAGCACTATATAGATCTTCAGTCCCTTGTGTTTGCCCAGGATTCCACAGCTGGGAATAGAATTGGATGAATTCTTTTTCAATTTCATCATCTTCTGTTATGGTTCTGTTGGATGGACTTACTAGGTGAATGATCCTATTACAGGATCTATGGTTCTTTGTCACTTGGTGAAAAAATTTTGAGTTGTTGTCTCCATTCATCAACCATTGTGTTCTTGACTTTTGGGCCCAGAATATAGTATTTTGCCTTATGTGTGCCTGTTGTTTGTTATATAGACACCTCAATGTTATGTCTAGATTATATTTGTCCAACTGATGGCTTTGTCTGTTCTCTATCTCCATAATTTTTTCTTCAAGTTGTTTGATATCCTGTTCCCTGCCTTGGTTCAACTTGTTACAGTTTTTAATTAATTGTTTCTGGAGGGTGCAAAACTTATGGTTCAAATTATGCATAGGGTTCCCTCCTACTTTAGGTCTCCAAATGTCCTTAACTATACTATGGCAAGTTTCATATTTTGTCCATGTGTTTGCAAACCTTAAAGGTCTTTTGCCCTTCTTCTTATTGAATCTACATTGAATTAATATTGGCCAATGATCTGACTGACACTTAGCAAGATGTTTGATACTATATGATGTATTTGAATCATACCAATTGCTATTAACTATAACCCTGTCCAATCTTGCCCAAATCCTGGCACCTCCACGCTGGTTATAACCTATTATTTTTGTTGTTGTGAACCACACCAAATAATGTCCGAAAAATAGCCATAACGAGAGGCTTTTATGGTCATAACTTCAAGATATGTACATTCAATATCGAACATGAACCATTTAAAGCTACCACATGTTTTGGCTTTTGGTATAATGCTATAAGCCTATAACCATTTATTTATGGGGCAAAGCAACTATTAGTCCTTGTACTATATCACTTTATTCATTTCCAGTCATGTACTTTAAAATCGTTCAATATGATCCTTTTGTTCAATACAATCCATTTTGCTAATGTGGCAGTTGATTTGGCATATGAATGAAATTCAGGCTTTTCTTCTGCTTTTCTTTATGTATTTCCACCTAGCCATATTATGGACATGTCTGTATTCACAGGTGTAGCTGACGTGGCAAGCCACATGGCGTCCACGTCCGCATTTTTTGTTTTTTTTTAAATAAAATGTAAATAAATGGGTAATGCATGCTGACGTGGCTACCACGACAACTTTTCAAAATTTTTTATTTAAAAAAAACTGATTTTTATTTTATTTTCACTATTTTTTTTTTTGAATAGTTAATGTGGCATACATTACATATTTATTTTCATTTTTTTTAATGCTAACATGGACAACCACGTGGCAGTCAATGTGGCAGTCAACGTCAGTATATACGCCTGTGAATACAACCACATCAGCAATATACTCTCAGGTGGAAATAAAAAAAATCAGAAGAAAAGTTTGTATTTTATTAATATGCCAAATCAGCTGCCATATCAACAAAAATGGACTGTATTGAGCAAAATACACAAAGGACAAGACAATATTGAACATTTTTAAAGTACAAAACTGTTAATAAACAAAGTGATATACTACAGGGACCATTAGTGGCTTTTGCCCTTTATTTATTTACTTTTTTGTTTGTTTTCAGATCAATTCAGATGATATTGTTTTTTATGGTTTTTTATAGTTTTAAAACCATGGTTTGTTTTATGGATTTTTCAAATCACCGATTTGGTGGTTTTTCAAAGTTTTAAATTTTCCTGCCGAAAATATCCCTAATAGTTTTTATAAATACAAAGTTAACTTCAGTCCCTTTTCTCTTTAGCAATCAAAGAACGCAACCCTAATCTCCACCCAACAAAAATCACAATTACCCTTATCTTTTGTTATTTTTGTGTATTAATTTTATTAACCAAAGACCTCTCCTCTTGGCCTAGCAGTACCAATCCCTTAGTCTCGAGTTTAAGGCACCACCCCTCACAACGTGAGGGCATAGTGCATGTGAGCTTGCAGGTGTTCTGTGCAAGTGTGCACGCCCGTCTTTGATCCCTTCGCGGGGCGCTTGTTACCCATATAAAATAAAAAAATATATTATAATTTTATCAATTTTAAATTAATAGATAACAATTTGATGTATATTTTATAATATTTTAATAAAAAAATTTTATTTCACATTAATTGTATTTAAGGGTATTCTAGTCATTTTATTATTTCTGGAACCATACAGTACCGTCAAAACAACCATAAACATATTAACCATAGCATATCATCTACCAAACATGGTACACAGTAATTACAATACCGTACCATACCATACAAACATCATACCATACCATACCATATTTTATTAAATCATGACTGTCAGTCATTCAAACAAGGCCTAAGCTCCACATAATGACATATAAATGATTATGCTGTATAGAGATTTTGCCATCGTTCTCGAGCTTGTCTCTGATTCTACAGTTTGGACAGAGAGCGCGTCACTGTGGCTTCAATGGTTCCATGGGGCTCATCAGTTGGTGTATATACATCATCAGCAAACTGCACGATATTGAAAAGATGGGTAAGTAGATGGGAGTGTCCATAATGCTTGAACAGAAATATCTTTAGGAATAGACAATACGAAGTTTTTTTCTTGATAAGCTTCACCAAGTTAAACATCAACTTCAACAGATTGAAATATACGAACTTCCATATCCTGAAATGGATGCCAATTCAGGTCCAAAGTGCATATTGCTTGCTTCTTCAACCCAATTAATTCACATTATTTGGGAAAACACCACTGAAGAGAAGAGGCTCAGAGGACTGTTGGAAAACTTTTATACATTTGACTAGACCAAAGAGCAACTTCACAGACCAGCAACAGCTACACTGTAATGTGTCATAGAGCACAGGCACTCGTACAAACAGAGTCGAAGTGAATACTTTGGGTCTTGATTTTAGATGATAAATTTGACAACGGTGTTTGCATTTGAAGAGAGTTTATGGATTGATCAGTTAATTGAACAAGTCTTATGTAACCACCCCCACTTTATTCATTCAAATCAACTTATCAAACTAGAATAAAATGGACGAATGAATACAATAGTAAAATCCACAATAGAAACTCACTTTAACCATGCTTGGATTATCCTTGGTTGACAGGTTGACTGGTAAGAAGTGAAGGTTTGGCATTCTAAGATGAACTGCTGTAATATCCAGGAACCTGAAATATATGAAAGCTGTGATCAGGCAAAACTATAGCTAGTGACTACATGCTGAGGTTACAAGGGAAAGAATGCAATACTTATTCAGAATCGCTTTGGCCATGAGGTAGAGTGTGTTTTGGACCGACGGACTGTAAACTCCAACCTGTGGTGGACCAAAAAATGTTTCCAGAAGAACTTCTTTCACTTCTTGGTATCTTTGATTGAAACAAAATGGCTTTGGAGGAATATCAGAAAGCCATTCAAATGCATATCTGCAAGCATATCACATTTATAAAAATGTAAAACTTTCAAAACGATTATAATTCCATTCAAGGGTAACGGACCATCAAAAGCGAGATAATTTCTTGTGGAAGAACCAACAAATTTAAAGATTTCAATTCCAAGGTAGAAACAGCTTTAAAACTTATTGCATTTTTAAGAAAATGAATTATATGATCATAAATTTATAAAATAGTATCGCACATTGCCAATTTAGGAAGACAAAAGAAAAGGCTCATGAGAACATAAATTTAAGCACGACATAAGATTCTAAAAGAACCCACAGAACAAAAATATAAATGAAAGGAATAATAGCAGGAACAGAGTAGGACCTCCACTTCGTTGTAACCTCAGTAGCTAATATCCTCTCCTTTGTATCAGGAAGAATTGTGTATTTGTCCCTTACGAATCCTTCGAAACCTGACTGCATTCCATCCAAGGTAAATTTTAAGTAAATCACATGTAACTTAACAATTAATGATGATACATCATATTTGTATGCAGATTGGGAATCTTATATAAGTTTGATTGTTAACTGTTTTCAATCAATCCATCACTCTAGAATAAAGGGAATTGTGGTTTATTTAATAGAAATAACTTGAATCTAAAAGGGATAAACAAAATATGTACAATTTTGTTGCTTTGTTTACAACAAGCCTTTGACAAACAAGATTTATCACCAGCTATGGAGCACCGACATGGACACGTGACACGGACACGCTGACACATCATTTTTAGAAAAAGTAGGACACGGACACGTTGGGACACGTTGAATATAAATACATATAAAAATATTAATATATATAATATTTTGATGAAATACATATAAAAATTTGTGTGGGATGATTTCTCAATACATCTGAAATATGCTTATCATACTTGTGGTTCATTTGGTTCATATATTTTATTTTTAGATCATCTTGATTGAAACTTCACAAGCTTTCACATTTGTTAAAAAAAAAAAAATCATTTAGGTTGTTTAGAGATCTTTTACCAATTATGTGATCTTTAATTCATAATAATATTTGGACTAGTTTGATATATTTCATATCTGAATTACTATTTTGTATACATTTTCCAGCATGATTTATCCACCACAGTCCATGATTGACATGAATCTCGAGGCAATCTTCGAACTCGCATACCAAAGATCCATATTTGGGAGCTAGAGAGCAATTTCATCTCTCTCCCACTATGGCCTCCCGCTCTCTTCACCATACCCTATCCTTCCTCCCATCCTTGCACCAACTCAAAAACCCAAACCCTAGATTCAGATCCCTTTCACCACTAAAAACCCTAAACCTTACTAACGCCAAGGAGCCCGAGCGCGGGATTAAGTTCGAGACCGGCGATTCCTTCTTCCGCCGCGACCTCGGTGGCCTTGATACAACCCTCTACCGCCTATCTCTCTCGTGTCCGCATATGTCGCGGATGTGTCGACAACGATTAAAAAAAAACGGATACGAATTTTACTGTATGGAACACATATCCACGAGTGTCAGGCGTGTGTCAGTGTCGGGGACATGTCTGACAAGGATGCGTGAGCTAATTTAAGGTGTCGGTGCTTCCTAGATCACCAGCTAATCATCCACTTTGATTCTCTAGAGGATGGACAGAAAAATTCTTCCAACCTTCGGAAAAACATCAATACTGTTCATTCTACAATAAAGAATCAGCACCATCTTAACAATAAAATATTAGCATGAAATCAATATAATAGTTTATTGTAATCTACTATAGCAGACTGTTTCATGCAAGATATTCTTCCCATTCAACACAATAGAAACAGAAATTATGACCTACTGTTAGATTCATACTGTTGTTTGTGGTTATGTTACTTGTTTTTTTTTGGGGACATAAGAGCTAACTGGCTAGGCCAGCAGCTAATAAGAACCACGGGCGTGCGCGCTCCTGGGTTCGAGTCTCAAGTAGCCTAAGCATCGGGGTTGCCATCCGCAGACTGGGCCCCACGCATGTGTGTACAAGCACTCGCCATAGAAGCGGCCCTCAGCGTAGACTCGAACCCGCGACGGGGTGGGAGTCACGCGACCGGTTTGACGCTCGGCTAAAATGCCTTTGTCTGGTTATGTTACTTGTTAACATCATACCTGCTAACAAGCGGGCTATCGCGTGGGCTCATATTACTTGACCATGCCAAATAAGCAGTGGAAGGGTAATATTTTGTGAGCACATTGATGATAAAATGCATACATTAAATAACGGAGATTTCAAAGAAAAGAATCACATTTGAAAAAGCAACACCTGAGTTGTTTTGAGCACAGCGAGCCCTTCAATTCCAGAAGTCAAAGTCACAGAACCATTCTTCTGCAATGTTACTTCTACAGTATGCTTTTCAGATCCAGCTTTGAATCCTATGGACCAGAAAAAATAGTTAATTTGTCATTGATACATTTAAATTCTTAGTACCAAAAGGGGGAAAAACCGGAGTAATTACATATTCATGAATACAAGGAAAAATTTGAAGAAGGAAAAATAAAGAAAGGAACTAAATCATGGAATTTTACAACTTCTGATTCTCATGAGAATAACCTCAAAAGTCAGTCTTTTATGCATACCATGTGAATGTGGTTGTAATGCTAGTACAAGGCGCTCCCACGGCTTCTCAACAATAGTAATTGTCGCGGTTGCAACCTAAAATAGATTCAAATTTCTATAGTAAAACATCATCTCAAACAATAACAATTCAACAGATAAAACACAAGGGAGCACTAGTGTCACCTGTGGATAGAGTGATGTGAAATGTTTTGCAAGAATGATTGCAAACTCCTCCACTGAAACAACCTCTGAGCACCCCTTTGCTTTCACATATACCTTCAGAAAAAAAAACCCGCCAATTATTCAATCTCATGAATAAAGTATCTAACTTTAAGTAAAATCCCAATAAGAAAAGCATGAAAATAAATATCATTCATAGTTTATGTTGGGATTTGATATCATTTTTTTCTTTTTTACTAGTGAACCATGAAATGGTAAAAATCTTCATACGAAACAAGTTCAACCCGATTTCATCAATTTCATGAGATCCAATCTTCTGAGACAAATCAATAACATCTTCATTAAAAAAAAAAATACAGATGGAGCTTCAAAAGGAACACCAAAGGCTAAATCTTTTGAACAAAGATCACAACTTTAACAAAATTGAGATGATAAAAGCGGAAAAAATGATCGAAGTGGTGATTGTGTTTCTTACAGTGTTCTTCATGGAATCGGTGGCGACGATGGAGGAGTTGTTGCCGGAGGTGAAGGCCGGGAGGCAATCGGTGACGAGGCTGATAGCAACGTTCCACTCCACGATGAGGTCCTTCCCGCTGACTGCGTTTCTCCAAACCCTTGCAACCCTCACTCTACTCTTCCCATGCCTCTGCTCCAGCTTCAACCCCTCAGCCATGGCCGATTCTCTGTCTCCGTTTCTCAGGGGCACACCATTGAGTTAGGGTAAATTTTTTTAGTTATTTAGGTCCCTTGAAAGGTGTGTATAGGTTTAATGTAATAGTATATTAAGTATGTGTTTTGGGTAAGTAACAGTGTCATATGGTGTCAAGGACTAAAAAATAATTTATTATTTTTTTTTAAAAAAAAAATCATCTGATTTCACTGATTTGCAAAACACGAAAGTGCTTTTTTCCGTTTTTGAAAAATATTGTAGTTTCTATCACCAACAAAAAAAAGGAAAAATAAGTAAAAAAATTAATAAAAAAATAAAACTCGGTCCTTGTTTTGTAAATCCATGAAACTTTGGTAAAAACCTTCTGATTTTTCATTTTCTTTTTTTGTTAGCTGCCACAAGTTTTTCTTAGAAAAAAAAAACTTTCCTTGCTATACAAACCCTAAACTATATGTAGATATGTGCAAGTTCATAATTTTCAATTTTGTAAGGATGCATGTGCCGATGCCCCTAAAAAATAAATCATGTTCTCCCCTTGGACACGAATTTGTAGTTAGTTTTTATGTGCGTACTAAAGTGTAGCGGCCATTTGCGGGTGGCACCCAATTATATATAGCTCACCCAACAGTTAGAGATGTCAACTGGGCGGGGATTTATCGAGGGATGTATTCCCCGGCTCCAGTCCCAATTTGTCAACCCCATTTCATACCCCAGCCCCGAACCTAGGTACAAGGAAAAAAAATTTCCCATCCATATCCTTGTGAGGATTACCCGGGTTCGGAGATGCCCCGCCCCTAAATTTGTTTCATATAAATAAATTTCTACCTTTTAAAAAAATAGATCAATATAGATTATTTTTAATCCATGGGACTCTCTCTAATCCCTAACTCAATGTTTATTTGCATTAACAAATCTCTCTACTATTGAATTAAAATAAATAATTTGAAAAAATTTCAAAAATTTAAAAATGAATATAGTTAATATAAGTCTAGGATTTTATTTAATTTTTTTAGTAATATTCATTTAATCATTAGATAATTAAATAAATATATGGGCTTTTGCCTTTTGTTAACTTTTATTTAAATATTTATAACATAAAAAATACTATATGTATATATATAAATTATTTAAACTAAATATTTCGGGGACGGGGTCGGAACAGGTAGGATTATCCCGGCCCCGACCCCGGTGAGGAATTCTATCCCGGCCCCATCCTCGGCCCCGACCTTAAAAATTATCCCCGACCCAGCCTTGACGGGGCAGGAATCAAGTTCCCCATCGAGGTCGGGCCCATTGACATCCCTACCAACAGTATCATGCTTTCATGATACTGTAGCACACACCGTTCTCCATTGGTCAATACTACATAGCATTTACCGTTCTCTTTAACTTACTTTATAAATCAATGATGATATATTTTTAATTGTATTTTGGTTATAGAGTAATACTTTTCTGTAACCAATTAATTTATTTAATTACTAATAACCATCCAAAGAATCAACCAACCATATAAGAGTTGGCTCAAAAGTAAAATCTAACTTATCTACATCGGTATAATAATAATAATAATAATAATAATAATAATAATTGCTATCCAAACTTTCTCAAGTGGATTGTATTGGGGAAATGAAATCAGGGGATGTTTGATGAGAGATATTTCAACTTGTAAAATTCTCAATTCTTAAGTTAAATAAAAAATAGATTTTAAAATCTATAGAAGTTTTTTTTTATGATAATTAAATACTGGATTTTGGTTGAGTTTCTGATCAGGAGATAGTACCTCAACATTGCTTCACTTGTTATATTTAGACTTACATTCAAATTATACCTTGATTAAAATAATGCATCTCAAATAAAATTTATATTGAAATAATAAATTTAACCTGAATATTACAAAAAATAAAATGTAATTGGGAGGTGCACCATTATATAATCTTTGTATTTTGCCACTAAAAGTTGGGCAACTAATTCTCTATCTTCCAACTCATTCTTTAATGACAGTGGTTGAATGTTCCACTTTAAACAAATCAAAAACGAAAATGTTATGAAAATATTTGGCAAAACATGTGTCACCTACCCAAATGGCCACGCGTTAAGCATGGGACCACATCCCTCTGGCCACATGGCAATACCACCTAATATCAAATCTTACATATCGCTTCTAGCGAAAATTCCGCTTCATGGTGAGAATGAGGCATTTGTTATCTTTCAACTCTACAAACAAATCCGCTCCGAATTAAACAAACCCAAAACCTTTTTATCCGAAACTTGAGGTGCTCATGGCCACGTAATTTCCTAAGGAAGAAAATATCTAACGCCTCTACAGTAAGTAGATATTATCCACTTGCCTCTAGAGTAGGCAGATATTTTCTACTTACCTACATAGTAGTAGAGGATATTTTCTCAGCGCCTGCACGCAGCCTCCACGAGATATTTTCTCACCGCCTCACGAGATATTTCCACAACCGCCTTCATCCAGATATTTTCCTAAATCGCCTTCAACTTTTCTATAAAAGAAGAACAACTATAGTAAGAAAAGGGGACTTGAACAATCAATTAACCGGTACCTAAGAAGTCTAAAAATTCACCAAACCCTCTTTTTTCTCACAAGATTTCTGACTTAATCATCGGAGTTAAATCCGGGCAGAAAGGCCCAATTCCGATCGCTCCCCTCTCCTTTTACGCACTTCGTCCGGATATCCGTAAACAAAAGGGGACAATTCTGATCATCCTCATCGATCCGATCGCCTCCCCAAAATTCCTCCACAACACCCGGCATTCCAAGGCATCCAATATTCAAAACCTGAAGTAAGAGTCCACATCAATTACAAATTTCAACCGTTTGTCGAAAGGCTGAGACCAAATCATGAGGCAACAGCAACCAAAGCGTGAGACGGACCAGTTTTTGGCATCAACAGTTTGGCGCCGTCTGTGGGACCTTACGAAAAGCTAAATGATTACTACCAGAAAATCTAAACGAATCCAAGAACAAGGAGCGCCTGGAAATATTAAAATACCTAGTGAAGTCCGGAAGACTGGGGGGAATTCACCGGAAAATCCAACCATCTTACCTCCATCGAAAAATCCACCCATGGTACCCCAGGGACCCGTCCCAGATTTTTATCTCAATATGCAGAAACAATTACAGCAGTTGGCTCAAGCTGTTCACACTTTGGCCCATCCACCACTCCCACCACACAAATTCCACTAAAGATGCCGACAGCCCCATTAGCAAATTCCGAAAGCAGAGGGAGGACAAGGACCCGCACCCATGAAGAAAGAAGAGAGGGGACCGCCTTCTCCGCCAGCTCGGAACCTCCCACCGCCCGACGTCGAGAGCAAGCTACCACAAGAACAGAACGGAATAGTTCTGGCTCTGCTCCAACCGCCGGTACGTAAGAACAGCGACAGGGCCCCTCTCGAGGAAACCAGAAGTCTGAACGGCATGTTCTCACTTTACGCTCTCCTTTTATCAAGGAAATACTGGATGAGCAAGTTCCTGACAGCTTTCGACCACCTGCTATGACTGCATATGAGGGCAAAACCGATCCGTCCTGTCACCTGAAGTCTTTCCAATCAAAGATGTTGCTCTCTGGAATCACTGATGCCCTCAGGATGTAATCGAAGCTTTTCCCCGCCACCTTAGAGGGAAAAGCGCAAGACTGATTTGGCTGATCTTCCGCCTCCAAAGCACAATTTCTTCTTTTCAAGTTTTAGCAGACCGCTTTCTAGCTTATTTTGCTAATTATTCAAAGCAAAAGAAAACCCCATCTACCCTTCTGCGCGTTAAGCAACGAAGGGGGGAAACACTCCAAGCCTACCTCAATCGTTTCATAGATGAAGGGGCAAATGTTACGGACCTTGTTCCGTGAATGGCCGTAACCTTCTCGATGGAGGGTTTGCTAGACTCTCCTTTCCGTTTTTCCCTCACTTTGGATCTACCAAAAACCATCCCTGCCCTCATGATCCACGCCCAAAAGTATATCAATTCTGACGAAATTTATACGGGTTGGGATGAAGAGGCTCGCCGCATCCTTACGAAAATCCAGAAAGAAAGAAAACATCAGAGTTTCAACAGGAGGTCCACAGAAATCCGAAGGGAAGGAGGATCATGTAGGGATAATAGAAGTGAAAATAAAGGTTTGGAATCTTCAACACGTCCTCAGCGACACATGCTACAGCCTAGAGAATCCCCAAAAGAAGGGAAAATAGTCAGATATGATCACCATACCCCACTAAACCAAACCAGAAGCCATATCCTTATGCAAATCCAGGATCAAAAAATTTTGACGTGGCCAGAACCTGCAAAGAATCTCGAACGACAAAGAATAGTAAGAGATATTGCAAGTTTTATCAAGCTAGAGGACATGACACAGAAAAATGTACACATTTGATGAACGCTATAGAAGATGTCGTTAGAAGAGGGCAACTGGAGCAATACATTAACCTTGATATTCAAGAGGGACCTGAAACTTCACAACCTGAAGGAGAAAAAGGGGAGATGGTCGGATTTATTAGTGGTGGTCCTGGTTGTGGTGGTGAAAGTTCCATCTCTCGGAAAAGTTATGCCCGAATGGTAGGAGTTACACAAGAGACAGGAGTCTCACAAAGAAGGTCTCGACCTATGGCTCCTATCATTTTTTATGATAACGATGTCAGCAGGGTTCGCCACCCTCATGACAACGCCTTAGTCATTGCCATCATGGTCTCCAGCTTCCAAATGAATAGAGTCCTGATAGACAGTGGAAGTTCAATGGATATACTCTTTTGGAGTGCCTTTGAAAAAATGAGGTACGATGCGGACAACTTACTCCCCGTAAAATCATCTTTAGTGGGATTTTCTGGAGGAGTGGTACAACAAGAAGGAATGATCTCTTTACCAGTTATGGTAGGAAATTCGCCAAGATCATCAACAGTGATAACAAATTTTCTGGTCCTACGCTATGCATCAAGTTACAATGTGATTCTTGGTAGGCCAACCCTCAACGCCTTAAAAGCAGTAATTTCTACTTATCATCTTCTCCTAAAATTTCCGACCGAGAGTGGCAGTGGAGAAGTAAGAGGGGATCAACCCTTGGCACGACAATGTTACGCCTCAACCCTCGAGGGAACAACTCAAAATAAAGGCAAAACAAGAGCTTCAGAGGCCATGTTGGTTAACAGAATAGCAGAACAAGAAGATAAAGAACTCCGACCAACCCCAGTTGAGGAGTTGCTTATCATTCCTCTGGATATAACTAGATTGGAGCGTACAGTGCGGATTGGTGTGGATTTGACAACAGTACAACAAAAGAACCTCATGGCAATACTAAGGACGAATTCTGATCTTTTTGCCTGGTCCTTAGAGGATATGCCGGGCGTAAAACGTGATGTCATTGAACACCACCTCAGCATAGATCAGTCGTTCAAACCTGTTAAACAGAAAATGAGAAATTCCACCCCAGAAAGGTAGAAGGCTGCAGAAGAAGAAGTGTCAACCCTTTTGAAGGCAGGATTTATCCGAGAGGTGAACTATCCAGACTGGTTGGCTAATGTGGTTCTGGTCAAAAAGCCGTCGGGGAAATGGAGAATGTGCGTGGATTTTACGGACCTAAATAAAGCTTGTCCGAAAGATTCGTTTCCTCTACCTTCAATTGATGACTTGGTTGACTCTACGGCAGGGTATGAAATGCTTAGTTTCTTAGATTCCTTCTCAGGTTACAATCAAATCCGAATGGCCAAAGGCGACGAAGAAAAAACATCCTTTATTACTAACAAGGGAACTTATTGCTATAAGGTGATGCCGTTTGGTCTAAAGAATGCTGGAGCCACCTTCTAAAGGCTCATAGTACAGTATTCAAAGAAAAAATTGGCAGAAATGTCAAAGCCTATGTAGATGACATCTTGGTAAAGAGTCGAAAAACCGAAGATCATCTATCGGATTTACAGGAAGCCTTTTAGTCACTTCGAACTTACAATATGCGCCTAAATCCAAACAAGTATGCATTTGTTGTCCGATCAGGAAAATTTCTAGGATTTATAGCAAATCCAGAAAAGATCAAAGCCATTCTTGAGGCCTTAAAGAAGTACAACGACTTAATGGACGCCTAGCATCTCTCAGAAGATTTATCTCTAAAGCCGGAGAGAAAAACCTTCCACTCTTCCAAGCCTTGCATAAAGCGCCAAAGATGGAGTGGACAGAAGAATGTGAAAAAGCCTTCCAGGGGCTTATAGATTATCTCCGACGCCTCTGATTTACTAAAAACCTTAAGCGGGGAGAGGAGCTTTATATCTATTTAGCCATTTGCTCCTCGGCGGTCGGTCTGATTCTGTTAAGAGAAGATAAGGGAATTGAAGCTTTGTCTATTATACAAGTAAGATCCTTAACGACGCCGAGTCAAGGTATACGCCACTTTCGAAAAGCTAGCTTTCGCCCTTATCACATCCGCACGGAGATTGAGGCCTTATTTTCAAGCTCACAAAGTTATTGTGTTGACTGACCAGCTCCTAAAACAAGTTCTTCATAAACCTGAAAATTCCGGATGCTTAGCCAAGTGGGTAATAGAATTGGGTGAGTTTGATCTCACTTATAAGCCACGAACGGCGATCAAGGCTCAAGTACTAGCAGATTTCATTGCGGAATTAACCATTCCCATGAATGGAGATGTAATCCAGGCACAGGATCCAGAAGAAAGCTCTATTGCCCCATGGTCTTTATATGTCGACGGATCAGCAACAAAAGAAAAATCAGGGGTAGGTTTCATCCTTTATTCTCCCTCCAAGTGGAAAATTTCAATAGTTCTTAAGTTCTAATTCCGAGCGACTAACAACGAGGCTGAATATGAAGCCCTCATCGCAGGGTTACATTTGGCCCGGGGGCTCGGAATTCAGCATCTACATGTATATTCCGACTCACAACTAGTCGTTGGCCATACACTGGGCAGTTTTGAAGCAAAGGAGGAGAATATGGTCAAGTATCAGGCAGTAGTGAAGAGAATAGTCCCATACTTCACTCATTTCCAGATTGAAAAAATCCGTCGGGCACAAAATGAAGAGGCGGACGCTTTATCCAAGAAAGCCACCACACTTAATGGAGATATAGAACTCTCTTTCAATCTACAGTACCTTCCAGCAAAAACTATTGAAGGGCTGGAGGGAGAAGTACAAAGTTCAGAAGAAGAGTCATGTTGGATTGATCCCATCAGAAACTACCTGCAAGGTGGACCTACACCATCCAACAAGACAGAAGCCAGACGGATTTCTTACAAAGCCGTTCAGTACAATATGATTGGCGAACATCTGTATAAACGGTCCTATACACACCCTTTTTGCGATGCTTACGCCCCACAGAAGCCAATTATATCCTTCAAGAAATTCATGAAGGCATTGGAGGAGATCATATAGGAGGCAAGGCCTTGAGTTATAAAGTCCTTCGACAAGGCTATTATTGGCCAACCTTAACTCAAGATGCGGTGGTGTTCGCTCGAAAATGTGATGCCTGCCAACGGCATTCCAAGATTCAAAAACGATTGCCAACACTACTTACACCAATTGTCAGTCCTCGACCGTTTGCTATTTGGGGAGTTGATCTTCTAGGGCCATTTCCTACTTCCACTCGACAAATGAAATTTTTGATAGTTGCTATTTATTATTTCACTAAATGGGTAGAAGTTGAGCCCTTGGCCAAGATCACGGAGAAGGCTTGTCAAGGATTCTTATGGCTATGTTATCTGCTTAGATTCACTCAGTCGCCTTCATCACTGATAATGGGCGACAATTTGATAACAAGGCTTTCAAAAGTTTTTGTTCTGAGCTCGGAATTGAATCCAGACTAACTTCTATGACGCATCCTCAAGCCAACGGCCAAGTAGAAGCAACGAATCGCACCTTGCTCCAAGCTCTCAAAACCCGGGTGTCCAAAAATGGAACTAATTGAATTGAGGAAATTCCGAGCGCTCTTTGGGCTTATCAAACAACTACAAGAACCCCCAGAGGGGAAACTCCATTCTCTCTTACTTATGGGGCAGAAGCAGTCATCCCTGCAGAAATAGGAATGCCTACCTTACGAACACAACAACTTTTTTATCAGAAGAAAATGAGAAGAATCTCTGAGCGGAACTTGACCTACTGGAAGAGCGAAGAGAAGTTGCAGAAACAAAGGCAGCAATCTATCGCGAAAGAGTAAAAAGGTTCTACGACACAAGAGTAGAAAGAGTCTAAGACCAAATCGGCGATTTTGTCTTAAGAGAAAACTAATTCCAGGGAAACAAAAGCTGAACTGGGAAGCTAACTCCTAACTGGGAAGGCCCTTACGTCATACAGAAGATTGTCCGAACGGGCACTTATTATCTCGTCAATATGGAAGGAAAAATGCTCAAGCGTACATTTCATGCTGAACACCTACGACGCTACTATCAATGAATTCTGTAGCAGTCTCCTAAATGTTTCATGAAATAAAACCTAAATTTCTGTTCAGAAATTCCAAATGAAGATGAGGTGAAAATCCCATCCCTAAAAGATGAGACAAAAAATCTCTTGTCCTTATAAGATGAGGCAAAAAATTATCCTACAGTAGGCAGATATTTTCACACCGCCTCACGACTGCCATAGGAGATATTTGCTCACCGCCTCACGAGATATTTCCACAACCGCCTTCATCCAGATATTTTCCTAAACCGCCTTCAACTTTTCTATAAAAGAAGAACAACTATAGTAAGAAAAGAGGACTTGAACAATCAATTAACCGGTACCCAAGAAGTCTAAAAATTCACCAAACCCACTTTTTCTGACAAGATTTCTGACTTAATCATCGGAGTTAAATTCGGGCAGAAAGGCCCAATTCCGATCGCTCCCTTTTCCTTTTTACAGACTCGTCCAGATATCCAGAAACAAAAAGTGGACAATTCCGATCATTCTCATCGATCCGATCGCCTCCCCAAAAATCCTCCAGAACACCCGGCATTCCAAGGCATCCAATGTTCAAAACCTGAAGTAAGCGTCCACATCAATTACAAATTTCAACCATTTGTCGAAAGGCTGAGACCAGATCACGAGGCAACAACAACCAAAGCGTGAGACGGACCGGTTTTTGGCATCAACAGAAAAGAAAAGAAAAGAAAGTAAAAAGGGAAGTTCTTGAACCAGCAACAAATTAAACTTTGGTCTAAATCAAGATCCACAACTTCAAACCTAACTCTTTCCAGCTCAGAGTTTGAGATTATTTTTCTTGCCATGTTCTCCAAAAGAAAATGGAACCACCCAGGCATACATATATATACAGTGTCACCTACCTGCAAACAGGTAAATATCAGTTACATAATAGATAATTGGTAGAATTACAAAAAAAAAACTTGTGGTTTCCCAGTTTTGCGAAATAGGATAAAGGATTTTTTTTTTTGATTTTATGATGTATGGTTTTACCTGCTAAAAAAAGGGAAAAACCGTCAACACTGTCGAATTTACTTTAGGAGACAGAGGTAAAGTCAATATTTCAATTGACTTCGCTTTACGTGGCAAAAAAATAAATAAAAATAAAAATAAAAATAAAAATAAAAATAAAAATGAATCTCTCCAAAGTGGCAAAAATAAAAGAGAAACCCCAAATGCAATGTTGTGATTTATCACCAAACATCTAACAACCCTCCAAATCAAAATCCCTAGAAATCCATCAACCCCCTCCCCCAAATTGAATTCCATCCATCCCTCCTCCATCGTCTCCTACCTCATTGGCAGTTGTGGCCTTTCATCAGAAAAGGCCCTTGTCACCACCATGAAGCTCAGCAGCGAGACCAATCTTAACATTAAGAGCAACAAGGTCAATGCCAAACGCGACCTCGATGTCGTCCTCGCTTGAAGAGGCGCATCATCCCTCCCTTCGATTAAATCTAATCGAAGAAATTAAAACTAAAAAAACTTCAAATTTTTTAACTGATTTTCTCAAAACATCAAATATTCTCTCGAAAATCGTCATACTTAAATCTAAAACAAAACTTTAGATATTTATACCCCCGAGCTTAAAGTAGTGCATTATCCCTCTCTTCAATTTCCACAAAACCCTCGCGTTCAAACGAGGAGATCATCGCCTGGTGAAACACTTTGGTGGCGGCAATGGCTACGATTAGGATTAGGGTTAGGGTTATGGTGTAATGAGTAAACTATTAATTTTTGTTGTTAATTTGTATTGTTTTGATAATAATTAGTTTAATTATGCTATAATGACCCATGATAAGTGCACAATTACACATATATTTCTATCTTATTTACATGCACTTATCCCGTTGTTTCGCATCAATTCCTCTATTTTTGTGCTCCTCTGGGTTTGTTTTATGATTGAGCAGGTAAAATAGACACCCGGAGCAAAAGGAACAAGAAACGAGACGAAAGAAGGCAAAGCAAGCTACTCTTCACAGAGGTGTGCACGACCCCAGTACAATTTGGCACGGTCGTGCAACTCAATGAATTCAAAATGCGTAAAGATTAAGATTAATACCATTTTTGGTCCCTGTTCTTTGACATAATGTTCATTTTTGTCCTTGTACTTTAAAAATCTTCGATATGGTCCCTGTACTTTGGGGTTTTTTTTCAAATGCGTCCCTGGTACTGACGTGTCAACACAGGTGGCATACGATTTGAATATGATTAATTTTTATTCCAGATGGCATGGCACGTCAGCATGCCACGTCATCATTTAAAATATTAGTTTATTTGAAATCCATTTTGTTATGTCATGTCGGCATGCCACGTCATCCTAACCTTGTCACATAAACCGCCATGTCAAAAATACTAGTCACATGTGCTGCAACATGAGTACTAGGGACGTACTCGAACAAGAATCCTAAAGTACAGGGACCGTATCGAAGATTTTTAAAGCATTGGGATTGAAATGAACATTGGGTCAAAGTACAAGGACACCAAAATTGGGGTTTATCCTAGAGATTAAGCTGCGAGAATTGGCACGAGCGTGTGTTAGATGCGCACGGCTATGCTAAATCAGATAAAGTTCTATATAAACCCTCTGAAGGCATAGAATTCATGGACTTTTGGTAGAATAGTCTTCGGTTGGTGTTCAAAGCGACGTTAGGGTTTCAGAGAAGATCGAGGATGGAGAAGACATCGAACAAGGGAATCCTCATGTTTTCAATTATGTCTTTCTCCAATATCTTTGTTAGTGTTTCCATTAGCATGAGAGGCTAAACCCCTTCGGTGGTGCCTCAGACACATGAACCTCTGGATGATTTATTAATCGAATTCTTTTATTTATTAGTTTTCCTTAATTGATGATTCTTGTGAAGTCTGTGCATGATTTATATTATTATACTTTGCATGAGCCATGGTCATATACCGTGTTATATTCTAGCAAGGTACAAGTGTGCTTAGGGTTTTGACTTGCATGTCCCTTTTATGCATAGATCCATATCTCTCTTAGTTCGGTTACAACTAGGCATAGATAACGACTTCGATCTGCATACAGAGAGATCGGATGTAGCATCTAGATGGCACAATTGTCGAACTCCCAAGAATTAATCAATGGATAACCAATATTTAGAATTCAGTTACTAATAAAGGAATCCTAGGGGATTGAGATTCGAGGTGTCACGCTTATCTCTAATTGGTTATAATAGTCCTCCAATTGTTCACGTTAGTTTCCTTTAGGATAATCAACCAACATAACCACTTCCATAGTTTCACACTAGATAGCAAAATTAGTTAGTACTAGTATTCCAGTCCCTGTGGATTCGATAACCCTTCCTTTAGTTACTATACTACATGATCGACCCCATACATTTGTGGGTACGTAGTTGTCGCGCACCTTGTGCGTGCATCAACCCACATCGGTTGAAATACTAACTTTATCCCTGCCTTGTAAAGTGAATTTGACAGCGTTGACAATTTTCCCCTTTTTGTTACCAGGTGAAACCACATATCATGCATAAATTAGAAGAAAATTCCTCTGTCCCTATTTCGCAAAATTCAGAAACCACAAGGTTTTTTTTTCCAATTTTCCAAGATAATTTTTAAATATTTTTTTTAAAAATATATATATTTATCACAATTAATAATTTTGTATTTAATTACAACAACAACAACAACAACAACAACTAATACAACTAAGCCTTAATCCCATACTAGATGGGGTTGGTTATATGAATTCTTTGTCTCCATATTTCTCTGTCAAAGGCAAGATTCAACTCAATATCTAATATGTGTAGGTCCTTAGACACTATCTCACTTCACATACTACTAGGCCTACCTCTACTCTTCTTCTTACCTTCTATTACTAAACTATCACATTTTTAAACCGAGGCACCTTGGGTCTATGACGCAAGTGTCCAAACCATCTTAAACAACCTTCTCTTATTTTATCTTCAATTGGTACAATATTCATTTTCTATCGGATGTGTTCATTTCTAATCTTATCCAATCTTGTATGACCACCCATCCACCTTAACATCCTCATTTTAACTATACTCATCTTATGAATATGTTGAACTTTAGTTGCTCAACACTTGGTCCTATATAACATAGCTAGTCTAATTATCGTTAGGCATCTTCTTATCACATAAAACACTTGTAGCACTTCTCTATTTCAACCATTTTGTTTTGATTCTATGGGTTGTATCCTCATCTATCATCCTATTATCCTGGAAAATATAACCTAGATATATAAAATGGTCACACTTAGGCAATATCACCCCACCAAGTTTCACTTCCCCTCCATCTCTTTTTCTTAGACTGAAATTATAGTGTATATATTCTGTCTTACTTCTACTTAGCCTAAAGCCTCTACTTTCAAGTGTGTTTCTCCACAATTCTAACTTCTGATTAAATTTATCCCTAGTCTCATTTACTAGGACAATATCATCAACAAACAATATACACTATGAGATGTCATACTAGAGTAAATAAGTATGAGCTTAATGCAAATCCCTAATGTAGACCCATTGTTATAGGAAATTATAGGATTATCCAGTGTTCAAAACACGTAGCGGAAGACAAAATAATCCAATGGAAGATCTAATAAATAATCCTTTAGCAAAGATTAGAACACTCGTTAGTGTGTGACCCCATAGGTTCAATACTAAGCCGGTAGCAAATTAGTCATACTAATTTACTAATCAAGGTTGGCATCTAGCAACACTCCTTAATGACCGAATAGCATGAAGTATACAATTACTCTCATGAACATGTTGAAGATTAATGTAATATTTCCTTTTGTCTATAAAGCTCCAGGTCAACCCTTATGGTTGGACTGTCAAATCCTAATAGGTTGCCAACTATGTTTTATGTCAATTATAACCGACCAACGAATGACTTAAGAAACTTTTTTCTTCTTCATTCAATTGCCCTAGCCAAGGTCTTAATTTAGTCGTTATAAATAAAAGACAACATAGAGCTCAAACTCATTACCAAGAGTTAACAGATTCCATCTTGATCAATCATTAATTCTACAAGTATTTAATCATACCTAAAAGGGTTAAAGTCATTTTTGGTTGCTGGAAACATGTACAATGTTCATTTCCATACTTAATTTCAAAACTTGTTCAATATGGTCCCTATATATTAGGTATTCTGTCACATTTGGTCTCTAATGCTGATGTGGCGCTGATGTGGCATATGAATGAAATACATGATATTCATTTATTTTTTTAATTTGACATGTGGTCATATTTTGATGACGTGGCAAGCCAACTGGATTGCTGACATGGCATGTCACGTGGCAATTTTTAATTTTTAATTTTTTTATATATATTTTTAAATTTTATATTTATTTTTTTTTATTTTAATTTTTTAATTTTTTAATTTTTTAATATTTTAATTTTTTTTCCTATAACATTATTTATAACTTTATTTTTTTGTTTTGTAACATTAGAAAAAAAAAATAACATTAAAAAAACAAAAAATAACGTTACAGAAACAAAGCAAAAAAATTTTAAAAAAATAAAAAATAAAAATTAAAGAAATATAGAAATAAATAAAAATAATATAAAATAAAAATAAATAAAATATGATGAGGGTAAAAACTGAGGAGCCAACCATCTGACACGTGGATCGATCTCGTCCTTCCATACAAAACAGTGACCTCCTCGGGTTCATGCCTAGAATCATCCCCTTCGGGAAATAGAAAAATAGCAACTGCTTCAGTTTCGTCAGAGCAGACCTCCTCGGGTATTGAAGGCTCACCTCTTCGGATTCCAGAGGCTTTACACCCTTGGCCCGAAGAAGGCACGACTAACCCCGAGCTCACAAGCTGCTATGGAAGCCGAAGGACTTAAGCCCTTCTAGAAGGAATTACCGTTGAGACCGTTGAGATCTAACTGAATGCCAACCTGGCAGTCTAGAAGCATCTAGAAGAAAAAGCAGTTGAGATCTAACCGAATGCCAACCTGGTAGTCTAGAAACATCTAGAAGGAAGATGAGCTGTTAACCTAACTAACTCCAGCTGGCACACACGTGGCCTATTAGGAGCCAGCTCACTAGCCTCCACATGGTCTATTGAGTATGGCTTGCTCCCCAAGCAGTTCCCCCACCCTGAAGCCTATAAATAGAGAAGCTCACCAAGTCATCTTCAATCTCTGGATTATCGGCGAAGCCTTACCTCTCCAGAAACTCAAATTCCACAAATAATCTTGTAATCTTATTGATTTGGTAGTGATTTCATCTCTGATCATGGAGATCCACCATGGTTTTCACCCAGATTTGGGGTTTCCATGTAAATCTTGGCTCCTTTTTTTCTCTTTTGAGTTCTCCTATTTCAATCTCTTCCAATCTCATCCAAATCGACTCCCCAATCAATCTACAAATTTAATTGTTGAGCTAAATCGAGGGTTATCCCTGATTTTTGCATCAACAAAATATAAATATAAAAATAAAAACATAAAAAAATAAAAAAATAAAAAAGTAAAAGAATAAAAAATAAAACAAAAATCCCCGCGCCGGAGATCATCTCACCGATGGAGAATAACCCTCCATCCAGCTCACCCCCACCTGTTGCTGATCCGGCTCCCAGGATGATGGAGGTGTCGGTGGAGATGTTCAAATCCATGGAGCGTCGAATCGCAGATCTCACACAAACGCTCCTCGCGGTGGAAAAGCATGTTTCCCAAGCTACGGTTCCGAATGCCGTCCATCGACCGACGGAGAGCCGCGAGCGATCGGTGGTACACTCACCGCGCCAACGGGAACTCTCTCCAATAAGAGGTAGAAGTCAAAACTCTTCTTCTAAAAGTCTGATTCACCTCGCCCGAGACGTCGATGACGTCCTCGAGCTGAGAATTCACGGAGAAGGAGGCAGGTCTCCTCTCCAAGTAGATCCAGGTCACCCGAACCACGCGGGAGGTACTATGCGTCCCGGCAACTCTCTCCGAGGCGCTACTCCCCGAGGCGCTCGCCACACTATTACCGTCGGGAGGACTATTTCCTAGGGTATGATTCACCCGATGGTCCTCCGACGAGGCATCACTCACCCAGGCGCCGTCGAATCCCTAGAGCCCCTCACCGAGCCTATGATGAAGGGAGGGGGAGGACCCTCTCCCATACATCGACGTTGTACTGTCCTTTTGTCAAGGAGATTTGGGAGGCCCCCTTTCCGAAGGACTTCCGAGCCCCCAATATTAGATGTTACAACGGGACCACTGATCCCCATGAGCACGTGGAACGGTACTGTACTGAGATTATGGACAACCGCATCGACGAAGCGGTTCTGTGCCATTCATTCCTGAAGACCTTGACTAATATAGCCCATGACTTGTTCTGAAACCTACTATTGGGATCAATATCAAGCTTCGACCAGCTAACTGACCTCTTCTTACGCCGATTTGCAAACTGCCAAAGACAGAAGAGGAACCCCGTTATGCTTCTCAGGTGTAAGCAAATGGAGGACGAAAGTCTTCTGGATTACCTGGATTGCTTCAACAAAGAAGCAGCGGGGATGAGCGATTAGGATTCCATAATGGTGGTGGGCGCAGTCATGGATGGCCTTCAGAAATGTCCTTTCCTAGATTCTATTTCAGGGAATGTCCCTAGAAATCTGTCCAAAGTGATGAGTAGGGCCCAGCAGTTCATTGCTGCTGAGGAGTTCAAGACTGGGCGGAGGGAGGAGGCTCTGCAATGAGTTCGAATTCCAAAAGGAAGAGCCACGACGGGAAGAATACAGAAGCTCCCGCCGAGCTGATCCGAGATCCCAAAGAGATGACAGATCCCCTCGCTCAGATGATCGGAGACCTCAAGACCCCTTGACGCAGCTAAGGAGGGCGGGGTATGAGAACTACACCCCCCTTGTCACCTCAAGAGAGAATGTTTTGATGCAGATCCAGAACAAGAAAATCCTGAAGCAACTCGAGCCCATCAAGGAGTCTGGATCGATGAAGAAAAGTAAAAAGTATTGTGCTTACCACCAGGTCAAGGGGCACAACACGTAAGATTGCATCCGGCAAATTTCAAGGGGCCTTGATCCGAAGATCAGGTCAAAGGCGAGTAGAAAGCTTGATCAATTCCTGTAAAAAAAAGGCAACTATAAAAGAGAACCCACCACAACGGCAAGAAGCCCCTAGGAACCCAGAAAATCCTGATATCAAGCTTTACTTCATTGCTGGAGGTCCTGGCTGTGGAGGGGAGAGTTTTTCCTCAAGGAAGCAGTATGCGAGAATGGTTGCTTCAGTCCAGGAGACAACTCCATTGAAGAGGAGCCGTCCATCTACTCCCATCAGCTTCTCGGATGAAGACCTACGTGGGATCTATCAACCTCATGACAATGCCTTGGTGGTGGCTGTCAAGGTCAGAGTCTTTACCATATATAGAGTGTTGGTTGACACTGGGAGCTCGGCTGATATCATCTTCTGGGATTGCTTTGAGAGAATGAAAATTGGGACAGAGAATCTCAAACATGTTCGATCACATCTGGTAGGCTTCGACTGGAATCCCCGTCATCCAGAAGGCATGATCTCTCTCCCAATTACACTCGGTACACCTCCTCGGGCGGTTACTGCGATGATAGACTTCTTGATACTGCCGTGTCCCTCCATCTATAATGCAATAATGGGTAGGCCTTCACTATGCAAGATGGCTGCAGTACCGTCTCCCTATCACCAGAAGTTGAAGTTCCAAATTGAAGAGGGCAATGGGGAGATACGAGGTGACCAGGCATCTTCTCGCCAATGCTATTCTACTCTTCTAAGACATCAGATGGGAGAGTCGAGCCGAGCTACAGAAACATTGACTTTGGAGGAGCTCCAGCATGAAGATGAAGGAAGAGAAGCCCGCCGCCCTGTTCCAGTAGAGAATCTAAAGGAATACCCACTTGATGAAAGCCTTCTTAAGCGAACTGTGCGCCTCGGGGAAGAACTTGAGTTGAAAAGACAAAGGGAGCTCCTCGCACTTATGAAGAATAATGTTGATGTTTTTGCCTGGTCTGCCGAGGAGATGCCTGGAGTCCCCCGAGAAGTGATCGAGCATCAACTCAATACCGATCCAACTGTCAAACCAGTTATTCAAAAAAAGAGAAACTATGCTCCAGACCGCCTTGCAGCAGCAGAAGAGGAGGTATATAAACTGCTTAAAGCAGAGTTCATTCGGGAGGTCCAATACCCCGAATGGCTCTCTAATGTAATCATGGTGAAGAAATCCTCCGGAAAATGGAGAATGTGTGTAGACTTCTCAAATCTCAATAAAGCTTGCCCTAAAGACTATTACCCCTTGCCTCTCATTGATAATCTAGTAGACTCTACGTTTGGATATGAAATGCTTAGCTTCCTGCACGCGCTCTCGGGATATAACCAAGTCTTAATTGCAAAATCCGATGAGGAGAAAACATCCTTTATTACCTCCTGAGGCACTTATTGCTATAAAGTGATGCCCTTCGGATTGAAGAACGCAGGAGCTACATTTCAGAGGTTGGTGAATAAAGTCTTTAAAAGACAGATTGGGAGGAACGTTGAAGCTTATGTTGATGATATACTTGTAAAAAGTATGACGGCTGAAAACCATGCCTCGGATTTGAAGGAAACGTTCGCAACATAGCGTGTTCATGGAATGAGCCTTAACCCTAGAAAATGCGCATTCGGTGTTCGATTGGGAAAGTTCCTTGGGTTTATGATTACACATTGAGGCATAGAGGCGAATCCCGAACAAATCCAAGCCATCATTGAAACCAGATCCCCGAGGACTATAAAGGAGATACAAAGCCTCAACGGAAGATTGGCAGCCCTCGGGAGATTCATTTCAAGATCGGGAGAGAAAAACCTTCCTTTTTTCCGAGCCTTGAGAAAAGCACCTAAGGTGGAGTTGACCAAAGTGTGTGAGTTAGCACTAAACCGACTGAAGAATTACCTATAGTCGCTTGCCCTCCTAGAGAAATAGAAGCCTAGAGAGGAGTTACTTCTGTATTTGGCAGTTACTGATTTGGTTGTCAGCTCGGTCCTCACCAAGAATGAAGGGGGAATTCAAAAGCCTGTATATTATACAAGTAAGGTTCTTACTGATACCGAGTTGAGGTACCTCCCACTCGAGAAACTGGCTCTTGCCTTTGTCACATCTGCCCGGAAGCTTTGGCCATATTTTCAGTCTTACAAGATAAAAGTCCTCACTGATCAACCCCTGAAGCAAGTACTTCACTGTCCAAAGTCCTCCGGGCGACTAACCAAGTGGGTAATCGAGCTCGGAGTGTATGATATCAGCTACGAGCCCCGGACAGTGATAAAGGACCAGGTAATTACAGATTTCATTGTAGAACTTATAATAACCGACGGGGGACATTTCCACCCGGCAAGAGGGACCAAATGGCATGACCATTCTGCTTCTCAGTGGGTTCTTTACACTGATGGGTCGGAAAATTCTGTAAACTCGGGGGCTGGGGTGGTGTTGCGATCACCATCAGGATGGAGCACCTCGACGATATTGAAGTTCAACTTCAAAGCAACTAATAATGAAGCCGAATATGAAGCCATAATAGCTGGGCTGCAGCTCGCCCGAGGCCTAGGAGTTCAAAACCTGCGAGCCAACACTGATTCACAGTTGATAGTTGGCCATGTTACTAAAGAATTTGAGGCTAGGGAGGAGAATATGCAAAGATACAGGGAGATGGTTCGGAAGCTTATTGATAGCTTCCAGAAGGTCCATATCAACAAAGTCCCCAGAGAGGAGAATCAAGAAGCTGACCTCCTATCAAAGATGGTAACATCTGAGATAGAAATAAAGCAGCCCATCAATATTCAGTACCTCACAGCGAGGACAATCGAATCTAGACCGGTTGAGGAGCTTCTTGAGATCGCCGATAAGGAGTGTTGGATGGATCCTATATTAAATTACCTCCAAAATGATGTACTCCCTCCCGATTCGAAGGAGGCTCGGCGGATCGTTGTCCGAACAGCTCGCTACAGCATAATCGAAGGACAACTTTACAAAAGGTCCATCACCTTGCCATATCTAAAATGCTTACGTCCTTCCGAGGCGGAGTATGTCTTGCAGGAGATTCATGGAGGTGAAGCAGGCGACCACCTCGGAGGAAGAGCCATGGGTCACAAGGTGCTTCGGCAAGGTTATTACTGGCCAACATTGGCCAAAGATGCTGTCAAATTTGTTCGGAAGTGTGATGCATGCCAACGTCACTCAAATGTCCAGCGGCGCCCTTCACCTCGCTTGACTTCAATTGCAAGAGCGACGCCGTTCGCTTTATGGGGAGTTGATATCTTGGGCCCCTTCTCCGTCGGAGTACGGCAAATGAAGATTATTATTGTGGCCATTGATTACTTCACGAAGTGGGCCGAAGCCTAACCACTGTCGTCTATCACGGAGAAGGCTTGTGAGGCGTTTTTGTGGAGGTCGATTCTTTGTCGGTTCACGATCCTAGTGGCACAAATTCAGCCTTCACATCGTTCTGCGATAAATTCAACATTGAGCACAGGCTGACCTCGGTTACACATCCACAAGCAAATGGCCAGGTAGAAGTAACCAATAGAACTCTTCTCTACAGTTTGAAGACAAGAGTTCTCATTCATGGATCTTCTTGGGTTGAGGAGATTCCAGGGACCCTATGGGCGTATCGGACCACTACCCGAACTCCTACTGGAGAGACCCCATTTGCTCTTGCATTTGGGACTGAAGCTGTGATTCCCCCTGAGACGAGGATACCAACGTCCTGCACTCAAGTTTTTGATCCTGAGGTGAACGAGGAACGGCTCAGGGCGGAACTCGATCTCCTGGAGGAGAGGAGGGATGAAGCCAATCATAAGGCGGCAGCCTATCACCAGAGAGTGAAGCGCTTCTATGATAAGAAGGTGAAGCAAGTAACTTTTTAGATTGGAGATCTGGTCCTGAGGGCAAACAAGTTCGATGGGAACAAAAGTCGAATAGGGAAGCTGATTCCGAACTGGGAAGGACCATATATTGTTCAAGAAATTGTAAGGCCGGGAACATACTCGCTCACTAGGATGAATGGGATGAGATTAAAGCGCCTATATCACTCCGAACATCTTCGAAGGTACTATCAATAAAATTAGTCCTTCGATTGCAATTTCTTGAAAATAGCATCCTTGTTACTTCAGTGAATACCTTCTTGCAATGATAACTATCCTCGGGAGGAGGCTTTAAGCGCTCTGATCGCTTGGCCTTAACCCTCCTTGGGAAATAGCTTGAAGCGCTTCGATCGCTTGGCTATAACCCTCTTCGGGAAGAGGCTTGAAGCGCTCTGATCGCTTGGCCTTAACCATCCTCGGGAAATAGCTTGAAGCGCTTCGATCGCTTGGCTATAACCTTCCTCGGGAAAAAGCTTTAAGCGCTTCAATCGCTTGGCTGTAACCCTTCTCAAGAAGAGGCTTTAAGCGCTCTGATCGCTTGGCCTTAACCCTCCTTGGGAAATAGCTTGAAGCGCTTTGATCGCTTGGCCCAGACATTCTTCAGGAAAATGGCTTGAAGCGCTTCGCTCACTTGGCTATAATCCCCTTCGGGAAAATTGAAGCCCTTGGATCGCTTGACTATGGTACTCTTCGGGAAAAGGCTTTAAGCACTCTGATCGCTTGGCTATAACCCCTTTCAAGAAAATTCAAGTACTTCAGCTTCTTAACTACCATTCAACTTGGGAGGAGATTTGGATGCTTCGATTATTCAATTACCACCCCTTTCGAAAAAACTTACAATGTTTTGATTACTTGACTATAACCTTCCTCGGGGAACATGAAATGCCTTGGTCACTTACCTATAATACACTCCGGCAGCACTAAAGTGTTATGGTGGGTTGATTAAGGCATGAATGCAAAAAGGTAAACTACCTCGTATACATTCGTGAATCTTCATCTTTTTTTATTAACTCTTTGACTTCAATAGGTCTAATTCTTTGTATGTAGCTACGGTTCCTCTCTATCGCTGATGCATAAACGCTCACATACGCTCGCATAGGTGGACTGAATAATTTTATGTTTAATTAAATTTTAAAATATTTTAATCGGTTTCCATCAACTAATAATATTTAATATTTACATGTTGATATATGAAACTTATTCCAATATTCTAGCCTATTTATATTGAAATTAAAATTCATAAAAATATTAAATTAATAATTAAATCTATTTTAAGATATGAATTTTCTTAAAAGCTATGATATTTTCTAAAATAATCAATAAACCACAAAAAAGGGCAAAAATGTAGCCCTAAAATGAGAATAGACTTATTGTAAAATCCAAGATTTTATTGAAATAAATGGGTTTTAAATTCTTATTAAATAGTGTGGTAATGAAAGAAATTTCCTAAGTACGGGTTTATTTTGAAAAGGATGGTTTAGTAGACTAAAACCCTAATTAGGGTTAATGGATGCTGACAGGGACCTTTTCATAATTATAGAAGATTTGAGGACTTAAGGGAAAGTGTGTCTTTCTCTCAGGCGAGGGACCCTCTTGTAAAGATTTAAAAGGGCAAGGGGGGATTCCCAAATGCCACGATAACATCGGGTAAAGGGTGCATTAGTTAATGATGGACAGTTGTGATTGAAAGATTAGCGAACGATCAGATCACGAGCAGTTGATCCAATGGTTCACACCAATGGTGAAAGGATGATACGGGCACTCTTACCGTGCATGTATATCTCGCTTGTCCATCTAATAGATTGTTTTAAGTTCTAGATACAGCATTTGATCTCAACCGTTGAAGTAATCTTGTTTGATCGAGACGATCTTTGCCTCTCAACTCAGATGGATAAGTAAGTTTGAGGTAGATGGTTTAATTCGAACCGTTTGCTTACTTTCTTTTGATAGAACTAATCCCAGCCCTCCATCTGAGATTTTCTTTAAGTTCGAGGCAGCTGTGTGACATCTGGCCATCCATCGAGCTGCGATCTCGACTGAACATCAAAGAGAGTGCTCGATCCGAGGCACAAGAAGAAGTATCCGACCACTCATCACCATGCACGTCATCTCTTCCGTCCATCTGGGTGCATTCCGATCGCGAGGCACTGCGTCTCTTCCAACGAACCGCGCCACCGTGATCATCTCACTCCGTTGATCCCACAATCATCGCCGGTCAGGTAAGAAAGGTCCCTATATGGCCACCTCCATGATCAGGGAGATTGGAATCGCGCCCCATATTCATCCTCAAGTTCTATAAGAAGGGCAACACCTTCAGAAACCCTAGAAGCCGCCAGCGAATAGCACCACCATCATTGAGCGGCAATGTACCATCTTCGCCGTGAGAGCTTCAGGGAGAGGGAGGGGAACATTCCCTAGTGATCGCAGCTAGAGAAGAAGGCGAACCAAGGAGTCCAAGCAACGAAAATCAGATTGCCCTTGAGGCAACTAAGAACCTCAGCAGAGTTTCAAACCTTCACAGTCTTCATTCCCACATTCTCTTTACATGTAGCAAGAAGAGCGCGCGGGTTTCCGATCTTCCAGAGAGCAGTGTCCATCTCGGAGGAGTACAGGGAGCCTAGAGAATCATCGCCGTGAGAAGCACGACGGGAAGCTACTCTCCGGTGAGCTTTCTATTCTTTGGTTTTGTTTTCTAGTCTTGCATGTGTACATTTAGATTATACACATCGCCGAAAGGGAAAAGGGGGAGGTACTGTGATTCTCTGCGAAGGGTTGAGCGCTGGAGAAGGAGATAGAGAGAGTGTTCCGGCGAGGAGCAGAGAGGAAACTGGTGGTTTCCTGCTACATAGAGAGCTCACGACGTGTGAAGGCACCCTTGACGGTGAGTACCTTGTCGCGGGATGTCTTTGAGCGGCTACGGGACCGCCGGAGGCCTCTGCAGGCAACTGGAGCATCGCTTTCTTCTCCGGCCAGACTCAGCCGCTATCAGACCTGAGTTCACAATAGATTACCAGGGTTAGTCAATTAAAATGAGTTAGATGGATTAAAATAGTTAGTTGGTTAATGTTAATCAACTTGAAACAGTTGGGTTGGGCCTACTAGGTTCGGGTCTAATTTCAAGTCAACTGGTTTGATCTAGTCGAATTGGATTGGATTAGTAGTGAATTGGGTCTGGTCTATTGGGCTCTAGTCTGGAATTTCAAATTTAATTTACTTGGTTGGGTTTGATCAAATTGAATTGGACTTGGATTGGGTCTGATCAAGCTCTAATGGGTTGAGCCAAATCAGTGGATCAGGTTGAGGTGATCTGGTTTGGTCAAGACGATTAGAGGATTAGGTCTAATCAGATTTGGACTTGGCTAGTGTAATACAAAAAAAAAATAAATAAAGAAGAAATTGTTGGAGAAGGGGATTGAACTAGAGACCTCTCGCTTGGGCTTAATGGGCCTTAACCACCTGGGCCTTATTTTGCTCTTGGTTGGATAGGATAAGTTTAATTAATTAAGCTTGGTCTAGCCAGGCATAGAGATAGAAAAATAAAGAATAAAAGGCAAAAGGAGGGAATGGAACCGGGGACCTCTTAATAGGCATAATGGGCCTTAGCCACCAGGCCATCTCAATTCACTTGAACAGATTGTTAGATCTAATCAGTTAAGCACGCTAGACCTAGCCAATAAATAAAAAAGGGAAATGGTATGGGATACAAGGGAAGGCCCACAAGTTAGACTTAGGCCTAGTTTGGGTATTATGCATGTGTCGCTAGAGATTTTATGATGTTGCCGATACTCATTCTTGTTATGTGTCGCTAGACTTAGGCCTAGTTTAGGTTTTACTATTGGGTTGCGACATAGAGACATGACAGGAGGGATTTTTGCTGAGTAATCCCGGACGTCGTTGTTGAGGTAGGTA
This sequence comes from Dioscorea zingiberensis, assembly GCA_026586065.1. Lineage (NCBI taxonomy): Eukaryota > Viridiplantae > Streptophyta > Magnoliopsida > Dioscoreales > Dioscoreaceae > Dioscorea > Dioscorea zingiberensis. The sequence goes on along the minus strand of CM048823.1, from coordinate 20,241,916 downwards.
CACTTGCCTCGTACCCATTCTTCGGAGTTTTCTTTGGCTTTGTCTTTATCATGTTGATGATATTGTTACCTTGTTTTGTTGAGATCATTCATGTTTTTCTGATTGTTTGAAATTCTGTTAAGCATGTTTGACTTGTTTCGGGATGTTGGTATCCCTGATTTGTTGTTGGTCTTCCACTCGGATTCAGTGGAGCGTGGGGGCCCTGTTTGGGGAACGCTCAGGGACGGGACACCTTGGCTTTTCGGCTTGCCATGCCAGAGGAACGATACTCTAGGCTTCCTCGATTGAGTGGGGATGATTAAACTGCGGTGTCAACATGTCACGAGGTATTTGCCGTGCGACACTGAGGGTCTAGTTCTAGCAGGTTGTCGATGATTACATTTGGGGAGGCGTTTGTGAGCTTTCCTTTGGAACTTCGTGTAGAGCTTGATAAATTATTATAGTTAGGGAATTAAATGCCGTTGTGATTGTTTGTGGTAGATTCCTAGGGATAGTATTGAGAGGCGTGTCCCCGATGTTTGACTTGATGATCATTTTATTGTTATTATGATGTTTTTATGAACCCCTCAGGGTACTTACTGGGATTTCCATCCAAAAGCTCACGCACTTGTTCTTTCTTTTTCAGATCCTGAGGAGTAGGAGACTTGAGCTCAGGAGCCGATTGAGGGTCGGGTTATCTTGCAGAGGTCCGAGGATCTCTTTTATTTTCATTGTGTGTGAGGGACGTTTTATTGTAGGACCCTTATAGGGCCTGGTATTCTTTAGGGCATCTGGACCCCTTTTATTTTATTTCTGCTGAGACTCTTTTAATTTGATATTTGAGATTTATCAATTTATTATTATGTTATCTGTTGTTACTTACTTAAGCCTTGTATCCGAGTGAGGTGTGCCTTACTTGGTTACGGCCGGTCTGCTCACGTGCCCGAGGTCCTCGATTCCGGGTCGGGGAGTAACACTTATGGATGTAGTATCAGGCTTTTTTTTCCAAAACAAAAAATTATATCAAAACTGTTAATGCAAAATCCACTTTTCAATAGGATCTAAATGGATATTGATCAATAAGAGAGATGAATTAAAAATTTTGGGAATCCTACTGCCTTTTCCAAGGAAGAGGTCAGATATGATCATTGATCCTCCTTCTTCCCTTCGTTCTTTTAAATCAAGAGCTCCTTCTAGGATTAGCCTTCACGTATCCAACTGTATTTGGAAGAGGATAAAACAGTAAGAGAAAAGGAATCCAAGTGCTCATGCTCGCGAGTACTCTCTGACGATCAAGTCAAAACATGGAAAAAGAGAGAGAGAGAGAGAGAGAGAGAGAGAGAGAGAGAGAGAATTTGAGAAAAGAGGTTGCAGAGGAGAGATTTGGTCCCAAAGGTCTCACCCCCTTACTAGGGTAGTGAAGACCTCTTCTTACAGCTCACTGACATTATTCGTCAGATATTGGCGCCCTTGCAGATTCATTACCCTATGTTGGATGATTGATTATCCAAGTTTTATCTTAGCCGCCATGTGTCCATTTAAAATCCATGGATATTTTTCTCCATAAGACTTGTCCCCTAACTCTTTAGATTGACATGCTTTTAGCCAGGTGCGGTCTGGGAAGTTCAATTTTTGGTCGAGACATAGACATATCAGAAAAGCCTCTTTGGTCTCTTAGTTATGAAGTATCTTCTCTAGGTGAAACCTAGCTAGTAAGGTCGCCAATTGTGTTGCCGGAGGAGTTTAGGAGGGCTTTAAGATCTTCTAGGAACTTGTGATTATTGCAAGAAAGGCAAATTTTGGCCTTCATGATAAGCGACACAAGTAGGAGAAAGTCCAGGAGCAAAAGCAAAACGAGCCACAACCAAGCAAGGCTTCACCGGGAGGTCACAACAGTTAAAGATGCGTCCTTCCTCAGGAAGGATGCATCCTAAATTTGCTGCAGAAATGATAAAACAACTGAGATTTATCTACACGACCTTCACTTGTGGAAGACTCGACGCTAACGCATAGTAACCCAGGTGATGGCGATTTGCAACTTGTCGCTCCTCAAGGTATGATGCGTCGCAGGTCGTGGTTATATAAAGGATCCTAGGGTTTTAGATTTTTTTTTATCTCAGTTTCTACACATTTCTATATAGTGGCTGTGGCGACCCAAAGGCGGCGATGCTTAGGCACTCGAAGGTCTTCACCAAAGGCAAGAACAGACGATCTGTAGGGTTTCATAGCATCCTTGGGGAAGAGAGGACTTCGAAATGAGGGCTAAGATCTGCATCATCTTTCATTATTTTGATTTTAGCTCTTGTATTTGTGAACATGAAGACTATGATGTATGAATTTTTTTGATTTGATTATGAGTATCATGTTATTAGGCTAGAACTTTCGTTCAAGGGTTTTATGGTTATGTGGATATGAATATCACTCTTATCTTCTGATTATACGGTTTATATGTTGTTGCTTGGTGTGCTTGTGATGTGGTCATCAACAACCATTAGTCGACGGACAATGGTATATTTCCACTTTATTAACTTCACGTGTATTTGATCAATTACCTATTCGAAAGGTGGTGACATATATAGGGTTTAATGAGATGTTTATGTTAGTGTAGAAGACTGCGCATCGTAAAGTGGAAGGTTGGGGTGATAGACCGACATTCACTATTAGCATAGAGATATACAGTGGTCATCCATGGTCAGGATGTAGGCTAGGTTCAGTAATGCTTCAACCCGTCGCCATAATCATATGGTGTGGGAATATAGGAATATTCCTTATACATAAGGAATCAACATCGACACTCCATGCGTATGAAGTCACCTATGCCTGTTACTGTATAACCCTTGCCGGACAACATAACAAACTATCCCTAATCAATAAAGAAAACCAATCTCATGTCCATACACCACGCAACCCTAGAGTCTTATCACTGATAGTCTTATCTACACTCTTCTTTATTCACCTCATATTCTCTTAGGATTAGCTTAGTTTAGCACTATATTCACTTATCATTTGCTGAAGGATCGGAGCACCTTAGAAGGCTCCTGCTCAGTTAGCCACATACACTCCCTAAGGATATCAACCTGGTATTTACCATAATTTATTACTTGCGCCATAAGCACTTGTGTGCGGTGGCATAGTGCTTCTACTTGTTGACGGTCAACAGGACTGAATCCCTATAAGCTCAACCAAATTTGAAATATTATAGTCTATTAGGCCTTGGTGACTCATATCTCCGAACCCGACCAGGGCGCATATAAGTAGGCAACTTATATTCCTGAGCTAGGATAAGATAGTGACGAGTTGCATCTTATAAAGGTCGGGGACGATTAGCTCCTTCAGATAAAAGTAGGCAGCTTATATACCTATGCTAGGAGAAGGAGTATATCTACTTCAGTGCACGCTTTGAAGGTAAAAGTCCTAGAACCTAGCACATTAGCAGGAGCATTGAGCACCAAGGACTTGAGAATTTCATCTGGATATGGACCAATAATTCCAAGCGACGATGGGCCATGAGGCAAAGCGGGTGTCACTGGTGGGCATATATATGACGGGTGATGCTAAACTCTGGTGGAGAACTCCCCAAGAGAGCGACTCTCAGGCGGGTTGGGAGTCCATACAGACTTAGGAGGAGCTAAAGAAGGATCTCCAAGAGTAGCTTCTTCCCGGGAACACTACATGGGTCACAAGGAACATGCTAAAGAAACTAAAGCATATGGGTACCGTGAGAGACTACGTGAAGAAGCTCACGTCTCTCATGCTCAACATAAAGGATATGTCAAAGGAAGACAAGCTATTTAACTTCCTATTTGGGTTGCAGGATTGGGCTTAGTTGGAAGTAAGGAGGCAAGGGGCGAAGGATATAGCCTCTGCCATCACAATGGCCAAAGATTTGGTTGACTTTCAGAGTGCCAACTTCTCTGCTGGAGAAAAGGGAAATGCCAAGCCAAAGGAAAAAACGCAAGTTCGCAAAAAGGGACGTTGTAAAGCGACGGCAAGGCGTGCGACGTAAGGTGACAGGTTGCAATATAAGACAACTTGGCCAAGGACCATAGATGTGGTGCTTTATATGTAACGGACCGCATAGAACACACGACTGCCTAAAGCAGGAGAAGCTCTCTGCTCTGGCGATCGAGACGGACAGTGGACCGAAGTCACCAACTTGGGTGAACTCCCTCCATCTGCTTAATAAGATAAGGTTAATAAAAGAACCTTCTCGGCTTCTCTTTATACAAATCTTGTTAAATAGTATGGTTGTTGAGGACATGGGGGACAACAACGCTATATATAACTTTGTGTACGAGAGGATGGCACTCGGCATTTGGCTTGGCTCTTGTAAAGGACCAAAGTCAGATAAAGGCGGTAAACTCCAAGGCACAACCAATTACGAGTATGGTATAGGCGATGCCAGTGAAAGTTTGAGAATGGAACTGGCTCATAAACCTTATTGTGGTGCACCTGGATAATTTTGATGTCATCTTAGGCAATGACTTTCTAGTACTGGGAAAGTGTGCAATGATGGGTCATATGGGTGGGATCTTCATCATGGATGAAGTACAACCTTGCTTTGTTGCTGAAGTAAAGCATACTAAGGTGCAGAAGTGCAAGTCAATGCTCTTATCTGCAATCCAGTTGGAATTTGGATTAAAGAGGGGTGAACCAACATTCCTTGTTGTCTTGTAGAAATGATGCCTAGCAAAATCCCCAAAGTACTACCACCCTGAGGGTGGTAGATCGTTAGATTGAGATAGAACCAAGTGTGAAGCCTTTGGCAAGGCTCCCTACCGTATTTCCCAAACGGAGTTGCAGGAGTTGAGGAAGCAACTCACGGATGGATGCCTGTATATACAGCCTTCGAAAGCCCCTTATGGACCATCGATCTTTTTCTAGATGAAGCAAGATGGGGTGTTGCAACTCTACATCGACTATCAAGCCTTGAATAAGGTAACTGTGAAAAATAAGTACCCAGTTCCTTTAGTTCAAGACCTTTTCGATATGATTGAGCAATGTGTCTTACTTCACAAAGATGGACTTGCGGTCGGGGTATTAACAAGTGGGGATTACTGAAGGGAACGAGGCCAAGACCACCCGTATTACTAGATATGGTTCCTATGAGTTTCTAGTCGTGTCGTTTGGCTTGACTAATGTCCCTGGTACTTTTTGTAATTTGTTGAATGATGTTTTCTTTGACTATATTGATTGTTTCATTGTTTTGTACCTCGATGATGTAGTCATCTATAGTGTGTCCTGGTGTTATCTCTTAAAAAAGAGGTAATTGAATAGTCATTTACCTTATGTTTAGGGCTGAAATGTATGGTTAAATATGAATATTACATGAATTTGGTTTTGAAATACATTAATTGGGCGACTTAGCTGTCACACTTGATTTATTTGTGTTTTCCATCTATTTTATCTCTTTAGAGGCTCATCCGAGTGAATTGTGTTGTATCAGGTGAAGCAAAACTTTGTAATTAGGCAACTAGGTATTTGCATTGCAATATAAGCAGGTTGCATTGAGATGCCCGAAGAGGCAGCAAGCACACTTCTTAGGATTTCAGATTGCATCGCGATGTAGGAATTGGTGCCTCTTGGGAGTTGTATGTTGCATTGCAATGCTATTCCAGGTTGCATCACGATGCAAGAACTTGGACAAACCTCGGGATTTCCAACAGCAACGCGCTATTTTCAGGGTGGCTAAGTGTTACAACCGCATCGCAATGCAAAGTGCTGTAGGGGTATATAATTGACCCGATTTCTAGGTTTTAATGATCTTTTTTCTCCATGAGCGGCAGTGAGTAAAGGTCGATGATCGGAGGGTTTTCAATATCGATTAAAGCTTGGGATTACTCAAATCAAGAGGGGAATTCATCAATCTTTTGTCTTGAATGTTTATTATCTCCTCTTGTAACAAGACATGGATGTTTTAGCTAATCTTGTCATTACTTTGAATCTATCTTTTTTAATGGTAGCTTAAACCTTCATTCTAGGGTTGTATGAACTCAATGACCTGATATTTTATTTATCCTATATTTCCTTTGATTGAGTTGTTATGGATATGCCTATCATTCATGTGTTGACAGGTACTGATAAATCCTAGTTCTCTGTACATAGACATATGTGTATGAGAATCATATTGGAATCATAGGGTGGAGCAGAGTGACAACCATCATTGCTATAAGCTTAGACATAAGCATTGGTACTCTATGGTAATGATATGGCTTAGGTCCTATAAAGGGTCTTCCTACCACCATAGACATATAGGGAGGAGTTGATTTGTGTTCCTTAGACCTTTGGAGACCCGGAGTTCACATAAGTATCAAACCTATTATTGAGTAACTTGTATCCTTAGCCAACAACTTTAATGCAAGCATAGGAGAATATCTCTACAAGTCATTAGAGCAATACAACCCTAGAAGCTTATCATCGATAATTTTACCCAAGCACCCTTTATATTTTTTTCACTTTCTTAGGATTTAGACACTCTTCCACTATTTGGATTGACTAACTTTTCGAGTGACTTAGTACACCTAGTCACCGTTCTATGAGCAAATTGACCTGGTACTCACTAGTATTTTATTACTTGCAACCACATATGCTTGTGTGCGGAGGCTTGAGTGCTTGCACTCGTAGTCGTCAGTCAACACTTGGGAAGGCCACTTGTCCCACCTTAAGTCTGTGTTGTCTAGGATGAGGGCACATCAACTATACAAAAAGCTGGAGAAGTGTGAAATATCCCAACTAAAGTAATTGAGCTCCATTCCTTTCTCAGTTTGGCTAACTACTACAGGAAGTTCATCAAGGGCTATTCCAAGAAGGCGGTTACTCTCACTAATCTCTTGAAAAAAGATCAGACTTGGCATTGGACAGAGCAGTTTCAGACGGCTTTGGCACACTCAAGTAGGCAGTAGCGCATAAGCCTGTGTTGAAGCTGTCGGACTTCAATAAACTTTTCGAGATTCACACAAATGCTTCCGACAAGGCCGTGGATAGAGTCCTTGTGTAGGAAGCTTACCCAATTGCTTTTGAAAGTTAGAAGCTCAATGAGGCGGAGCAGAGATACTCCACTCATGAGAAGAAGATGCTAGCAGTCATACACTTCCTCCAAGTGTGGAGGGTGTGCCTTCTCGGTACCAAATTCATCATTAACACTGAAAATGTGGCGAACACTTATTTTGCCACCTAGAAGAAGTTGTCTCCTAGGCAAGCTCAATGGCAAGAGCCCTTGTAGGAGTATGATTTTGAGTGGTAGCACAACATAGGGCGGCACAACCTAATTGCAGATGTCCCGAGTTCGAAAGCGGTAGTGGAGTACATAAGTGCTTTATCACGGGTTGTGATAGACTTCCTTGACCGCATACGGGATGTGGCAAAAGAAGATGACTAGTACTAAAAGCTAATTTTAGACATGAAGAAGGGCGTCGTGCGATGGTACTGGATCGAGGATGGGCTTCTCCATGAAAAGGGAGGTAAGCTCTTTGTGCCACAAATGGGTGGGCTACATAGGGAGTTACTCTGGAAGACCCATAATACTAAATGGGTAAGACATCCAGGCCATGAGCGAATGACAGTGCTTCTATCCCGATATTACTACTTGACCAATATATAGAAGGATATAGTCTTATGTTAACACTTGCTTTGTTTGCCAGCAAGATAAACTAGAGCGAAGGAGAGAAACGGGACTTAAACAACCTCTACTAGTCCCGGAATGCTCTGGTAGTCCATCACCATGGACTTTTTTCCGGTTTCCACAAGATAAAGTATATGACCTCAGTGATGGTTATCATAGATAGGTTCTCAAAGTATGCAGTCTTCATACCTACGCAATAAAATGTATAGCGGAGCTTTTGGTAAAGCTCTTTTTAGGTCATGTGGTGAAGCACTTTTGGGCTACCGGAGGACATAGTGAGGTGACATGGATACTTGCTTCTCAACCAAATTTTAGAAGGCAATGTTTGGGATTCTGGGATTCGATTTAAAGTTTTCCAGTGCCAATCACTCGCAAATGGATGGCCAGAATGAATACATCAATGTGTTGATGGAGTAGTATTTGAGGCATTTTGTCCCCATTATGGAGGAGACTCTAATGGGATTTCTATGGGAAGGTCCAGGACACCTTTTCTTTCATACCATGCTGGAGCATGTGGAGAATGGACTGAGGGTTCCAATCCACTTTTATAGACTTGTCTGGGAGCTGAGGAAACAAGTAACAACCAAAGGACGTAACTGGCTCAGTTGTAACCATCAAAGACGACTTTGACATGGTGAGTTATGCAAGCGCATAGAAGTGGACGCCGCATGGAGCTGATCGGCCTCGGGCGTTGGTGCAAGTAGGAGCAGAACAGGTGGGTGTTCAGGAGTCCCTTCAGGTTCCTTTGGTTATGGAGACTCTCGACTCTTGGAGAGTCTGTTATATCCTCTTGTACCTTAACACTTTGAGTCAAGTGAAGTAAAGAGAAGCAAGTATAAATCTTAATCTTGTCATGCCTTATGTTGTGCTTGGTTTCCTTATTTTCTTCCTCTTCTCTCGAAGTGCCTTCAGTAACCTTAGAACCTTCATTCCGAGGAGAAGAATCTGCTGAGGTAAGTCCAGAGACTTAGTTGACATCACAGGGGACTCCAGGTCAAGAAAGAGTCAAGTTTGTTTCTACCCTTTGACATATACCATTATAATGTTTTTTCTCAAGATTTTCAAAAGAAAAAAAAAATCATGTATATTGAAACAAAATACTCAATAATATTTATCTTGTTTAAAAAAAAATCAATTTTTTCTGTATTATTTTATTTTTTATTTTCATAAAAACAACCCATGTTGGGCTGCATCCTCACATTGTGTACCATGTTGGGTCATATAGGGCGGTCCAATAATCCAGTTGTAGCAGCTCTCAAGGTTCCTGGATTAATTTTAAAAATAATAAAATGCCATTTGGAAGATGATGTGTAAGCCACAATGGCACCAACATATAAAAAATATTTTTAAAAAATATTTGAATAATAATTTTTACAAATACCAAATATTATATAGATGGTAAGAAGTCATATTTTATACCAGGTCAGAGTGGTAGTATATATTAAAAATTTAAAACAATTCATCTAATATAATATGTATATTGATACGAGGTGAAATCTCTAGTCGACATGTGGCATGATCTCGAGCGTCCAAACAGATCGTGGGTGATCATGAGAATCACAAATCTCCTGCATGTTATAGTGACGGCTGATATTACCGTTAAGCATCAATGGCGAGCATAAAGGTAACGACCGAGCTCACTGCGAGCCATCTCGCGGTAATGGCCGCAACCAGCATGAACACTTCATTGTAGCTATAGAAGGAACGAAGAAACCACTACGCCATGGACTGAATTCCATTTGTCTAGTATAATCCACTCAAAACTCTCTTCTGCCTTCTTTTCCCTCATGCTTCTTCCCTTACTGACTTGAGCGTCGGAGCTATCTCCACGCATGAGCACCAGCCACGTTGCTTGTTGTCACTACACATCCTATTCCAAACGAGGATCATCCTCAGAAAACCTAGTTCCAAGAGAAGGCAACCACTTGAGAAGAAGCCATCCATTATGTTGCATCTTTTCCAAACTGTCCATTTGATCCAAGTATTCTCAGCCATCCACAGGGACAAATCTTAATATCAACAGTTTGGCTTTGTTTGTGAAAAAAGATCGAGAAGCTGTGTCAATAATAGCTAGAGAAAAGTGAAGCCATGCTCAAGATTAGGTGGATGATACCACCACAGGACGCATGGCGTCCAGTAGATTGAAAAGGTCCTCCAGAACTAGCCTACGACTACTGGTGGAGATTCCAAAGGCTTACACTACCAACCCTTGAAAGAGAAGGTTGAAGCCCTCACCCGATCTACCCATAAGAGGGAGCAACAAGCCTCCCATACCCCACCAAAGTAGAATGCCTTGGCGGATGCTTCAGACACGAGGTAGAGATCAGACACACGTGCCCTAGAGACTGAAGAAAAGGCGCGAGAAGAGAGAGAAAGAAAGCAAGCTGTCCCTGGGTCGTTCGAGATCACATCGACCTCGGTTGAAGTCCGAAGCTTCATCCCAACCTCTGCGTGGAGTCACCTCTTAGGGGACAAGGGCGTGGTCAAGATACACTCGTCAAGTTTTCTCTCCTATTGTCAGCAGGATCCTGGAAGCACCTCTCCCAGTCGTGTTTCGAATGCCCTCCGTAAAGGCTTACAACGACACCTTAAACCCTATCAACTACCTAGAGTCATTCAAAGAGATGATACTGCTCCACGGGAGAAGCCCGAAGAGGGTCTGGAACCAAAGCTAAGAACCCTCGAAGCAGTTGAAGAAGAAAAATTTCCAACCCCCAGAGGTCCGCAGAATGGGGGAGACAATGAGGTTCCGTAACGTCGCTTTCCTTGATGCTAGCTGAGCTGAGATCCTGATGTAGATCCAAGATTAGAAAATTGTTAAATAGTTAGGCAAGATGAAGAATACCACTAGTCGAAAAGACAACAAAAAGTACTGTCGATTCCACCAGGATCGAGGGCGTGATACCGAGGAGCGTATCAAGTGTAAAGATGAAATTAAAGATTTGATCTGACGAGTTCATCTCTTGCAGTACCTTAGACGAGACCTACAAAAAGAAGGTATGTCCTCACCGAACGGTAGCCGATCACCTATAGGGGTCTTTCACTACATCATCGGAGATATGACTTGCGGAGGCGATGACACCTCATCCCAATAGAGCTACGCTCAGATGCCTGCTTGAGCTAACAAGAAGAAGAAGAGGCCTTAACCCGAGCCAGCAAGTCCGTTCTCAGATAACAACCTGGAAGGAGTCCACCACCCACACAATGATGCCTTAGTGGTTACACTAATAGTCACTAACTACGAGGTCAAGAGAGTCCTCAATCGAGAGTGGATGCTTTACCAACATCATTATTTGGGATGCTTATGAGAAGATAGGCCTCAGACCATAGTGATTATAGACAGTGAGGTCACCACTGATATGCTTCACCAAAGGAATAGTACAGCCCGAAGGTATCATTATTCTCTCTTTGACAGCGAGGAGCTACCCCAAACAGTCGATGGTGCTGACGAACCGACCTCCTCACACTGTTTGGGTCAGTGTCGAGGTGGAAGGAGAACAAAGAGGAGAGATATTAAGTTTCCTATAGAGTAACATTGACATATTTACATGAGCACTCGAGAACATACTGGGTGTTGATAGAAGGGTCATCAAGCACCACCTGAACATGAATCTTACTAATATGCTTGTGATCCACAAGCAGCGACATTTCATCCCAGAGAGAAAACAACCCACAGAGAAAGAGATCAGAAAAGTGCTTAAGGGGATTTTAATCCAAGAAGTTCATTACGCGGAGTGGCTGGCCAATAAAGTATTGGTAAAGAAGGCCTTGAGTAAGTAGAGAATGTGCATAGATTTTATGAACCTCAAAAAGTGCTGCTCGAAAAACAGTTTTCGTCTATCAATGATCTACAAGCTGGTCGACTCCATAATAGGGTATGAGATAATGAGTTTCTCGGATGACAGGTAAGGCAATGGGCCATGAACTCGGCTATCTCCAGTTTTATGATGACCAACCAGAAGGTAGTCTTTAGCCCTCTTTACATTTTGGTGCCTCCAGGGTGGATTGTGTAGCTTGATTAGTGAGCTTCTTCCAAAATATCCCTCTTCAGTTCAGGGACGTCGGGCACACCGACGCGATCCTCGAGCCTCAGGGTACGATCCTCATGTACCCAGAATTCAGTTTATATTGCTGGATTTTGTTCTAGTGCTTCAATAATTCAGCATCTTGTAGTTGGACTGCATTGATCCTCTCAAATAAGTTGGGTCAGATACACAAGCTAGCCATGCTCACTTCTGAGCTCGGCTCGATCACCTCCAGCTCCAGTCTCCTCATTTCCTCTAGAAGAGGTACCTAGTTAGTAAGATTTGCGGCAGCTCCGTAGTTGACCTTCCTACTTAGTGCATCAGCCGCCAGTTACTCTTGCCCGGTTGGTAATGGATGCTGAGGTCATAGTCTTTAATCAGCTCTAGCCAGCGTCTCTACCTCATATTCAACACTTTTTGTGTGAATATATACTTCAGACTTTGTGGTATGTGTACACTTCACACGGTACGTCATAGTGGAAATGACACCAAATCTTCAAGGCAAAGACAACCGCTGCTGTAACATCCCAAAATTTCCTAAGTAAAATTCAGTAAATTTTTGAAATTTTAAATGAGGTTAATTAACTTAAATCAGATTAATTATTATTAACCTCGAAGTTAAAGAAAATTAGAATAAAATGGACCGAAATCCATTCTCGCAACTATAGGGCCGAGAGAGGCCTTATTGGGCCAGGCCAGAGTTACATAGAATAGTTGGAGATGGATAGTCGGCCGAGTTAGATTAATTAAACCAGAAATTAATTAAATATTAATTAATCCAGACTAATTAAGTAAGAATATCGGACAAAAGTTAAAGTCCCGATAAAGTAGATCTGGCCGAGTCAAAAGCCGGGAAACGTGGATCTGGGTCGGGAGAAGGGACGACCCGTGATGCTACAGTCAGCTCGTGTCACTAGGGTCGTCTGACCCTGGATTCTCAGATCTGGTCTGAGATAGAGACAAGCTGGAGAATATCATTAGTTGCCCTTGTGACTGCACAATAACAAAATAAGATCAACTAAAAGGTTGTTCGGCTTGCAGTGGAGGATATTTTAGAAGATAATTTTTATTTAATCAAGTATCTTTTAAGAGATAAGATATTGTAACAAGTTGATAAATAAAAGAATTGATTAATTAAACTTTATAGCCCTTATATATATGAGAAGAGAGAGAGAGAGAGAATAAAATTCTCATCCCTTACTCTCTCTCGACCAACTCAGAGAGAACTTTCCCCTTTTCTTAAATTTCTCTCATGCCCTAACCCACGCCAGCAAGCAACCCGACGCCACGCCACCTTCCACCGGCGAGAACTCCACCACGGCCAAGGCCCCTCAAGTTCTGGTCGCCAAGATTCGCCGTGATGAGTCGCCATCACCCGCCACGAGATACAGCATAGCCGCCACCCACTGACGCCTCACCAAGGCCTCCATGAGATACCGTCATGAGCTCACCGCAACTTCGCCCACCACCCAAATTTCGAGCCGCTTCTCTTCTTCGGATGCTAGCAAATGTCCCACCTTTCTCCGGCCATCATCCAAGGCTACATCTTGTCTTTGTCAAGGAACGAGCACCTAGTTCGCGTAAACTTTCTCAGATTAGTAGTTAAGAAAAAGTGATGAGTAGTTCTTCAATGGATGCATTAAATCATGAGTAAATTTGGGATAATAGAGTTGTGAGATGTTTCGATGTCGATGCCATGTGCTGCATGTTTTTTACTATGTTAATTAAGTTGCTATGGGTGAATGATTGTAGTAATTCGGGAGCCCTACAAATACAGGAGGTGCTGCCCGATTTTTCTTGAAAATCCATAAGAGTTAGGAGTCTAATTGAGATCTAGTTAATGTTTCCATGCTTAGCAAATTAATCATCTTTATTCCTTGCTTAATATGGTAGTTATTAAGTTTAGGAAAGTAATAATTAAGCATTATCGAAGGATAATAAGTAGTATGGAGTAATACGAGCATGTTGTAGCTTTCCATACTTTTATCGTATTCTATTTAGTTAAATTGGAGTACGAGTCAAGAATATGGACTTCGTATTTATAGATTTCTCATTCCAACTATCAGGAAAGGGCAAAGGCAAGTCTGCTGCTGCCGAAGGACCGAGCCAGACCTAAGCTCGAACCAGACTAAGGTGAGGGGAACTAGCTGTACAGTTTCGTTTGATTTATTGTATTTTTATACAACATAGTTTTCAGTTTTGAAAAGCATGAACTAGGACTTTTATGAAAATTTCCAGAGTTTTATAAAACCATTTCATGCTTAGTATTCAGTAACAGAAAAGAGAAACAGATACAGAAACAGTTAGATTACACTTTATTGATATGCGTGTATGGGCCAGTGGTGGCTCGTGTAGAGCCAGAGAGTACGACACTAGGTTAGGAGAGGGGTGATTTAAATTCTGATTTTTAAGTCCAAACTATCTGTTTTTAAAACACTTTCATTTTATAAAAATCAAAACCCCCCTTTCCATCCTTTCGGATGCTTAGTGTACGTATATATAGTCGACCTCGTGTATCAGATATACTCGTTGGTTGCTGGCCATACAGTATTGAAGTAGATGTGTAGTCAGAGAATTAGTCTTGTGTTTATCAGATGATGCCGCATTCCTCGCCTTCTAGAGATAGAGTTCATCTCAGAGAGAGAGAAGGCACAGGTACAGATTACCCAGGGGGAATGTCGGTTTCATAGATAATTCACAAGACAGAGAAACAGAAAATCAGATATGCATATAAAAGAGAATACATTGATCAGCATTTACTTGCTCAGTATTCAGTTCAGATTTCAGTATTTAAATTCAGTTATTTTCTATTCATGTTTTTATACGTCAGATTTACAGTTTTACTTATTATACGGGTACAGTTTACACCCGACAGATCTGTTCCCAACTCACTGAGCTCCAGTAGCTCAGCCCCTATTTTCTTTGACATTTGATTGCAGGCGATAGACAGAGGACCGTATAGAGGTTGGTTTGATCGCAAGTCTAGTGGAGACGTTCTGTAGCTGGCTCTGACTCCTGTGTCTAGAAGTCTTGTTATCTTGATTATGAGTGTTGTGAGACTTTAAGTTTATGACAATATTTATTTGGTGTTGTATTAAACCAGATTGAGTTTGAGATTTAATGTATTCAGTATGTTTTTTTTAGCTTCCGCATATTATTAATTTTACAGGTAATTTTAGCAGTTTATAGACTTAGGTTTAGGGTTTATTCCTTAGACCTGGCTGGTGTGACACCTGGGTCCTGAAAAGGATAAGGGTGTTACAGCTGCTAGTTCTAGATTATGTGTGGGGTAGTTTTCTTCATGCGACTTCAATTGCAGTGAAGCGTAGGCGATGACTCGCCCATTTTGCATAAGAACACACCCCAAGCATGTCTTACACGCATTGTTGTAGATCACGTATCTTCACCCACTCTCTGGTAGGGCCAGAACAGATGCCATTACCAATCGATTCTTCAAATTTATAAAACATTGCACAAAATCCTCCGTCTAAATAAAAGGAGCTTCCTTCCCGATCAGCCTGGTCAAGGGTATCGCCAGTCTGAAAAATCCCTCTACAAACCTCCTCTAGTAGCCAGCTAGTCCCAGAAAGCTCCTAATCTCTCTGATGATGCTCGATCTTCTCCAATCTACTACTGCTTCTATTTTCTTTGGGTCTACAGAGACTCCAGCTCCGCTGATGACGTGCCCCAAGAAAGCCATACAGTCAAAGCCAGAAGTCACACTTCGAGAATTTAGCATATAACTCATGAGTCTTAATCTCCAGCTTCGCGTGTAACTTATTGCTTTGTGAGTAGATTAGAATATTGAATACTCTATTCATCAAATCCATGAACATCGCTAGGGTATTAGTAAGCCCAAACGACATAACAAGAAACTCATACTGCCCGTACCTCGTACGAAAGGCACTCTTCCGGACATCCTCACCCCGAACTCGTACCTGATGGTATCCATATCTCAGGTCGATCTTGGAGAACACTTGTGCTCCGTGTAGCTGGTTCATCAGATCATCAATCCTCGGTAAAGGATACTTATTTTTTATCGTCACCTTATTGAGCTCTCAGTAATCGATACACAATCTTTCTTCTTGACAAATAGTACCAGGGCTCCCTAAGGTGACATGCTCGGTCGAATGAAGCCTTTCTCCAGAAGTTCTTCTAGTTGTTGCTTCAGTTCCTTCAGCTCAGTAGGTGCCATTCTATATGGGGCCCTAGATATGGGTGCCGTGCCTGGAGCAAGCTCGATGGAAAACTCCACTTCCCTCACTTGGGGTAGTCGTGGAAAGTCCTCTTGAAACATATCTGGAAAGTCATGGATAATTGGAATCTGTGCCACAATATACGGGACATCCTTTGTCTCTGAGATAGAGGCGAGAAACCCTATACAACCGCAATGATTAGCTTCCGAGCCTGAAGAGTCGATATCTCCTAGGCTAAGGCATAGCCCTTGCTGTCTTGGAAGACAAATTCTTCAAAATCTAGAAATTGGAAATGCACTCTCTTTTGTCTGCAGTCTAACACTGCGTAAGCTGAGGAGAACCAATCCATACCGAGGATGACGTTATAGTCTCGCAACTCCATCAAATGTAGGTCGGCAGCAAGTTCCTGACCCTCGATCACAACTAAGCATCCTGGTTCTAACCTATTCACAATCTTCGTCGCTCCCACTGGAGTGTCGACGTACAGGTCATGTGATAGTTCAACAACATACAAGCGATTCTTCTGGGCAAATGAAGTAAACACGAATGTGTAGCCCTGGGTCAAATAAAGTTTATGCATAGTGAGAACAGACAGAAATGGTACCTACTACCACGTCGTGGGTAGCCTGGGCATTCTCCTGAGTCAGGTTGTAAACCCAACCCTGAGCAACAGGTCGGCTGGAAGAAGAAGGTGGATCTGACGTCTTTCCCTTCCCCTTCCCGCCCCTATGACCCTCCGAATGATTATGCTAGTTAGCCTGGTGCTGTTTGGGTCCCACCATCTCCTAGTGCTCCTGTTTGGTCGACTGGACAATCCGGTGTAATAGTGCTCAGTACTATTACATCGGAAGCACATATCTACCGTATGCCAACACTGCTCTCAAGTGTATGATCCTCCACATCGAGGACATCTAACTGAACGAGAGCCACTCCCTAACGATCCCCAGCCTCTGGATCCGAATGATGATGAGCTCTGTGGCTTACCATATGGCTGGGACCGATGTTCACTCTTGGAGCGCCCCGAGCTACTCCCGGAAGACTAAATCTTCTTGGAGCTCTGACCTCGGCCTCTGCGCTGCTCGCGCTTGTTCGGCTCCTGGGTCTCTTGCCAAGTGACCTGGTGGTCCTTGGCTATGTCTACAATCTCATGAAAAGGCTGTCGTAGAGATGATGTCACAAATCGTCTGAGGCTGTACCGCATGCCCCCTACAAACCGGCGGGCCTTGCACAGCTCATCAGCTACAAGTGAAGGGGAAAACCGGGATAGGTGGTCAAAAACAGCTTCATATTCATCGATTGTCATAGTCCCCTGCTTAAAGTTTAGAAACTCCTCTGCCATCTGGGTCTGTTGGCTTGCTGAGAAGTACTTGGTGAAGAAGGCTGACTTGAACTATTCGCAGGTTTGGAGAACTTCATCCCCTTTGCTCTGCATTTCATTCTTAAACCAGCTTCTTGCACGACCCTTCAACATATAGGATACCAATCTGACCATGTATCCTTCTGGGCTCTGCATGACTCGAAAGGTAGCCTCCATCTCATCAATCCACAGCTCTGTCACTGTCGGATCAGTGCCCCCCTCAATAGGTGTCGGTCCATGCCTCTGAAACTTGGTCAGTGCACTCCGGCTGTTCTCTACAACTGTAGGTGGGGGTAGAGTTGGCATACTGCTGCTAATGCTGGTGCTGTTCGCGCATGAATAATATCATCTCATGCATCATCCCCGCAAGCACCGCGGGATCATAAGGCCCACCAGGTACATGACCAGGATATCCTCTGGCTGGAGCACCTGGGTATCCTCCAGTTGCGGGACTTGGATATCCTCCAGCTACGGGGCCTGGATATGTGGGATCTAGGTATCCACTAGTCACCGGATCCAGATATCCCCCAGTCTTAGGGGCCGCCGTCTGCTGGCTCTCATTGTTCATATCAGCGGAAGCCTCCTGCTCCCAGTGGTGGGTTCCAGGGATGGGGTCACCGCCCGTTCGTGAGGTCATCCTCGTGGCCTTAGTGGCATGATTTTTGAAAGATAGAGACATAGTCAAATTGTTAGGATAGACTACACTATCCAAACCGACTCTCATAAGAATTTAGAAACAAACTTTCAAAGTTGCTAAGACCACTAGGGTGACTTTCTATCGGTACTCTCTGATACTACCTTAATCTGTCACGCCCCGAACTGGGTCCGGGCATGTCGATAGACCGGCGACACCCAAACAGGGACGGTTCTCCATCCGGGTGCGAGGCCTCAGAGTTCCTATAAAGATAATATCCTGATATAACACAGAGGAATTAAAATTAAAGGAGGGAGTTTATACAACTCGATACAAATACATAGTGCGAATATAGTATAACAAAAGTATAATACCCGGGTTTATACAACCCATAATAGGATCCAGATAGGCCACCCCTAGTAGTCAATACAACATAAATACAAAGAAAATCTCACACCCTCACAAATACAGTACGAGGTACACAGACCTCAGAAGGTAAAGTAGAAGGACCAGCTACTCTAAATGGGTCCCCAACTAAGTCGATCCTATTCCTCATCGTCAGCTCCGAAGAACATCAATCAAGTGCATGAGCCTAAGGAATAGGCCAAGTAGGATTGCCAATAAAACAATAGATATGGCGAAAATCCATAAACAAGAAATAAAGCAAGTGAAGCAAAATCACAAGCAAGCAACATATCTCATGAATGTGAAATAAATTCACAAATTTACTGCATCTCCGGCATGTATGATACTACGATATAAAATATACTATCTTCGGCCAAAGCCGAATAGCGCTATAGCAATCATGTATACATGGTAAGAAAATCTCGCTCTCTAACTGAGCTTGTGTATGAGCATCATGTGCTCATGGCCAGAAATCATCGCCCTCTGCCTGGGCCTCCGTCCGATGTATCATGCCTGTCAAGTAGAGATTGCCAGTACCAAATACCTAATAACAGGTATACATGTATATATCCAACATAACAACATCTTGAATATATATGAAAAATAACGATCTCAAAGAGATAGAAAACCAAGCCAAAGCACCCACAACACCCGTGCGAGAGCCCACCTGGCTTAAGTAATAATTTCCAAATCCTCGTCGCGACTCACGCGTTCGAATCAGGATCTAGTAGATTGATTGTAAATCTTAGTTCCATTATACTTAAAAACCTCATATCTATATATGAATAAAAGTATCTTTACCAAACTACTACTTAAATAGCTACAATGAACTTCAATGTTCATAGATTCTCCTAGAGTGTGCTAATGCCCTCTTACTTATTGAAATCACATTCTTTAAATAGGGAAGGGTCCATGAAGCCCTAGTCATCCATAACATGGAGATTAAATCAACAAGTGATGATCCCTCTAAAACTCATCATGCTTGAAAGCTATTAAGTAAGTAATTAAGGATGCATGAATTTCAAAGTAAATTTTGACAGCATCTCCCCTATTTATCGACTCCCGAAATTATACAATCATTCTCCAAAAACATCCAATACACTTGGATTTCATACAATCATACATTCATTAGACTAAAACCACGCATAAACTCCATTAACATCATACTAAGAGCATTTCAAAGACTCTAATACCCCCAATTAATATTATTATCTCCATTCACAACCCAAGCATGACCAATCCAACTTAGGGTTAATCTATACCTCGTAGTTCCAGATTGAGTCATCGAGGCTCAACAACGAGACTTCCTTCTCAGTCCTGCAGCTCGCTGGAGCTTTATCAGTCGTCAACCACGACCAGGATCTCAATAGGAGCACGATGGAGAAAGAGGAGTGAAGCTCGAGTCTGGAAAACGGAGCAGAACTCGCAAACGTGGAGGCGGACGGAGCAGGGCGGAGGAGCTGCGGCTGCGTCAGGGCGCAGGCACCAGCTTGGGGCGGAGCTTGTCGCAGTTGTAGGGCGGCGTCAGGCTGACGGACAGCAGGTCGAAGAGGAGAAGCAGATCACGGCGGTAACCTTCTGTAGTGCCCGCGCTGCAGAGGAGGCCGGGCCGAGGTCGTGGGTTGGGGCTACCAGGCGGTACCGGCGGAGGCTGACAGAGGTGGTGGTCGAACGGCCACATCTGTAGGGGTGGCCATCATATCCGGCGGAGGCGGGCACAGATCCGGCACGTGATCCGCAGGGGGTGCGCTAGTAAGGGGAAGAAGGACAGGAGGGATGAGAAGCACGAGAGAGAGAGAGAGAGAGAGAGAGAGAGAGAGAGAGAGAGAGAGGAGGAACTTGAAGCTTTCAATTGGGTTTTGATTTCATTAAATCAGCCCTAGGGCATCATAGTAATTAACTATATATATATATATATATCTTATTTATTAAATAATCATACTATAGCCTTAGAGTCGGTTAAATGTCCAAATCGAGATACGTGAATCTCGTCTTTTATTTTGACCGGATTCGGGAAAACCGAATCTGAATAATATCTCGAAATAATTTATATCCACTTTTGTTAACCCCGATTAATTATGATTTAATCCTTTAAATCCTCTTTTAATGCAATTAAACCCCTCACTAAGTTATTTTGCTCAAAGGCCCTTGCATTTAAGGAATTAGTCATTATGTGATAGTTTGTCGGGTCCCACAGTCTGACGGTGTTTTATTGAATTCCAAAATTTAAACTAGTACATTGCTTCAGAGGGTAGTTCTTACATGAACTCTATAGATTTAATAAATGAAATGCTATATAAATGGATAAGAATAGATGTAGAACACTATATTAAAGGTTAAGAAAGATTTGTATAAAATTTAGGCTTTGATTTAGTGAAGAAAGTTCGTCAATTACAACAAGAAGATCAGTATTAATGCCTTAAATTGACTAGCTTAACCGATAAGCGACCACAAAGACTCGAAAGCAAAACCGACGCGTGGCAAAATCTCACAGAAATCAAACAATAGTACTCTACTAAAATACTATAGCATTTTACTGTAGGAGTCAAGCAATGCGTCACTCGAGGGAAAGAGAGGCATCACAAATTCTTTGGAAAATCAGAGGAGAGACAGTATTATAGCAAATCACTGTAGCATAGGTACTATGGCAATACTGTAGTATTTGGGGAAAATTCCAAATAGACCGAAAAGGGTCCCGTTGGATAGGAAATCCTTAGGAGATGAATAATTTAGTATTTACATGCCTTAAAAAGGGTCGGAGAGCTTAGTTATAAATTAAGAAAGCTGGATGAAAAGGTTTCGAAGCCAAAAAGGGTCCGATAACACCTAGTTGAATTAATAGAGAACACATGAACGTAAATTAGATATGCAAGGGTTAGAGAGCATTCTAAATGAAACAAAGCATTGAGTTATTGTCAATGATTTTGTTTAGGATGTGGGAAAGGTGGTGAAGACATCACAGAAGGGCCAAAAATTTTTAGCACACAGAGTTGAGTGGAAGGTTGATTTTTTTCAAGTTTTCAAATTTTTTCAAAAGTATAATGTTTTCTAAAAGTTGTATAGATGTTTTTACGAGATATTTTTAATATTTATGAATTGATTGCCCCTAGTTAGGGCATGCTCAAACATGACTATATTGATTTTCATAGCATGATTATCGTTGTGCATATGGTTGTGATGTATTTATTGTAGAATACATAAGACAGATAAATCCTGGATAGAGGGTACAAAATACATACAGATTACAGAATTCATAGAAAATGTAGAAATAGTATAGCAATAGTAAATAGATGATCATACAACATGGCGACAGAGCTATAGAGTCTAGTATGCACCTTATTGACAAGTACATATGAGAGTACCAAGGCTCCGTGTAGGAGCTCTTATAGCAGGTCTTTGGGACCGCATCTGGCACCCATTTGGGAAGGGTTATTTAAAGCCAGAACATTAATTTAGCAAAAACCACTATACATACTATTTAGGAGTATGGTACTAGGTGTCCTGCCCTTTGGGGGCCTCCGTACGTATATGACACAGATATAGAGTTGCCTTAGACAGCACAAATATAAATACAAAGCTGCCTATACAACACAGACATATATACACCAGTATGATGTATGTTGATAAGGTTAGGTACATACTTGACTGATCATTATTGACTGATTTGTATGTATTGAATGTTGTCTGCTAATTTTTCTCACATTTATATCGAATTTTTAGTTTGAATAACATGCTATCTAGATTCAAGAGACATATTATGACTCGTATTTATATTCAAATTCATGATGAGTTGTGACTAGCATACATAACAGATTTTGCATACAAAACTAGCATGCATCGAGTCTAGAATTTATAAGCCTACACCGACTCCCAACTAGTCTTCGGCCACATGAGTGAAGAGTTCAAAGCCCAAGACACAAATATGTCCAAGTACAAGGTAGTAGTGAAGAAGTGATAAGTGCATTATTATACATATTTTTTCTATCATATTTGCATGCACTTATCCTATTTCCAGGCATCAATTCTCTATTTTTGTACTTTTGTAGGTATTCCTTTGTAATTAGACAGGTAAATAGGCAACCAAGGCAAAAGGAACAAGAAACGGGACATGCCAAAGCAAAAAAAGAGCAAAAGACCACACTTGCAGAGAAGAGCACGGCCATGCTCTCATTTAACATACCCATGCTTATCAAGCATGGGCGTGCTCAAGGCCGTAAAACTCTCTGAATAAAAGTGTGTTGACCACAACATAATCAAGATCGACACGAGTGTGCTTCAGATGAACATGGCCGTGCTCAAGCCAACATGGGCGTGTTCCATATCAACACGGTCGTGCTTCATAAATTAAAAATCTATAAATAGCCGTTGTTTAACCCTAGATAATCAACTTTTGGCGGAGCAGTCTCATGCGATTCTCGCTGTAGCGGCTAGGGTTCCAAAGAGGAATTGAAGTCAGAGGAGACAATCCAAGGAAGATTTTCATGCCTACCTTTATAGTCTCCTCTTGTATCATGGTTATGGTAGTATTTAGTATGAGAGGCTAAACCTTTTGTGGTGCCTCAGATACATGAATCCTGGGATGAACTTGTCATTATTGATTTCCTAATATGTTCGGTTTCACTTTATTAATAATTCTTGTTAGCATCTTGATTTTCTGTGTTGTAATTCTGCGTGGTTTCACTTGCATGAGCCCGATCATCCATCCCCTCAGAGGATAACATTAGTATGTTTGTGTTTGTGTTGGATAGTTGTGTGGTTATTATTGCATTAGCCCGGAGTTGTTACCTTTCCAGATATCCTTGTGTGGTTTGTCTTGCATAAGCCTTAAGTCAGCTACCCTAGTGAGTTAGAGCATCCAACACCATCAAGTGTTTGTGCGGTGATTCGGTCTTGTTAGAATAGTGCATTAGCCCGGGGATTCATCTAGGTAGGTTGTAGCTGAACATCGGTATTACAGTGTACATTAGCATCATGAGAGATTATTTATTGCGCTAAGAAGTACAATTGTTACACCATCCAGGGATTGTTAGTAATTAGCCAGTAGTAGAGAATCAGTCACTAGAAAGGGAATCCTAGGAGGTTTATGATCTAAGCGCCATATCTCATCTCTGATTTACCCCAATCCTCTAACTATTCACATAAGTCTTTTAATTAAGATATCCAATCACACCAATCATCACACATAGTTTAGTTTAGGCTGGGTAACAAAGGATAACTAATACTAGTAACCAATCCCTGTGGATTCGACTACCCTATCCTTGGGTACTTTACTACTTAATTAACCCTATATACTTGCAGAAGATTGTCGCGCATATCTGTGGGCGTATCAAGAAGCTCACCTCAAGATTCAAGCACTTTGAGATCACCAAGGTTCCTTGGGGCTAGAATGAAAAGGCTCATTTCCTCTCTAAGCTTGTCTCCTCTTCATATGCCAACCTACACCAACCCTTCATCCTCCAATATCTGGCTGCTAGAAGTGTTGAAGGCCAACCAGAGGAAGAAATTAGGAGATCTAGGAAGAGTCGGGACACATCTAGAACTTTCTGAAGGAAATATCCCTATTAGCTGATCCACGAGAGGATAGGAAGATAATTAGTAGGTCAGCTCGCTTCACTATCATGGGCGAACATCTATACAAGAGGGAGTACACGATCCCTTACCTGAGGTTCTTATGCCTGTTAGAGGCTGACTTTGTCCTTCGAGAGGTGTACGAAAGGATCTGCGGTAATCATCTTAGAGGAAGATCACTGAGCTATAAGGTCCTCAGACAAGGGTACTACTTTGTTGACCCGCGACTATGAATGCAAGCACTAAAGCCTCCGCGATAATAAATTTAGGTAAGTACCGGGTTTAATTTTTTAGGGAAGGCTTACTAGGTCTAGATGAGCACTAACCTAGTAATTCTCTAGGTTAGTAAGTCGATCAATTAAGTGGAAAGTTACTAAACTAAACTACTCCTAAGAATAATAGAAAATAACGAAAGGTGCAGGGATTTCTCGAGATATTATAATTCCATAGTCGTATGACTCTATTGTCTTGTATATATTTTCTCATATGTTTCATAGTGATATTGTTGCTATGGATAAGGGTTAACCGGTGATAGGCCTAAGTACTTGTGTGCACTCTGGGCACAACCTACAGGTTCTCTATATCTAAGGAACACGCATCAGTTCCTTCCTATATGTTTATGGTGGTAGGAAGATGCATTATAGTACTTAGACTCCCTATATGCATGGAAGACCATTGCATATGTCTATGCTAATGGGTCAATGGACTGTCACTCCATACCTCCACCCTATGATACTAATATGACTCTCGTATACATATGTCTATGCATAGAGAGCCAAGGTTTGTTGTCACCTGTCGACATACAATTAAATATAGTATTAGTCATAGATACATCCATAAACCACTCAATCAATGCAAAACGTAGAATAATTAAGATTTCAAGTTAAAGAGTTCATGCAACCCTAGAAATAAAGGTTTAATAACACATCATAAACAAAGGATGCAAAGTATTAAAAGATTCATAACAAACATCCATGATTTTGGTACAAAGAGAAGATAAATCGAAGTTAAAATAACAAGAGATAGTTTCCCCCTTTGTATTAGCTTCTCTCGGCTGGATTTTGCCTTGAAACCCTCCGGATCACCTCCTTGGAGCTCTAGCCGCCACCCCCCGAATGAGAGATGCCCCCAAAGAAGTTGCATCATGATGCTAGGATAGTGAATCACAATATTGATGAAAATATTAGGTCCTGGGCTTCGGTTTGATGTTAACATTATGATACTCTCTGAGAGCATTGCGATTCTACTGAAAATCCAGAGAAGGCTTCAAATTTGGACATCGTGATGTCTTCATAAATGTCTGATCGGATAACCACTCAACTCGGATTGAGCTGAAAATTTTAACTGAGTGTTCATGACTTGTTTATCTGTAATCTAAATTGTGGAGATTGGATTTGGAGTCCTGTAGCTCTTCCAATAAATTCATTATCTCAGCTGCTCTTGTAGGTTGCTCTTAACCATCTCTCAAACTCTTATTTTGCTCTTTCGTCATAGAATACCTCTCTCTTTTACCCAATGATCATCCCAATCGTGCTCCAGTAGACTCATCATCTGTCAACATTGAAAACACTTATGTTAGTGTGTAAATTGATCCATTTAGTAACGAAATTCACTAAAAAAAGTGTGCATGCTAGTTCATGTGGAATTTATACAAAATAACCACAATTGTCACTTAAATACATCATTAAATGGCCATATTTAGTCTCAACCTAGCATAATATATTCTCTAAATAGCTCACTTTTGAGAGATAAAATACTGCCCGACCATGACCATGAATGTCGTGGCCCTAGTCCACAAATACAAGGTATGTCAGTGTCATTCAAGGATCCAAACACAATTGACCACATAGCTCACCTCCATATTGAGATCGAGGTCGTAAGTAATGTGGGGAATAGGCATCCTTGGCCCTTACCCAATGGTGTTCAGACAACTGAAGTTCCTCATCAATGCATCGACTACTTCACCAAGTGGGTGGAAGCGGAGTCTAGCAAATATTTCAAAGAAGGCTTGCTGAGACGTCATCTAGAATTCTGTCATTTGTAGATTTGGTATCCCCTTCGCCTTTATAATGGATAACTGGCTACAGTTTGACAGCCATAGCTTCAAAGAGTTCTGCGTGGAGCTATGCATCGAGGCGAGATTTACATTTGTGACTCACACCCAAGCTAATGGTCAGGTCGAAATCACAAACAGAACCATACTCAAGAACCTCAAGACCTGAGCTCAGTAAGCCAAATCCAACTGGGTGGACGAGCTCCCCAACAATTTATGGGCCTATCGAACGACAAGTCAGAACCACAAAGGAGAGACACCCTTCAGCCTCATCATTGGAGCCAAGAGAGTGATTTCTGTTAAAATTGGGATACTAAAGTATCAGACCTAGATATTTGACCAGGAGGCTAATAATGAAGTTCTTCGAGGTGAGCTCGAAATCTTAGAGCAAAATTGGGACTCAGTCGGTCTCAAGCAGCTACATATCATTGACGAGTCCATTATTTCTACAACTCTAAGGTACGAGAAGTCGCCTTTTAGCTTGGAGAACTTGTCTTAGGGAAGAATATCTTCAATGGCAACGAGAGCCGGACTGGGAAGCTAACCCCCAATTGAGAAGGGCCCTATGTTCTGAAAGAAGTCATCCAACCGGGCATGTACAGATTGACCGACCTAGGGGATGGAGACTCAAGAGATCATTCCATGAAGAACAATTCAGGTGTTATTACCAGTAAATGTAATTGTATTTTCTAAAAAAATTTACATGTTGTTTCTTATTCATTTATGCCCTCTTGCGTTAAAAAGTCTCTAAAGAGCCGAGTAGACAAGTTTTTATTACTCTTATCAAACTCTACTTGAGGGTCAAGCATACAAGTTTTCACTAATCGCATCAATGTCCACCTTAGGGCCGAGCAGACAGGTTT
Organism: Dioscorea zingiberensis; assembly: GCA_026586065.1. Lineage (NCBI taxonomy): Eukaryota > Viridiplantae > Streptophyta > Magnoliopsida > Dioscoreales > Dioscoreaceae > Dioscorea > Dioscorea zingiberensis. The sequence goes on along the minus strand of CM048823.1, from coordinate 20,215,215 downwards.
TTACTACTTGTATCAAATTCCCCCTAAGGGCCGAGATAGCTAGTCTTCACTGCTCGTAGCAAAATCCCCTTGAGGACCGAGTAGCTTGGTCTTTGTTACACGTATCAAAGTCCCCCTAACAATAAAGCAGGTCTTCTCTATTCATATCAAATTTCCCGTGAGGGCTAAATAGGTCTTCAATCCTCATATTAAACCCCTGAGGGCCGAGTAAGTAGGTCTCCGCTTCTCGATAGTCTCCTTGAGGTTGGGTAGGGTGATCCCTTGAGAAGATCACCGAGAACAGCCTCGGATCATCGAGTCACACTCACCCCTACATTACCTTCTCCGGGAAAGCTGGGGGAAACAAGCAACTAAGATTGAATGTGAGGTCTCCACCAATGTCCTTTTTTCGGGACTGCTTTTCTTTGGTGGCGAGGAAGGAGGAGAGGAAGAAGTGAGGGTGAACTTCCTCAATGTTCGTCTCAAGAGAGAAAGAACTCAGGGTGAACTGAGGAAGAACAAAAATCCATCAAGGCCTTAGCATAGGGCGAGGATCGGACAGACCGAACACTTTAAGGAGAAGAATAATTGGGGCCATATCGGATTCTCTGGGAGAAGATGAAAACGAGGGGGCAAAACTTTTTATAGGATTTTTAAAAGGAAAGACGCATAACGCCTTTTTCGAAATGACGAAGGATTTATGGTGTGACAAATAGTAGAGCCCCACCGAAGAGACGCCCCCAAGGTGAGCAGCACATGACCTAGAGCGCCTACAACTCCTCAGGTAGGTCACCCCAAGGAATACCCTCATGATGATAGCCACCCCGAAAATTTGGAACATGCCCCGAAGAATGTGAAGAAATCCCCAAACATCACAGAATCGATGAAGATTCGAGCAATAAAAGCAAGAATCGTGGGGTTAAAAGTGCGAAATGATGCCGCGAAGCAACAGTGGAGCCAGGTTTCTGTTTTGGCAATGGCCTACCCAGATTTTACTCACCGTCCAAGTCACTTGGGGAAGTTATAAGCATCGGCATCTCATCGTCGAGATAAGGACAAGTGGCATACAGATTCCAAACAGCCCGTTCAAGCAAAAGAAAGAAAGAAGAAGAAGAAAAGATGAGGTCAGCTGGTCCGCCGACAAAAGTAATTTCATTCAAATAAGTGACAATATAAGGAAAGAAACAAAAAGAAGATAACACAAAATATTCCATTACTTAAAGTTACCCCACCAGGAAGGAACAACGATGGCTTAGTTAGTGTCCTCCCTAGGAGTCTGGGAAGGGAGCTACTCCAGGGCCTCCCTAAACCCTAGGGCAGTCATGTCCAGCCTGGATGAGGAAGGGAGATCTCTTGGAAAATTTAAAACCATCCTTGACTCCTTTGTGTCCCTCCATGCAAACAAAGTCTTGGAATTCATCTGACTCCTTGAACTCATCGACAACACGAATGCTGATCTCACTTTCAAGGGCGAGGTTCTCGTCCAAAATCTTGTAAGTCTTGATAACTCATCGGATCTCTATGTGGTACAGCAGCCCACTTTTTTATACCGCTAGAGCGTCCTCCCGGGCCCTTTGGAGATCATCAGAGCACATATAAGTCAATCTCTCCAAGTTCTGGGATGGGTCCGCCCTCTCTGCCTTTGAAGCTTCGAGCCTCCCTCGGAGTTTGGTACAAGAGGACTTGAGCTATGTTATTTAACCATCCCTTAGAGCCTTGTCCGCTGTGTCTTTCTCCAAGACAGTTTTGGCTGACTCCAACTCAACAAAAAGCCCAGCTGAATCCAGCAGAGGCGCGCATGGGACCCTCCTGGCCCAACTAGGGCCAGTCCCACGAGCTTATGATCACCCTCAAGAGATCTTCTCTTCTTTGGTGGGGGAGGACAAGTCGATGATGACTCGGCGGAGAGCACCCTTAGTGATCTCCTCAGCAGGCGAGGATCCATTAGAACTTCCTTTTGGTTTAAAAAGCTTCAATGAGCTACAGCTAACACTCAGACTCTTTCAAAAAGATGCTAATGGAGGAGAAAGTGACGAAGTTGTAACCTCATGGAGAGTTATTTAAAGGACAGAAGAACGCAAAGGATAGGATGTGACGGTTGTCATTCAACGGTTGCCACTCAATGTTTGCCAAGACCTCAAAGAGGCGCCTACAGGGTAAAGTACCCACGACTGGCAACTCCTACGACTCTTCAAGGGAGACATCTCCGGAAGCACCCTTATGATTGTGCCTACATTCGCGCATCAAGGAAAGACACTCCTCGAGAGACAAGGCCACTACAAGGCTCATCGTGGTTTCAAAAAAAAAAAGATTCAAATGGGTGCGAGCATTTAAAGCACGCCTCTTCCCTACGGACAACCTGAGATAGGCATGCACTATGAGGCAGGCTGACAACATAGGATCATGACTTCATAGGTCATCTGAAATCAGAACACTAAGTATCGGGAAAACTGAGTAGCGCTCGCATGAACTTCTCCCTAACTGAGTATCGGGAAAACTAGACTCCCAGAAGGTGTCGAAAGCTGGATCCAAGTACGTCGGAAGCTTGGTCGAAGCTCTAAAAAGCCTTGTATGAGCTGACATCAAGCTGGAGCTTACTTGGCACCCAAGAAAGATGTTGCTTCGGGCTGAAGCCATTGGCAACGACCCGTCTGTAGGAAAAGTATAAAAGGGAGGAGGAGAAGAAAAGAGGGGGCTCTCTCCGGTCACTCAACTGTAACCTCTATTCTCCTCTTCATCCATAATCACCACGCTCAACTCGATCTCCACTCTCTTTTCCTCTTTCTCTATCCTTCTTATCTCTCCCCCTCCTTGATTTGATGGGCTGACTTGATCATCGGAGAGTCAAGGGATCATCCCCCCGACATCCTCTTGTGAAAGCCACTGGTGGAGTTAATGAGCTGGCTTAAATGGGATGGATTAGTGGCTCTAGCACTATCACCGACAACAGTCTCCCAATAACAAATTCTACTAGTTGATCGCGATCGGCTCCGATCCCGAGGAGAAGCAGATTTCCAGTCTGTATATATATATATATATATATATATATATATATATATATATATATATATATATATATTGATTGGGATGAAGGTAGTATAACACGTGGCATCCATCCAAGCAAGCCACGCATTAAAGTAACAAGATAGAGTCCTCAACAATTACCACAAAGAACCGTTCCGATATGGATTGCTCACCCGATCCGGAGAACACGATATGGAGTAACTTACTTGCCGTCAGATGTCATGCGTAAGCGATATATCGGAACCTGCCACGGGCTCATCGGGATCGGGAAGGACTTCACCAAACCAACACGCGTCAACCGGGAAGGTGTGTTCAACCAAACGGTTATCCATATCGGGTCCCTACCCTTCTAGAAGAATACCGCGAGTACGCGGCAATGAGGCCTTCTAGAAGAGTTACAACTGGAGACGGCTCAGATACTTAGCCGCATACGTTTGGCTGCTTCGCACTTATGGGTGGCGGTGACCGCGAACACATGACTAAATTAAGGAGCGTGCTCAGCACGCAACCCATGCCTATAAAAGACAAAGATCACAGTTTATTCGGACAACCTAAAATCTAAGCAGCGGAGCTCTGCCCATTTGGAGACAGGATCTATTTTCTCTCTCTGCTTTCCATTTGTGGAATTATTGTAAGATCTCTTGTATCTTTGTTGATTCATAGTGAGATTCATCTCTCCCGTGGGTTTTTCCCCTCCGATTAGGGGTTTTCCACGTAAATCCTGTTTCTCTCTTCTTTTGTTTGGATTTCCATTCGATTTCTCACTAGGATAGCTACCCAGCAAATATAAATTCAATTGTTAGACTGAAATTGGGCCCTCAATCCAATTTTAGGTCTAACAATTTGGCGCCGTCTGTGGGGAGTGAGCAAAAAGTTCATAGGCCGGCATACTGGGAGGAAATGAAGAGATTCCAAACCCGGGAGAGGGAGGAAAAGGAATCACCAGTGACCCCCAATTTACGCTTGATTAAGGCACACGCCTCCACGGAGCCGGAGTTCCTCCGTGAGTATTGGGAGTTCAAAATGATGATAATGGCGTCGGAAGGATGGGGCGAGGGAGATTGAAGAGGCGTGAAGCCCTTGGGGAAGCACGTCGATTAAACGCGTGCTTCCCAAACCTACTGTTCTCCGCGTGCACAACCTCGAAGGAGAGTGGGGGAAGAAAGGCGACTCACTCCCCTGCACACCAAAGCACGCTCTCACAGCCGTGACGCCGGAGCAAGAAGTTCCGACTTGAGGCTCGAGATCCGGCGATCGCCATTGAGATCGCCAGGTGTCCAAAGGAATGAGATCGGAGAGCGGAGGGAAGAGGGAGATCTCAGTCCTCCTGGATCACTCTGTAGATCGGAGACGCAGAACACGATCACCAACACATCGATCCCAGAGGCGATATCATTCATCGGTCGATATTATTCCCCTGCGGTTAATTGATCTCCACCAACATGTTCATTCAGTGCGCCGGTCTCCACGGTGCGATTCACCATATCACCGTCATTCTTCCCCACGGCGATATATGACAGAAAAGGAAAGAGTTCAGCAACTCGTCTCGCATATCACTTCTCCATTTATAAAGACAATCTGGGAGGCTCCCTTTCCTGAACATTTCAGGCCTCCCAATGTTCGCTCTTACGACGGGACATCTGATCCCCAGGAGCATTTGGAAAGTTATCAAGATGAGATGATGGTTAATAGAACCACTGAAGTCGTCATGTGTCGAGCTTTTTCTCGAACACTTAGTGGCGATGCTCATGATTGGTTGAGGGGAATCCCCCCAGGAATCGTGCATAGTTTCCAACAGCTTTCTAACCTATTTCTTTGCAACTTTGCCAGCAACAGGAAGTTGAAGAAGAATCCTATGATATTGTTAGGATTCAAGCAGAGACTGGAGGAGACTCTACGCGGATACATAAGCCGCTTTAATAAGGAGATCAACGGCATGGTGGATATAAACTCTGCAATAGTTGTGGGAATAGCTGTGAAAGGGTTGAAGGATTGGCCCTTCAAAGATTCCAACTCAAGAACCTCCGACCGGTCTCTCAGATTTCCAGGCCACGGCTGCGAAGTATATTGCTTCAGAGGAAATGAAAGCAAAATGGCGAGAGAGTGATCTCTTACAGCTAGAAGAAATCAGAAAGAAGAATCACCATCCGCAAAACATATGAGTTGAGAGAAGAAGCGAGAGGTGATAAACCTGAGAGGGAAGGAGGTGGAATTCAAGCCGTGCATCCGGTTTGATGAAAGGAACCTCCACAACAATTAAAGGGGATATATGATCACGGAGAGAAGTATCACAATTACTCTATCCTCAACACCTCACTAGAGGACATCTTGTCCCAGATTCAGGACCAGACGATATTGAAGCCCCCACAACCCATAAAAGACAACCCAAAGAGAAATAAGAGTAAAAAGTTCTGCAAATTTCATCAAGATAAGGGGCACTTAACAGAAGACTGTATCCAACTGAAGAATGCCATCGAATGTCTGATCAGGGATGGCAAACTAGATCAGTTCCTACAAAAGGAGCAGGAACCAGAAACTAAGCATATCCCACCTCCGCAGCACATTATCCTAAGTAACACACAAGTAACTGTCATTATCGGAGGACCGGGGTGCGGAGGAGAAAGTTCAAAGTCAAGGAAAAATTACGTGAGGGCACTGGGGTCCGTCCAGAATGTCACATTCTTGAAAAGGCCCCGCACCCCCACACAAATTTGTTTTTCGGATGAAGATCTGAAGGGTGTTTACTACCCCCATGATGACACTATCGTGATCACTGCCCAGATCGGAATCTTCACTGTAGAGCGAGTTCTTATTGATACCGGGAGTTCGGTAGATATTATATTCTCTTAACGCATTTAATGAGAAACTTCCGATTGAGAATCTAAAATGGATAAAGTCACCTCTCATCGGGTTTAATGGCAGCCCACTACAACCCGACGGTATGATTTCTCTACCTTTGACTCTTGGTACTCCCCCGAGAACTACTACTGCTGTCATTAACTTTCTGATTGTCCGATGCCCTTCGAGCTACAACGTTATCATTGGGAGGTCATCGATTAATCAATTGAAAGTTGTGCCCTCAACTTATCACATGGTGATCAAATTTCCTACATCCAATGGTTGAGATGAAGTGAAGGTCAACCAACTGGCTTCTTTCCAGTGCTGTGCCACCATGCTCAAGGGACATGGCGAGGGGAGTAGCCGATCTGGAGAAGTACTTACTGTGGAAGACATACAACATAAAGATGATGAGAGGGAGAAGCGTCGCCCCACCCCGGTTGAAGAGCTCAAGGCAATAATTTCCTCAAAGAAGAACAAACGGGCGCCTTTGTCAAATATAGGGAGCAAACCTCACATCGGGCGGCAAGAAGAGATCGCTGAGTCTTTTAAGAAGCAACTTCGACATATTTGCTTGACAGTAGAAGAGATGCCGGAGTTCCATGAGGTTGTGAACATCGACTTAATATGTCGACCCGGGCATAAAACGGTCATACAGTGGCGAAGTTTAAGCTCACGATACGCCTTTCAGCGCTCAAGAAGAAGTGGACAAACTTCCTCAAGGCTGATTTCATTGAGAGGTGCATTACCACGGAAGTGGTTTATTCTATTGTACTGGTGAAAAAATCCACAGGAAAGTTGAAGATGTGTGTAGATTTTACTAATCTGAATAAAGCATGCCCTAAAGACTACTACCCCTTACCTCACATCGATAACTTAGTAGATTCTACATCGGGATATGAAATGCTAAGCTTTCAAGATGCAAACTCAGGGTATAATCAGATCCGGATGGCGGAATCCGATGTGGAGAAAACTTCTTTCATCACCGGAAGGGGTACGTACTGTTATAAGGTCATTCCATTTGGCCTATGCTGGTGCCACTTTTCACAGATTGGTGAACAGAGTCTTTAAAGACCAGATCGGGAGAAATGTCGAAGCATATGTTGATGACATTTTGGTGAAAAGTGATAAAGCCGAATTTGACCGCGTTTAATTCGCAAGAAACTTTTGCGAGACTTGAGCACATGGGATGAGCCTCAATCCCACCAAATGTACGTTCGGAGTTCGATTTGGAAAATTTCTGGGATTCATGCTCACACATTGGGGAATTGAAGCAAATCCAGAGAAAGTACGAGCAGTCCTAGATATGAGATCCCCTTGAACGATCAAGGAGATACAAAGACTTAATGGCCAACTTGCAGACTTAGGGAGTTTTATTTCAAAGTCAGGAGAGAAGAATCTTCCTTTTTTCCAAGCATTGAGAAAAACCCCCAAAGTTGAATGGAATGAAGAATGCGAGAAAGCATTCATGCAAATTTTGCGGTTGAGGTATCTCTGATCCGCGACTTTATTAGCAAAGCCTCAACACGAGAAGTGCTCTATGTTTACTTATGCAAGATCGATGCCGCTTGTTAGCTTCGATGTGGTAAAAGATTGAGGATAATTTTGCGAAGCGGTGTATTATACAAGCAAGGTCCTCACCGATCTTGAGTCCGTGAATATCTTTCTCTTGAGAAACCGCGGCTTATGCTTTAGTAGTTTCCTCGTCAAACTCGCCCTTATTTCGATCACATCCGGATACAAAGGTGTTGACCGATCAACCATTGAAGCAGATCTTACATCGGCCAGACACATCGGGGCACCTCACCCGATGGGTACTTGAACTTGCAGAATATGATATCAGTTATTAATCGCGTACTTCCATAAAAGTACAAGTACTTGCGGATTTCATTGATGAGCTTACGACCACCACTGATGGTGATCCTTCAAACATCAAATTATTTGAGACAAGAAACGACTCTTCATCCCAATGGATCCTGCGCACAGATGGATCTTCTACAAGAGACAGTTCGGGGGGAGGACTGATCATACAGACACCATCTGGATGGAACACTTCTACTGTTCTGAAATTCGGGTTTAAAGCAACCAATAATGTGGTTGAGTATGAAGCCATGATAGCTGGGTTGCAGTTAGCTCGCGGTCTTGGAGTACGAAATCTGCAAGCTAACACTGATTCTCAGTTGGTTGTGGGCCATCTGAGTGAAGAGTTTGAGGCAAGTGAAGATCACTTAGTGAAATATAAATCTCTGTTACAGAAGCTCACCACAAGTTTCGAAGAATTCCACATTTCAAAAATTCCTAGAGCGAAGAATCAGCAGGCGGATCTCCTATCTAAGTTGGCCTCAGCAAATGCCAGTATTGAGCAACCGGTGAATATTCAGTACCTGGCATCCAGGACAATTGATTGTCGACCACCTGAAGAACTCATGGACATTGATCAGGAGCCATGTTGGATCGATCCGATCCTGAGTTATTTGAAAGATGGAACTCTCCCGCAAGACCCCAAAGAAGCTTGAAGAATCACCATTAGAGCTTCACGATACAGTGTGGTGGATGGGCAACTCTATAAAAGATCATTCACCCTTCCACTCCTAAAATGTCTCCGGCCCTCGGAGGCGGAATATCTCCTTCAAGAAGTCCATGAAGGAATTGCTGGAGATCATTTGGGAGGAAGAGCATTAAGTCACAAGATCCTGAGGCAAGGGTATTATTGGCCAACCTTGAATAAAGATGCTATTGATTTTGTCAGAAAATGTGATGCTTGCCAACGCCATGCAATATTCAACGTGTCCCCCGGTACCACTCACCGCAGTTGTGACTACAAGGCCTTTTGCTTTATGGGGAATAGACATACTTGGGCTATTTCCGGTAGATGTCTGACAAATAAAGTACTTAATTGTGGCGATCGGCTATTTTACTAAGTGGGTAGGGGCGGAACTACTATCGTCGATCACAGCGAAGGCTTGCCAGAGCTTTTTATGGAAGTCCATTGTTTGCCGTTTGAGTTTACCCGTTGCTTTTATTACAGACATTGGTCGCCAGTTCGATAATCCGGCCTTTAAGAAGTTCTGCACAGTTCTTGGTATTGAATCAAGGCTAACTTTCGTCACTCACCCGCAGGCGAATGGACAAGTAGAAGTAACTAATAGGACTCTCCTCCACGGTCTGAAGACGAGAGTTCTCAAAAATGGGTCGAACTGGGTAGAAGAAGTTCCAAATACTTTATGGGCTTATTGGACAATTTTGCTTTCGAACCCACGTGAGTGAGACTCCATTTGCGCTTAGCGTTTGGAGTGTGCTCTAGCGAAATAACTTTACCTACACCAAGAACATAGTCCTTGATCCGGTAATGAAGAATGGCATTCCGGCCGAAATTTGGATCTCCATGAAGAGAAGAGGGATTGTACTAACGTTCGAGCAGCAGCATACCAGCAGAAAGTCAAGTGGTACTACAATGCCAAGGTGAAGGAACTAACTTTTCAAGTCGGAGATCTTGTGCTAAGAGAGAATATCTTTCAAGGCAACAAGAGTCGGACAAGGAACTGAATACTAATTGGGAAGGCCCTTATATTGTGCAAGAAATTGTAAGACCAGGTACTTACTGGCTATCTAAAATGGATGGGCGTAGACTCAAGCGTCCATATCATTCGGAACATCTACGGAGGTACTATCAATAAAATCAGTTACTTCCATATATCTATTTCTTTTTCTTTCATTTCTGTTTCAAGAAAAGTTTATTTAATAACAAAAAGAAAGGAAATCAACATCAAAAGCCGTGCTGGAGCCAAAAGTCCATATCGGGCTCAACAAATCATACCGGTCCTAGCGCCCATACCGAGCTCAACGGACCATACCGGTTCCAACGCCCATACCGGGCTTAACAAATCATACCGGCCCCGACACCCATACCGGGCTCAACAAATCATACTGGTCCTAGCGCCCATACCAGGCTCAACGGACCATACCGGTCCTAGATGGAAGATGATTATGTCAACCTTTCACCACCGAAAATCATTCAAAGCTACAACGAAGACAAACTATTACAGATCTCGATAGAAGCTACCGTACCGGTCAATCGATCACAATAAATTAATCAGCTCAATAGTCATCACACAAGGCCAGCACATCGACAAACTGTATCAACTTCATACAAACAAAACCAAGCACTTCATTTTTACAACAACCCGACTCATCACTTTAGGAGCTAAAGAAAAAAAAAAAGAAGCTCATTCAACACGAGATGAGACAACCGGAAAGAGACATATCGATAGAAAAAAGAGGTTCATTGATTGGAAGCATGAAAGTACAATGAAAATATCAAAGTCAAGAAGAGTCAGACGAGGTAGAAGAATCGATGTTAGAAACACCATCAGGAGCTTGTGCAGGAGCAGCTACAAGTATCGACACCTTCTGGCATCTATTGTTCCCAAGAACATGAACTTCAAAGCACATGTACTCTCGAAGAACAAAAACAAGTAGCTCCCCTTCTTCCAATTGGTGATCCCTCGCGAAGTTCGCCCAACCTTCGGTGAACCGAAATTCCCCAAGCTCCGGCGACATGGATAACATCACTGACCAGAAGTTTCCACTCGCCCCCGCAATCTAACAAGACCTTCCTCGAAGAACATCCTCATGTAACCCTGGAAAGCTCTAGGGATCCACAAGTAATGAGAGTTATCGCCATGAAAGAATTTATAAAAGGAGGGACAGCTGTTGTTACCCATGGCGGAAGAGAAAATTCCTTGAAGATGTCATTATCGCCCCAATTTATAGTATGATTCCTACAGAAGCAATTAATGCACACCCAGAATACCAACAGACTTTAGACGCTTCGTTCCGATCCAATGAGAACGCCTTTTGACTCCTTTAAGGGAATGTCTCGTTGGAACTGCCTTGAGAACGTTTCAGAATTCAAAACTCAATAAAGGAAAATAATGGCTCCTGTTCCCAAGGAACGCCTGGATTGGATCGAAACAATAACGAGGGATCAATAAAAGGAAATCGCAACCCCGATCCGAAGTGTACACCGATCCGATGTGGAGATTGAAGCGGGAAATGTCTTAGTGATCGATAGATATCAAAAATATCATCCGATCCAATACGGATTATCAGAAATGGATCGATATCAAAAGATTCATCATGTCTTGGAGAACATCGAAAGGAAACTGAATCACGATTTCATTCATCCTCAAAAAGAAAAGTAGACAAAAAAAAACACCCAAAATGTTTTTATGATAGGTACACTCTGAGTAAACTTTACAATTGGGATCATGTTTCCGTAGCAAAATGATTTAAACAAAATCCCAGTTCCTTGGTCTGGTTGCATTCTTCCGACGGGCTTCCGCACGTCGCCTAGCTTCAAGGGCTTCTTCAGATTTCTTCGCCCGATCATTCAGAATCTTCATTTGAACGGCTTTTAGTTCTTCAATTTCACTACAGAGTCGTCTTACTTCAGGCTGGTCTGGCAAAAAAGAAGAGAAAAAGTGGAATGATTAAAGATAAATAAAGGATGACTAAAGAGATTTAGCTAACCTCCCCTCCTACGTACAACGGAAGATGTATTTCTTTGATCAGTCTCCGAAGCTTTTTCTCCACTTGGTTCAACAGAGGTACCTTTAACGGCTTCCGAATTTTCTTATCCTGTCGGAATGGCAGAACTGACTTTAATCAAATAAGGGAAAGATAAGTAAGGAGCCATATAATTTAAAATGTTAGAAAGGAGGGAAATTTGAACTCACATGTACCAGCTGTGATGTCATCTTCGATCTCGATAACAGCTAGAGAAACTTCACTTGGAGGCGTACATTCCCTCTCTCGTTGAATTGGTTTTGGGCCAGATGTGATCTCTCTACGGCGGCCGGTATCTTCACGGACTGATTCTGAATCCGCTATGGTAGCTTTAAGGATCGGATCTGGATCAGATATAGTTGTTTCACACTGTGAGACTTTCTCCCGATCCAATATGGTAGAAGGAAGAATTGTTAAATCAGGAGCATCTATCTCCGATACGAATACAGCATGAGTTTCCTCCAAGGGAGAGACATCGGATCCAACTCCTTCAACAACTGGATCCCCAACTTTCATTTCTTCGACATTGGAATCCTTATCTCCTTCTTCCCCTCCTTGAAATTTCTCAAAATAAAGCTCCACAGCAACATCATAGGGAGTTTGATAAAAGTTAACTGCGGGGTTAACGGAATGGATGCTGCTTAGAATCGAATAAACTTCCGACGTAATTCTGCGAATCTCATCGTCAGAAAGTTCCCTTTTCTCAGCTACAGCGAGTTTCTCCTTCAACTCCATGGATCTTTTCCGACTCTTCTTCAAATCCGATAACATAGATGACATTTCACTCTTAATATTTTCGTTTGACCGTTGCGCAAGAAGAACGTCACTCTGAGCCTGTGAGAGAAGATTGTCCTTAGCCATCAGTTGCTCAGACAAAAGACTGTTGTCTTCTTTCAGTTTACTAATTGAATCTTCAGCTACTTTAAGTTTAGCTCTCAGAACTCTCTTCATTTCTCTTTCACTGGATACCTCTCGTTCAAGTGCAGATACTTTTTTAGAGAGCTTCTCGTTTTCACCAATTGCAGAGTCTTTCTCACATTTAGAATGATCCAGATCCAATCTCAAAGCAGTAACAATTTGCTCAGATAAAGAGAGAGAGGCCTAAATACTCTCATAATCAACTTTCAATGCGCCATATGCTTCTTGCAACTTCCCTAATTCAACAGTAACAAACTCTTTTTCTTCAGTTAGTTTGGCCATCTCAGCATCCTTTGTGGAAAGATTCTCCAGAAGCTTCTTATTTTCTTCTCCTAATTTGGAGACTTGGGCCTTCATCTCAGTATCGCCTTGTTCACAAAACCTCATGATCCGTTCCCCCCATAAAGCAGTCTGTAAAAGAAATTTTAATTCAGAAGGACAAAGTAGCAGATCATATCATGAATAGGTGAAAAATACAAGGACATATAGAAGCAAGGGACAATCGAAAGTGAGCGCAAGATTCCTTCACACCAAATTGATTCAAGTGAGTGTTAACGGTATCTTGTCGCCACGAACGGAAGGAGTCTCTAATAAGTCGGGTGTCAAGGGGCAGGGCATTGTCCCTTCGATGGATTCTTCCCCGAGTTTCAGATCCTTGAGCGCTCGAACCGCCAACAGAAAGTTTTGTGACTCTAACCGCTCCTAAGGGACAAGACATGCAGAATAAATTAATCAACGTCAAGAAGGTTGAGCAGAAAGAATCATAAAAAAGAGAAGAGCTTCAAAATGTCACCTCGACTTTGGCTATTATCGGGTTCAACTCCCAAAGGAATACCGCTTTCCGATCTGCGCGGTTCTTCCTGCCTACGGATAGTTGACATATCGGGAATAGGAATATCAAAACCCGATCCGATAGGGAGGATATGAGGGAAGATGATGGATGCATCGTGAACAGAAACATCGGAACCCGATATAGCGGGGAGAGAAGAAGAAGGAATAACAGGCCCCTCTTGAACAGGACCAGTTGACTTTTCAACGATTGTCTCCGATGTAACGCGCGCAGGCAGAATGGAAACAGAACTAGTTTTCTCAACAGCTTTAATTAATCGCCTCCTCTTAACAACTGGAGCGTCGGCTTGAACAAGAGGAGGGAGGCTAGCAATAACAGGGGCTATCACAGTTTCGAAATTAATAGCAGCATCAGGTTCATTCCCCTGACTTGCACCAAGCTGTCGAAAAGGAATAGTATCAGATGGAATTCTCTCGATCTCTCTACTATCCGAACCAGGAACTTCTTCGCTCGAAGCTCCTTTTCCTTTCTTCTTTGATTTGTCTGCACGAGAGATGGCGCGCATCCTTTCAGCTAGAGTCTTTGGAGCCATATCGTCGTCTGCAAAAGAAAGAAAGATAAAAAGAACGGATCAGGATCGGACAGCAGAACAAAGCTATTACATAACGTGAATCAAAGATTTGAAGCAATCCTACCCAAAGCTAAGTATAATCCACACTCTTGAAGTCTTTTATCAGATAGAAAGGATTTATCTAACGGAGTATTCTTGAACTCCTTGAACTTTTTCCACCATTCTCCATCAATTGATGATATCTTCTCTTTGGAGCCCGAATGACTACAAGGGTTTCCCCATTTACTACTAAACCCCCAGTTCTCGCTATTGGAAATGAAAAAGTATTTGTTTTTCCAATCTTTGATCGAGTTAGGGACAGAACCAAGAAAAACCATGCCAGGTTTAGCACCAAAATAATACCAATCAGATTGCCTATCTTGATTGAGATTGAAAAGAAGGCTGAATAGACGGACAGTTGGTTCGACCTCATAGAGAAGTGAAACTACAACGAAACCACAAAGAATCCTCGAAGAGTTTGGAGTCAATTGAGAAGGGTTTAAGCTGAAATGATGAAAAATATCTACAAAAATCTGGGGAAAAGGCAATCTCAAACCAGCCACCCCACCAAATCCCCTCCTTGAGAAGGAGAGCAAGCATGCTCGGAAGGAGAAGGAACCCTTTAAGAAATGCTAGAAGAGGAAAGGTGATACTTCTCCACTAAGTCATCTATTTTAGCCTCGGAGAGAGTATTAGTGAAGGAGAAAGAACAATGCTTGGGATCTCTGGCGAGCTTCGACATCGTGAAGAATCGGCGAAGGAAGCCCTAAAACGGAGGAGATCCAAACCCAAGAAGAGAAAAAGCCTCGTACCTAAGAAAATAAGGTCATGTTGAAAATGGAGAAACTGATGACTTCTTGGAGAAGAGACAAGACGAATCGGAGAATGAGACAAGGCGATCTCCGCACGAAAAGCGTCGCACTTGTATATTTTCAAAATTCGATGGTGGGCTCTTCAAAACTATTTTAGAATCGAGTCGACGGTCAAGATCAATCCAAAAGACTGTGAAAAACCCTTTATCCGACGGATGGGGATAGACGAAAGTTTAAGACATTCCAAATTATCGATGCGTGGAAAATGGAAAGGCGATGACGTCACAAGCCTTATCTCACTACAGCCCCGAAAGACCCTATCTTGATAATGGAGAATGGTGGATAATCAATGCCAAACAGTGAGCCATTAAAGTCTGAAAAATGATAAAGCCCCTTTTACCCCTAAAGAAAGCAGTTGTACACGGATTCCCAAAAGGGGCTATGTACCTGACTTGACAAATCAGATGGGATCTTCAAGCTAAGAATCTGAGAAAACAAGAAAGAGGAATGTTGGAACAAATAAGTCACAGAAGTACAGTACGGGAAGAAGGAAGATCATTAAATAAAACACTTAAGCAGATATCGTCCTGATAGTCCCAATAGGATCCAATCACAGCAATGCTTACCTTCATTAACTCGAATAATGATTAAAGAATATTTGATCATCCTTCAAATTAATTCGCAAGCATACTTGATGGGGGACTATTGATGGGGATGAAGGTAGTATAACATGTGGCATCCATCCGAGCAAGCCACGTATTAAAGTAATAAGATAGAGTCCTCAACAATTACCACAGAGAACCGTTCCGATATGGATTGCTCACCCGATCCTGAAGACACGATATAGAGTAACTTGCCGATCCGATATGCGTAAACGATATATCGGAACCACTACGGAGCTCATCGGGATCGGGAAGAACTTCACCAAACCAACACGTGTCAACCAGGAAAGGTGTGTTCACCAAACGGTTATTCAGACGCCCCTGCGCCTTCTAGAAGAAGTACCGCATTGACCGGCCATCTAGAAGACTTACAACTGGAGGGCATTTATACTTAGTGGCGTATACCGGGCGCTTAGCCGCACTTATCCTGACCGGTGGCGAACACGTGACTAATTGAGGAGCGTGACGCAACCCATGCCTATGAAAGGCAAAGATCACGATTCATTCGGACACCAAATCCAAGCTGAGATCTATTTTCTCTCTCTGCTTTCCATTTGTGGAATTATTGTAAGATCTCTTGTATCTTTGTTGATTCATAGTGAGATTCATTTCTCCCGTGGTTTTTCCACTGATTAGAGTTTTTCCAATGTAAATCCGGTTTCTCTCTTCTTTTGTTTGGATTTCCATTCGATTTCTTACTAGGATAGCCACCCAGCAAATATAAATTCAATTGTTAGACTGAAATTGGGCCCTCAATCCAATTTTAGCTCTAACATATATATATATATATATATATATATATATATATATATATATATATATATATATATAATCAGGCAAGTTGATTCACTGTGCAAGTAAGGTCGCCTCATTTTGAGGCATTTGGAGAGTATTTTTTCCAAATCCAACAATATGGATGGAAAGAACATCAAAAAATAAGATAAGATGTCGATTTTCATACAATTTGGGGAAGTGGTGATCATTCGTCTTAAAAGGTGAAATTCTGAACCGATAAGATTTCTATAAAATTTCACTCTTTAAGATGAATACTCATCACTTCACCAAATTGTATGAAAATCGGCCATATTATCTTATTTTTCGATGTTCTTTCTATCTATACGGTTAGATTTGGAAAAAATATCCTCCAAATGCCTCAAAATGAGGTGCCTTTTCCTTGAATAGTGTTGCAGTCGGCCTAACTATATATATATATATATATATATAAGAAAAAATACGCTCCAAATACCTCAAAATGAGACGCTAATCTTTACATGCACAAAGGATGCGGCCCGCCTCGATCAGACAAAATTTTATATATATATATATATATATATATATATATATATATATATGTATGTATGTATAAGCAGAATATAAAAGTGAAAAATCTAAAAAAAAAAGGAGCAAATAGCTTGCCCTATGGGTTACCCAACCGTTCGCGGTACAAGTGAGCCCCTTAACACACGCATACACACAAACACAAATATATATATATATATATATATATATATATATTAAGGGCCAAAGAGATGGTCAAAAAAGTGGGGGCAATAGCTTACCCTAATTGCTGGTTTTCCTCCTAGTTGAAGGGTTGCTTGGCAACTCGTTTGAGGATTTTTGCAACTAACCCCATTCCACCTCACATGTGCCTATCTATATGGCATACAATATCCGGGTGAAGGTCTTGCTAACTATAGCTCCACGCCGCTAAAGTATAATATACTTTTAACAAGTAGGAACAAGAAGGGGACGTCCCATACCACCTCCTAGAATATAGCCCAATAGTCACACATCTTCTGTAATTCACAAGGATCCAACGAGTCTTTGTAATTCACTAGGTACCATTTTGAGTATTAATGGAAGTGGTTGATCCATATTTAACAAAAACAAATCTAAAAAATGAAAAACAGATGCTTCTTAATATGATTTCTTTCATAGAAAAAGAATTGATTTTAGACAATTCAAAATATTTCTTACATGTATGATTGCCTTTACAGAATACTTTCATAGTAGTAAAACTAATTATAAGTTTTATGTAGTTATTTCTGTAAAAATTAATGAAGTTTTTTCTAAACGGTATTTATGCACATGCATACATGATTTATGATTATGTCTAGATTCATACAATAGTAAGTAAGGAGTAATGGATAGTAGAGATAAAGCTCATGCATGTGGATGTAAATTCCCAGTTTTGCCTGTAATGTCGAGGATAATAGCTGAGTCTTTAGTCTTCATTATACTTTTCTATAACTAGCGATCTGGATAAAAGCATAGATCGAGTTTTGAAAAATTACATAAAAAAAATAAATAGTATCCAAAGACACAGCCATTGCTATAATACTATCTGCACCAAGATTCACCACTATAGATGTCACCTGAAAAGAGTGGTATGATGCTGATATCTAACTAAAAAGTATCTAGATAAAAATTAAATAAATAAATAAATTTCCACATTCAAGTCCTAGGGTCCTTTGTTTTGTTGATCTCAATAGTGTAGTTTATAAATAGTATTTTACTATTTGTATATAAAATAAAATAATATAATATAATATAAAAAAAATAAATGGTCATGCACCTAGGATCAAATTAATAGGTTAGTACCAGGTAGAACGCACAAATGATTGAATTCACCTTTATCCTTAGGCCTCTATAAAAGCCAAGTCATTGTAAAGATGAAAGATATCTTAGAAATCTTCCAACCTGCAAAAAAACACACATATCTTCTAGTTTAAGGATTTTAGATGTCTTTAACGGCAACTGATTAAATTTTGACCTCATCACTGGCCTTCTACTTTCGTAAATTCTTTTCCAAAAATCATTTTTTTTTCTATCAAAGAAATCTTATTAAGAAGTATCTGCTTTTCATTTTCTAGATTTTTTTACTTCTTCATTTTGCTTACTTGTAATTATCTTCCTATTTTTTCCAATGCTTCTATTTTTATTTTTATAATTTTTAAGTTGTCTTCTAGGATCTCTATTCTTTTTTCTAGTATGATGGGGGTAAAAGTGGTGAGACTCGTGGCGCTCATCCAAAGTCGCCACATATCCAGATCGTAGAGCTACATATCTCACGATCTACCCCTTTCCCTCCAAGCACAGTCCAACCGTTCAAGGATGAGGCGCGGACAATCAACTCACCGGTTTTGTGGTGTTGAAGGTGTTCAACTGACAGTTCCTCGATCCCAGGCGGCCCATCAGTTTTCTCTGTTTAAGCGAGCCACCTACAAAGGAATTAGTGGTTAGTTCTCCGGCTCCGATCTAGAAGAGCGACGGGCGCTTAGCTAGACGCCTAGTTGGGAAACACGTGTTCTAAATAGTTTCTTACTCCACAAGAAATACGGGCCTATATAAGGAAGTTGCTACAGTGCATTTAGGGCATTCCAATCTTAAGATGGCGGCGGGGGCTCTATTATTTTGGGAAGGACATCCAAATTAGGGCTCCATTTCCAACCTCACACTAAAATCCATGGAGAATCCTCTCTTTGTCTGTAAGAATGTCTGTAAACACATTGCTGATAGTGGATCTCTTTCCCCCCGTAGTTTTTTTCAGTTTCTTTAGGGGTTTTTCCACGTTAAATGGCGCTTTCTCCCTTTGATTTCTTGGATTATCTCTAATTTCTTATTACTGTTCTGAGTCCTAATCTCTAAACAAATTCAATTGTTAATGCGAGATTTATTTTTGATCTCAAAGCAAATCCGATTTCAGCATCAATAGTTTGGAGCCGTCCATGGGGACCTTGAACAAGAGATCATTGCTACCTTGAGAAAGTCGAAGAGAATTCAAGGTCAAGAGAAGAAAGGAGGAGCTTCAACCAATCCTCCAGCGATGAATGCTCCCCACGCCGGCCATCCTTCCGTAAGAGATACTCTCATAGTGCTTGAAAGAATGGGGGTACCTCCTGTGTACACCGGCCACCCAGATGATCACCTCCAGGCCATGGCGCGGGAGATCACTGAACTGAAGCAAGCCTTGAAGAATATTTTATTACGGATTATTTTATTACAGATGGCAAGGTATCTCAATTATGTCATCCTTAACACCTTTCTTAAGAATATTTTATTGCAGATCCAAGAACAGAAGATCTTGAAGCAACCCCAACCGATGAGTGAAAACCCGAGGAGAAAGAGAAGCAAGAAGTTCTGCAAATTCCACCAGAATATAGGGCATTCTACTGATGAGTGTATACACCTGAAGGATGCCATATAAGATTTCATTCGGGAGGGAAAGTTTTCCCAGTATTTATAAAAGGATCAAAGGATTGAAGGTATCTCCACTGATCAACCAAAGCATATCACGAACACTCGCATCATGATAATAGCAGGAGGACCAGAATGTGGGGGAGAAAGCTCCACTTCAAGGAAGAATTATGTCCGTACAGTGGGGTCGTTGCAAAATGTCGCATCATTGAAAAGGCCCCATTCCTCTACTGAAATATGCTTCTCTGATGAGGACCTCGAAGGGGTGAATCACCCCCATGAGGATGCACTGGTCATCACCGCCCAGATCGGAATCTTCACGGTTGAGCGGGTCTTAGTTGATGCAGGAAGTTTTGTGGATATTATTATTTCAAGTGTCTTTGACAAGATGCAGATTCCTGTTGAGAATTTAAAGCCGGTGAAAGCCCCGCTGATCAGATTCAATGGTAGTCCGTTGTAGCCTGATGGGTTGATCTCCCTCCCATTAACACTTGGCACCCCTCCTCAAACAGCTACTGTACTCATCAATTTCCTGATAGTTTGCTGTCGGTCGAGCTATAACCTCATCATAGGGAGACCGTCCATAAATTCTCTGGGAGTTGTTCCATCAACTTACCATAGGATGATGAAATTCACCACTCTAAATGGTTGCGGAGAAGTGAAAGGTAACCAGCTCCCTCGCGATAATGCTATGCAACCATACTCAAGCAACTGGGGGAAGGGAGCAGCCGAAGAGCAGAAGTACTCATCGTCGAAGATATACAGCCAGCGGATTAGGAAAGGGAAAAGCACAAGCCAACTCCTGTTGAAGAGTTGGTGGTACTGCTACTGAAGGATGAACAGCTTGAGCGAACAGTCCAGCTGGGAACGGAATTGAGTGTCGGACAACAAGATGAAATTATGAGGCTACTGAAAGACAATTCAGATGTGTTCGCCTAGACTACTGAGGAGATGCTAGGAGTTTTGCGTGACGTCATCGAACATCAACTCAACGTGGATCCGGAGCACGAACTGGTGGTACACAAGTGAAGGACCTTTGTACCGGATCGCCTTCAAGCTGCTGAGGAGGAGGTCGACAAACTAATGAAGGCTAATTTTATTCGGGAGGTATATTATCCCGGCTGGCTGTCAAATGTTGTACTAGTCAAAAAGCCCACCGGAAAGTGGCGAATATGTGTCGACTTTACTGATCTCAATAAAGCTTGCCCTAAGGATTGCTAACCCCTACCTCATATAGATAACTTAGTTGATTCAACATCAGGTTATGGGATGCTTAGTTTCTTAGATGCCTTCTCAAGTTATAACCATATCTGGATGACTCAGGCCGATGAAGAGAAAACTTCCTTCATCACCTGTAAGGGAACCTATTGTTACAAAGTCATGCCTTTTGGGTTGAAGAATGCCGGTGCAACCTTCCAAAGGTTGGTGAATAAGGTGTTTAAAAACTAGATTGGCAGGAATGTTGAAGCAGATGTTGATGATATTCTAGTAAAGAGCTCCAAAGCCGAACATCATGCTGCCGATCTACAAGAAACTTTTACAACTCTACGGATGCATGGCATGAGCCTCATTCCAAGAAAATGTGCATTCGGTGTCCGCTCTGGGAAGTTTGGATTCATGTTGACCCAGCAAGGCTTGAAGCTAATTCGGAGAAAATCCTGGCCATCAGTAAGACGAGATCTCCAAAAACTATCAAGGAGATACAGAGACTCAACAGCCAGCTGGCAGGTCTTGGGAGATTCATATCGAAGTCAGGAGAGAAGAACCTCCCGTTCTTCCGAGCACTGAGAAAGGCACCAAAGCTTGAGTAGACAGATAAATGTGAGAAGTCACTATTGCAATTGAAGGAATATCTACAATCATCAACCCTTCTTGCCAAGCCACAGCCCGGAGAAGAACTTTATATTTACCTATCTGTCACGCCCCGACCCGGATCCCGGACCTCGAGCATGCGCACAGACCGGCCGTACCCAAGTAGAGGCGCACCTCACTTGGATACAAGGCCTAAGTAAATATAGCAGATAACAAATCATAAACAATATGTCATAAATAAATATCCTCAGAGTCATACAACGGAAAGTA
Source organism: Dioscorea zingiberensis (assembly GCA_026586065.1). NCBI lineage: Eukaryota > Viridiplantae > Streptophyta > Magnoliopsida > Dioscoreales > Dioscoreaceae > Dioscorea > Dioscorea zingiberensis. The sequence continues at coordinate 20,193,735 of CM048823.1, read as the reverse complement.
ATCATAAAGGGTTCAAAATACCCTACAATGGTTTATACAAAATCAGGCCCTACATGGGTCCTAAAACTCTCACACACAACCTGAGGTCCTCGAACCTCTACAACCTGTCCCAGTCCCTCACGTAGCTCCAAATCCTGAGCCATCTGTCCCTCTTAACCTGGAAGGGAGAGAAAAGAAGTGGAATGAGCTTTCGAAAGGAAAGCTCAGTAAGTACCCTGCAGAAAATCACAATGATTCCACAACAGATAACAACAGATAGTCAAACAGACATATCAAAGAAAATAATCAGCAAAACAAGCCAATCAAACGGGGCCCCCTATACTCATCCAATCATAGGTCCACAGTCAGCACAAGTGTCGTGCGCCTTAGTGGTCAAGTGTCGGATGACAGGTGGCAATGCTCCATGGGTACCCCTACCCAATCCGGACGCATACCAACCCAACCTAAACACAAGCACTACGAGTCTCACAGTAATGTCCCAGTCCATGGTGGCATGCTCAGCGAGCATCTAACATCAAACTTATACATGCAACCAATCCACAGATATGGAAGCAACAAACAATCCAACAGATATGGAATCAACAACAGAGGACCAAGGCATTATAACAACATACACAAGCACAAAACCAACAAAGAAACACCAAACCAGGAAACATCAAGGTCAAAGAAACCCGTCACTGGGTGGGAGCTAGGCAAAGGCACTTACCTCACTAGCGAATCCAACCGACAATCCTGCATCTCTCCTGACGCAGCTCAAGGCTCCAAATCAACACCTGGAAACCATAAACTCGGTCTCAAATAGTGCTCACACACCTATGAGTAACCATACTTACTAAACAAGTTCAATTAACAAGTTCGGCCCACTAATGAACTCAACTCGACTTAATGAGTCAACTCAATACTTCAACTCTCAATCATACACGAATCAAGTCTAAGCCCATCTCTTGTAAGGTAGTGAACCAAGCCTACAAATACAAAGCATAACAATCTCATTCAAACCAATTCCACTGCCCACAGATAACATGCAACTCTGATTTCTTCAACCTTTTACTTACACAACAACCCCAACAAGTCCATTTCCAACTTCTAATTCCTCCAAGCCTTAACAAACCTATCAAATGGACATGAAATCAAGGCTATCAATTTAACATAAATTTATAATATCAATCACAAAAGCTCACATCTACACCATACCCATATCCTTTCAAAGAAAATCCTCCAACCCCTCCCCCCCCCCCACATGTGATAACAACACACACAGCTGAGATGCAGGAATTTAGAGAAACTCACCGAGTAAAGATGTCGATAGACACTGAAGACAAACTGACCGTCTAAACCAGATCTCCACCGTTCAGATTGGATAAGGACAAGTCTTCACCGCGCTCACGAAAAATTAGCTCGATCAGACTAGGAAGGATTATCCGATTGAAGCAGATGATGAAACTGGTCGGTGCAAGAAACCAGCAGCGATAGGTTCTGTTTCATACCCTAGAACCCTACTCTCCCGGCCACCAAAAACAATCTTTACCGTTCAAAATGAATAATTAAGGGTCAAAAACAGTCTCACCAAAAATCAGCACGATCCAACGGTGAAAATGGTCGGAATGGCAATGGACATAGAGCATGCTCAACACACCTTTGAACAAAAAGTCCTAGTCTCTCAAGTTTTTTCTTTTTTCTTCTTTCCTCTCACCTCTCTTCTTGTTTCCCAATGGCAACGGCGGCTGTTAGGGTTTGGGGATGATGTCCTTTAAAGAGCTCATGGTGTTGAGTAGTGGCGGCTAGGGTTTGCTCTTGTGTGATGAGAATAGATGCGGGCTCAGATCAAATCCGGTGCCTCACGCTTATCCCAAAATTTAGATGGTCGGTCTGGATTGGTCTCATCTAATGAGAGTAGATGTAAGGGTCTGATCTGTTCGGATACATAGAACTTAATCCACATATAAAGATGAGCGGTACACATCCATCCGCACGGTGAGGTCACGTGTATAAACTCTACATTTGCCTCGGATCCAACCCATCAAATAGATGGACGCTCCACATCCTCCCACGTGGCCTCTATTCATCCACTCATCAATTCCTCTCTTAATCTCCACCGTTCGTTCACTCTACATGCATGATTTTTTATTTTATTTTATTTTTATTTTTATTTAAGCCTAGGTTTCTTTTGAAATCACGTATAAGTCCCTGTTTACTTAAAACTTATGAGATAAGTAAACTTTTCATTAAGTCCACAAACATTCCTAAAATTATAAAATAGTCCTCAATAACCCCACTAAACTCCAATTAATCAACTTTAGGAAATTCCTTCCATTATTAAAATAATTAAAACTAGTAAAAGAAAAATGAACACCCTGAGTACTCATAAAACCCTAGGTCTTACACTATCTATCACCGATTCGGTGGTCAGTGCCATGCTAGTGAAAGAGGAGGATGGTCTGCAAAAACCCATCTACTTTGTGAGCAAAGTTCTCATGGACACCGAATCAAGATATCTTCCTCTCGAGAAGTTAGCGTGAGAAGTTAGCGTACGCTTTTGTGCTCTCCGCTCGGCGCCTTCGCCCTTATTTTCAATCTCACAAGATAAAGGTGTTGACTAATCAACCGCTGAGGCAGATTCTTCATTTGCCTCATATATCAGGCTGATTAACCAGATGGGTAATCGAGTTGGGAGAATATGACATCAGCTATGAGCCGAGAACAACTATCAAAACCCAGGTACTACCCGACTTTATTGTTGAGCTCACTATTACCAATGATGATCAAATTTCAGATAAGGAGCAACTCGAAGAGGAAAAAACCCCCCTTCTCCGTAGATCACTGACGGTTCATCAACCAATGATAGTTCGAGGGTGGGATTGATTCTTCGGTCACCGTCCGTATGGAGTACATCCACTACTCTAAGATTCAACTTCAAAGCAACAAACAATGAAGCATAATATGAAGCTATGATTGCTGGTTTACAGTTAGCCCATGGCCTTGGTGTACAAAATCTGAGGGCAAATACTGACTCACAATTGGTAGTGGGACATTTGACTGGGGAGTTTGAAGCAAGAGAAGGAAATATGGTCAAGTATAAGGATATGATACAGAAGCTTGTTTCTAGTTTTAAGAAATGTTAAATCTCAAAGATTCCAAGAGCCGAAAATCAAGATGATGATTTCCTTTCAAAGATTGCTTCTTCGGATGCTGATATAAAGCAGCCAATCAACACTCAGTACCTGGCTGTGAGAACCATTGAATGTCGACTAGCTGAAGAGCTTATGGATATTGACGATGAACCACGTTGGATGGATCCTATTTTGGGTTATCTTCTGACTGGTACTCTCCCCTAGGATCCTAAGGAAGCTCGGAAAATCATCACCAGTTCTTCTCGCTACAGCATAGTGGAAGGACAACTCTATAAAAGGTCCTATACACTTCTACTCTTAAAATGTCTCCATCCTTCTGAATCGAATTATGTCCTCTAAGAAGTCCATGAAGGGGTTGCAGGGAACCACTTGGGAGGAAAGGCCCTTGCTCAAAAAGTCCTTAAACAGGGCTATTATTGGCCCATCCTAACCAAAGACGCCATGGATTTTGCCAAAAAGTGCAATGTTTGTCAATGCCATTCAAACATCCAAGGACGCCTAGCTGCCCTACTCACGCCTGTTGTGAGCACAAGACCCTTTGCTTTGTGGGGAGTAGATACATTTAGCCTCTTTCCTACAGCTATCCGGTAACTGAAGTTCTTAATAGTAGCAATCAACTACGTCACTAAATGGGTGGAGGCAGAACCATTAACATCCATCACTGTAAAAGCTTGCCAAAACTTTCTATGGAAGTCGGTATGGAAGTCGGTAGTCTGCCGATTTGGAATCCTCGTGGCATTCATTATTAACAATGGCCGCCAGTTTGATAACCCAACATTCAAGAAGTTCTGCATGGACCTTGGCATAGAATCAAGTCTGACCTCTTTTACTCACCCTCAAGCTAATGGGCAAGTGGAAGTAACCAACAGAACTCTCCTACACAGCCTGAAGACCCGAGTACTCCAGAACGGGACTACCTGGGTGGAGGAAATACCGGGCGCTTTATGGGCTTACCGAATAACTGCTCGAATACCTACGAGGGAAACGTCGTTCGCATTAGCCTTTGGTGTTGAAGCTGTACTTCTGGCAGAAATCACAATACCAACTCTCAGGGTGCAGACCTTCGACTCGGTGAGTGACAATGAGCAACTCCAATCAGAGCTCGACCTCTTGGAAGAAAAAAGGGACTGTGCCAATATCCGAGCAGCCGCATACTAGCAGAAGGTCAGAAAATTCTACAACGCTAAGGTCAAAGAATTAACTTTCCAAATCGGTGACCTGTTCCTCAGAGAGAACAAATTCCAAGGAAAAAAAAAGTAGGACTGGGAAGCTGAACACTAACTGGGAAGGCCCATACATCATAAAAAGAAATTATACGACCTGGTACTTATTGGCTCACCAAGATAGATGGACGGAAACTTAAATGTCCGTACCATGCAGAGCATTTATGGAGGTATTATCAATAAAATTGATTTTTTTCCCTTCAATATTACTCTTTTTTGGCTTGATTTTCCCATATTTTATCCATTAACATGCAAGAAAAACTCCCTCTAAGCGAGGTCAGTCACTAATTCTGAACAACAAAATCACCAGCCGAAATTACGTGGCCAGGCGTTATCTATTCCCTAACGGATAAATACAAGCAGCCACTCACCCCTATAGGAGGAGGAATAGTATTCATCAATAAGCACATGTAAAATGCCCGAAAGATGAATACCGAAAAAAGTCCTCCTAAGAGGTACAATCCACTTGAGAGCCTTACCCTAAGTACAAATTACGCGCTCCTTAATTGGATAAGATTAGCCACTCCCCCATATTTGGGGAAGAGTGTTATCCTCTTCGATCTAATAGCAACGCCTAACGCAAGCGGTTCAGTTTCGATGAGAAGGATACTCTAAAAACCCCACTAAATGGCACGATGTCGACAACACCAAAGATTATCAATTTTGCAGGTAACCAGCCCCGATGCATGACCGATCAACTAAAGAACTAGCTTCAAACAACAAAATCGCTCACCAAGCAAAACCGAACTGTGACACTCCGTTCCCCAGAAAAGGAACAATTACAACTAACAATCACTCCTCAAGGGTAGCGAAACAAAAGAGAAAGAGAATTTGAAGATAAAAAAAGGAAAGGCATCTAAAGGAAGTCTATATTTTCATTGATAAAATGTAAAAGCTATTACAACGAAATACATTGTTTATGAGGAGTCTCATGAAAGTGCCGTGACGCGGCATCGGAGTCCGTGAGCCCCACCAGCCGAAAGGCGTGGAGAGTGCATCTCTTTAGATGATTATGGCCAAGGATGTGGACGTCAAAGACTCCATCTTCACGCTAGACAAAGATTAGGAGATCCCCCTCCGTCAACTGGTTGTCGCTCACGAACGTCGACTACCCACCCTTGAAGATGACCTCCCCAAGCTTTCCCGCCCTCGATAGCTCCACCCACCAGTGGTTTCCGCTGGGTCCTTGCAGTTCCACCAGGCCCTCAGGAACATGCCGCATGCTACGATGGAAAGCCATTGGAATCCAAAGTCGCCGCCGCGAGTTGCCGAAAAAAAGGAAATGATAGAACGAAGGACGACTGTTACAACTCATAGCGCTCAGACTATGACTCCCAAGATATCACCATCCCTCTCAATTTATAGAAAGATTTAGGAGAGAAGTTCAAGAGAGGTGTTTGGCGCTTCGCCACGAATTCCAAGAGGCGCTTAGCACTTCATCACCAACCTGAAAGGATGCCTCACGTTTCATCACCTGCTCCCCATTAACTCCGATGGTAATCCCAAACATGATGATTCCGGCCTCAAGAATTCAAAAGCCGCTCACACCCCAAGTCAAAAATCAAAAGTCGCATTGGGATCTTGTTCGGAGAAGAAGTTATTACAACGACCTAGGTAGTTTTAATTCAAAACCAGGTAAGCAGGAATACATTAGGCCCAACCGGCATGACCGATGAGCCGCTTAGTAAGAAACACACAACCGGCCAGCCGTGGCAACAAGCAGATCTCATTGGTAGATGAACAATAGCACCCGATTACAGAACTCAAGTAACAGATCGGGTTTAACTGTCGGCTTTCATCACTTAAAAGCCTTCATAAATGAGCAGACAACTACACAAATCACTATAGTTCCTCTCGAAGAAGAATGGAAACTGCAGATTGAAAGCAAACAAAAAGATATAGTGCAGGAAGGCTATAACATTCCATTGGATAAATATTTTTGAGAATACAACATACAACAAAATATTTCACTAATGATTCATGAAGAACTAGTGGAAGCTACGTCTTCGTCTCCACTGGGGTGGACATGGAAGGCCAATGCCTTCAACTCCCGTTCCGCTCAAGCATTTCGACTTGGAACATTTTGTCTCCTAGATAAGAGAAGATCAAGTAATCTCCGATAGATATAAGGTGATCTGCAAGGAGTCCGTCCAGCCATGCATGAAGAAGATCTCCTTAGAAACTAGCCCGCGATACAGCAGCACGTCCCATTCATTATCACTTGGCTCCCTCAGTGTCGTTATTGGGCTCCCACCTCCGATGTCCCCGATACGACGGCTAAAGCATGGAGGAAGATGAAGTTGGTTGAAATGATGAGGGGTAGTGAAGATTACGTGGAACGACAAGGGACGATTCTTCGCCATTGTCACCAAAGGATGATCCCTCATAAACCTGGTCAATGGGTATTTAAACATGGTGCTTGGATGCCTCAATAACCCCAACATTAATAAGTATACCTTGGGCCTTTCAAGCAAAACGGATGGGAATCAGTCCTGGAAGATAAAGAGAAGCCCAGAACAACAAACATTTTCTCCGGTATGACGCAAACCGATACACCGAGAGATGTCCGAGGAGTAGAAGGGATAACGGAAAATCACAAAACAAGGAGTAGGACTCGGGACCAACATCCTCAAGACAGCCATGCATTCATCGGAAACAAACCATGTAATTAGATGATTGAAAGAATAAAGGATGCACTCATGCGGATTAAAATGTTAGAGGAGACAAATAAAGATCATGACATAGTTACAAAAATACAAGCAAGATCCTACTCCTTCTTTTCTATCCTTTCTCCTAGAGCAGCTCTGTCCTCTTTCCAAATTTTTTCGATGAGAGCAGCATACCGCGCACAATTCGGAGGCAAAGATGGCATGGACTCTGGCGCGACTCCTTGGACTTCTCCCATTTAATCAACCTTCTCCAACAATGTTGCTTTAAAATCTTTGATATTCTCCCTCCAAGCTTCAAGGACCTCCTTTTCTGCATCATCGAAGCCAGAAATCAAATCATGCCACCATGGGAATTGGCTTAAGTGAGATAAAGCTCGACGAAGAACTAAGTCCTTACCTCTGGTGGCCTGACTGTACAATGATCGAAGAGCCGCCCCATAAATTATCTCTTTGTAAGCACCAGAAGCCAATTCAGCAGTGTCCACATCGGAAAGCAATAATACTTTTTTCAATCTTTGAAGAGGTAGCCCCCATAGATAATGATAAAGGCTAGGTTGTTCCTCACCTGGTTCCATTTCAAAGCTGGGAATAAAACCCATGACAAATTGTAGTAGTCTTCATCGAAAAACAGGTAAGAAGGACAATGGGGAAGCACGAGAGAAAGGAAAATACCTGCAGCGTTCTCTTCATCAATTTCAATGATAACTTGGTCAGACCCTTGGGGATCGGCAAGAACATGTTCCATCGTGACTTCTGCACAATCCCCAGCCACAGCTGACGATTTCGTTTCCCTGACGGTTCCCCGACGAGAGCTTCGCTTTCCCCAACAACCACCTCCAACTTTGGACTGTCCGGATGGGCTTCAACAGAGTGAAGCCCAATGGCATGGTCGCCACCAACAGAAATGCAAGTAGTTTCACCAGCCTACGGCTACTCATCGGCCCCTGATAATAAATTGAGCTCCTCAGCTGGGATGATTGGAGTCAATTCACCGGTTATCTCGCACGTTTGCTCATCAGCAACGTTTATCAGGACCTATTCTTTGGCGACTTTTTCAACAACCACTTCCCAACAAAGGATGGGGACTAAAGCCCCTCCTCTTTTCATTGATCATTGCGCCAGATTCTAAAATACCTAAGGTAACAAAGTCCAACCAACTCGCGAATAATGAATTAGATAAAGGAGAAAATGTAGAAGTTACCTCCAGTTGTTGTCTCTATCTCCTCATCGGAGTCAAAGGAAGATGATTCTTTTCTCCGAAGTATAATTTCACCACTCAAAGTAATCCCGGCGATGAAAATTGATCAAAGGGTCCCTCAAATGCAACGTTTGGAAGACTTCATATATGTTAGGAGCAACATTCTGAGTATTTTCAGCAAACTCCTTATCGTTCTTCCTTAAGGATTCTTCCAACTCCTCAATCTGGGCCTACAATCCTTCAACCTCCCCAGCGTGAAAAGTAGCTTCTTCCTGATAAGTCGCCAAGGTTGCCCGAGCTTCATCGCTCTCGTGCTCAGCTCTGTCTCACTCCAGCGGATAAGCTCATCTTTCGACTCTTTTCATAGGAAAAGGAATTGCACATGTTCTCGAGATATTTGGCCTTCAAGTCAACCTCTTTGAATTTGGCTTTCATATCGTCAAAGTCTTGTTTCGATTTAGCATTGGCCCTCCTAAGCGAGACACACTCCTTTAAGCTCGTGTCTCTTTTCTCCAAGACCAATTTCTTCTCTACCTTAACCTTCTCCAGGCTCTAGTTCGATTCAGCGAGGCTCAGCTTGATCTATTGAATGGTACATTTCAGACTCGAGCATTCTTTTGAGGTCTCCTTGACCAGTTCAGTGGCCTCTTTGTGGAGCTTGAGGGAGCAGCGAAGCTCCTCCTTCAACCACTTTATTTCGGAGGCTCTTTGGCTTAATTTTTCAATAAACTTCTTATTTTCAGCCTCCAATTTGTTGATCATGGCACTCCAAGGGTCGCCTCTCTCGATTAGGTCAGCAATACGATCCGCCCACAAGAATGTCTGTCAAAGAAGCATTCAACGCAAAGTTATGGATGGAATAAAAGAGGCAAATCAATAATAAAGAAAGTTACCGTATCCATGGACAGACAAAGGTGGGCAGTGGCTCCCCCTTGGTAAATTGACGGATATGGGAACAAATAATCTCAAAACAAAGGATATCTAGAGATGGGTCGATCGCTTGTCGATCAACATTCAATGTGGTATCTATCCGACTAATACTATTCCGCGTCCCTGCTCCCCGGTGTTCGGCCCCGCCTAATCGATCAGCTATCCCAGCCTCTGTAACATTTTCAGCTAGTAAAAAAGAATCAATGATATTCATCTTCCTTAAAAAGTCGGCATACATCAACTCCACCTCGTCAGAAGAAAGCGTACCTCGAGTTCCAGTAGCCTCAACACTCCCTTTCTCCCCTCCAAATCCACTTACCAACAAAGGCTTCTCATCTAGTTGTTGCGGGATCACTGAGCTTGGGGACTCATCAGTGACAGAACGGACAATCCGGCTGACTACCGCCCCCAAAGGAACAACCGAAATGATCGGTTTCGATGAGTGGGCAGGGCAAGCTTCTTCGAAACTACCGACCGCAGTGTCCGAAGCAGAAACCGGATCCAATGTGTCAACCACAGGACTGAATATATCGACCACCTTTACTAACTTCCTCTTCTTGGTAACCAAAGGAACGTCGTCAAGATGTTGTGGCCCGTCACTAGGCACTTGTTCTGGATCCGTCCTTTTCCGAGAAACCACTTTTTCCCCCCCTCAACGCTAGCTTCCTTACAGCTTCAGTCTCCTCTTCGCTTGTCGAATCCCTACTTGCTTGAGGAACAACTTTGACCAAAGCATCGTCTTTGTCATCTTCCACTTTACCAAGAACCTCCTTGATCATTTTCTAGGAGGGACCCCCGGACTTGGCCATTTTCTTATGACCCTCCTGAGCACTCCTTTTTCCCTCTTAAGAGGCCCGCACACCGGCCAACAATACGTTTGCCGTCTCGTCAGTAGGCATTGCTTCACCTATAGATCGGAAGAAGAATAAAGAGTCAATAAATGATCAGACAAACTTTGACCTCAAATATGAGCTCCAGAAATCCCTACCCATAGCGGTATAGAGGCCACAATCTTGGAGTCGTTGGTCGGTTAGATACCTATTAATTGGAACACTCTGGAACTCTTTAAAAGACTCTAGCCATTTTTTCTCCTCGGGACTCAGTTTTTCCTTATTGGCTACGTGAGTCCGAGGAACGCCCCACTCAATCGGGAATCCCCACTTCCCACTATAGGAAACGAAAAAAGAATTTGCTCTCCCACTCCTTTATTGAATCAGGCACCAGACCGAGGAACCGTCTACCTTGCCTAGCGCAAAAGTAATACCAATCCGTGTTACTATCCTGGTTCAAACTAAAGAGGAGGTTGAAAAGATAAACAGAAGGCTTGACTTTGTAGTGAGATAATACCATCACAAACCCACAAAGGATCCTCCAAGAATTGGGGGACAACTGCGAAGGGCACACGTTGAAGTGGCGGAAGATGTAGATAAAGATCTGAGGGAAAGGCAACCTAAGGCAGTCAACAAAGCGTCGTAATAGACGACCAAATCTCCCCTACGGGAAGGAGAACAAGAATATTCATTAGAGGGTGGAAATGGGGATGAAGAAAGTTTATACTTCTCGGCAATCTTATCAATCTCAGATGTAGGCAAGGTGTTATTAAAGGAATCAGAACTAGGTCTGATTTCTTGACTCCCTTGGCCTTAACACTAGGTGAAGAAACTGATACTTACGCAAGAACAACCATAGAGGAGGAAGTTTCAGGCCTTGAGACAGTAGCAGAACCCATACCTGAGCAAACGAGCGAAATCAATATTACAAGTTGTGGAGAAGGAGAAGAACAACCACGCATGCAAAGGCGGAGAAGCAGGTTGAAGCGTCATGGCTCCTTTTTCAAAAAGAGAAGAAAGTCTTAGACGTAGGTCTTGAACAGTCAAGAGATAGATCCGACGGTCTAAATCACTTATCAGGACAATGGTTGAACCCGAGAAAGACGCGTGTATCTCTATCCAACGGTGGGGGATGAAGAAAGAAGACCGATCAGATAGATGACAGACGCGTGGAGCAGGAAGAAAATACTCTCATCATCACTAACTCCCCCCCCCCCCCCTTCCCCTTCCCCTTCCCCTTCCCCATGCTCTTTTCCACTCCTACGCCACTTTTCAGTAATTGTGCATAGGCGCAAAATGACCTTCCCCTTCCCCATGCTCTTTTCCACTCCTATGCCACTTTTCAGTAATTGTGCATAGGCGCAAAATGATAGCAAGCATTAAATGGTTGAGATGTAAAGACCATTTTCCCCAAACGAATCTTGTGGCCCAAGCATCCGAAAAACCTTAAACAAAATATCAATCCTCTATTGGAAAAGATAACGCGTGATAGTTGAAAGGAGGGGCCCAGAAGTGAATAACTGATCGGTGAACGTTAGGAAAGTTCCATCAAACACGTAGACCTAAGATTTTCGAGAACAAAACAGTATAATCGCCTCATTGGACTGACCATATGCTTAGCTACACGAGTTGGAACAATGATCAAGTGTTTGCTCATTCCTCGGACTCATCGCAAGCATACTTGAGGTCTTGTGATGGGGATAAAAGTGGTGAGACTCGTGGCGCTCATCCAAAGCCGCCACGTGTCCAGATCGTAGAGTTGCATATCTCACGATCCGCCCCTTTCCCTCCGAGCACAGTCCAACCGTTTAAGGATGAGGTGCGGATAATCAACTCACCGGTTTTTTGGTGTCGAAGCCGTTCAACAGACAGTTCCTCGATCCTGGGCGGCCCATCAGTTTTCCCCGTTGAAGCAAGCCAGCTATAAAGGAAGTAGTAGCCAGTTCTCCGGCTCCGATCCAGAAGAACGACAGGCGCTTAGCTAGACGCCTAGTTGGCAAACACGTGTTCTAAATAGTGGCTTCGTCCCAAGAAACCCGGGCCTATATAAGGAAGTTGCTACAGTACATTTAGGGCATTCCAATCTTAAGACGGCGGCGGGGGCTCTATTATTTTGGGAAGGACATCCAGATCAGGGCTCCATTTCCAACCTCACACTGAAATCCATGGAGAATCCTCTCTTTGTCCGTAAGAATGTCTGTAAACACATTGCTGATAGTGGATCTCTTTCCCCCCGTGGCTTTTTCCCCATTCTTTAGGGGTTTTTCCACGTTAAAACTCTGTTTCTCCCTTTAATTGCTTGCATTATCTCTGATTTCCTATTACTATTCTAAGTCCTAATCTCTAAACAAATTCAACCGTTGATGCGAGATTAATTTTCGATCTCAAAGCAAATCCGATTTCAACATCAACATAGTATATAAAGGATTCATTAAAATCTAAATTAGTAAAATAATGATCTACCTAGTAATTATAAAATTTGAATGTCTTTTTTTTAATTTAAATTTTTCACATGCATCCTTCTTAAAGTAAATAATTATTTTAAAATTATATACATATAAGATTCATTAAAATCTAAATTAGTAAAAATAATGATCTACCTACCAATTTTGAAAAACTCATAATACACCATCACCATTACATAAAAATTATTTATATCTATTAAAAAATTTAAAAACCACAAAATGGTTTAAAATTAAACAATATATAGCAATTTAACATCTAACTTATTTAGTTTTAAAAAATATATATTTTTTTTGAATTTATCAGATTTTATAAATTTTCTATAAGTTTTTCTTTCTTGTGGGCATTTTTAAAGATTTTTTTGTTGTTTTTTTAAATTTTTTGGTAATTTCTGAATTTTCTTTTGGGATTTTTATAATTTTTCAGAGTGTTGTATGTTTTCTGTTATTTTTTAATTTTTAATTTTTGAATTTTTATGAATTTCTGATAATTTTTATAGATTTTTTTTTTAAAAAAAGGGGCCCACCTGCAGTACAGTCAGACAAGGCACGAGCCCAACAGAGCTGGGCCATGCTCTTTATCAGGCCAACCCTTGAAGTCATGAGGCTGTCTTTGGCATGACACAGCTTTGGGTGGAGCCATCTGCCGGGACACGGCGGGGCTATGCCAGCAAAGTCCAGTCGGTTTGTCACCACTGAATACCCCCAACTAGGGATGGCAATGGGGCGGGACTGGGGTGGGACGGGCCTTTACCACAACCGCCCCGCCTGAACCTCCCCTGCCCCGCGCCCCGCCCCCCCCAAATACCATATGTATGAATACCACAACCGCCCAACCGGTTTTTCTTCATACCCCGCCCCGCCCCGCCCCGCTATGTAATATATATATATATATATATATATATATATATATATATATATATATATAGGGTATGTTTGTAAACCCTAGGCTATGTAAAAATGGGTGTTTACCCGCCCAGCCCCGCCCCGTGCCCCGCTCTCCAATAAAAAAAACCGCCCCATTAAGAGCGGATCTGGTCAGAAACCGCGGATCGGATCTGGGGTTGCCATCCTTACCCCAACAATAGCATTATTAAATCTTATTATAAAAGAATCTTTATGGCAAGCTGATTTGTAGTTGATGGTTTTCGGATTCTTCTCCAGCTCCAACCCACTTTACTAGTGTGGATCTGTGTTGACCTATCCACTTTAGTGGGTCAGATAAAAGTAAAAGCACTGTCAGTTTTGTAGGTACAAATAAACTTTAAAACGACCACTGAATTGAATAACAGTTATCTCCTCACTGTTGTGTTATAATCACTAATATTGTCTTCAGCACTGTTTCGTAGTAAAATAAATTTATTTTATTTTACCAAACTTCAAAAAGAATATCTCATTCCGTTAGCAAACTTTTAACAGTTATAACTAAGAACCTCTGTGAAACGGATTTCAAGGCATCAATGGAATGAACAACTCAAAGCAACCGAAAGTTCAAAAGAAAAATTCCCCACCACAACTAACCTCACAAAAAAGATGCGCTGATAAATTTAAATAGAAAACTTCCTTGGCAACTAAGTTTTGTGAAGCTGATATTTACCATAAAGCCACTGCCCATTTCTTACACAACCTTTATATATATATATATATATCTGGGATATATATTTGCCAGAACACTGAAGGAGAACAATGGTGTGGGGCTCTTTTCTTTTACTCCCTAAATCCAATCAAGGTGATTTTTATACTTTGAATGAAGACTTGCTGATATATGTTTAACTTATTTGCAGGGAATTGTAGTGTCATTGTGGCGTAGGATGACGCACTCGAGAGAGGAGTGTGCCGCTAGAGAAGGGACTATCATCGAAGATAACTTGGTCATTGGGGATCCATCCAAAGTGAGTATCGGAAGAGGAAACTATGGTAGGAAGAGCACCCGTGGCCGGATCACTGGTAACAGAGTTGTACGCTAATTAACCTGAGTTGTTGAGAAGGTAACTTAATAAATTTAAGGGATCTTTTATATATATGTTCATCTCTGATGGTTTTAGTTATGTGGGCTTGGGATGAAGATATATGTTAAAAATGATGGTTTGTTGCCCAAGTTGATAAACTAAGATACTCAAGTAAAGTTGTTGCTTTGTCTAATTAGTGGGGAATTGATTCTTTTGATGTCCATTAATTGCCAAGTGAACTTTGTCTAATTAGGGTTTTTGGATTCTTTGTCCAACCCAAGGCTTTTCTTCTTGTAAAATCATATTAGTTTTTTAATTTTATCTAAAATTATATTTAAGCTTTTGAATTCAAAAACATATATAAAACTAATATTCTTAACACTAACATTATTAAATCTTGCAAAAGCCGACTTGTTTATGTAGATATGTGCCCGCCTATCCACTATAGTGGGTCCGATAGCTTTAAAATCGACCATTGAATTAACATTTATTCCACCTGATCTGTAGGAGTATTTTGAGATTTTTGGAATCTTCTCCAACTCCATACCATAGAGGTGTCAAACGGGTTGTATTGGCCTAGGAATAACACAACCCGGCACATTTTGGGTCGTGCTTGACACAGCCTGGTACTGTAGCAACTAGGCCAAAGCTAAGCATGGCCCAGAGCTGATCCCGTGCTAGGCCGACACGGCATGTGGCCCCTTAGCACGACCCAAAACTATAGCAACCAGGTCATGCCTAAGCACGGCCCGGAACAAAGCCCGTACTGTTGGAGTTTTGTATAGAAATAGAGAGAAGGATAGTCCCACATCTAAAGATTGAGAGAAAGTTGGATAGTTTATAAGTGTTCACATGGGACACTTAGTAAATTGAATAAAGCCTTTGGCTTTTGGTTGGATGAGGTTTGGCTTGGGCTTTGGCTTGGGCTTTGACTTGGATGAGGCTTGGGCTTAAAATATATATATATATATATATATATATATATATATATATGTCAAAGATGGGCCTTGGGCCTTGGGTCTCTTATTATTAAAAATAAGCTTTTTTGTTTTTAGTTATTTTAATTGGTGAAGAGGTGTGTCTATACAACACAACCTTTCAGAAGAGCACAACTTCTCAGAAGGACACATCCCCTCTCCAAGCATTGCATCTTTCTGCAAAGGGTGTTTAACTTCCTGTAAAACCAGAAGCAAAGTATTAGTTTGATCAATCATCTTATCTTGTCCTTTTCAATCTTTCCAATCCTTCAAACAATTCTGCAATTTCTGAGAGGAAATCCACCAAGTAAATTCGCCAAGACCAAGAAACCGAGTGCTAGGTTCTTGGCTACAGATTATTGAATCCTGGTGGCGGGGCCTTTCGGTGAACTACAACTTGTTGAATGCAGGCGAATTTCTGCTATAGGACATAGCATCAACGCTAGCCTCAATCTCAAATCAAGTCAGTTCTACTGTTTACTTGTTTACAAAATATATAAGTATCTGTTTTATTTAGTATTACTATATACAAATTCTTGATTGTTTTCTAACAATCTATAGCAGAATATTTTGATGGAACAATCTGTGAATTTGAATGGCGTGAAGCCTCATGTTGAGAAGCCTGACAAGTTCAAAGGTCTGGACTTCAAGAGATGGCAACAGAAGATATTGTTCTATCTAACAACTCTGAACCTTGCTCATGTCATCAAGCAAGAATGCCCTGTGGCTGAGGGAGATGACATTCCTGCTGACAAACTAAATGCAATTGAAGCATGGAAACACACAGCGGTGAAGTTTTTAGAAGGTGAATTATATTACGAATAGCCTTGATGATACACTGTATGATGTGTATAGATCATATAAGACTGCCAAAGATCTCTGGGACTCGCTAGAGAAAAAGTATATGATCGAAGATGCAGGTTCAAAGAAATTCATCATTGGAAATTTCTCAAGTACCAAATGGTGGAGTCAAAGCATTTGTTAACCAAGTTGAAGAATTGCGATTCTTATCCATGAACTTCTGCTTGAAGGAATGATTACGCCCCTTAATTCTACAGCCGGATCTGTGATAGAGAAGTTGCCTCCATCTTGGAATGATTTCAAGATACATCTTAAGCATAAGAAGACAGATATGTCCATGGAGGATCTAGTTCTCAAACTAAGGGTGCAGGAAGATCACTGCAAGAATGAGGGAATGATCGTCCCAGATTTTGAAACCAAGATCAACATCATCAAGGGTGGAGAGATACCCAAACCTAAGCCTAAATACCAGAAGAACAAGGGGAACAAAGCCAAAGGCAAAGGCAAAGGTCTGCATGTTCTTGCTCCAAAAGCAAAGAACTTCAAGGCAATTAAGGGTGCTTGTTGGGTGTGTGGAAAAACTGGACACAAAGCACAAGACTGCCGCCACAAGAAGGCAAATCCTATTCCAAATAACAACAACCAAGCCAATGTTGCTGAAGAGTTTGTTGGTGTTGTTTCTGAAGTAAATATGGTAACAGATAGCAATGCTTGGTGGATGGATACTGGTGCAACTAGGCACATATGTGGAAACAGAAATATGTTCATCACCTACACTCCTAACAATGGAGATGATAAGCTGTTTATGGGCAATGCATCTGCTGCTAATGTTGCTGGAAGAGGAAAAGTGGTTCTAAAGTTCACTTCTGGGAAAGATCTTACTCTTATGGATGTGCTACATGCTCCTTCTATTACCAAAAATCTTGTATCTGGACCTATTCTTAGCAAGAAAGGTTTTAAACTTGTATTTGAGTCTGACAAGTTTGTTCTCACTAAGGGGGGAACATTTGTAGGAAAGGGCTACTTGACTGAAGGGCTCTTCAAACTCAATGTTCTAGATTCTGATGCTATTAGTAATATGAATAATGCTTCTGTTTACTTGCTTGAGTCTTCTACTTTATGGCATGCTAGATTAGGACATGTTAACTTTAAATCCTTGCATAAAATGGTTAATCTTGGTTTGCTGCCTAGTTGTACAATGAATAAAATGCATAAATATGAAATTTGTGTAGAGTCTAAATTTGCTAGCAAAACCTATAAATCTGTGGTTGAAACATCAAACGAATTGTTAGGATTGATTCATACAGATTTGGGTGATTTCAAATCAACACCAACTCGTGGAGGAAAGAATTACTATATCACTTTTATAGATGATAGCAGTAAATATTGTTATGTATATTTATTACATACCAAAGATGAAGCTTTGAATATGTTTAAGACATATAAAGCTGAAGTTGAAAACCAGTTAGACAAGAAGATCAAAGTTTTGCGATCTGATAGAGGATGCGAATATGAGTCCAACGCCTTTGGAGAATTTTGTGCTTCTCATGGAATTATACATCAAACGACAGCACCATACACTCCCCAACAGAATTGAGTGGCTGAGCGTAAGAATAGAACGTTGAAGAATATGATTAATGCCATGCTTAATGATTCTGGTTTACCACTTAATATGTGGGGAGAAGCCCTACTTACTGCTAACACCATCTTGAATAGAATCCCACCAAAGAAGAGTGATCAATCTCCATTTGAAAAATGGAACAAGAGACAACCAGCTTACAAAATCTTGAAAGTGTGGGGTTGCCTAGCAAAGGTTCAAGTTCCCTTACCAAAGAGAGTTAAACTTGGACCTAAAACTATTGACTGTGTGTTTATTGGATATGCCAATAATAGTGCGGTATACCGATTTCTAGTTATCAAATCTGGAATTTCAAATATCCAAGTGAATACTGTCATTGAGTCTAATGACGCTGAATGGTTCGAGCATATATTCCCTTACAAGGATAGACTCAATGAGAATAAAAGAAAGGGGCATGATGATATTCATGTAGATGGTATTGATGGTGGTTCATCATCTGCGGTTCAAGACAAGGATTTGGAACCAAGTGAAGACACACCATCAATCCAAGAGAAAGAGTTAGAACCTAGAAGAGGGAAAAGACTCAAGGTTGCAAAAGATTTTGGATCGGATTTCTTAACCTTTTCTTACCGAAGCTGAGCCACAAACATATAAAGAGGCTATAACTTCGTCTGAATCTATGTATTGGAAAGAAGCAATAAATAGCGAAATAGAATCCATATTACAAAACCATTCGTGGGAACTGGTGGATTTACCACTTGGGTGCAAATCGATTGGTTACAAATGGATTTTCAAAAAGAAATTGAAGCCTGATGGTACAATTGATAAGTACAAAGCTTCGTAGAAGTAGCGAAAGGTTACCGTCAAAAAAAGGGTGGATTTCTTTGACACATACTCACTGTCGGTAGAATTACATCTATAAGGATGTTAATTGCTATTCTTGACTATATACAATTTGGAAATACATCAAATGGATGTAAAAACCGCATTTCTGAATGGTGAGTTGATGAAGAAATTTATATGGAACAACCAGAAGGATTTGTTCAAAAAGGGCAAGAGAAAAAGGTGTGTAAACTTGTAAAGTCCCTTTATGGACTTAAACAGGCACCTAAGCAGTGGCATGAAAAGTTCGATCATACAATGCTTTCACATGGATTTCGGATCAATGAATGTGATAAATGTGTTTAACTCAAGAAATTTGACAATGGTTCTTGTGTCATTGTATGTTTATACGATGATGATACGCTCATTATGGGACAGAACTTGGATGTCATAAACTCCACAAAGAAAATATTGAAATCGAATTTTGATATGAAAGACATGGGAAAAGCCGATGTTATCTTAGGAATTCGAATTCAAAGAAATAATGATGGCTATATACTTAGTCAAACCCACTATGTGGAAACAGTCCTTAAGAAGTTTGGACACTTTGAAAGCAAACCGGCAAACTCTCCTTTTGATCCTAATTGTAAATTAAGGAAAAGCGATTGGAGATAGTGTGTCTCAATTAGAATATTCACGTGTAATTGGAACACTACAGTACATAACAAATTGTACTAGACCGGATATTGCTTACTCTGTGAATAGATTGGCAAGGTATACATGCAATCCATCAAAGGATCATTGGGAAGCCTTGGTTAGAGTATTGAGATACTTAAAACATACTGATGAAGTATGGATTACATTATACAAGATATCCTCTGTTTTGGAAGGATATAGTGATGCAAATTGGATTTCAAGCGATACTGAGAGAAAGCCACAAGTGGTTATGTTTTTACACTTGGAGGGGCCGGTATCTTGGAAATCACAAAAGCAAACGCGATGCAAAGACGTTCTCTACAATGGAATAGAATTCATAGCCTTAGATAAGACCGTAGAAGAAGCGGAATGGCTTAAGAACTTCCTAGAAGATATTCCATTATGGCCTCAACCCGTGGCTTGACCATATATGTGTGCATTGTGACTGCATGGCAGCTATTGGAAGAGCAAAAAGCCATATGTATAATGGCAAGTCAAGGCACATAAGACGTCGACATAACACTGTAAAACATATGCTCTCGACTGGCATTATTTCCATTGATTATGTTAAATCAAAGGAGAATCTTGCAGATCAACTTACAAAGGGCATTGCAAAAGATAAAGTGTTATATTTATCGAGGGGAATGGGCTTAAAGCCAACACAATAAGGAGTAACCTGGTGGAAACCTAACCTAGCAGATTGGGAATCCAAGTCTAGGTTCAATAAGGAGAACTAGTAGGGTGAAACTTAAAAACTAGAGCATACATAGCTGCTCATTCCTATGATAAGAAAGTATGCTACCTATGATGATAAGGGTGAATGTGAAATCATTCTTAATAACACTGACAAAGGATATAGGAATACTGCAGGTTATTTATAACTATAGTGTCACCTATATGGGAGTAATGTGGGGTCGCATTCATGAGAATGACATGGCTAAATTCTCTAAAGCTCCTAAATATTGGCCGCTAAGTTGAATCACAATGATCTCACTGTTCTGTCATAATGACTATTTTTATTTTCAGCACTGTTGTAAAAATAGATTTATTTTACTGTATTTAAAAAAAAAATATTTCATTGGGTTGAAAATTTTTCTCAAGTTGTAACTAGCAAACCTATGTTACAAAGAATTGGAGACATGAATGCAGTCCTAAACTCAAAAAAGAACACAAAGATCAAGAAGAAAAAGTTCTTCACCACAACTAATTTTATTAAAAGATAAACCAACAAGTTTAAACAGAATACTTTAACATCTGAAATAACTTCCTAAGCAACTAAGTTTTGGTTAGCTGTCTTATATATATCAATGAGTGGAATGGGCTCCTCCTCAGGATTGGAGCTGATCTGAATAACTAATAAGATTCGAAGGGTTGTAGCTTTTGTAACTATGGATAGGGAAACGATCATTCGTCAGTGATGGCGTTGAAGGAGTGAACTCCTCTTGGTAAGCCGTAATCTAGTGGTGTCAATGACCTGCAATGAGGAAGTTGTAGGACCCCGGACTCTCCGACGATCAAGTCAATCTATAAGGTCAGATGGAGAGAGATGGAGAGAGAGAGAGAGAGAGAGAGAGAGAGAGAGAGAGAGAGACCAGAGATCTCTCCCAAAGGATTTAGAGAGAAGATTGGGATCAGGATTGAGAGTAATGAAAGAGAGAGATCGGAGAGAGCTAAAGAGGAATTCAAGGTAACGCTTCTCCTTCCTCTCTTTCTCTCTTCCAGACCCTATTTATACCTCCCCCAAGACCATTAGGTCATTGTAGATGACTTGGACGCCAAGCAACTTTTTGCTTGGGTGCCAAGTAAGCACCAGCTTATTACCAGCTCAGATGAAACCTTACAGTGCTTTGGAAAAGCTCAGCCAAGGCCTCCTCAGCGCCTTCTAGAAGCCTTACTTACAGTTATTCAGTTAGGGACACTCGCGAGTGCTTATTCCCTTGAGTCGGGAAAATATACCCTACATGAGGCATGATCTTGTTGGCTAGAGGTGATAGGGTTCACATAATGAACCGGCCCTCCCTCACAGGGCCACGTGAAGATTCCCCACAATCAACCCGAGCTAGGTGCACACCTGCATAGGTGTCAGAGGCGACACCCATGACCAGCTTGGGAAGGGATGCGTACCTGCACTTATGTCAGAGGCGATACCTATAACTAGCCTGGGCAGATACACGCGTCTACGTTGGCATCAGAGGTGATCCCCATAATCAACAACTTGATAGCGACCCGAGAGGTATAAAGGTAGGAGGGGATAGGGATAAAGGGATCTTCTCCTTCCTCTAGGATAGGTCAATCTTCACCTTGAGAAAGCTTTCCTCCTCCCACTCTCTAACCCTCTATGAAACTTATTAGCTCTCAAAAGAGACCTATTTAGAGAACTTAATAAGCAAGATATATTGAGAACCAATATAGTCGTGTATTTAAGAAAACTTGGTTCATTTGTATGAAATTTGTATTGCAATGGGCATGAATACCTGTTTTAGTGAATTCCAATACTAAATAGATATATTTATGCACTAATGCAAGTTGTTATTAATGTTAATAGATGTTGAGACTTCTGATCAAGATAGGGATGTGTGGGAACGAAAATACCCGCTTGGCATCGTGTCTGTGAAGAAACACCAGGCGATACATTGAATCACAAATGATTATTTATTTATGTTATTTTAGGTATTGTGGGTACTTCCATTCCTAATAGAGGCAAGCCGCTATTATTAATTACCCATGATAGAGTCTTGGGAACCTCCAATTAAGGGCATAAGTACAAGTAGAGACAATGAATAAAAATTCATTTATTTGCATGAAAATAATTTTTATTACATATAAATATCCTAATATCGATGTATATACATATTATTTATTTATTTGTTCATTTATTTAAATGACGCTGCCTTTTACTTGGCATGTATGCCTCGACGCTTTAGAGTTTATGCTGCTTTGGTTGCCTCAAGATGCCTACTTTGTCGCCATCTTGAGACTTACACCGCTATAGGGTTTATATTTTATCGATCATCTCGAGATGTGTGCTCATTATCGCCTCGAAATGCGTATCCCATTAGTGCAACAAGATTTGTGGTTTCAGGGTTTCGATTTTACCAGCTGACTCAAGATGAATGTTCCACTGCCATTTTGAAATCTATGTTTCATTGACCGCCTCAAGGTGAATACTGCTTTGAGATTTGTATTTCATCACCCGCTTCAGGATGCATGCTCTAATATCATTGCATCGAGATGTGTGTTGCTTTAGGATTTATGTTTCATCGACTGCCTCGAGATAAGTGTTTCATTGCTATCGCAAGACTCTGTCATTTTTATTTTATAGCCGCCCCGAGTAAGAGCTCCAGTATCACCCCAAGATACGTACCACTTTGAGATTTAAATTTTTTTTAGCCTCCTCAAGATGCGTGTATCTTTGAGATGAGTGTTCCACTTTGAGATTTGGATTTCATTAAGGCCTCGAGATGCGTGTGCATGAATACATTTATATGAATTCAAATTCCTCTTTTTGATTGCATTTTAGCCATAAAATACCTATTTCATAGATATTTATTTTGCATGATTTAAATCATCTCTTTTTTTTAAAGTGGGCCTAACTCTCTTTTTTCTCCATGACTTCTCTTTTCCCAATTTTCTTTCGAATGGACCCGCTCTCTTTATTCTTCATGACTTCTCCTTCTTCTTCTTATTATTATTATTGTTATTATTTTCAAATCGATCCTTTGACTTCCATTAATGAATCCTATGGCTTCAATGCATCATCAGATTTAGGGTGGATGGGCTTTTCATCATTATTTACTTATTTATTTATTTGTTATATATATTTTTGGTTGCTCAATGGTGGGATTTGCACAAGTCATCTCAATCATTTTTTTTAGTCAGGCTGCATATTGAAAAGATTTATTTGCTTTGTTTCTTTTTTTTTATTATTATTATATTCATTTCATAGCTTCTTTTCAATTGAAATTTGGCTTATATGACTCACCATCCAATCACTTGATTTGTAAAGCTGTAGACCATATAAATAAAAAATAAAAAAATAAAAAAATCATATCAATTGACAGCTGGGTGTTTATTCTCAGAATTGAATAACTCACATGCAATAAAATGTTAGTTGGACAATCTTCTCCTGATCACTCATCAGAGATTTACAATAACACAATGCATGACAATCTTTTGACATTCACACTGAAAATATCTTTGAGGCATTATGTCAAACAGATAGAGGGCATTTTCATAACTGAGCATTCTAAGTAGCTTCAGATTGTTTTCTCTCTCTTTTTTTTTTTGATAAAAGTGGATAAACCACATTCATTGATTATCAGCTTCAGATTGTTTTCTCAAAACCGAAAAATTTACAACCAAATCATTTATCATTCAGAAATTTCTGCAGTCCATAAAAAAGCATCATACAACACATACATGAATTCCAACGATATCAATAATTAGTCGGCTTCAACGCCCCCATCCAAACAAGCATGCAGCAATCTCTATGCTTCGACAAATGCTTATCTACACCGTTTTCCTCTTTTCTTCTTCTCTTTTTTTATGATTTCTGAAGCAGCTTCTTTTTCTCCAACAAGGACATTACTCCTGGTTTGCTTAAAGATGACATTTTGACAAGAATTTGAAGAAGCTTCTGTTGGAATTAAGAAGGTAAATAAGAGTTTGAAAGTGGGAGTTTGATAAGAGAAATTGAACTTTCATTATTTCATTTCATTGCATACAAAGGCTTCATGCATATGTATTTATATAACAACATCCCTTTGATATAACCAAATTTAAATCCATGAATTTTTATGAATTCAGCTCATTAATGCTTCAAACCATAGTTATTAGACCCGGACCGGCCTAGCGGTCCAACCGGTCAACCTGGTGACCAAGTACTTAAACCGGTCCGGGTCTCTAATTGGCCCATTTAAACAATCGAATATGTTTGATCCGGCCTGACTAGATTTAACCCGGCCAAACCCGGTGACCTGGCTGGGTTTCTATGACCCGGCCGGGTCAATGTTTTTTCTGAAATGATCATTTTATCCTCAAATTTTTTATTATTTTTAATATGTTAAAAGGAAAATTATGTAATTTTATTAAAATAAAATATTTAAAAACTAAATCCCTAGATAAATGATTTAGTATAGATTGTTTGCTTTGTAATCCGACACATTGTTCAGTATATGCATTCCAGAGACCTTTTTATGTTAGGGATGTTGAGAGGGCGTTCACTTGGGGGTAAGTGCCTGGGGGAAGTGGGGAAGTGGTCCACTTGGTACTACGAGTTCTTTACACGTAAAAAGTGGCGGCACTGGGCTTTGGTGAAGTGCCACTTCCCCATTTTGTTAAGGCCACGTGAAAAAATGCATCGAAGTGGCGAGAAGTGGAGATGGCTTTGGCCGAAGTGGGTTATTATTATTATTATTATTATTATTATTATTATTATTATTATTATTATTATTATTAACATTTGGAGGAGTGGCACGGTTCCTCTTCACGATTGGAAATGAACACGGAAGTGCTCACTTGATCCATTTCGAGAAGCTGGACTTAGCCCACTTGACCCACTTCACACTTCTCTGTACTTTCCCCTAAGTGAACGCCCCATGGCTTGATTTAGATAGACTTGATAACACATTTGTTTTTTTTAATAATTAATGAATATTATATATTATTACATATTAAAAAATAATTTATAGTTTTAAAAATAATATTTAAAAATATTTATATTAAGTTATTAACCCAACATTGACCCGAATGACCTGACGGTTAAACTAGTTGACCCGTGACTTAAAGCGCCAGTCGGTTCGATACCCGAACCGGGTCTGATAACTATGCTTCAAACTTCTAAAAAGTCAACAATTGTGGCTGAGACTTTATGATGCCCCACGTGTACCCATCCAAAGCTTTGTAAAACTTCATGAACTTTCATATACTCATTATAATTTTTCAAGAGAACACTCTATGGCACCAAAGCATTATTTCTCTTAAAAAAAAAAATAAAAAATGCTAAATAAGCTTGCCAAATGTGCTTTTGTAGAGACTTCTTCAATCTTCTTGTCTTTATGTAGAGCTTCTAGTGATGCAGAATATTAACATCTTTATTAGCTTATTTTGGTGAGTCCCTATTTAGAATGTCATCAATGCATTGGCGACAACTCTCCATCAACGAGGACGACAACATCAGAGAAATTTCTTTCATGTGGTGACAGCAGGAGCAACAAGGAAGCTATTATATAGCCTTTGCTATTTCTCCGCTAATGACAGGGTTAGCATGGGGTTATTGTATAGCCTTTGCCTCTTTCTCCGTTGATGACAGGGGCAGCAAGGAGGCTATCATATAACCTTTGCTTCTTTGCTGGTGACGATGAGGGTAGCAGTGAGGCTATTGTATAGCCTATGCTTCTTCTTCGGTAATGGCGGACAGTAGGGCTTCTCTAGTGTTGGCGGGCAGCAGGGCTTCTCCGGTGATAGCGGTCAGCAGGGTGATGGCAGACTGATTCAATGACGGAGCCGCTGTCCACCAGGATGGTATCCATCCTGGTAACAACGACTATTGATGGCTGCGGCAAAGGCGACGGCACTAGGGAGAGGTGGCGATCTGGCTGGCGGACCAGTTGATAGAGCCACAGCGCGCCAGAATGGTATCCATCCTGGCAGCAGTGATGATTGCGGGTGGTAGCGGCGTCGAAGGCAACGATCAACGGCGGCGATACAAAGCGACAGCAAGTGGTCAGCTGGCGGCGATAGCGGCGACGAGTTTTTAGGGATAATTATTTGAGGACAGGGTGGAAGAATACCTTATCTATCTCTCCTCTTTGATTTCTCTTCCGCGTTCCCTTTCTTTCCTTTGATCTCCCTTTTCTCCTTTGATTTCTCTCCTCCGTCCCCTCTTTAAAATAATAAAAAAAAATCCTTCTTTTCCTTATCTCCTAAAGAATCCCACCAAATCATAGAATCAAAAGTTTTTCTCCTTTTTTTTAATTTATTTGAATTTGATTTTTATTTTTATTTTTATTTTTATTTTATTTTATTCTTTTTCTTTTGAATTGGTTTAAGGGAACTTCCTCACTACCAAATCACAGCTCCCAAACCGCTAATAGATAGAATTTTAAAATAAATTTTAAATTTTAAATTTATATAATTATATTTTTTATTTCATTTTTTTTCGCCTCTGGATCAGCTCTTTTTAGATTTGTGTCTTCCCAGATCGCCTCGAGATACGCTTTCGGGCTATCTAGAGATTTGCATTTTATTATTTTTATTATTTTTTTGCCTCGAGATCTAATCTCGGGCTATTTTGGGGGTTTAAGACTGTCTCGAGATTTGTATTCTCGGGTCATCCTAAGATTGCCTCAATATGTGTTCTCGGACTATTTTGAGATTTATACCTTTGGCTTGCCTTATTATAAGCCACCTCGGGATATGACTAGATAAACTTTGTTTATTTATTCATTTATTTATTTGATAAAATCCTAATTCAATTAAAATTAGGATATTAGGTTTATTAGAATTTCAAATTCTATTAAAGTTGGTATTTTTCTTATATAAACATGATGATCATTGGGCAAAATAGAAGGGTGTTCTATGAATAAAGAGCAAAATGAGAGAAGGGAGAGAGGGTTGAGAGCATCATGAATAAGCAGCTGAGATCAGAAATTATTTAAATAGCTACAGTACTCCAAATCAAATCCTCACCATTCATATTGAAGATAACCAAGTTAGGAATACCAAGTTAAAATTTTAGGCCAATCCGAGTTGAAATGGTCATCCGATCAAACAGTTGATGGAGACTGCACAGGCTAAAAATAACATCACAACGTCAGGAAGAATGTCACGATGTTAAACATTGCGACGTTTACCTGAAACGTAACAATAAAGATTATCAGAACGATTGGTAGAACTCCCACCCTTTCATGAGCATAGCGACGTTCTATTGGACGTCGTAATGTTATTGTTGAGGTCTATAAAAATATACCCGTTTTTTGGGTTTTTCATCTTTTGTCATGGTGGCGGCTAAAGCTCCAAGGTGGCAATCCGGAGGGTCTAAAGACCAATTCTAGCATGGAGAAACTCTACAAAAAGGTGAGAAGACATTCTTTATTGTTTTATCTTAGACCTATCTCATCTTTGTATCTAGAACATGGAAGTTTGTTTCCTAATTTGCAATACTTTGCATCCTCTATTCATAATGCTTGCTTAAACATCTATTTCTAGGGTTGTATAAATCTTATGACTTGAAATCTATTTTATCTTATGTTTTTCATGTGTGCGTGGTCTTTGGATGTCCCTATGACTAATACTTATCATTAATCATGTGTTGGGAGGCGATGACCAATTTGTGGTCGTATATGCATAGGGATATGTGTGTGTGGATGATATTAGCATCATAGGGTGGAAGTCTGGGGTGATAGCTCGGTAAGTTACGACATAGGGATATAACAGTTTAATCCATGGTTTGAGCATAGTATAGGGATCAATAACGCCTCACTTAACCCATAGGGATATGTAGAAGAGACCGTAGGTGTATTCCCTATGGATAAGGAATCATCATCTGGGCTCCACCCTTGAAGTCTCCTACTAGCCACTGATAGCCCTTGTCCTTAGCAACATCACCTCTTCAAAAGATAGGCGAAAACCATTAACAAGCCATAAGAGAAATACAACACTGGAAATATAATATTTGGAGTAATCCCCTGTATCCTTCATTATTATACTACTTTCTTAGGATTTAGACAATCTTCCAATTAATCAATCGACTGACTGACAAAGCAAATTAGTAGGCTAGTTCTCATCTAGACCTAGCAAGCATTTCACTGAGGATTTGACCCGGTACTCACTAGAATTTATTACATCGATCACATATGCTTGTGTGCGGAGGCACAATGCTTACACTTGCTGACGATCAACTCAACTCACTAAGCATCTCCTTTGCTTCCTCATCTCCTCCTCTGATCACCTCCTTTGTTGACTTGACCGTCGGAGGGTCCTTGGAGAAACCCCAAAATTTCCTTTACAGGTAGCTGAGTCAGTCGATTGATGTCTAACATCCTCTCTAGATGGTGGTGTACCAAGAACCATCATTGAGCTTCGTCTGTCTCCTTCCATCTTCAACCAACTATCAACTACCATCCTTATTTTTTCTTAGTTGATCTCTTAGAGTATAGACCCGAGGGTCTTCCATTTTAGAGCATCAACAGTTTGATATTGTCTGTAGGGAATGAGACGAAGAGCCTTGCAAATCAGCTGATGGCAAGAGGCAAGAAGAACGACCGAAGGATCCACTGGCAGATGACTTTTGGGGAGTTGGCATAGCTCCCGGGGCCAACGCCAAACCCTAAAATCAACCGGTCCCTCTGGAGAAAACTAGCGAGATATCTGATTGGCTGACTCTAGAAGCAGTTCAAGGTGCTCACTAAAGCTCTCCAAGAGTGGGACCAGACCCGCCCATCTCTGAAACAATGCAAGGAGTGCTTACCGAAGTCGCTCCGAATGGGAAGGAGGTCGATGATGTATGTCAAGAAGCCTAAGGTGTGCAATATGGAAGAAGGTACCATGTTACCTAACACAATCTGGTCGTCCCAACCATGATTCTGATCGGTGGAGTCCCCTCGACCTCACCACAAGGTGATATCTTCTCTAGCAAAGAAGAAACCGAGGTATATCCCCCAACTTGTCTCTCCTTTTATTCCTAAGATTTTGGAGGTTCCCCTACCGCAGGGTTTCAAATGTCGTTAATGGAGACGTACAATGGCAACACTTCATGGCTAGCAAGAAGCAAAGGTGGACTTCTGCAACATTGATACGGTAGGCAGCCGAATGAAGAGAGTCTCTAGAACTACATCCAGAGGTTCAACATGACAACTTTGGAGGTGCATGTTCTCAACCAGCCATTCGTTGTCACTGCTCTGATGGAAGGCCTGAAGAAATCGCCCTTCCAGTTTCATTATTCAAAAGGCAACCAAAAGACCTCGCCGATCTTCTCATCCTAGCAGAGAAGTACATAAACGACAAGGAGTTCCAAGCAGCCTAGCATGAAGAGACTAAGCAAGAGAAGCTGAGAAGAGATTGGGCCCAAGTACACGAGCTATAATGCCCGGTCAAGTGATAGAAACCCCCAGCCAAGGATGAGTGCTCGGAATCCCAATCTAGCTCGGTTTAGTACCTATGCACCCTTTAATACAAGCCAAACTCACATCCTGATGAATATTGAAGATTCTAAGATCCTGATGTGACTCGCTAAAATGAAGAGTTCTGGCAAGTGGAAGGACAATAAGAAGTATTGTCGCTTCCATAACGATAGCGGGAAAGATACCGAAGAATGTGTCTACCTGAGGGACGAGATCAAGAAACTGATCTACCATAGATACTTCTCAAAATACCTAAAGCGTGATAGACATGATGAAGGTCTGTCTACCCCCTTGGAGAACCGAGCTCCTGTAGGAATCATTAATGTCATCGCTGGTGGGCTAGACAACAGAGGAAAAAGTTGCTCAGCTAGGAAAAGCTATGCCCTGATGGAGAACCAGGCCGATGTATCAAGGAAGAGGCCTCTTGCCGAGCCACCCATCACCTTCTCAGATGATAACCTCGAGGGAATCCATTACCCTCGTTACGACATACTTGTGGTCACAGTCAATATAATGAACTACGAAATCAAGAGAGTCCTTGCTGACAAAGGAAGCTCTGCAGATATGATTTTCTGGGACATATTCAAGAAATTGGGTCTCGAACCTTAGCTGCTACGACTGGTGAGGACCTCACTAGTCGGGTTCACTAAAGGTACCATACAGTCTAAAGGTATGATAAGCCTCCGACTTACAGCGAGTGCTTACCCATGGCTGTAGACCATGAACACAAACTTCATAATGGTGAAGTGCCCATCAAGCTATAAAGTAATTCTGGGGAGACCGGCTTTGAAAGCCTTACAAGTTGCGGTCTCCACTTACTACCTAATGATGAAGTTCCCCACTGAGCGTGAGTGTGGAAAGCTCTAGGGGGACTAACAAGCTGCTCGGTAGTGTTGTGTGGCCATCTTGAATGGCAAAACACAAAAATAAAAAGACTCATGGAGAATCGGCAGCAGTGCCCGAGGAGGATGACCCGGTCGAAGAGTGACCATTGCCCCTTGAGAAGGCGCCCCTAGGGCCCGATTACAAATTGGGTCGGAGCAGCAAGGTGAACAAAGGGAGGATATTCTGACCTTCCAGAAGAACATTGCGGATTTCTTTACATCAGGACCAAAGGATATGCCAGGGGTGGACAGGAATGTAATTAAGCACAAGTTGAATGTCCACTCGGCCCATAGGCCTGTAATCTAGAAGCGGAGGCATTTTACCCCAAAGATAAAGGCATCCATTGAAGAAAAGGTCAAAAAGCTGATAAAGGCAGGTTTCATCCGAGAAGTGTACTGTCTTGAGTGGTTGGCTAACGTGGTCTTGGTAAAGAAGGATAATGGAAAGTGGAGGATATGCATTGACTCACAGACCTCAACAAAGACTACCCCAAGGATAGCTTTCCTCTTCTGATAATAGATAAATTGGTAGATTCTACTATAGGCCACGAGTTAGAGCTTCCTTGACGCATTCTCCTACTACAACCAGATAAAGATGGTGAGGTGGGATGAAGAAATAAACTCATTCATCACTAACAATAGGACTTGATGTTATCAGGCCATGCTCTTTGGCCTGAAGAACGCGGGAGTGCCCTTCCAAAGATTGGTAACAAAGGTTTTCCCGAAGTAGAATGAGAGGAATGTTGAAGCCTATATGGATGACATGCTCTTGAAGAGAGAAAAAGCGGAGCAGTATACTGCGGACCTGGAAGAGACCTTCCACATACTCCGAGATTACAGGATGCGCCTCAACCCTAGCAAGGGCACATTCGGAGTACAATCCTGCAAATTCCTCGGCTTTATAGTGACACATTGAAGAATTGAAGCCAACCTGGAGAAGATCCAACCAGGAGGATGGAAGTCTACTCAACAGCATGGAAAAATATGACTTTAAAGCGGGAGTCAAGTTTGTTGAAGGTTGTGACCAACTTCTAAAATGTGTGAATATGGTCTTCTATGAGTGTGTTATCAGTCATTCTAAAGTTATCAAAGTCTATAATCAGAGGGCTAATCTGGTGGCATTATTTGGGCCATACTCAGTCTCTAGAGATTCCCGAATTCCCTTGGTATTTTTAAATTCATAATATTAGTTGCATAATCGATCTGAGAGATAATTAAGTAATCGATATTTACAATAGTAATTTATTTTTTATGAACCTATCAGGGTCAGCTAAAACTTGGGATTGATCAATGGTAGATATTGAGAGTTGATGAAGGTTATTTGGGACAAAGTTATTGGAATCAGAATCAGTATTACTCCTAAGAGCCAAGTTTAAACCTTGGGTGGTTAGCCAAAATTCTACTTGGGCTTACTACTTCTTAAGTAAGGTCTTTCCGTCAAATTTTTCGGGTTTGCATAACATATTGGGTTATGTGAAAGACATGATTTTCTAATTAAGTAAGAATCGGGCAAGTTTGTAAACAAGTGACTAAGTAATAATGTAAAGTAAACAAACTACAATAGAAAATAATGGCAGAATTAATGCTATAAAAAAGATGATTTAACCAGAACTTTGTAGCAATTAATCAACATAAATCATAAATAACTCAATAGAAAATACAAAGTGTTGATGCTCGAAATTAGTGAGTCCTCAGGATGTGCAATCCAATGAGATCAACTTTGATGATGTGAGAGTTGATGATGTTGAAACGAAACGGTCAATGATAAGTATTAACTATGGTGTAGAGGATATAAAAGCTAACCCTAACAGAAATTATAACTCCCTTGACCTCACTAGAACTGGGAACCATAAACCATCCCTTTCTCCCGAGCATAGTAATGTGCCATACCTTGAAAAGAAAAGGGCTACTTTTCCCTCTATGTACGTGCATGGTCCTATACCTATACCTACTAATGTGACATGAAAACCAAGGTAGAGTCAACCATTCCATCCGTAGCCACTGCCTCCATAGGTCTCATGAGCACTCAAGAGCTTGGATGCCTTGGATTCGTCGAAGTTATCTTGCTTGGTTTTGGAACCAGGGAAGTCCCTAGTTCTAGCCAGTCGCAAGATGCCACGTGGACTTTGACTAAGTCAAAGTTTACGTGGCACCCAATAAGGAGTTGATACGTGCTTCACTTTCACTTTGACTAGGTAAAAGTTCATCATACACGCATAGGATGTGCTGCGACTCGCCTATAAGTATACAGGCTGGATCAAGTAGTAAAGTACCCTAAGGTAGGGTAGCTGAATCAACAGGGACTGAAACACTAGTACTAACTATCCTCTATTATCTAGCCTAAAGTATGGTAGGTATTGTGGTAATTTAACTAAGTATTCCTAAAGAAGGTATCTAACATGAACAATTGGTAGATTGGGGGTAATCAGAAGTGAGACATGGTACCTCGGATCACAATCCCCCTAGGAATCCCTTGCTAATGATTGACTTCCTAATACTTGTTATCTGGAGACTAGTTCTTGAAGGGTATGACGGGAAACACCTTCTCGATGTAACAACCGATCTCTTGACGTGCTAATCACACCCTATCATCTGTGCCTAACTAAGAACTAAAAGGTATGAAATGTAGGCTAACGTAATAATAACAGCACTAATCACTAGTGATAACACTCTCATGTTGCAATGCGACCTAACTAGGTGTATGATCAGGGGCTCATGCACATGAAACCATAGACATCACAAGCATAGGCATACAAAGATAATGCACAATAACTATCAATAAAGAGGGAACTAGCAAAAAGAGAAATTCAATAACAAATTCATGCAAGGGTTCATGTGTTCGAGGCACCATAGAAGGTTTAGCCTCTCATACTATGGAAAATCATAATAAAGATACTAGTGGAACACATAAAAAATATAGGAAGTTCTCCCTTGTTGATGTCTCCTCCGCCTACAATATTCTCCCAAAAACCTAGCCGTCGGTGCAAATATCGCGCGAGACTAATCCGCCAAAAAGTCCCCCCATAATCTAAAATAGGTAGCTATATATAGGTTTCAAATCTGCGAAGCACGGGTGTGTTGATCTCAAGCACGCCCGTGTAGTCCTCCCGCATAATGAACTCACTCGGTTTTGAAGTCCAGAGAGATGCACGGGCAGATGCACACATGTGCTCATCAGCCCGAGCGTGTAACATATGAGCACGGTCATGCACTTCTCTACAAGATGCCTTTTAAGCTCTTTTTGCCCTGGATTCTCCTGTTTCCTGTTCCTTTCTCTCTGGGTACCTATTTAACATTTCAATCACCAAAAAAAAACCCAAAGAAGCACAAAAATAGAGAAATAGATGTAAGAAAAAGAATAGTGCATGTAAATATGATAAGAATATATGTATAATTATGCACTTATCACTTTACGTGTTAACTCCTTATTGGATACCACCTGAACTTTGACTTAGTCAAAGTCCACATGGCATCTTGCCATTGGATGAAACCAGGGACTTCCGTGGTTTCAGAACTAGGACAGATGACTTCGAATTTGCCAGCGAGAGACATGCTAAAGTTAGGGACATGGGCTATTGTGAATAGGTATTTAAAGAGTAAGTCATTGTCAGGCGACCAAGAAAATCATTTTCGACCTCACAGCCTACCACCATGACTTCTGTCTCCTTGAGCCACTAACACAACCGAGCCAAGCACCCAATTTTCTGGGATTCTCCTTCATCTCCCTCGAAAACCTTTCAAGGAAACACACATCTAATACTCTCCTCTTAGCCCTTCCCTCATCACACAAGCTGTGGTAGTCCAGGTTGGAAGGCTAGTGAAGGGAGTTAGCTCAACCACTTGCTTTTCCTCCCCCACTGAACTACAACTCTTGACCACTAAGATCAGGAGACTTTGGAGCTACTGGCTAGGCATTGCATTCTATTAAGTTGAGCCTTTGCATGAATAAAATCGAGAAGGTGTTGTAATACTCTCTGAAACCCTTAACCGGCTAGGCAGGTGTGCAAATAAGATAACTCCAGTACCTCACTTTCATTGAGAACAAGTCAATTAGTTCCATCTAGTTTGATTAGAACTTGTATTGTAGTTTTTTGTTAGATGTATGACTGGTTATCATGTGTTGGATGTTATAGAGGCGTGTTTGCTTTGGAAAAATAGAGATCTGGTATTAACCAATGGTCCTCTGGTTGGAGTTATGTGCTATTAGTAAATTCTAACACATGGTACTTAGAGTCATGGTTGCAATTGCAACCAAGATTGTCTTTGTTCCTCTATATGTTTGCCTTGTAGTTTTAGCTGTAATTAGCAACCTTTTTGTTGATAATTAGGGTTAATTAATCTAGGTTGTTGTTGTTACACGACCTTAGCCTAACCCTAGCTTTAAATAGAGTTGACCCCAGTTAAAGGTCAGGAGGGACTCATAGATATTTTATTTCTTTGGTCTGCTGCACTATCTTAGCCCTTGTTTCACCCTATTAAAACTATTCAACTAGTTTTGGTTTAAGGTTACATGAGATTAGTGGAATTCTGGGTAGGGATATCCTAGTACTAAGGTCAAGCAACTTTAGGTTACTCTCTGCATCATTTAGAACCTGTATCCTATGGGTTCGATCTGAGTATGGCTGCCAAGCATGGTGAGTCACTTGACCTCTTCTATGAATAAGTAGCGGGGTAGTAACACTATATTAATAATATAGTGAACCTCTTAACCCCTCAGGCCGGGGTTACATAGTTAGTAACATGAAGTTAAAGATTCTAATGATGTGTTGTGTGGGTTTAGAGGAATCTTTGTTGTGTACGGTTGTGGCATATCACTTGGTTAGAATGAAAGAGAGAGAGATAGTTTGTTTAGTTGTATGAGTTGAACCCCTACATGCATGAATAGTTATGTATAAAGGGTCTCCTATGCTAGTGAAGTTTAATCTCAGGCCTTTGGGAGAACATGATAAGAGGGTGTAGGGTTACATGCAAGAGTAGGTGAGAGTATATATGCGTGTGTCTGTGATCAACCCACCAAGTTGAATGATTTCTTCCTAAGTATGCATAATATGACTAAGTGAATGGACGAATGGTTGGGAATGAGTATATTCATGAGAACTAAATAGATGATGCACAGGTTGAATGAGGGGTTAGAAGAGATTAATGTTATTCATACATCAACCAGCTTTTATTTAAAATGCTTAATGGAAGCTTGGACATAATGGTTGGTCAATGGAGTTAATTCAATTGAAGGTAGCTTCTAGTCATCCTTGGGCTCATGAAATGAATGAATGGGCCGAAGTGTTAGTGGGCCATAGCCTAACCCAATCATACTTAGGACCTTGAATTAGGAGATGGGTTCCATTAGGTTAGAAGTTTTAAAGGGCTCTCGGCCCAGTGAAAATTATGTGAGGACAATGAGCAATTTTGTACTTATAAAGGTACTAAGATACGATTGTAATTACCAGATTCCGATGTGGGGCATAAAGCAGCGTCGAGGAGATCAGGTCCTGACTAATCTAGACATTTCTACGAATACAGTTAAGTACTTTCGCCTCTCTCCCTTATAGTTGGATGATTGCTTCCTTGATTCCATGCTTATACATGTACACTTGATTCGTTGGATGATTGCCTTCTTGATCCTTGATTCTATGCTTGTATACTTGATTCTTTGGATGATTGCTTCCACTTGATATGTGTTTTTTGCTCAATAGCATGCCTACTCGTGAGCCGACCCTTGGCCGTAGAAACACATTGAGCTTGTGTGCTAGCCGGGTAGGTATGCATCAGCTGTCCTATTCTTGTGGATTCTCCTTACCGGTGTAGTATCGCGAGGAGCGTGGCTCCTATAGACGTCCAGAGTAGAGGATATCCTGGCATCCGGATTCCTATAAGGGAGAGAATATCTTGGTAGTTCTGTATACCCGTTAGTAGGGTGGCACGCTGACCATGTACATACATGCATGTGGATTGTAACACCACCGAACTTTCGAGTCTGCATCGACCGAGGGTCGATACCAGCTTAGGTCGATGATCTGGCTCTGGCCGTGATTGCCCAGGGAGATGACTTATGAGCCTTCTTAGATT
Organism: Dioscorea zingiberensis; assembly: GCA_026586065.1. Taxonomy (NCBI): domain Eukaryota; kingdom Viridiplantae; phylum Streptophyta; class Magnoliopsida; order Dioscoreales; family Dioscoreaceae; genus Dioscorea; species Dioscorea zingiberensis. The sequence goes on along the minus strand of CM048823.1, from coordinate 20,157,397 downwards.
GCTCGTCATAATCTTGTGATTGTTGTCTGTTCATGGATTGGAGTCCCTACAATTTGGTATGTTCTTTGGGGTAGGCTTGAGACTCCCGCTCTGCTTGGATTGTATCGATTGTAATCCCCCCATCGTTTGACGTGGCTGTGTTAATTGGTTTGCTTTATGCTATTTTGGATTGCTTTCCTTTGGGTTATATTGTGTTATATGTGGCATGACTTTGTTGTTTTCTTCATGAGGGTACTTACTGAGTTTTCTTGTTGTGAAAGTCCATCCACTTGTTGATTATCTTTTTCAAATCTCGAGGAGTAGCAGAACCGAGGCTCAGAAGCTGTTCATAGGTTTGCTGGATTTCTTCCTGAGGTTTGCGAACCTCTTATTTTCTTTGTAGTGAGAACATGTATTGTAGGACCCCTTGTAGGACCTTTATGTCTTTGACTTTGTAGGATATATGTATCCTTAGGATATTTATTCTGTTGTGTACTCTGAGATTGCTAGAATTTTATTATATTGATTGATTATTCTGTGTCACGCCCCGACCCCAAAATCCTGGGCCTCGGGCACGTGAGCAGACCGGCCGTACCCAAGTGGAGGCGGGCCCCACTCGGATACAAGCCTGAGTGATCACAAAGCAACAACACAAGTGCAGCGGAATAATAACAATAAGTCAGATGACATAAATCAGAGTATAATATCAGCGGAATATAAGAACCTAGGGTACAGGCACCCTAATAGTTAATACAAGTCTAATCCCATAAGGATCCAAATAGGATGTCCTCACACATAAATAAAAATGCATAAGAGGTCGCCAACCTCAGCCTACAACCACCTTGTGTCACGATCCACGGTGGCTCACGTGCGCTACTCCATTTGGATCTGAAAAGGGATGAGAACAAGTGTATGAGATTTCGGAGAGAAAGCCCAGTGAGCACCTCGCAAGGTGGGTGAGCAAGTCATGAATGTCGAGTGATAAGCAAATAAGGTAAATCAATAAAACATGACTAAGCAAGCACACGGGGCTACACCCCGCACAACCAAGCATCTAGGAGTCTCGGAGACAAGCAATGACGAGGACTCCAAATCTCAACTACGGCCTCAAAGCCCGAAGATCATCCAATGGAAGAGCTATCAAAGTATCCCCCGATCAGCCTTCAGCTTCAGCTGGAAATCGTCCCGTGGTCGGGAATTCGGCAGCGCTACCCTTATACATGTCGACACGGCCAGTGTATCGTCCCACTGACAAGGTTGGACGGCCAGGGTATCGTCCCCCTGGCATGGATAACAGAACGCCAGGGTGTCCTCAGCCCTAGACGCTCCAGGTTGGAGCACCCACACTCCACTGATCCGGGCGGAAAGGTAGTACAGAACACACATCCAACAGATGCCAACAACCAACATACCAATGCACATAAATATGGAAACAATAATCCAATGAAGTCATACAACAGACATGTGCATATCATCAAGCGACAATAGAGGAATATCAACTAGATAATCATGCTAGATCACATCATTAACAAGTAAGGGAACATGATAAGCAATAGCACTTGCGTGCGCAAACATGGCTATTGAAAGAATATCGAGTAATGCCAATAAAGCCCGTGTTCGGGCGGGAACTAGGCAAAGGCACTTACCTCAAATCGCTTTCCAATGACTATTTCGTAACTGTCCCAACGTTGGTCAATGCCTCCTGTCGGTATCTGGTAACCGCAAAACTAAACTTAGTATACACTCGAGAAATTACGAGTCATTATTAAATAATGCAATTCTAACTTCAATGGCCTAATCCCTTTACCACTCAACTTCCTACTCTTTTTACTTAGCCCTGGCCCAACCTCAGCTGAATTCTAGTTAGGTTTTAATTCATTTATTTGCATCAAGCTCACTTAACACTCCCCTACCTTGTATTAAGCTTATTTGCTAATCCACAATAGGACTTGCCAACTACTCATGCATTAGCAACTCTTCTCTCTACTTATGTATATACCCCGCATGTTCTCACGCTGTCTTTGTCCATATGGCATGTACCAGTTACACCCATGAAGGCCTCTAAATCACCATGAACTCCCCTTACACATTTTCGTCATCCTCTAACCCTCCCCTATAACCATTCACTTCACTACAATCAACAACCAGCAGCCAGCTTTTGTGAATGGACTAACACCTCAAATCAACTCTTTATCATCAGGCCTACTTAAATATTTCCAAGCTAACTTCTCCTTTGAGACCTACTCCTATATCACTAAACCCTGAATCCAAGCAAAAGCCAAGTCATGGCTCATATACACTCTCAACCTTGTCTCCATTATCGCACATGCATTCCATTTATACAATGGCTTGTTTATAGGCCCTCTAGCAGAGACTCACTATGCCCATGTTGTGGTAGTTCTCATACCATTTCCCATTCTATAATACAGTGGCAGTAGAGTTCTAAGGCTCCATGGTCCCTCCCTCCTATCTCCCCATACCTCACCAGGCCCCCATCTCTTTCTCTCATACGACTCCCCAACCTGCAGCCTTGTGCCCTGGATAGCCAGGCAGAAGCCGTGGCCTCAAGCAAGGAGGTGAGTGTGAGCTCCTACCCCTCTTTCATCCCATCACCTATTCCACACCGCCTGCCTCTACCAACCTCGATCAGTCCCCGTGCCCCCGTCCAACCATGACAGGCCTCGTCTCACAACAAGACCACTTCGCTCGTGAGTCATGCAGGGGAGCCCGACTGAACTCATGTAATTATTCAAGGAGGGTCGAAGAGAAACTCACCAGAAAATCAGGTCTGAGGTGCTCCGAGGATAGCTCCCTAATGCTTGGCCCGATGCAAGTACGCCCGTCGCGGCTCTCTTCTCCTTGCTCCAGTTGACGGCTTAAGTGGCGAGCGTGATTGGAGGGAAAGCTCTGAGAGTTCTCTAAAGGGTTTCAGCGAGGTGGGGCTACTTCTATGAAGAGGTGATGGGAGGGCCTGGCGTGGAATGTTGTCTGTCCGTGTTGGTGCAGAGGGTGGCGATGGGCTCGAGACGATAGTGAGATGGGACCCTTCACTGCCTTCCCCACCTCCGCCTCGGAACAATGCGTCTGCCTGGCACTGGCGCCACGCGTACGGGAGTTATTCCTCTCGGATTTTGTTCAGATCTGGAGATCACGCATAGCGGGGCTGCCTCGCATCCGGTCTCCAAGCAGATGGACGGAAGGGAGCGGCTCCACCTGGCGGAGCTAAATACGTGGCCTACGTGGCTCCACCGGCAGCGTCGGATGATGCTGAGTTCGGTCGAGCGGCGGAAAAGTCTCCGCGTCGTCGGATCCACGCTCGTGGTCAAGCCTTGTCCTTGATCCCCTCCGTCGTGCATGGCGTGCATGGATTCCCCTCACATTTTCTCAAAAGAACCCACACTTTAATGGAAATACTATAATAAGTCCCTTAATTTCTTCATAACTATCCCTCTCCTACTTTTATTGTTAATACTTGGTTTAACGGATAATTAAGCGTTTCATTAGCAAATAGATAGATAAATAAAAATAAGAAAACATGGTCTTTTACATTCTGCTACATATCTGATGTATGGATTCTGACTACTGAAGCCTTATCCGAGTGGGGCCCATCCTTGCTCGGGTATGGTCGGTTAGTCGCGTGCCCGGGGCTCGGGATTCCGGGTCGGGCCGTGACAGCAAGCTACCAACAAAATCATTCTTATTCAACATTCGAATTAGGCATGACTCCCCATACCCAATGTGTAATTTATCTCCTTAAACTAACTCATATTTGTTTCAGGAGTGTTGTTTTGCTCAATAAGTGTGGAAAAATTTAAAAGGGAAGGGTACTTTAGACTTTGGAAGCTTGGAACCCTTCATCCACTGAAAACCTCTCCCATAGCATTTGGCTAGAGAAAAATTTGCTTGACAACTGTCAGATTACCTCTGAAGAAGTGGAGGTCATAGCTATTAGGCTATGGCTCATCTGGAAAGAGAGATGCAACAAAATATTTCGAGAACAGGGAGCTGACCCACTAAAGTTGCACAACAAACTGTCGCTCTTGTTCTTAAACAAAGGCAAGGGTTAATGAAGAACACCAAGGACCTAGAAGACCAAGTTGTGATGAAATGGGACCTGTAGAACCTAAGCCACAAAATATTTGTGGATGCTGCTTAGGAATAGGGTCATGTATGTACTGGAATTGGCATTGTTATTATAACTTATACATGTATTTTCTCAATTACAGTTGTAAAGAAGTGCGTAGCTCACTCTACATATGAAGGGGAGTTGAAAGCTGTAATTGAAGGACTAAGGCTACTGAAATAAATGGGGGCAAAGGAAGGCCAAGTGCACACTGATTCTCTGCTTACAGAAAGATAGATATCTTCAGGAAGAACTAATCCCAATGAGCAAGTCCAGGAGCTCATCACTCAAAGCAGTGAGTTATTAAATTTTATGAATAAAGGATGCATTAAGTTGATTACAGGAGAACACAACCAAGCTGCTGACAAGTTGGCTGCAATTGCAAGGAGGAAGGATAGAAATTTCAAATACAGCAATGATGAAACAATGCCTAATTGGCTCCAGTTAGAAGTGTCAAAGTTACAGCTTTTTGTCATGGGTGCAAGCCAATCTATTTTGTCTAGCTAGTTACATGCCTGCTCTTACATTACACAAAAATGAATAAATAAAATAAAATAAAATAAAATAATAATAATAATAATAATACTTATACATCTTCTAGTATTCTAATGAAATTTCTTGCCCACTAGCCACATGTGATATGAAAGAGGGAAGAGATGATAAGAATAATTAAAATTAGGGATTGATTTAGTGCTAATAGGTATTTAGAGTTATTTTCTCAAATAATCGGTTTGGGTAAAATAATAGGTTGGGTTTGACAATGGCTTAATATTGGTTTAGGTATAAACTTAATTTGTGCTCAATTAAACCCAGACTGAACCAGACGAATTTGGCCAGTTTGCCCAATTAATTAGATTAAAATCAAAATTTGCATAAGCAAACAAAATAAAATAATGAAAACACACAGGCTAGAAGAAAGATATAGGAAATCAAAACAAAGCAACTACTCAAAAGGCATAGGATGTTGGAATAATTAGGGAAAATAATCATGTAAACGGTGGAATGATAACCTTTTTCCATTCATTAGAATATTCAATGTTGTACATCTGTTCGATTTGATATATACAATTTTTTTTGAATTTTACTGACTGTGGCTACATAGAGCTCACACAGAGAAGACTCACATGCGTACGTGGGCACCCTATTGGGTAACCCACGCCCTGTGCCTTACCTTGCGTAGCGGGGATTCGACCCCTGGTCTTCCAGATATTGAACCCCTTACATAAGGTACCTTTGCCTCTTAGCTAAGAGGCCTTTAGGGATATATACAAGTTTACTTAACACAACCACCCACAATTGTGCAAATAGTATATGAGATGATTTAAGTGGTTAAAATAAGGGTTAAAGCCATTTTTGGTCCCTGAAAACAGGGCCAATGTTCATTTCCATCCCAAAAATTTAAAATTTGTTCAATACGGTCCACATCAGCATATACTGACACTTATCACTCCACGTCAATGAAAATAACGACCTAAACATAATAATAAAAAGATTATATGCATTTCATTTGGTATTCCACATGGCCGTCAGCGTCAATGATAGGGACCAAAAATGCTAAAATATGGAATATATAGGGACCCAAAATGTCAAAATATGCAATACATAGGGACCATATTGAACAAATTTTGAATTTTGGGATAGAAATGAACATTGGTCCCATTTTTAGGGACCAAAAATGGCTTTACCCCTTAAAATAAGTATATTGATCAGTAGTTATATATGATACGTCCATGAGAGGATCAAGGTAGTTAATTTATTTAACAAGGAATTAGTCAAGATATGACATCGTTGTAGATAAAAAGATATTTAGTAGAAAATTAAAAAGAACATATCTTTATAAACAAATATGAGTCATGCATAAAATGTTGTAGAGAAGATTTATGCTAGTCAATAGAGAGAGTTTCTGTATCTGTTGCTCTTCTCCTTTCCAAAATTCAATCTCTCTCTCTTTTCTTACTTCCCTCAAAAACATCAAAAATATGAAAAAAATAATCTTAGAAAAGTAATACACTTTTGTAGAATTCTTTATCGAGCAGCCAAGGGACATTGGATTAGAGCTGTCAATTTGGGTCTAACCCACCAGACCGGCCCGCCCTACCATAAAAAAAGGTGGGTTGGGCTGGCATTTTGAAGGCCCACTCCCAAGCCGGCCTAAACGGGCTAGCCCGCTGCGGGGCGGGTTTTGGGTGGGGTGGGGCGGGCTTCAGGTAGGCCAGCCTGCCCTTAAGTTATTTAAAAAAAAATTAAAATCTGAAAAATAATAAAAGACTAAATAATCTAAATGTCTAAAATCTAAATCCCTGACCTAACCCTAATTCTTCTAACGCGTGGCATGGCGGTGGCGTGAGAGATACTGAGACAGTGTACTGTGCACAAATGAAGACGAATGTCCGCGGTGTACATCTGTCGTCCTCCAACTCTGCGCACACTCTTCACCGCACGAACGAAGACGAAGAGAGCAATGCTGCTGCTATTGCAATAGTGAATTGTGATCTCTCTACCGCTTCACCACACGACGGACGACATTCCTAAATCTTGTCGGTCTTCACCGCCAGTCCGCCGCTAGAGCCTAGTGATCTCTCCGTCTTCTCAAATAGGGTAAAGTTGATCGATTTCTTGGAACCCTCTCCCAAGATCTCTCAATCTCTATTGAATCCCTAAGGCTTGAATGCTTCTTGCTGTTGATCATAGGGGAAAGGCACTGCCGCCTTTCGGTCTGTCACACTGAAGCTCCAATAAGAGACGAAAACAGAGCACTACCGCACAACAAAGAGCACCTTTTCTAGAGTTAGTTTCTGTTACACTATTACACTGTTACAGTAAGCCATGTGGTCACTCTAAATTTACCAACTAAACTCCCCAAAAGTATCACAATGTTTGTATCTGTATGGATGATTTCAAGTTCAATCACAGATTCACAATGTTTGTTTATATGAGCTATTGTATGTTTGTTTATATCGGTTGAACGTAATATATTTTTGTGAAAATAAACTTATTGAGGATAGCTGATTTTGCATTCTTCATACTTCATTGGATCTAATTATATATATCATGAATCATGAACTTTTCTAGTGTAATCTTAAATTTCGTGTTGCTCCCTTGACTGCATAGATTATAGCCTCCTTTTTTCTATTTAATTACAATGAATGGATTTACCAATTTATTTAGTATACTATAGCTCTACGTGATTTAATATGCGGCTTTGAAATCTTTTGTGATCACTGTTATTTGCTTTTTCTCCATTGCACTAGTCTGATGCATAGGCCGCATCGTTTTTGTTATTTTTTATTTTTTCATTTTAATTTTTGCATCCCGTTGATTTGTTCTAGAGGATGATATATAAAATAAAGGCAAAAATGCATTTTTGGTCCCTGAATTATAATATAATGTTCATTTTTGGTCCCTGTATTATTAAAATGTTCATTACGGTCCTTATATTTTCTAATTACAGCGATTCACGGTCGCAGAGTGGCGTGATGACCGGATTTATTTTATTATGACCTGGCAGATGATGCGGCGTGCTGATGTGGCACAAAAATCAAATTTTCTAATATGTTATTAAATTAATGCTGACGTGGCATGCCACGTGGCAGAAAAATAAAAAAAAAATGAAAAAATTCAAAAAAATCAGAAAAATATAAAAAAATATGAAAAAAAAGGAAAAAATTTAAAAAATATATGGAAAAAATCAGAAAAAAATCAAAATTTTTTTAAAAAATATGAAAAAAAATCAGAAAAAAGGAAAAATTTAACAAAAAAATGAAAAAAAAGAAAAACAGGAAAAATTTAAAAAATGAAAAAAATAGAAAAAAGTGGAAAATATTTTTTCTCATTTTTTCATATTTTTCCTGATTTTTTCATATCTTTTTAAATTTTTCCTGATTTGTTTCTGATTTTTCATATATATATATATATATATATATATATATATATATATATATAATTTTTTCTGATTTTACATTTTTTCCATTTTTTAAAAAAAAATTCCTTATTTTTTCTATTTTTTCTAATTTTTTAAAATTTTTCTGATTTTTTTTGAATTTTTTTTTCATTTTTCCTGCCACGTCAGCATGCTGACATGACATACCACGTCAGCTGCCACATTAGCATTAATTTAGTAACATATTAGAAAATTTGATTTTTGTGCCACGTCAGCACGCCACTTCATTTGCCACGTCATAATAAAATAAATCCGTATTCGAAGCGTATACCATGTGGCTGCCATGTCAACCCTATTGACCATAATTACCAGAACCCTGAAAATATAGGGACCGTAATGAACATTTTAATAATACAGGGACCAAAATGAATAATATACTATAATTCAGGGACCAAAAATGCATTTTTGCCTAAAATAAACAAATGATAATTCCTATTTGATGGCATGTTTTATTTGATGTGCACAGGACATATTAAACATATATTATTATCCATAAACATTTAACACTTATCTTTTTACTTGTAAGTGTTATGCTATAATGCCGGTAGTGGTTAAAAGTTTTGCTCCTTGCTTTAGAGGGGAAAATTATTTGTTTACTTTCCGAATGTTCAATAAATAAGCCCCCAAAAGTTTGGGAACTTTGTAACTTTGTTACGGAGCTTGGCATGCTAGTGGTGCAACTGTTTTTTAGCTAGCTATCTCCAGACTGAGAAGAGGGTTGTCAAGGAGATAGTGTAAATGAATTTCCATAAACATAGCTACTTTTGATCATATTTAGAAATTTTGTCAATATCCATAAATTTCATGAAAAGATATTTAATATTACAAATGTGCATGCTTTAATTTATTGAAAAATTATAGATATGCATGCTTCAACATTAGGTTTTTTGGAAATCTCACATGTTTAATTGAATTTGCATTGGTCCTTCATTTTACTACTACTATGTTGTATTAAAATTTATCATGTATGCTTTTTCTTATGTTTTTCATACACATTTGCAGAATAAAGCAAAATCATGGAATCCATTTCTTTGAATCAAAGTATTAACTTAGATGAAGAAGAATTGGAAACCACTAAATCTAGTAAGGAGCCTAAAACTTCAAAAGAATTTTCTGATGTTTGGAGTTTCTTTATAAAGATAGGGGTTGGTAAAGATGGATGATAGCTCTCAAAAGAGAGCTATTTAGATGACATATTATGCTAGGTTGAGACCAAATATTGCCATCTAATGAGGTATTCAAGAGCCAATTTGGGTTATTTTGTATAATCTTTACCTCGACTAGCATGCACACTTGTTTTAGTGATTTTCTATACTAAATGGATTAATTTATGCACTAATGCAAGTGTTTCTTCTATTGATAGATGATGAGAGCATTGGAGAGCCATAAGTATGATCTTGAGCTAAAGAGATAGGTGTTTTATGACAAAGAAGTGTAAGGAGCAAAAGAAGAGAGGATTGTGAGTAGCCTAAAAGAGTAGCTATGATCAGGAATTTACTGGAAGAGCTACAGGACTCCAAATCCAATTTACTCGGTCAGATTGAAGAAGAAGAAGTCATGAGCACATGGTTAAACTTTTAGCTCATTCCGAGTTGAAATGGTCATCCGATCATTGAGTTGATGAAAACATTGCGATGCAGACTGCATACATCGCGATGTTTAACATGGACAGAGCGCTGATTTTCAAAGAAAATAACATCGTGATGTTATTTTAGAACATCATGATGTCGACTGCACTAGGCTATAAAAAAGGCCTGATTTGCTAGGTTTTGGCATCTTTTGGCTTGGTGGCGACTGCACTCGACTGCTGAGGTCTTGAGGGTGATTTCCAGCTCCCTCCAGCTGTAGGATTATTCGGTGTTCAAAACACGCAGCGGAAGGCGAAATAATCCAATGGGAGATCTATTTGCATTTAAAATTTATTTAACTTGTTAAAGATCGAATCTAAAACATACCTTGGAAGCGAATTCCTTTTTCTCTTTAAACCTCTTCGATAATGCGAAGACTCTATGCGTATCCACACCGAGACCAACCTTCGTTATCAACCCTTTGACAAATGGAATCCCCGGACAATTTGAACAATATGTTGTGACTCTCACTTTCCTTGAAGGATTGTATCTCTTCTTGTTCATCTAACCCATATGCAAGCCCACATATATAGGTATTTGCATGAGGCTTTTGGGCTACCCAAAACCTTTTGGTTTTCCAAAAACCAAAACCATCAAGCATGCATGACTTTTGGCTTTCCCAAAACCATTAATTATTTATATGTGGCTTTTGGTTTTCCAAACCATCAAGTGCATGTGGCTTTTGGTTTTCCCAAAACCAACACATGCAATTATTATTCATTTTGTCCATTAATATTAACTATATTCTCTATGCTAGTAAAGAATATAATAATATTCCATTTGGACTAATTTATTTTATTTATTTGATAAATTAAATAATCTAATTTAATCATCAAATAATAAAACAATTAATCCTATAGCAAAGATTAGAGCACTCGTTAGTGTGTGACCCCATAGGTTCAATACTAAGCCAGTAGTAAATTAGTCATACTAATTTACTAATCAAGGTTGGCGTCTAGCAACACTCCTTAACGACCGGATAGCATGAAGTATATAATTACTCTCAAGAACCTGTAGAAGAATAATGTAATATTTTCCTTCTGTCAATAAAGCTCCGGATCAACCCTAGGATATGGTTGGACTGTCAAATCCCAATAAGTTACCAACTATGTTTCATGTCAATTATAACCGACCAACGAATGACTTAAGAAATTCTTTTCTTCTTCATTCGTTTGCCCGGCCAAGGTCTTAATTTAGTCGTTATAAATAATGACAACATAGAGCTCAAACTTAATATCCAGAGTAGACAGATTCCATCTTGATCAATCATTAATTCTACAAGTATTTAATCATACCCAATATCCTTTCAACTATCGTGCTAAGGCAATAGGTGTCCAGAATCAAAGTATGATAAATAACTTGTTAATTACTATGATGATCTCAGGTCAAAAGAACTATTATATCTCATTCTTCAAGAGAATATCCTATTGACAGTTTATGGTAATATTAACCATTAGGAATTCTCAATTGAGTCAGTTCAATGATCATATCTCCATATGCATCATCTATATATGTGATTTAGTTAATGAGATCAACTAATCTTTATCTTATAGAGACTATCACACATATATTGATCTAACCGGATCACTAATGTCCTAAGCTTAATGATCCTGTGATCAAGAACAATTTAGATTAAATTGTTTAAGACTTGTCTCTCATTATTATGATCTCTATCATAATAACAAGTCTCTAAATTTAATCAAGGACTTCATCATATTAAGCACTTAATATGATGACAAAAGAAAGACAATGTCATATGTTAATCAAACTATATTGTTTGAAATATATTCAAATCATTACACAAGAGATTGGGTCTAGGGCATATCATCTATATCCCTAACACCAGCTCCTTGGAGCTGGAGAGGGGGACATCTATGAAGGGGAACTTCTAGTCTCTTGTTTTTGTTGTTTAGAACTCTCTTTAGTTCATTTATGGATGTTTGTAAGGATGCTCTCATTGCTATTGATGTTTCATTTGCAATGTTAGCTTAAACACATTTTCTAGGGTTGTATGGATACTTTGACTTGATATATTTATTATCTTTGGTTTGATTTGTTATTTTGATTGTGGATGTGCCTTGGAATCTATTCTCTTTACTCCTCATTAGTTGAGAGACTATAAGTATCTTTAACTCCATGCACTATGAGAGATCTAGGCTTGTAAGTAGAATAGAGGATTAGGGTGGACGGAGTGACACTGATTAGACCTAGTGCTGAGAGATCAGGCTAGGCAATTCCACGGTGGTGATATAGTGTTGTCTTATAATGTGTCCAGTGTACCATATAGATATGGACTTTGGATGCACAACCATTAGAGATAAGGTCCTGTAGGATGCACCTGGAGTGCACACAAGCACATCACTTTATCACACATACACCAATATCCATGACCTTGATAACATAGCACTCCAAGGAGAAAACCATTACAAGTTTAGCAAACCCATGTAACCCTTGGTCATCCATCATGATGATCTACCCCTTTCCCTCTGTTCATCACAACTCTCTTATAACCAATCACACCTACAACACTATATATTCTATAATTTCACTAACTCATTTATAAGTAGAAGAATCTATTTCCGTTCTCTTGGGATTTTGACCTGGTACTTACTGGTTTGTTACTTGCGACCACGTACGCTTGCGTGCGGAGGCTTTAGTGCTTGGACTCGAGTTATCTGGTCAACAATGGCATACAAATAGCAGAATGCAAGGGATGTAAGAAAGAGTATAAATGTGGGGGTAAAAAGTATGAAACTTCTACATTGAGGCGCCACAGGGATAACTACAAATGTTAAAGTCCAATGACGTTGGACAAATGTTTCTTGATCATGAAGGGGAGATAAGGTCTAAAAAAATTGACCAAAAAATTACACGTGATTTATTAGCTGGTGCAGTTATAAAACATGATTTGCCATTTTCATTTGTTGAATATGATGACATTATAGCTTAGATGAAATATGTAAATCCTGATGGTGCTTGCATTTCTAGGAATGCTCTTATTTCTAACATTATAAGAATTTATATAAGGGAGAAAGAGAACTTAAGCATGTTTTGGGCAAAATAGAATTTTCTAAACTTTAGATGTGTGGACTGCATGCACTAGTGAGGGCTACATTTGCTTGACTGCATATTTTGTTGATGAAAATTGGAAATTGAACAGTAAAATTTTTAACTTTGTTGAAATGCCTCCTCCACACTCAGGAGTTGAATTGTTGCAAAGTTATTTGAATTTTTGAAAGAATTAGGAATTGAAAAAATGGTGTTTTCTTTGCATTGGATAATGCATCCAACAATGATAATATACAAGATATTCTGAAATAGCAGCTCTCTTTGCATGATGGTTTGTTGTGTGATAGTGAATTTTTTCATGTTCTATGTTCTGCTCACATATTGAATCTTATTGTGCAAGAAGGCTTGAAAGTAGCTAGTGATGCTTTGCATAAAATCAGAGAATCTGTCAAATATGTGAAAGGTTCAGAGGGTAGAATGAAAAAATTTGAAGAATGTATGAGAGCGGTTGGTAACATTGACACTAGTATTGGCTTGCGATTGGATATGTCTACCCGTTAGAATTTGACATATTTGATATTGCATAGTGTCATTAAATACAAAAGAGCTTTTGCTTCTCTTCAATTGAATGATAGAAGCTACAAGTATTGTCCTTCAAATGAAGAATGAAAAAGGGGAGAGAAATTGTATGAGATCTTGGAGCCATTTTATGATACTACAAACTTGATCTCCGATTCTTCTTATCCTACATCAATTTGGAAGATTGAGGTTTTATTAAAGGCTTAAATATACTATTTATCCCTGTACTATACTAAAATGCACATTTTCGTCCCTGTACTTTAAAATGTTTAATACGGTCCCTGTATTTTACAAATTTTGTTCAACACCGTCCCTGACGGTGACATGGCAGCCACATATGAAATACAACATAATTTTCTAATTTTTTTTATTTACACGTGGCAGTATTTTGCTGATGTAGCATACATATTCTGCCACGTCAGCAAAATAATAATTTTTTAAAAAATAATTTTTTTAAAAAATAATATTTTTTTAAAAAAGTAATTTTGAAAATAATTTATTCTAAAATTATTTTTAAAAATTTATTATTTTGCTAATGTGGCAGAATATGTATGCCACGTCAGCTAAATACTGCCACGTGTAAATAAAAAAATCAAAAAATTATGTTGTATTTCATCTGTGCTGCCATATCAGTATCAAGGACGGTATTGAACAAAATATGTAAAGTACATGGACCGTATTTAACATTTTTAAAGTACAGGGACGAAAATGAACATTGGGCTATAGTACAGGGATGAATAGTATATTTACGCCTTTATTAAAAGAAAACTTGTTAAGTGAAAATGTGGTGATAAGTTATATGTGTAGAAGGATGAAAGAAAAGTTTGATAAGTATTGGAGACAATATAGTATGGTGCTTGCATTTGGGGCTATTCTTAACCCACGAATTAAGTTGTCAATGTTGGACTATTTTTATGGGAAGGTTGAGAGTGATCCTACTAAATGCCAAAAGAAGGTGTCACTTGTGAGGACAAAGCTATACAAGCTTTTTGAGCATTATTCTAATGCTAATAAGTCAAGTCCTTCACAACCACAATTTTCTTCTATCATGTTACCTACATCTACACAAAGTAATGGAGGAATGAAAAGTAAGGGCAAAAGAATCTTTGATGTAAGTGTTTTAACACTTTATTTCTTTCTTTCTTTTTTCAAATTTTATTTCTCTAATATGTTTATATTTTCTTATGATACAATATCCTAATTATTAATTGTAGGAAATTAAAGCATTTGAGAGCCAATCAATGACAAATGCGAGGAAATCTCAATTGGATCTTTATTTGGAGGAGTCAAAGCTTGAATTTGCATTTTATGAAGATTTGGATGTTTTGGAGTATTGGAAAATCATAAGTATAGGTTCCCAATCCTTGCATTAATGGCAAGTGATGTTTTGGCTGTCCTAATAACAACTATTGCATTTGAATCGGTTTTCTCCATTGGTGCTCATGTGCTCAACAAATATAGAAGTTGTACCCTTCCTGAAAAAGTACAAGCTCTCATTTGCACCCATAATTGGTTGCATAGTTATAATATTGGTAATTTCACTTACGAATCATTAATTTATATTTTCACTTAGTTGAAATCTTGAAATATTGGTTTATTTAAATCTGATTTTTAAGTTTTTAACTAACTATTTATGTTTTTTTTATGTAGATAATGAAGATGGAGCAAATATTAAAACAACTACAGCTGGTAAGGGATCAAACATTCTTGAGGTTATTAATGAAGATAATAGGGGAGGAGGAGATGGAGGAAAAGAAGATTTTAATGATGTGATGCTTGATGAACGGTGAATTTTAATGAACTTCACTTGTTTGGTTTGTGATATTATTGCTTCCTTCTTGAATCTTAAACCAAATTTTGTTGACTGTTGTGTTAAAATCCTTGCTTTTAATGTTTGTTTGTTCTAAGTAGTTCAGTTGTTGGATGTTTGTATTGCATGGATTGGAAGAATCATTGTGTTTGTTTGATGTAAATGGGTTCTGAGATTTCAATTGGATTTAGAGTTTATCAATTATCTAAATATAGGTTGTTATTAGTTGTATTTGTAGTTTCTGTATATGTTAAGATGAAGTGAATTAAAGCACATGCTCTCACTTACTTCAGTCTTTCTTATATGAGTATATCATTTATTTATTTTTATTTTTGGAAAAAAAGTTATTTGTAGGCTCCACTCCTGGTGGTACCATTCCGTCAATTCCTTTAAGTTTCAGCCTTGCGACCATACTCCCCCCTGTCATGACCTCAGACTTCGCCTCTCAAATATCAGAGTAAGATGAGGTTCTTCAGAGCTCCGTGATCGGCTAGACAATTGCCTCACAAGCCGACAACTCTACCCAGCCTTCCAAGAGGTTCAACACACAAACAAGGCACCAAACAAGAAAAGAAGAAGCTAAGTATGGAAAACACAAAGAGCATTCACAGAAGTTCAAGTTTGAGAGAATGAAGAACTTCTCATTCCGCTCTCTTGCTCCACCAACCAAGCAATCATGAACAACTCTCTTCTCTTCGAGAAGAAGCTACAACCCACTCAATTACAAGTATGGCTCCCTGCCAACCAGACCCATCTACTTGGACTTTTTAGTCCTTACAAGTATGACTACAAGTAAAGCTCTAAAACTGTAAAGAAAATATCTAGCTAAGTATGGTTACATGAAGTATACACACACATGTACATGCACAATACAAGTCATTTGCATCACACATGACCCCATCCAACCAAGTAGTCAAGGTTACAAGCATTCACAAGTAAAAATCAGCTAAGTAACAAGGCAGCTTGTAGTCCAACTAATGCGGGTCGTGACACTCTCTCATACCCAAAACAGCGATGCCTCATCGGTGGCTGTGGCAAGAAACTCTTCCTCTAGAGCACCACTAGGTCGACCTATCCCCGAATCACCCTTATCCGCATGAAAAGGCTTCAAGTTACTTACATGGAAAACCTTGTGAATCCTCAACCTTGGTGGCAACTGAACTTCATATGCAACAACACCAAATCTCCTCAGCACCCTAAATGGACCTTCAACCTTGCAGCCAAGGTATTTGAAGTCAAGGGCAGCTGGCCCTGTACCACTTCAAATGGGCTTCTCCCAATAGCTTCAGACCTTTGAAGGTTATAAGAAAACTGAGCAACATCCAAATGTTCAGCCCAGTCCTGCTGATTTGTGGACACAACATGGCGCAAATTCAACTCCAGCAATGCATTCATACGCTCAGTTTGCCCATTTGTTTGGGGATGCATACTTGTAGAGAACTTAAGTTCAGTTCCCAGCAGTTCAAAGATACCTCTCCACAAGCTGCCTGTAAATAGTGAATCCCTATCCTTGATGATGCTGGCAGGAACTCCCCAACACTTCACAACATTGCTCATGAACAAACCGGCAGCTTCCCCTGGAGAATATTTCGTAGTGGCTGGAATGAATATACCATATTTGGAGAATCTATCAACAATGACCAGGATAGATCCAAACCCTATGAACAAGGCAGCGCAGAGATAAAATCAAGAGAGACACTCTCGCATGGTCTCTCAGGAATAGGCAAAGGTTGCAGCAGGACTGCAAGTAGTTTGGCCTCAACTTTGTCCTCTTGGCATGTCAAACATGTCTTTAAAAAGAACTCAACAATAGCCAACATCTTGGGCCAAAAATACACATCCTGCACCAATGCTAGAGTCCTTTGGACACTTGGGTGACCAGCCCACAAAGTATCATGGCATTCCTTGAGAATCCTCCTTCTCTCATTCCCCCACTTTAACACATACATACGCCTGCCTTTGATATAGAGTACACCATCCCCTACCCAAAATTTATGTGTCTTCTCCTTCTTCACCAACTTGATCAAGTTCTGAGCAACATCATCAAACTTCAACCCCTCTTTGATACTGTCTTTCAGTTCTCCTTGAACCTAAAAACAACAGCCAGTTTAGCCTTTCTGCTGAGTGCCTCCACAAAAAAATTGACCTTCCCTGGCTTGTACAGCAGATCATACTTGAATTCGGAAAAGAAGTCTTACCATCTAGCCTGTTTTGGACACAATTTCTTCTAAGATAGGAAGTAGGAGGTTGCAACATTATCAGTCATAACAACAAATTCAGAACCAAGCAAGTAGTACCTCCATGTTCTCAAGTTGTGCACAATGGTTGTCATCTCTTCCTCTTGAATTGTGTATCTCCTCTCTACAACATTCAACTTTTTACTTTCATAAGCAATAGGATGCCTAGCCTGCATCAGAACACCACCAATTTCAAAATTAGATGCATCAGTGTGCACTTCATAAGATAATTCAGGATTTGGGAGCTGAAGACAAGGTTCCTCCATCGCAGCAGCTTTAAGATCATCAAAAGCAGTCTGTCAGCCAGCAGACTAGTCCCAAGCTCTTGCCTTCTCCAACAAATCTGTCAAGAGAACTGCCCTCTTTAAGTAACTCTTGATGAATCTTCTATAATAGTTCACCAAGCCAATAAAAGACCTCAATTCATTGACTTTGGTGGGAGGTTGCCACTCTTGCACAGCCTTCACCTTTGCTTCATCCATCATGATCTTCCCCCCCTTGATACAATGCCCCAAGAATGACAAATGGTTTTGAGCAAATGAAGACTTCTCCCTCTTTACAAAGAGTTGGTGCTTTTTCAGCACATGAAATATATCTCTCAAGTGGGACACAAGCTCTTGTAAAGAGTTAGAGTACACCACAATGTCATCCAATTATGCAACAACAAATTTATCAAGGAAAGGCCTGAAAACTTGGTTCATCAAAGTGCAAAAAGTGGCAAGAGCATTTGTTAGACCAAATGGCATAACCAAGAATTCAAATGCACCATACCTTGTAACACAAGTAGTCTTCGCTTCATCTCCCGGGGCAATCCTTACTTGCCAACACCAAGAGTGCAAGTCAAGCTTCGTGAAGAACTTCGCAGTCCCCAATTGATCAAAGAGATCAGCAATCAAAGGAGTAGGGTATTTTTTTCTTGACAGTGAGTTTATTCGGTTCTTGATAATCAATACACATCCTGAGGCTTCTGTCCTTCTTCTTTTGGAACAAAAGTGGACCACCATAGAGAGCTTTTGAAGGCTGAATGAATCTTGCTTCAATCAGCTCATTCACTTGTCTCTTCAGTTCAGCAAGCTCCGAATGGGATATTCTGTACGGGGACCCGGCTGGAGGCCTTACACCAGGCTCCAGTTAGATTACATGGTCTACATCTCTTCGTGGTGGCAGCAGTTTGGGTAGCTCCTTGGGCATCACCTCCCTGAATTCATCCAGCACTTGTGAAACATCCTTTGGCAACAATTGAGGGCTCACTTCACTTGAATTTTCAGCCTTCAAAGACAAAAGAAAAGTCTCTTCAGCCTTCTGCATTCCTGAATTCAGTTGCATAGCAGAAAGAGCAGCCACCTCTTTACCATGAGCTTTGCTTTGCCTCCTCTCATTAGCCAACCTAATTGCAGGTACAAAGATATCTTGGCCCTTCTGTGTGACCATCAACACATTAGACAGGGGAATTGGAATGGCCTTTGTTCTCTCTATGAATTTAATTCCCAGCACAAGAGTGAAAT
This sequence comes from Dioscorea zingiberensis, assembly GCA_026586065.1. Classification (NCBI taxonomy): domain Eukaryota; kingdom Viridiplantae; phylum Streptophyta; class Magnoliopsida; order Dioscoreales; family Dioscoreaceae; genus Dioscorea; species Dioscorea zingiberensis. The sequence continues at coordinate 20,138,587 of CM048823.1, read as the reverse complement.
CATCCATTGGAATAACTGATAAGTTCAGCAGCCCACACTACTTCCCTAACTTTAGCACCACATTCCTTGCGACACCAACAAGTGGTTGTGCCACAGAATTCACAACCTTGATAGACCCTTAAGAATTGAATACCTACAGTTTCAGCTTCTTGGTTTCCTCACATAAGACAAAATAGTGAGTAGTACCGGTATCCAATAGAGCTTGTGAATGCATCCCATCAACCAAAGCATCAACATACATCAAGCCCTTAGGCAGCTCAACCTATGCACCTGGTTGCTATGCCTTCTCAACAGCACTAATGAGAAAAAGTGAACTAATGTTTATTGGATCACTTTCCTTCTCATCTAGTTGGGCAGCCAAGGCATTGATTGCCTTCTTCTTAGGACAATCTCTCACAAAGTGTAGATCATCATAATGGTAGCATCTTTTGGCTTCTTGAGACTGAACTTGAGTTGACCGTCCAGCCTTCTCCTTATACTTGCCCTTCTCTTGTCAGTTTTTGCCCTTGTATCCTATGTCAACTCCCACACCTTTGGGAGTGTAGTCCTTCTTTCCTTTAGTGTGAAATTCTTTGCCTCCTTGCTTCCCAACCTGCCTACCCTTAGGCATCATTGGTTTAGGATCAGCAACATTCTTGAATTCCACCAAGGATTAAGCAACAGTGATAGCTTGAGACAAGGTTTGCACAGCTCTCCTTTCAAGCTCAGTTCTAGCCCAGGGCTGCAAACCACTCATGAAGTACAGTAGCTTGTCATCCTTCTTCAAGTCAGAGATCTCAAACAACAAGTTAGTGAACTCATTTACATATTACCCAATTGTTCTGGAATGCCTCAACCATCTAAACTTTTCCTTGGCTTCAGACAAAGTATTGTCGGGATATAAATGCTTCTTGAAATCCTCCTTGAAGTCAGCCCAAAAGTTCAACTGAACAACACCTTGCTCAATCTCACCGCTACACCGACGCCACCACAGCAAGGCATTCCCAGTAAGGAAGAGTGTTGCAACAGAGATCTTCTCATCTCAAACAATATTAGAATGATTCAAGTATCGCTCCATACTCCATATAAACAAGTCATGCTCTTTGGTATTCCTTCTGCCATCATATAAAGAGGGTTTAGGAATATCAAACATGATGTAGTCTTGCCCAAAAGCCTGTACAGCAGCAGCCTTCTTGCACAACACCAAATGATCCTTGAGGTTCGGTAACTCTTTCTGGTATCTTTCCTGATGGGGAGCAAGTGTATCTCTAATTTCCATCACTTGTGCATTCACTTGATCCATGAAACTTCCCATCATGCCATCAAGGGTTTGCTGCACATCAGTCTTGAAGTCCTCCAAGACGCTATCCAGTCTCAAGGAAGACACCACATCATCCTCCAAGCGAGTGCCAATGTCACCCACCGCCTTTTCCAGCAACACCAACCTAGTTTGCACTTCAGAGAAATCATCCCTATCGAGCGATGATTCTTTCTCCTTAGACTTACTCCCCTTCCCCTTCGCAGCAGGACAAGTCTCCTTACGACCCCGCTCAGCATCCTCCAAACCAGCCTGAGAACCAGCCTTCTACCACAAACTCGAGCTTATCCACCATGAGAACAGCAACAACAAACCAAATCGGAAATCTTCTCAACAACTAGCTCTGATACCAACCTGTCACGACCTCAGACTTCGCCTTACAAAGATCAGAGTAAGATGAGGGTCTTCAGAGCTCCATGATCACGCTAGACATTTGCCTCACCAGGAGACAACTCTAACCAGCCTTCCAAGAGGTTCAGTACACAAATAAGGCACCAAACAAGAAGAGAAGAAGCAAGTATGGAAAACTCAAAGAGCATTCACAGAAGTTCAAGTTTGAGAGAATGAAGAACTTCTAATTCAGCTCTCTTGCTCTACCAACCAAGGAAGCATGAACAACTCTCTTCTCTTCCAGAGGAAGCTACAACCCACTCAATTACAAGTATGGCTCCTAGCCAACCAATCCCATCTACTTGGGCTTTTTAGTCCTTACAAGTATGGCTACAAGTAAAGCTCTACAGCTGTAAAGAAAATATCGAGCTAAGTATGGTTACATGAAGTATACTCACACATGTACATGCACCATTCAAGTCATTTGGATCACACATGACCACATCCATCCAAGCAGACAAGGTTACAAGCATTCACAAGTAAAAATTAGCTAAGTAACAAGGCATCCTGCAGTCCAACTAGTGTGGGTCGTGACATTTTCCCACTCCCAAAACAACGATGCCATCATCGCGAGTTGTGGCGAGCACTACTAGGTCGACCTCTCCATGGATCATCCTCATCCGCATGAAAAGGCTTCAAGTTTCTAACATGCAAAACCTTCTAAATCTTCAACCTGGGTGGCAACTTAACTTCATATGCAGCAACACCAACTCTCCCCACTACCCTTAATGGACCTTAATACTTCTTCATGAGCGCCATGTGCAAGTGTCTTCATGATTTGAAATTCTTGTAAATCATCTTGACGATCACATGATCGTTAACTTGGAACTTAATAGGTCTACTTTTCTGATCATCCCAATACTTCATGCAGGCAACAGCATGCTCCAAGAAAGACATGGTCAGCTCCCTCTCATTATTCCAAGTTTGCACATAAGTCCTTGCTGCCAAAGGTGCTCTAATTGTGCCTACAGCCAAGGTATTTGGAGTCAAAGGCAGCTGGCCCTGTACCACTTCAAATGGGCTTCTCCCAATAGCTTCAGACCTTTGAAGGTTATAAGAAAACTGAGCAACATCCACATATTCAGCCCAGTCCTGCTAATTTGTGGACACAACATGGCCCAAATACAACTCCAGCAATGTATTCATATGGTCAGTTTGCCCATCTGTTTGGGGATACATACTTGTAGAGAACTTAAGTTCAGCGCCCAGCAGTTCAAAGATACCTCTCCACAAGCTGCCTGTAAATAGTAAATCCCTATCCTTGATGATGCTGGCAGGAACTCCCCAACACTTCACAACATTGCTCATGAACAAACCGGCAGCTTCCACTAGAGAACATTTCATAGTGGCTGGAATGAATATACCATATTTGGAGAATCTGTCAACAATGACTAGGATAGATCCAAACCCCTTTGAACAAGGCACCGCAGAGATAAAATCCAGAGAGACACTCTCCCATGGTCTCTGTTGCAGCCGGCCTGCAGGTAGTTTGTCCTCAACTTTGTCCTATTGGCATGTCAAACATGTCTTCAAAAAGACTCAACAACAACCAACATCTTGGGCCAGAAATACACATCCTGCACCAATGCAAGAGACCTTTGGACTCCTGGGTGACCAGCCCACAAAGTGTCATGGCATTCCTTGAGAATCCTCCTTCTCAAGTTCCCATACTTTGGCACATAAATGTGCCTTCCTTTGGTATAGAGTACACCATCCTCTATTCAAAATTTCTGTGTCTTCCCCACCTTCACCAACTTGATCAAGTTCTGAGCAACTTCATCCATCTTTAACCCATCTTTGATACTGTCTTTCAGTTCTCCATGAACCTGGAAAACAACAATTAATTTAGCCTTTCTGCTGAGTGCGTCCGCAACAAAATTGACCTTCCCTAGCTTGTATAGCAGCACATACTTGAATTAAGCCAAGAAGTCTTGCTATCTAGCCTGTTTTGGACTCAATTTCTTCTGATATTGGAAGTAGGAGGTAGCAACATTATCAGTCATAACAACATATTCAGAATCAAGCAAGTAGTGCCTCCATGTTCTCAAGCAGTGTACAATGGCTATCATCTCTTTATCTTGAATGGTGTAACTCCTCTCTACAACATTTAACTTTCTACCTTCATAAGCAATATGATGCCTAGCATGCATCAGAACACAACCAATTGCAAAATCAGATGTATCAGTGTGCACTTCACAAGCCAATTCAAGATTTGGGAGTTGAAGACAAGGTTCCTCCATCATAGCAGCTTTAAGATCATCAAAAGAAGCCTGTTAAGCAGCAGACCAGTCCCAAGCTCTTGTCTTCTCCAACAAATCTGTCAAGGGAACAACCCTCTTTGAGTAACTCTTGATGAATCTTCTACAATAGTTCACCAAGCCAAGAAAAGACCTCAATTCACTGACTTTGGTGGGAGGTTGCCACTCTTACACAACCTTCACCTTTGCTTCATCTATCATGATCTTCCCCTCCTTGATACAATGCCCCAAGAATGACACATGATTTTGAGCAAATGAACACTTCTCCCTCTTTACATAGAGCTGGTGCTCTTTCAGCACAAGAAATATATCTCTCAAGTGGAACACATGCTCTTGTAAAGAGTTAGAATACACCACAATATCATCCAAGTATACAACAACAAATTTATCAAGGAAAGGCTTGAAGACTTGGTTCATCAGAGTGAAAAATGTGGCAAGAGCATTTGTTAGACCAAATGACATAACCAAGAATTCAAATGCACCATACCTTGTAACACAAGTAGTCTTAGCTTCATCTCCCGGGGAAATCTTCACTTGCCAATACCCAAAGCGCAAGTCAAGCTTCGTGAAGAACTTCGCACTTCCCAATTGATTAAAGAGATCAGCAATCAAAGGAATAGGGTATTTGTTCTTGACAGTGAGTTTATTCAATGCCCGATAATCAATACACATCCTAAGGCTTCCATCCTTCTTCTTTTGGAACAAAGCTGGAGCACTATAGGGAGCTTTTGAAGGCTGAATGAAACCTGCTTCAATCAGCTCATTCAATTGTCTCTTCAGTTCGGCAAGCTTCTGAGGGGACATTTTGTACGGGGACTGGGCTTGAGGCCTTGCACCAGGCTCCAACTCGATTACTTGGTCTACATCTCTTCGTGATGGCAACAGTTTGGGTAGCTCCTTGGGCATCACTTCCCTGAATTCATCCAGCACTTGTGCAACATCCTTGGGCAACAATTGAGGGCTCACTTCACTTGAATCTTCATCCTTCAAAGACACAAGAAAATTCTTTTCACCGTTCTGCATTCTTGACTTCAGTTGCATGGCAGAAAGAGTAGCCAACTCTTTACCATGAGCTTGGATTTGCCTCCTCTCCATTGCAAACCTGATTGCAGGTACAAAGATATCTTGGCCCTTCTGTGTGATCATCAACACATTAGACTGAGGAAATGGAATGGCCTTTGCTCTCTCCAAGAAATCAATTCCCAGCACAAGAGTGAAATCATCTATTGGAATAACTGATAAATTCAGCAGCCCATACCACTTCCCTAACTTCAGCCCCACATTCCTTACGACACCAACAAGTGGTTGTGCCACAGAATTCACAGCCTTGATAGACCCTTCAGACCTTCATCTTCAGCTTCTTGACTTCCTCACATTAGACAAAACAGTGAGTAGCACCGGTATCCAATGGAGCTTCTGAATGTATCCCATTCACCAAAGCATCAACATACATAAAGCCTTTAGGCAGCTCAACCTGTGCACCTGGTTGCTATGCCGTCCCTACAGTACCAATGAGACAAAGTGAACTCATGTTGCTGGATCACTTTCCTTCCCATCTAGTAGGGCAACCAAGGCATTAATTGCTTCTTCTTGGGACAATCTCTCACAAAGTTTGGACCATCACAAAGGTAGCATCTTTTGGCTTCTTGGGACTGAACTTGAGTAGACCCTCCAGCCTTCTCCTTATACTTGCCCTTCTCTTGCAAGTTTGTGCCCTTGTATCCTTTGTCAGCTCCCACACATTTGGGAGTGTAGTCCTTCTTGCCTTTGGTATGAAATTCTTTGCCTCCTTGCTTCCTAACCTGCCTACACTTAGGTATCATTGGTTTAGGATCAGCAGCCTTCTTAAATTCCACCAAGGACTTACCAGCAGAGATAGCTTGAGACAAGGTTTTCACAACTCTCCTTTCAAGCTCAGTTCTAGCCTAGGGCTGCAAACCACTCATGAAGTACAGCAGCTTGTCATCCTCCTTCAAGTCAGAGATCTCAAACAACAAGTTAGTAAACTCATTCACATATTGCCCAATTGTTCCCGAATGCCTCAACCATCTAAACTTTTCCTTAACTTTAAACAAAGCATTGTTCGGATAGAAATGCTTCTTCAAATCCTCCTTGAAGTAAGCCCAAGAGTTCAACTGAACAACACGTTGCTCCATCTAGCCACTGCGCCTACACCACCACAACAAGGCATTCCCAGTGAGGAAGAAAGTTACAACAGAGATCTTCTCCTCATCTCCAACAACATTAGAATGCTTCAGGTATCGCTCCATACACCATATAAACAAGTCATACTTTTTGGCATTCCTTCTGCCATTATATGAAGAAGGTTTAAAAACATCAAACCTGATGGAGTCATGCCCAACAGCCTGTACAGCAATAGCCTTCTTACACAACACCAAATCATCCTTGAGGTTCTGCAACTCTTTCTAGTATCTTTCCTGATGGGTAGCAAGTGCATCTCTGATTTACATCATTTGTGCATTCACTTGATCAATGAAACTTCCCATCATGCCATCAAGGGTTTGCTGTACATCTGTCTTGAAGTCCTCCAAGGCACTATCCAGTCCTGAGGAAGACACCACATCCTCCTCCAAGCAAGAGCCAATGTCACCCCTCGCCTTCTCCATGCGCAACCGCCTAGTTTGCACTTCAGAGAGCTCATCCCTATCATGCGATGATTCTTTCTCCTTAGACTTACTTCCCTTCCCCTTCGCAGAAGGATGAGGCTCCTTGCAACCCTGCTCAACATCCTGCAAACCAGCCTGAGAACCAACCTTTTTCCACAAACTCGAGCTTCTCCACTAAGAGAACAGCAACAGCAGCAGAGATCGAAACTTTTCTCAGCAACTAGCTCTAATACCAACCTGTCACGACCTAAGACATTGCCTCTCAAAGATTAGAGTAAGATAAGGTTCTTCTCAGCTCCGTGATCGCGCTAGACAAGTGCCTCACAAGCAGATAACTCTAGCCAGTCTTCCAAGAGGTTCAACACACAAACAAGGCATCAAACATTTAAAGAAGAAGCAAGTATGGAAAACACAAAGAGCATTCACAGAAGTTCAAGTTTGAGAGAATGAAGAACTTCTCATTCAGCTCTCTTGCTCCACCAACCAAGCAAGCATGAACAACTCTCTTCTCTTTGACTAGAAGCTACAACCTACTCAATTACAAGTATGGCTCCCAGCCAACCAGTCCCATCTACTTGGACTTTTTAGTCATTACAAGTATGACTACAAGTAAAGCTTTACAACTATAAAGAAAATATCTAGCCAAGTGTGGTTATATGAAGTATACACACACATGTACATGCACCATACAAGTCATTTGGATCACACATGAACCCATCCAACTAAGAAGTCAAGGTTACAAGCATTCACAAGTAAAAATCAACTAAGTAACAAGGCAGCCTGCAATCCAACTAGTGCGGGTCGTGACACTCTCCCACACCTAAAACAGCGATGCCCTCATCGCGAGCTGTGGCGAGAACCTCTTCCTCTAGAGCACCACTAGGCCGACCTCTCCCCGGATCATCCTTATCCGCATGAAAAGGCTTCAAGTTACTTACATGGAAAACCTAGTGAATCTTCAACCTGGGTGGCAATTGAACTTCATATGCAGCAATACCAACTCTCCTCAACACCCTAAATGGACCTTCATACTTCTACATGAGTCCCTTGTGCAAGTGTCTTACTGATTTGAATTGCTTGTAAATCATCTTGACCATCACAAGATCATCAACTTGGTACTCAAGGGGTCTCCTCTTCTGATCAGTCCAATACTCTCTTGCGAGCAACAACACGCTCCAAGCAAGCCTTGGTCAGCTCCCTCTCATCATCCCAAGTTTGCACACAAGTAATTGTTGCCAAAGGTGCTCTAATTGTGCATGCAGCCAAGGTATTACAAGTCAAGGGCTGTTGTCCTTGCACCACTTCAAATGGGCTTCTCCCAATAGCTTCAAACCTTTGAAGGTTGTAAGAAAACTGAGCAACATCCAAATGTTCAGCCAAGTCCTGCTGATTTGCGGATATAATATGGCGCAAATACAACTCCAACAATGCAATTCTGTGCTCAGTTTGCCTATCTGTTTGGGGATGCATACTTATAGAGAACTTCAGTTCAGTGCACAGCAGTCGAAAGATACCACTCCACAAGTCGCCTATAAATCGTGAATCCCTATCACTGATGATGCTGGCAGGAGCTCCCCAATACTTCATAACATTGCTCATGAACAAACCAATAACTTCCTCTGCAGAATATTTCGTAGGGGCAGGAATGAATGTACCATACTTGGAGAATCGGTCAACAATGACAAGAATAGATCCAAACACCTTTAAACAAGGAAGCGCAGAGATAAAATCCAGAGAGACACCCTCCCATGGTCTCTTGGGAATAAGCAAAGGTTGCAGCCGGCCTGCAGGTAGTTTGGCCTCAACTTTGTCCTGTTGGCATGTCAAACATGTCTTCAAAAAGAACTCAACAACAGCCAACATCTTGGGCCAGAAATAGACATCCTGCACCAATGCTAGAGTCCTTTGGACTCCTGGGTGACAGCCCACAAAGTGTCATGGCATTCCTTGAGAATCCTCCTTCTCAAGTTCCCCTACTTTGGCACATACATGCGCCTGCCTTTGGCATAGAGTACACCATCCTCTATCCAAAATTTATGTGTCTTCCCCTCCTTCACCAACTTGATCAAGTTCTGAGCAAGATCATCCAACTTCAACCCCTCTTTGATACTGTCTTTCAGTTCTCTTTGGACTTGGAAAATAGCAGCCAATTCAGCATCATATACTTGAATTCAGCCAAGAAGTCTTGCCATGTAGCCTGTTTTGGACTCAATTTCTTCTGAGATTGGAAGTAGGAGGTTGCAACATTATCAGTCATAACAACAAAATCAGAACCATGCAAGTAGTGCCTCCATGTTCTCAAGCAGTACACAATGGATGTCATCTCTTTCTCTTTAATGGTGTATCTTCTCCCTACAACATTCAACTTTCTACTTTCATAAGCAATATGATGCCCAGCCTGCATCAGAACACCACCAATTGCAAAATTAGATGCATCACTGTGCACTTCATAAGCCAATTCAGGATTTGGGAGCTGAAGACAAGGTTCCTCCATAACCGCAGCTTTAAGATCATCAAAAGTAGCTTGTCAGGCAGCAGACCAGTCCCAAGCTCTTGCCTTCTCCAACAAATCTGTCAAGGGAACAACCCTCTTTGAGTAACTCTTGATGAATCTTCTATAATAGTTCACCAAGTTAAGAAAAGACCTCAATTCACTGACTTTGGTGGGATTTTGCCACTCTTGCACAGCCTTCACCTTTGCTTTATCTATCATGATCTTCCTCTCCTTGATACAATGCCCCAAGAATGACAAGGTTTTGAGCAAATGAACACTTCTCCCTCTTTACATAGAGCTGGTGCTCTTTCAGCACATGAAATATATCTCTCAAGTGGGACACATGCTCTTGTAAAGAGTTAGAATACACCAAAATATCATCCAAGTATACAACAACAAATTTATCAAGGAAAGGCCTGAAGACTTGGTTCATCAAAGTGCAAAAGGTGGCAAGAGCATTTGTTAGACCAAATGGCATAACCAAGAATTCAAATGCACCATACCTTGTAACACAAGTAGTCTTCGCTTCATCTCCCAGGGCAATCCTCACTTGCCAATACCCAGAGCGCAAGTCAAGCTTTGTGAAGAACTTCGCACTCCCCAATTGATCAAAGAGATCAGCAATCAAAGGAATAAGGTATTTGTTCTTGACAGTGAGTTTATTCAATGCCCGATAATCAATACACATCCTGAGGCTTCCGTCCTTCTTCTTTTGGAACAAAACTGGAGTACCATAGGGAGCTTTTGAAGCCTGAATGAAACCTGCTTCAATTAGCTTATTCAATTGTCTCTTCAGTTCAGCAAGCTCTAGAGGGGACATTCTCAGATGGGAGGCTGGGCCGGAGGCCTTGCACTGTGCTCGGCTTCGATTACATGGTCTACATCTCTTCGTGGTGGCAGCAATTTGGGTAGCTCCTTGGGCATCACCTCCCTGAATTCATCCAGCACTTGTACAACATCCTTGGGCAGCAATTGAGGGCTCACTTCCCTTGAATCTTCAGCCTTCAAGGACATAAGAAATGTCTCTTCACCCTTCTGCATTCCTGACTTCAATTGCATGGCAGAAAGAGCAACCACCTCTTTACCATGAGCTTGGCTTTGTCTCCTCTCCTTAGTCAACTTGATTGTAAGTACAAAGATATCTTGGCCCTTCTGTGTGATCATCAACACATTAGACTGGGGAAATGGAATGGCCTTTGCTCTCTCCATGAAATCAATTCCCAACACAAGAGTGAAATCATCCATTGGAATAACTGATAAGTTCAGCAGCCCACACCACTTCCCTAACTTCAGCACCACATTCCTTACGACACCAACAAGTGGTTATGTCATAGAATTCACAACCTTGATAGACCCTTCAGACTTGAATACCTTCAGCTTCAACTTCTTGGCTTCCTCACATGAAACAAAACAGTGAGTAGCACCGGTATCCAATAGAGCTTGTGAATGCATCCCATTCACCAAAGCATCAACATACATCAAGCCCTTAGGCAGCTCAACCTATGCACCTGGTTGCTATGCCGTCCCCATAGCACCAATGAGACAAAGTGAACTCATGTTTGCTGGATCACTTTCCTTCTCATCTAGTTGGGCAGCTAAGGCATTGATTGCCTTCTTCTTGGGACAATCTCTCACAAAGTGTGGACCACCATAAAGGTAGCATCCTTTGGCCACTTGGGACTGAACTTGAGTAGACCCTCCAGCCTTCTCCTTATACTTGCCCTTCTCTTGCCAGTTTTTGCCCTTATATCCTTTGTCAGCTCCCACACCTTTGGGAGTATAGTCCTTCTTGCCTTTGGTGTGAAATTCTTTGCCTCCTTGCTTCCCAACCTGCCTACCCTTAAGCATCATTGGTTTAGGATCAATAGCCTTCTTTAATTCCACCAAGGACTCAGCAGCAGTGATAGCTTGAGACAAGGTTTGCACAGCTCTCCTTTCAAGCTCAGTTCTAGCCCAAGGCTGCAAACCACTCATGAAGTACAACAGATTGTCATCCTCCTTCAAGTCAAAAATCTCAAACAAGAAGTTAGTGAACTCATTCACATATTGCCCAATTGTTCCGGAATACCTCAACCATCTAAACTTTTTCTTAGCTTCAGACAAAGCATTGCATGGATAGAAATGCTTCTTTAAATCCTCTTTAAAGTCAACCAAAGAGTTCAACTGAACAATATCTTACTCCTTCTCGTCGCTGCGCCTTCACCACCACAGGAAGGCATTCCCAGTGAGGAAGAGAGTTGCAACAGAGATCTTATCCTCATCTCCAACAACATGAGAATGCTTTAGGTATCGCTCCATACTCCATATAAATGAGTCATGCTCTTTGGCATCCCTCCTGCTATCATATGAAGAGGGTTTAGGAGCATCAAACCTGATGGAGTCATGCCCAACAGCATGTACAACAACAGCCTTCTTGCACAACACTAAATCATCCTTGAGGTTCTGCAACTCTTTCTGGTATCCTTCCTGATGGGCAGCAAGTGCATCTCTGATTTCCTTCACTTGTGCATTAACTTGATCCATGAAACTTCCCATCATGCCATCAAGGGTTTGCTACACATATGTCTTGAAGTCCTCCAAGACACTATCCAGTCTACCACATCCTCCTCCAAGCGAGTGGTAATGTCATCCACCGCCTTCTCCATGCGCAGCAGCCTAGTTTGCACTTCAGAGAGCTCATCCCTATCACGGGATGATTCTTTCTCCTTAGACTTACTTCCCTTCCCCTTCATAGCAAGACTAGTCTCCTCGCGACCCCGCTCAGCATCCTGCAAACCAGCCTGAGAACTAGCCATCTGCCACAAACTCAAGCTTCTCCACCAAGAGAACAGCAACAATATTACAAATCAGAACTCTTCTCAGCAACTAGCTCTGATACCAACCTGTTACGACCTCAGACTTCGCCTCTCAAAGATCAGAGTAAGATAAGGTTCTTTTGACCTCCGTGATCGCGCTAGATAATTGCCTCACCAGCAGACATTTCTAGCCAGCCTTCCAAGAGGTTCAACACACAAACAAGGCACCAAACAAGAAGAGAAGAAGCAAGTATGGAAAACACAAAGAGTATTCACAGAAGTTTAAGTTTGAGATAATGAAGAACTTCTCATTCAGCTCTCTTGCTCCATCAACCAAGCAAGCATGAACAACTCTCTTCTCTTCGAGAAGAAGCTACAACCCACTCAATTACAAGTATGGCTCCCTGCCAACCAGTCCCATCTACTTGGACTTTTTAGTCCTTACAAGTATGATTACAAGTAAAGCTCTACAGCTGTAAAGAAAATATCTAGCTAAGTATGGTTACATGAAGTATACATACACATGTACATGCACAATACAAGTCATTTGGATCACACATGACCCCATCCAACCAAGTAGTCAAGGTTACAAGCTTTCACAAGTAAAAATCAGCTAAGTAACAAGGCAACTTGCAGTCCAACTAGTGCGGGTCGTGATACCATCGCCGGTGCAAGTGAAGGCGCAGCTACCAGATGGAGCATGAGAGCTGAATGAGAAGTTCTTCATTCTCTTAAACTTGAACTTCTGTGAATGCACTTTGTGTTTTCCATACTTAGCTTTTTCTCTTCTTGTTTGGTGCCTTATTTGTGTGCTAAACCTCTTAGAAGGCTGGCTAGAGTTAGACGTGGCCATTCGAACCTAACTGTGGAACCAACCAAATCAACAGGAAAAATGTAACCGAAGAAAAACTATAGCAGATCACGAATCGGAACACGAACCTTCATACAAGGTCTGGTTCGGGCCTGCAATTCAAAACCTTTGAACCGGCTGTTCAACAGGCGGTTTTAACCGGCTCAAAGTTCAAATCTTAATACGTGTATTGACCGTTGTATACTTAATATCTGAGTTGGTATGTGACTGTGACGTCTGACTTGAGTTGAAAATTAAAATAATATATTTCATCATCATCAGAAGAGTGGGTAAATGATGGCTCTGGTACAACAATGACAGCTTCCTCTGATGATGAAAGTTGAAACAAGTAATTAGCCAATTAGAAAATGTGGGAAAATGTGTATAATAAAAATTAAAAAACTACGTGGGCTTTGATTCCTCTATACCCCGAGAGGATACGTAGGCAACTTAATATAAATAAGTTCAAGCTTTTTATTTTTTTTATTTTTTTTTCTCATATCGTATTTGTATTTTTTTACAAATAATTGTATTGAATTTATATTTTTATTTTTTATATAAAATATTGTATTGAATTAATTTTTGCATTTTTGTAAAAAAAATATTGTATTTTTTTCCCACTAATCACTTATCGCATGATTCATGTTCATTTTTAATTTAAAATATTAGATTATTTGATTTAACAAAAAAAAAATTTAAAAAAAATTTTAAAAAAAAACCCGAACAGTCTGAACCGTCAAACCGAAACCGTTGAACCAAACCGCCGGAACCGGAACAGGAACCGAACCGCCAAGAACCTTGTCCAAGCGGTTCGGTTCCGGTTCAAGATTTCTTTGAACCGGAACCAGCGGTTCAGGAACTGGAACCGACGGTTCCTGAACAGTGGCCACGTCTAGCAAGAGTTGTCTGCTGGTGAGGCAATTGTCTTGCGCCATCACGGAGCTCAGAAGATACTCATCTTACTCTGATCTTTGAGAGCCAAAGTCTGAGGTCGTGACAGGTTGGTAGGAATTGTGTTACTTGTGTATTTGGAGTCTTGGACATTTATGATTCTTGTTGGATTTAATCATTTACAGTAAAGAAATGTGCATGATTTAGCCAATTCGCCTTGGCTTTGGAATGAGTGAAACTGGAGAAGTAGAGAAAAATTTATCTCAATAGCTTATCTATTTGAAATTTTGAAGTTTTTAATTCAAAAAAATCTTATTTTTTTAAAAAAAAATTATGGCGAGCTGGCCCGCCCAACCTACAGCCCATGGCGAGTCAGATTGGGCTGGCATTTCGCCAGCCCGCCAAATGGCGGGCCGGCCCACCCCGCCATGCCAAATGGCGGGTTTTGGCAGATCATGGGCCTACTAGCCAAGACATTATCTTGACAGGTCTACATTGGATCCTAACATGCATGGGGGATGAAGGGAATGATATTTATTGTTGTTGCATAGATCTACTCGTCGGGATCAAAACAAATCTAGATCAATTGGTCCGACTCACTCCTTTAGGAGCGGGTGTCCTTAGATATTTTTCTCATAACAATATTATTATAAACAACAAAAAGTAATAGATAAAATGACAAAAAAAATAGAAAGGACTTTAAACGAGAAAAAAGAATCTCAAAGCCTTTAAAGTGTTTAATGGCTAAGAATGTTTGGCTTATCTTAATTTTCACAATGGGATTTGGGTTATTATGTATGATGAAGCATAAGTACAAGGAGCTTTACATGAAAACTTTTATTTTGTTTACACTAATCTTGGGACATTGGCTTTTACATGAAAACTTCTTGGTCATATTTCTCTATTCATCGTACTATTTTAAATATGAGATCTAATTAACGCTTTAATCAATGGTGTCTTGTTTATACTAATCTTCCTAACAATTCCTAGGCTTTAGATATTCTAATTAATCATAAACAAATTTTTTTCTCAAGATGAGTTTGGATTTTTCTTTAAAATTTGTATTCAGGATTTATTCATTAGATTTTTGCATGCATATCATTTATTTATACTCTAATAGAGTTGATTTTAGTAGCGGTGATACTATAAAAGTTGATCGCCACTCTAAAAAAACACATGTATCTTAGCCCTTGTTTTCCATTTTCTTCCCTATTAAATATAAAAAAACTTTTCAAGACATGTTTGTGAACTCATTTTTAAAATTAATTTAAACAAAATGTGTCTTATTTTTCCCTATTTTAAGAACATTCAAAGGTTATTTAAAAAAAAGGTTTTTATTTTTTATTTTTAGAAATTATGAAAACTTCGTGCTTAAGTGGTGCAATGGGGATTTACGTTATGCATCAATAAATATTTTATTTATTGTGTTCTAAAATGATAGGTTTTTTTGTTTTGCAAATAGACTACATATTTAAATTATTGTTAAAACTTTTTGCTTATATGCAACTACTTTCATTACATTTTGTTGATGTGCAAGATGAAATTTAAAAATATTATAAATCTAGAATAGAAATTTGTATATAAAATTATTTATACCTATACAAGTAGATTTTTGTAGGTGTAAGCAAACATTAAATAAAATAATTAAATAATTTGTTTTTTTTTTAAATCAATTGACTATTGATGTTGTGGATATATAAAACAAATATGTATGATTTTGGTCTCCACAAGAAATCTAGAAAAAAATATGCGTTAATTAATGGTTTTGTAACAAATGTATTTTTACGTTTTCATCTTTAAAACTTCTTTTCTAAAATAATCCAAACAAAAAAAATAATAAAATAAACAGAAAATGAGAATTTAAAATATTTTCAAAACAAGCAAATATGTTATAAAATGATGAAAATATTGAAGATTTTAGGGGGTTAATGCAAAACAACCTTTGTAAGTAAAAATGGTTTTTGAATATTAAATTAAATTATAGGGGCTTATTTAAAATTAACTCATTAAGATCTTCCTCCCACTGTCAAATAGCAATCGACTTAAAAGTAAGGACTAAAAGTAACTATTCATACATTGCTAACAGTGATATGTAAATAAGAAATATTTAGGGAGTTAGATGCAAGAAAGCATCTGATATGAAGTAATAGATTTCGGAAAAGGGGCTAGGGTTTTGCGGAACCCCGTCTCTGAGTCTCTCCCTTCCTTCGTTTGCTCGTCGCGATGGTGAGATGTTCTAGGGTTTTTTTTTCCCTCTTAGATTTACAAATTATTCTCCTTCATCTCTAATTCGATCCCATTCGTGCTCACAATCAAAATCTCTGCGTAACCTTTGTTGTTGATTTCAGCCGCAAGGAGATCATATCGACCTTCACCGGAAGCGCCATGGCTATCGGCTCGATCACTTCGAGCGTAAGCGCAAGAAGGAGGCCCGTGAGGTCCACAAGCGGTCCGCTTTCGCTCAGAAGGTTTAGGCTTTCTTGATAATCGTTTCTTCGGTTTGTGAATTTTTATTTCTTTTTCTCCTATTTGTGATTTTCTTTGAGAGTTTTCTTTTCTGGGGATTTTGAACAGGCACTGGGTATTAAAGGTAAAATGTTTGCAAAGAAGCGGTATTCGGAGAAGGCTTTGATGAAGAAAACGTAAGCATCCTCTTCTTCTCTTTTTGATGTTGTTTACTGACTTTCTTTTTTATCCTCATATTTGGAAATGATAAACTTGTAGTGGATCGGTTTTGATTTTCTGTCAATTAATCTTTGTTAATTTCATTAGAAGATAGGGAGGGGAAGTATTTTGACAAAGGTGAAATGCCAAATGGTTTAAAGCTGTTATTTTGGCTTATGTGATTTGTATTTGTTAGTAGCTTTGCCAGAAAAATCCTTTGTCAAGGAACACTAGTTGGACTCTGGGTGGTGCTCTGTGTTGTTCTTGGAGCTGACTTGTTTAATATCTCAATTTGGTCTTGTTCATCACAAATTTATCTCTACCTTGCCCAATTCAAGTCCATTATTTAACAAAATCTCATCCAATAGACATAGATTGAAGAAGTACAGTTTTGCAAAACCCAAAGACTGATTCAATAAATAGAAGTAAGATCAAACTGTGTTAATGAACTTATATTTCCCCTTTATATAAAGGCATCAACAGGCATACTTAAATAGTTTGTTCACTATTTTTAACTATTTTTTATGTTTTTATCTGACTTGATTTTATTTGATAGTTTTATTGATAACTGCATTCTAGAAACTAATACATAGTATTTGTTATTATTATCATTATTACTACTATTATTGGTATTATTAATATTGTTATAGTTATTTTTAAAATCACTGCATAGCTTCCTAGATTTTCCACCTGGTTGACAATGCTGTCAGGAATCTAATCATCTAGTTGCTGCCCAATTGTCTTGACTGCCTTACCCTCAATTGTCTTGTTGTTGTCCAATTCTTTGAGAAATTTGGATTGCTCTTATCATCAACTTTGTTGGTTTGTGCCAAGATGAATCTTGTGCCTAAGCATGCCAACTCATTTATGTCCCATTACCCACCTCATCTTGTAAAGTGCAAAATGGCCGGGTTGTTAATAATGAGAATGAGTTAGTTATAACATTTCAATGTTTTTAGCTGTGGAAGGTTCATGCTTATTCCACACCACAGCCTTGTTTCTAGTGTTGGCTTAACTTACTTTTTGGGGCCAGATTTATCTTCCTGATTTATGGTTTGGTATGCTATTCCTTTACTCCCTTCCACTGGTTTTGTTCAATGATTGTTTCTGGGGCATTTTTTGGAACTACTGTGCCTAAATGAAATTCTCTATTTATATAAAGATTTAGATGCAGCTAGTTGCATGGTTGAAGCAATATACATGACTTCTGTTTCAACTTCAATGATTATCTATTGTTTGTTTCCTTTACAGGCTTGCTATGCATGAGGAATCATCAACTAGGCGCAAGGTGGATGATCAGGTTCATGATGGAGCTATTCCTGCATATTTGCTTGATCGTGACACGACAACACGAGCAAAGGTGAAGTTCTGTTATATTTTCTGTTATTTATATTTTTAATTGTGCTTTCATCCTCTACTTGTAGTCAATCTGCATCAACTTCTTTTTTTTTTGTTTATACAGGTTTTGAGCAACACTATCAAACAAAAGAGAAAGGAAAAGGCTGGTAAATGGGAGGTTCCCTTACCAAAAGTAAGTTTGCCTTTGCTAAGATCCTTAAATGCTTTGGCAAATGGTCTTTTATTTTCTTGCTTTCTACTTGAGATTGATATTGAATCATAATAGTGCTTTGCTATGTTGGAGTATTCTGCCAACATTCTTTTGACCTATTATTTATCTTTAAGCTGTAAAGTCAGCTCATTCTTAATGTCTTTCGTGACTACATCAATAATGCTTTTGATTTTCTTACCTTTTAGGTTAGGCCTGTTGCAGAAGATGAAATGTTCCGGGTAATCCGATCTGGCAAGCGCAAAAGTGAGTCCTTGCACTTATTCATATCACTGGAGTTGGAGTAATATTATAATACTATACTAAGAGAATAGCAAAAATCAGGTCATAATATTTTAGGTAATCTCTCTATTCTTAGTATAGAGTAAAAGGTTCATTATAAATTATACTAGGACACCACTTGATGCTCTTTGCATCTCAAATCACATTCCTCATGTTACCTGTTATTTAGTTGCATTATACTTGAAGTTAAAATGATTCTTTCTTATTTATATTGGTTTAACTGATTTCCACGTATTATGAACAAAACAACAAAGCTTATCGTACTGTTATTTTATTAGTTCCTGTTTCATTAAGATTTCATTTCTCCATATAAATTAGGAAAATGAGAGATTGCATTTTACATCATGCTCAACCTATACAAAGATGTGCAAGCCCTTGCCTTGAGTTTGCCTTTCCGCTTCATAAATATGTTATAAACTATTTTGCCACAATTGCTCTGTGCCTTGAATTTGCTCTGATTTTCACATCTTGCTCTGATTTGAGAGTTTGAACTTTGGCACAAAACAAATGAAGTTGCTATTTGTTAAAAATTAGGCTGCCCTTTATGATACAAATGACAATAATCAAAACTTGTCAACACTAAATTACTATTGTGTTCTCTTGATGATTGGTTACATGACACAATGGATAACATAGTTTTGTGTCAGATATAAACCTGAACTTTATATCTGTTGATAAAAACATCAAAATATATAAATCTAAATGGCTAAGTATACACAATAACTAGATCAGAGTTACTAGTTTACTTGTGAAACTTAAAATTTGTGAAAAATGAAAGTAAATGACTTATAAAATCAGTCTATATTGTCCAATCTTTATTAGTTCCATCTTCTTCCTGTCCCGATCCATAATCTTAATATGCTCACTTCTGCCTTTGCATTGAAATTGACTTTGGCTTTTAATGAATAATTGAAAGATGAAATCCCATCTTAGAGGTAGAATTAGAGGGATCAAGAAACAGGGGTGCAATTTAATCTTTTTTAGCCTTTTTTTTACTCATCCTAATTCTTGTTGAATCAAGTCAAGGTCAATGTATGGGATCAGAAATGATTGAATCTCTAAAACTATTAGGCACCCTAGTAGCCTACATCACAATCTAGGGCTCTGGGTGGCCTATTGCCTAATTTTGATTTATTGGGCATGCTCTAGGCAGATGTGTTATGTCTAGTCACCTAAATGGCTGATTAATGATGCTGATCAATTGCTTTGATGAAGCTGCCCATCATGTTCAATTGAACTATGCTCCTATTTTTAATCAAGTATACTTGTATGTTCCCTTAGCATCCACAATACAATGAATAACTTTGATTCCATTTGTTCCTCTCCACAGGTAAGCAATGGAAGAGAATGGTTACCAAAGTTACATTTGTTGGACCTGGATTTACCAGAAAACCTCCCAAATATGAACGCTTTATCCGGCCCATGGGCTTGAGATTTACCAAGGCTCATGTCACACACCCAGAGCTGAAGTGTACTTTTAACCTTGAAATAATTGGCATAAAGAAAAATCCAAATGGTCCTATGTACACATCCTTGGGAGTTGTCACCAAGGGAACCATTATTGAGGTAAGTAGTAAGTACCTTATGAATTTCTCTGAATCTCTACTCTTTTGCTTGAGTTGTATCAGCACAACTCTCCACAAAACTTTTATCACAGATTTTCTTCATTGCCGTGTGTTATACCTGATATATGTTTTTTATATTAAAATACTTCAGGTGAATGTCAGTGAGCTTGGTTTGGTTACTCCAGCTGGAAAAGTTGTTTGGGGTTAGAAATCTACTGCTTTTAAGTACATTATATTTCTAGATTTCATCTAGTGTTTTCAACAAATTTCTCCATATGCTTGCAGGAAAATATGCTCAAGTTACAAATAATCCAGAGAATGATGGCTGTATAAATGCGGTTTTGCTTGTTTGAGTACACCTGATCTATAAATTTTCCACCCCTCGAAGTTAACAACCACCGGCATTATATTTAACAGAAAAAAAATGTCTAGGAGATCATGGTCTAACTCTGGATAGATGGTTGAAGTGCAACCATTGTTTGAGTTTATGTTCAGGGACTAGATATTGTAAGCAAACTATCTTGTATCATTGGTTTTGTGGAACCTTTTATGAATGGTGTTTTCTTACCCTGGAGTTCAGTTTATTCATGTATGATGTAAAATGTTTACTTATGCAGAGTTGAAGTTTCCTACTGAATTAAGATTCCTTGTTTTATCAAGCATTGAAGAAGTTTGGTTAAATTCATTCAGTATTACTTTTGTTGCAAGTATTTTGCTCCCTTTTGTTATGTGTCAAGGTTGTAGCAAGTGTGCTCTTTGTGGTCTTCATAGCCCATCATAAGATTTAACTAATATAATGCCGTTGGATATTTTAATTGAAACATCTACTCTTTAATTTAATACAATAGTGAGGGATAAGGGATTTGAAAAATACTATCATGACAAACTCAACAATACAAAACAATTCAAACATGATTGAAATTACTCAGTGGACCTACCAATCCTGCCATTTTTGACCATTATATTTTAATTTCTTTCAATGTTGAATGGTTAATTCTTTAGTAGTGAGACCATCTATTTCCCTGTTAAAAACAAAACCAATCAATATCTAAACATATAAGTAAACAAACATCTCCAAACTACTATCATGACAAAACAATTGAGACGTAATTGACATTCCCATCAGTACAAGGGCCCAAAGCATCATCCATCCTTGACCTTCCAATCCTGCCATTTTTTACCATTATTTTTTTTTTTATTTTTCTTTGTATGCTGAATGGCTCTCAGGCTCTGTATTCAACTTAACCAGTTGTACAGTTAAGTTCACTCCAGAATTTCTTTTGGAGGGAGACCATCTCTATGATTTCCCTGTTAAAAAAAACAAAGCCTTGAGACTTTCAAAATCTGAACACAAGAAGAAGTACACAAACAACATCTCAACAAAGCTGAAGCTAATCAATGGACAAGAATGGCCCCCTCCACATAGCCATGCTCCCATGGCTTGCCATGGGCCACCTCCTCCCCTTCTTTGAACTCTCCAAGCGTCTAGCCCTTCACGGCCACCACATCTCCTTCATCTCCACCCCAAGAAACCTCCAACGCCTCCCCACTCTCCCTCCCCACCTCTCCCCCCTCATCTCCTTCATCCCCCTCCCCCTACCTTTCATCGAACACCTCCCGCCCACCGCCGAAGCCACCGTCGACCTCCCCTCCGACGACCTCCGCCCCCTCCTCCGCAAAGCCTTCTGACTCCTTCCACCTCTCCCTCCCCTCCCTTCTCCGCCCCACCCCTCCCCACTGGCTCCTCTTCGACTACGCCGCCCACTGGGCCCCTTCCCTCGCCGCCGATCTCGGCATCCCCTCCGCCTTCATCGGCCTCCACAACAGCGCCGCCTTATCCTTCTTCGGCCCGCCTTCCGCTCTCCACGGCGATGCCTCCCGCTCCTCGCCGGATGACTTCACCATCGTCCCCAACTGGATCCCCTTCCCTTCCACCATCTCCTACCGCCCCTTCGAAGCCCGGGAACTCTTCAACCCCGGCGTCCTCCCAGACGATTCCGGCGTCTCTGAGTCCTACCGCTACTTCAGATCCATCTCCGACTGCCGATTCGTCGCCGTCCGGAGCTGCAACGAGTTCGAATCCGAATGGCTGGATCTCCTCCCAAATCTCTACAACAAACCCGTCATCCCCTTCGGCCTACTCCCCCCACTCCGCGATCCCCAAATCGATTGCGCGGTTCCCTTCCATCTTATTCAATGGTTAGACAATCAAGCTCCAAAGAGCGTCGTCTACGTCGCTTTCGGCAGCGAAGTGAAACTAAGTAGAGAAAGAGTCCATGAGATCGCGCTGGGTCTCGAGCTCTCAAAGCTCCCCTTCTTCTGGGCGCTCCGGGCACCGGAAGGCTGGCTACCGGAGGGGTTTGAACGGCGGAACGAAGGGCAGGGGCTTGTTCTCTCCGGTTGGGCTCCTCAGGTGAGCGTTCTAGGTCACGGGGCGATTGGTGGGTTCTTGAGCCATGGTGGGTGGGGGTCGATTGTGGAAGGGCTTAGGTTTGGGGTGGCCATGGTGCTGCTGCCATTGGTGTTCGATCAAGGTCTGAATGCTAGGAACCTTGTGGCAAAGGGGATTGGGGTGGAGATCGCGAGGAACGAGGAGGATGGGTCTTTCAGTGGAGATGATGTTTCGAGGAGTTTGAGGTTGGTAATGGTGGACGACGAAGGGGAGTGTTTCAGAAAGAATGCAAGGGAGTGGAGTCAGGTCTTTGGTGACGTGGACTTGCATGATAGGTATGTTAGAGGTTTTATCCGGTTCCTTTGGGACAACAGGAACAACATCGATGAAGCTTCTTCATCCTCTTAGCTTTTTTTTTTTAGCTTTGTTTTGTTTTGTTTTTCACTCAAGTCCATCACTTTTCTTTTTTAAATTTTATGTAAGAGATGATGCAATATTTTACTGATGAGAGTTTTGTGAATAAAGTTGTCAATCAATATAAATTTTAAATTATTGTCTGTCAACTTATTTTATACAATCAAAGGATATTGTTGAAGGAAAATTATTTGTATACAATACCAACATTAAAAGTGAATGTTTATTTGTTTCTATACTTCTCTTAAACAATGAAAATGAGCATATACTTTAATTTTTTTTTAAATGTGAATAAACAACCATGATAATTCATTACGCTAGTGTTTGATAAGAGAATATCTGTGATATCCATAAGAGAGAACAAATTTTGAATTTTTTCAAAAAATTTTGGAGGGAAAGACAACATAATAAATCTTAAAGCCTCATAATATTTGGATTGTAAGACAACAAATAAAATTGGCCAAAAAAACCGAATTATCTATTTTAATAAAAAAAAATGTTGAAAAATAAAACGCAAATAAAATTTGCAAAAAATCCACAAATCCACGTATTCCCTAAAAAAATTAAGAACATGAGAAATACAAGTAAACTAGCAAGAAAATGGAAACAAAAAAATTTTAAAAATATTAATATCAGATTTAAAAAATTCTCCAACAAATCTCCATAAATTTCCAATAACTACCAAAAAATGCCAAAATCTCGATAAATATGAAGTTTATACATAGATTGTTTGGGTTTTAGGTTATATATTTATTTCTCGCAATTTTGGGATTTTTTTTGGTAGTTGCATGGAAATTTTGAATTTTTTTGGATTTATTAACAAAATCTGAGATTATTAATAAGATTTTTATTTCTATAAATTATCAAATTTTGATAGGTTGCTTTAGTTGTTAGGATTTGAGGCTTTTTTTTTGTGGTATAGTACACATTTATTCATATTTTACGTTGTTTAACAATTGAGGGGATTTTGAAGATTTTTATTTATTTATTTATTTATTTATTTATTTATTTATTAGGGTTTTATAAGTAATGATCATTTCTTTTCATTTTTAATATTATATTTTTTGGGAAATTTAATAAATTTATACGTGATGTTTTCAATATTAGGAAATTTTGTTTTCATAAAGTTTGTGCTTTTCTTCCCATATATTAGTAATTGGTTTTTGAATCTTTGTAATGTTATCTCAATTTTTTATGCCACGTTAACAAATATTGACGGATAATCATTGACAATAACATCCAGGTTCATGGGAAAATAATATAGAAAACCTTGTTGGAAATATGATAGTATAAGATAATGTACATCAAAATCACATATACTAATAAAAATAGACCAAAATGTAGGCTCACTCATCACAAACGCCACAAGGCTCGAGATATATTTTCTCGAAGGAGTTGCCCCATATCATGTACACTACCAGTGTCGTCATGTTGCCAATCCACGTCCATATTTTCTTCTTCAACATAATCGTCTTCATCCTGCTGTAGCTCCTCATCGTTATTGGCATATTTGCAGATGTAATTGTGTATCACAGTGCACGCGACAACAATATCTCGATGAGTTTCCACTGAGAACGGTGACGGAACACACAGGATCTTGAATCGGCGCTTAAGCAAGCCAAAAGCCCTCTCGACAATATTCCTCAGACTGGCATGAGCATGGTTAAATTTTTCTTTCTGATTGTGATATCTAGTCTGCCCCCAAGTAAACTGCCCGAGGTGGTATCTCTCCCCCATGTATGGTGCAAGGAGGCTTTATGTATTCGCCAAGAACCGAATCAACAAGATAATATTTCCCTGCAAGAGTTTATTGTAAATTGTGTCAGCACAGTTTACTAAGTATGATTTTATTCATGGAAAATTTTTGGGTCCTATGTCATCACCTTCCGAGACTGAAAAAGATCCATTTTCCAGGCAGTGTTGCATGACGCGCATGTCCGCGCCCGAACCCTCTCATCCGGCACAAATGTACTGGAACTGCATGTCAAAAGACACAACAGCCATTACATTCTGACTGAGGGTTCTGTGCCTATTACGATAGCGTTCTTGGATGTGAGCTTGCTCATCTCCGTTTAGCATTGGATCATCTCCTCGCTTAAGATGCACATGGCAAGAAGTACCGTGATGGAACTAGCGGCTCCGCCTCCTGAGTTGTGCTGAAATTGCTCGCAAGCTACTCTATTTGCCGATGCATGTCCCACGGCGGTCATGAATATTGCAAGTTGCTCCGGGACGTATACTGTACGGCCATTGCGTAGTAGGCCGCGCGATTCTAGCAATGTCACGAGTCCCCTGAACACATGCGGCTCCATTCGAAATATATTGTACGACCATTACGTGTGCCCGTCCAACATGTTTTCAACCAACTGGTGACCTGTAAATGAGCGTGTGTGTTGTGGTCGCCTCGTCCTTGTTTGGCCATCTCTAATGGTGTCAATTAGCAGACGAATTAGGATGTCCAGCTCCTCTTCATCTTCCCCAAAAATTCTCTCCGATGGCCTCACCATAACAGCTTTTTTTTGGGTGGTCAGCTGAAAATTTTGATGATACTAGTTGGGAGAGACCTCCACCACATATATATAGACATGTTTGAAGTTGGTGAAAGATTACAGCTTTCATTCATAATTGAGCAAATATCCAAGGAAGTCACATGTGTACATAATTAAACAGAAGAAAGCAATCATGACTACTAACTTTCATAAATCCTACCACCCAACTATGGGCTGGTGATTGACTAACAATAGCAAGATTTCCACGAATAGGATTATCCAGCAATACAAGACAAACAAAAGCTTCACAAGTCCAATATAAACACATGCAAAAGGATTCATTAAATAATGTCAAAACAGTCTTTTCAAATTATTACACTCACATTCTCCAACAATGAGAAAAAACAAGCATACTACAACAGAGATACAACAAGAGATTCACATCTCCATCATTGTTCTCAATATTACACATCACCAAACATAAGAAAACAGTGTCCATTAAAAAGTAGCCATTCTACATAAGAGTTAACAACTTTTTTGTGAATTACCAAGCTTGAACCACCTTTGTAAATGCATGTACTCAAGTCCTGTGGAAGGGATGAGAGCCTGTTAGTGTATCTGGATAAGAAACATATGCTAGGGAAAAAGAACATGCTAAATTGAAATAAAAAACCACAGAGAAAGTAATTATAAACATGACAATTGAAAGAAAAATACTACCCTACCAACCAACCAACCACCAATTAAGAAAGAAGAAAGAAAATTACTTACAACATTGAAGAATGGATCCAGAACAGCAACAACAGTTAAATGAAGATTGGCATAGGTAGAGAAACAACTATCAAGATTTAAATGCCAAAACTCCATGATTGTAAGGTTGCTTAAATTAGGCAATGTATTTCTAATAAATGAATCATGAGATCTTAGATGAAATTGCACAAGCTTAGAGAATAAACCAAACAAGTGTCTCTAATAAAATTGGGAGTGGCTACATTAGCCACCCCAATGTGGATACAAACTTCACTTTTAGAAATCCCAAAAAATTGAACAAATTTAATAATGTCAAAGGGGGCACACTGAAAGTCCTTATAGCTAGCTAGCTCCGACAGCCTTCTCCATGCGAAGCAGTCGATCCTGAACATCACCAAGCTCCTCCCTGTCAAAAGGGGGATCCTTTGACTTAGACTTCGACTTTTCTCTTTTCCCCTTTACGGCGGGACGGGTCTCCTTGTGACCCCGCTCAGCACCACCATCTTTCGAACCAGCCTGAAAACTAACCATCTGCCACAAACTTCAACTAACTCACCAAGAGAACAACAACAACACATATCGGAACTCTTCTCAACAACTAGCTCTGATACCAACTTGTTACGTCCTCAGGCTTCACCCCACCAAGACTAGAGCAAATGAGGTTCCCCTGAGCTCCATGGTGGCGCTAGACATTGTCTCACCAGCAGACAGGTTCCAGCCAGCCTGAATAAGGGGTCCACACACAAACAAGGCACTAAATCGAGAGAAGAAGAAGAGGCTAAGTATGGAAGACAAGAACTGTAAGACCCCGAATTAAAAAAAAAAACATAAGAAATTCTTTGAATAATTTTATATTCTTATAAGGGGCTTTATGCAAAATTGACTATTATTATGAGATTATAAATAGAAGAGAAAAATGTAGCCACTTCTAGTTTTTTTCATTTCTTCCATCGAAGGCCAGAGACTGGAGGAAAGGAATAGAGGGGGTAGAACAATCTGAAAAGACTATTTGCCGCAGTTTTTTGGATTTTAGTCGGTAAGTTTTTTCCTTTATGATTAAATTTTTTAATACAAATAGGTTTTGATTCATTGTAGATCTAGATATATCTATAGAGAAAATAGAGATCTTGATGCATAGGAAACTTTGAAGGCTATTGAAACTAGTTGATATTAATGAGAAAATCAAGAAATTCCTTAATTTCTAAACAAAAATCTAAAATCTTCAAATTTCTAAAAAAGAAAAGAAAAAATCAGAAATTCTGAAATTTCTAGATTATTGCAGTAATATTTGAAATTCAGGAAAATAATTTCTAAAATTCAGAAATTATAATTAAAAGGCAGAAATTAGCATAAAATTCCGAAAACTAGTATAAAAATAGGAAAATTCGGGATTTCTGAATTTATGAAAAGGAAAAATAATATGGTATGTTAGAGATCAAGATTTTATTATTTATTTGTGATTTGTCGAAAATGGAGAAAACAAAGGGTGTTTATGTAAATTGTACACTTGGTGGAAAATTTCAGAATTTTGGAATTATTGGGAATAGAACTATTAGATAGAGAGATTTTGAGCTCATTCTTGACACCAATAGTATAGAATATTAGATACTATTGTTCGTCTAATTATTTTAAATTGATTTGGAGATTTAAAGAAGGTGAAGTATTTTGATTTTGGAATTTCGGGGTTAAGGCAAATTCCTTCTGCCTTCAAGTAATTTGTATATAAAAACCAAGATTTGTATGTACGATGACCGTTATTTTTATATATTAACTTGGATCAAACATGAATATTTGACAAAACCTTTGATTGAACACATGTTGCTTGATTTACATGTTTGTTAGACAGTGAACATTTTGAATGTGATTATTTGGACACCAACGTGATTTGTTTTATTTGGTTTTCAAATGTTTTTGAACAATCAGACTATGATTTGATACCCGTCCAATGGGAGCAACATTGGAAATTTGACACCCAGCCAATGGGGGTAACATTGGTAATTCGACACCCTCCCAATGGGGGTAATCATTCGGATTTCGATACCCAGTTAACGGGGGTTATACGTTGACACTTTAGATACCTAGCCACAAGGGATAATGTGGACTTAGCCTAATTGGGTTTTTGAAAATGGTATCCAATTTTGAATCTTTAAACTATTGAATGATTTTTGAGTATGTGACCCAAATCTATAATTTGAAACGTATACATTATTACAAGCATGCCTAAAAATTGATTTATAATTGTGAGAATGATATGGATTTTGCTGCATTGATGTATTAAAAACCTGTTTCATCCAGATAGACAGGTTGTTGGTTCTTACTGGGCTAGTTAGCTCACCCCTCTCTACTATTTTTCAGGTTTAGATCAAGAGGATTAGATATCAAGGAACATAATAATCTTGGCGGCGTATTGAGTCTCTTGATGTTAGTGATTTAGTGTTTTGATTTGGATTGTAAGAACAATATTTTAGTTTTTATTATTAAGATGTTGGAGGAACTTTGTTATTGTCTGGATTTAAGAATAATTCTATGGTATATTGAGGAATAAATAAGACTTGATCTTATTATTATTTGAGGATTTTGTATTATGTGAATTATGATTACAACAGGTTTATAGATTGTTTTCATGCCTTGCATACCTATGGGGGAAACCCTGTAAGTATGCGGCGTTGTCTCGTGCTCGAGCCCAAGCAGGGTTTGGGGCGTGACAAGAACATTCACAGAAGTTTACAAGTTTGAGAGAATGAACACACTTCTGATTCAAGCTCTCTTTCTCAACCAACTGAACAACACACTTCTTTTCTTGGAGAAGAAGCTAAGTAATTCAAACTACAAGTATGGCCTTCTGCCAACTGTCCCATCTACTTTGACTTTTTAGTTCTTACAACTATGGGTCTACATTACACATTACAGCTGTAAAGAAGATAGAAAATTTCTAAGTATGGCTACATGAGATATAAACACCCATATACATGCACTATATCACCAAGTCCGGGTCCAACATGACCCAACAAGCCAACTATTCAAGGTTACAAGCATTCACAAGTAAATTTGACTAAGTAACCCGCAGCCAACTATCCATCTAAACACGAGTCGTGACATTGGGTAGCCATATGAATAATTTGATTTTGAAATAAGTTTGGAAAAGTCACTGACCTCTCTCCTTGATAAAGAGTGGATTAACCATCTTTAGATTGGTTGAATTTATGCTTTTATAAAAAGGTCAAATTTATCTTTCTTTCTTTCTTTTATTTATTTACTTTACTTTACACTCTCAAAAGAGAGAAAGAGAGAGGATATTAGATAAAAATTGAGAGAAATTAGTGAATTTTGAGAGAATGATGAGATTAGAGAAAATTAGAAAGAAATTATTTAAAAAATTGGATGAGAGAAATGAAAGTGGAATTGGATGAGAGAAATGAAAAAGAAATGACACGGAAATAACATTTTTTTTTTTAATTTTTTAAAAAAATTAAGGTTGATTTAAACAAACCTTCACAAAAAAAAAAAGGTTGGTAACTTATTCCTTTCACAAAATAGAGGGTGACGGGTTCAAATAAAGCGTGGTTCTAGTGGTTTGCCTATATTTATCAACAAAAAGAAAATAAGGTTGATTTAGAACTAGAGTATATATATATATATATGATACACCCACACCCTGAAGACACCCGTATCCCCCTTATTTTTCTCTGGTCATGATGAGACGCGCCCTCCAAGAGCCGCCACCATGCTTCCAGCAGAAAAAGGAGAAAAAGGACAAGGAAGCAAGTGACCAAAGAGAAAGCTAAGCAAGAATCAAGCCAGAAAAACTCTCTCCCCCTTCCTCTCTTTCTTCTCTGATCAGTCTACAAACTTGACCATCGGAGCAGCCACGGATAACAAAACCCTACCCCATCATCGGCTAACAAAAAATATATATATATATAAACAAATCCAAGATTTATTGGGGGTATACATGCAAATTTATTATTTAAATGAATATACACTTGTTTTTTAATTTTTATTATCCTCTTTACAACCACCCGCCACCCTCCCCTTCCTCTGTCGTACTCTCTCCCTCTCTCCCTTCTGCTCTAGCTTCCATCACTCCAACTCTCCCTCTGTAATTCACCATCTCCACCACTCCGGCTGCGAGGTTTGCTTCTCCTTTTACGCCTCTTTTCATCTCTTCAATTTGATGCCTTTGGATTCCTTTTTCTCGTTTGATGAGAATAGGATCTTAGGGATGCTCTCGTTGCTTTTATTTCAATTTGTTTTATTCTGATTCATGGTATAGATCTGTCAACATTGATGTAAATTGTGGTTTTTTTAACCTAAGAGGAATTTTATCTTTATCTTCTTTACAATAGAAAAAATATTTTCTATTGAACAAAATTGATTTTTTTTCCTTGTAGGTTACACATTGTTTAGAAAAACTAAAAAAATAAAATATAGCATGCTACCCACTTACAGATCATCTAATTCTTCCCTCATTGAATCAACCTAGGCAAGTGTAGGAACTGCCTAGGCTGCTTTTTTTGAGTACTGGCTCTCCAATCTAGTGTCCATTATCCTGAACATCTTCTTTTGGTCATTTAGAAATGGTTTTTGCTCCTATATAGAGGTTAATGTGAAGAGAACAATGCTTCTTATGGCATATATCTTACTTGATTTATTAATAGAGATGCTTGAACTTTCTGCTTAAAAACACATTTTTATGAATATGATCATTTATAACTTCAAAATTGATTAATTAGAATTCTTTTCATTGAAAGAACAAAGTTTTTTATTGATTATATAACATTGCAAGGTTGAAGTCTTCCACAATGTTCTCTATTCACCAAGGTTCTGTTTGGATCCCAGGATATCAAGGGATATCAGGGAGTGCATCCCACTTTTGTCTGGGTCTTTGGTTACAGGATGGAGCGGGATAAGGGTGTTGCTCATCCATTTGGAGAGATGAGGGACATCTAGAGGGACACTGCTCATCCTTCTCTCCATCCAACGGAATCTCTTCGTCCTCGTCCTCGTCCTCCCTTATCCATTGGTCAGTCCATATAATCACCACCTCGCCTCCCAAACGTTCTAGGGAGTCCTTCCTCTCTTCAATCAGGTTCTCAATTCGCCTACATCTAAAATTTATCTTGTTTCTCGACTCCTTGTTTCTGTGTCATCTTGGAAATTCAAGCAAGCTTGTCATCAAGCTTATAGCTATGCATGTGATGATGCTCACTGGTGCTAAATATTTGATCACATTTTGTCCATATTGATTAGATTATTTTCTTCTTTAGTTTTCTCTTCATCTTCTTCATTGATGTTTAGGGTTTATGTTAAAATTTATGGTTTTCTTTTTCCTTTTTTTATTGGGTTTCTTTTTGCTATCTTATTTTGATTAGTTGGCAAGATTATAAGATCAAGTGTTTTCTAATGAAATTTAATGAACTTTGGCATAACTTTTTTTTTTTTAAACAATAGACCCAAGTGATCCGACCTTTCTCCGGACCCCGCACAATGCGGGAGCTTTGTAGTACTGGGCTGCCCTTTTTCATAAAAATATCACCAAAAATAGAGAACACTAGAAGTGGCAGTAACCTTGACAAAGAAGGAGCTTCTGTAGGTGTTGTCCAACAATCTCTCAATACTTGCTCAATTGTTGATATGTTTGAACATAATGTGAAACTTGGATGTGATAGAAACTAAGCGAGGAAAGCATGCAAATGAGTTTGAGCACCAAAAGAACCTACCTTTGGGACAATGAGTACTCAAGATTGAATATGGAGACATTGTTAGGGTCTTTATTAGTGGCATTGCATGGTTGCATAGTCTTGAGCTTGTTGAAGTCTTGACAAATAGAAGAATATTTATGTTTGAATGGTGGTTGTTCATTCTTACGTACATATCTGCCAAAAAGGAAAGAGAATCAGCTCCCAAGAATCTATAAAGTTATCAAGCTGTAAAAAAAAACCTGAACTCTTTTCAGTGCAATGTTTAGTGATATTGTAACACCCGCCCCGAAATAAATAAAAATTTATTTTGAGAATTTATTAAATAATAATTTAATACTGTAAGCGATGAAATTTGGGAAAAAATTATAAAGGTTTAATTAATCCAGATTTAATTAAGTACTAATTAAATCAGATTAAATATTGAGAAAATAAAACAGACAAAATTCAAATCCCGTGAAAGGGGGATCTAGTGGGACCTGAGAACTGACCCCGTGATGCCACTGATGTGCAAGTGATCTTTGGGGTCGTCTGACCTGGGATTTTTCGTAGCTCTGGGTCGGGCAGGAGGACTAAAGAATAGTGACAGTGGGGGCCCCAGTCGTAATGAATTCGTTCACCCGTAAATAAATAGTAGCCATGTGACAATAATGTAGGGTTACGATAAGTTAAATGATTAGATTTAAATATTATAAAGAATTATAATATTTGATAAATAAATAAAAAGAGAAAAGATAATATAATAAATTAAAAAGAAATAATAGTTATTAATATTGTGATAACTTTATGAAAGTTATAAGGATTAGAAGAGAGAGAGAAATCCATCACCTCCCTCCCTCTCGTTTCTTCTCCACCGAACTCGACCCGAACTTCACAGCGCCCTCCTCTCCGTCGACGGCGACCAATTTCCGGCGAGAGCCGGCGGCTCCCCTTCACGCGCACGCACGCGGTCCACGTCTCGGCCGACCTCGCCTCGACGTCCTCGTTCGGCCGCCCAGCCGGCCAAGCCGGGCCCACTCGCGCATGAGTCCTCACAGCGTCCAGCTCAACCCGCACCCACTCAGCCCCGGCAGCCCCACACCTCCCCTTGTCTTCCAAACCGCCCCTTCTCCTCCACCCCTTTGTTACATGCGCTGACGACTTTCCGGCACCGCGCCGTGGCACTGACCTCACCGGTGGTGTCGGTCGACCACTTTTCTAGTTCCCTTTCGGTGAGCTCTAATTGGAGGAATACCCTGCGCGAACATTTGACATGCATGTAGAATTGTTGATTTAATGCTAGAGCTGCATAGGAAGTAAGCATACAAATCTTTCTGTTAATTGTGATTTATGTTGCCTTGCTTTGGATGTCTCTGATGTAGGTATGAGCTTGAAACTTCAGTGTTATGTTTTAAGATGAGAAGACAAATGATTGTGTTATGGTCGGGCTGGTTTTGGACGGGATTGTGTGGTGGTTTTGGGTTGTGGTTTTGAATTTAAAGACTGATTCAACTTAAGTACATTCTTAAAGGCATGGAGGTGTTTAAGGTTGTGTAATTAGAGAATTCTATGTGTCTTGCTATGTAGTAGTGATGATTAAAAATATGCACATAAGATGTTTGAGGAAATGCCCAAAAGAGACCGACTCCCATGGATTTTTTTTTTATTCATGGACAATTGAATGGGGAATGTTTGTATAAAACCTAAAGCCCTATAAACAAAGGAGACTCCGTCGAAATTTCGTCGATTTTATTTAGTAGCTTAGTCACACCATGATTAGTTATTAAATCCTTTAAGGAGAGCATGTTAGAGCCTTCTTCTATCCTGGTGATGGAAATAAGCATGCTGTAGTATAAGGATGCTAGCAAGCAATAGAGTAATGGTGATGAGAGTAATGGCATGGATTATATAGATAATGTGTACAGATATATGGATTTGTAATTGAGAAGATTAAGATAAGGATTATTGTTTACTAGTTAAGTTATCTTTTCATTGGTTATTGATGTTACAAACATGAATTTTGTTGCTATTGAATTAATATGTCTTCAAAGCATTTTAATTACCAAATAATAGGATGGAAGGTGTTGAGTATTTGGGATTGTTTTCACACTTCCTTGGATTAAGAATAGGTGTGATCAATTGCAAAACATTGTGAAGAGTTGAACTCCAAGGAATGGAAAAATGCAGGAATTACTGTAGCACTGCAGAACATGGACTTTGTTTCATTTTTTTTAGGGGCTATGTAGAGGTGATAATGAGCCCAATTATGGGGGAAATGAAAGATAATATTGGAAACTAAATGTACTGAAAGTTTGGGGAGAAATGAAGAAGTTTTCGAGCTTCGATTTAATGTTTTAATTTCGGGATTTCCTTGGTTACTGTAGTAATAGAATAAAGAGTGAACTAAAAGTTCAATATTTTCAAAAAGACTCGGAATTCGATTCCGATCGTCCCGATAGTTCGGGGGTATATTCAAACTAATAAAAATGGTGCGGGCACGTGTCTAAGAGCCCGGATCCATCGGTTACGAATTTAAAAGCCGACATTTCGGTAAACTCACGATTTAGGGTAATTAAATGCATGTAATGCATTCAGATTTTTATGAAATGTTATGTGATGAACAATTACCATGTTTAGCACGTGGTGAGGTGGTCGAGGACCTGAGTGGAAGACTCGGACCTGGGTAGGTCCAAGAAGCGAATGAGGTAGGATGTCGCACGGGTGCTGTGAGTATTTCTAACTCATAGTATTCTTTTGATTTCTGTTGTTGTTGAGCTAGATGGATGTTGGAGTCCATCTTTTGTTACTTTCTTTGTCTGCTGACGTGTTATGCTTGTTGCATTTGTCTGAGCTTGTATGTCTGATATGATCTGCTTTGAGGGAGTACTCCTTGACATTCTTCTTGTGTTGTTGTGGGATGGTCAGGAGGTAGTACTCTATGGCATATGGCCAGTGTGAGTGATACTCCGTGGCATATGGCCAGTGGAGTACCCTCTGGCATCCATAGTTCTCACTGGGATCAATGATAGGGTTCTAAAGATTCAGTGAATCTCTAAAGTAATACAAAAAGTGGGGCAAGAAATATGCTTACATTTGAAGTGATGTAGGTTGGTTGGTGCACAAGACATATCTTGAAGGGCCTTCTTATTTTCAAGGTAATCATTGAAGATTTAACAGTATTTTAACGAGAACAGAAAAGATAATTTGAGCTAGTTGATTCTCTTGATGTGATAATTATGTACTTTTTTATTTCAATTTTGTTCTCATTGCAACTTAGAACTAACTTTAAAGACATTGCACAGCGCCAACTTGCTCTTATGAATTTAGTTTGAATATGTCATATTACATACATGATCTTTAGAGTCTGTTGATGTTATTGCGTCTCAACCAAGGGCCAGTTGCTAGTGCAATGGAACAAGTGTGTTGTTTACAAAAGAGTAGTGTTGTTAAACATAGATGGAAAGAGTGGGATTATAGATAGTGTCATCTCTTGTATATGAGGAGATGCCTTTTTTATCAATTTCAATGTCTTTTGGAGATCCCTGATTAGTAGTTAAGGCTCTTAATAGATTTTATTTGACAACTTGGTTAGACTTTGCCTGCCGATATATAAACCGATTCAATATGCAAATGTCAAACTATAATTGACTTTACCTGTTCACACAGTTCGAATATATGATATTACATACATGTTCTTTAGAGTCTGTTGATGTTATTGGGTCTGAACCTACTCATAATTTACTTCTATTTGTTGTGGAAACAACTTATTGCAAAAATGCATGGTAAGGTTAAGTCTGATAGATCCAAGTAGTCCCACCCTTCCCTGCACTTCACGATAGTGGGAGCTTTGTAAAGACCGCCCTTTTTATTTTTCTTTTTTTAATTTCCGGACAACCCAATAGAGGCCATTTATTTTTTCCACAACTTCTTGATCTTTTATATAAGTTATATTTAATGGAAAATATTTTCCTCTTGTACATGCGATTCTTTGTCACTTTGGAAAAATATGTTCTTAAAGCATAATTTATACATTAAATATAAATTGTGGGTTAAATGTGTTCAATAATGATTAATGCAGGATAAATTGCCTATTTCCACACAAATAGATAATTGCTTACGGCAAGAAATAAAAATTACTGCGAAACTACGATAGGCCACAACACTTGCAGCTATAACCGTAGGGATTACATTGACGTATCTATTTAAGCCTATAATATGTCGTGCACCCAATTTCCATAGAGATTTAAAGAGAACTATCTTAACCGCCTCGTAAACGATTTAATATGGTTAGAATGAACAAATTCACTTTTTTAGTTTGTGCTTGTTATTACAATCTTGCAAGCTGCTTAAAGATTTAATGTACATCACCATGGAGGAATTGATGTTTTTGCATACCGTTGGTCATAACCAATGGAATAGGGTGATCAAAGATAATATCTTTAGGCCTAGAGAAGTTGTTAGCAGATATTTCATTTGTTAAGTGTGTCTCTGAACAATGAGCAAGAGCAATGGAAAAGAAATTTTGAAGTTATTTCTTCAAAGACAGATAAAACAAATTTAGGTTTGCATTTTCAATACATTTTTAGAATTTTTATTGTGTAATATTTTTCAGATAATTTAATAAAGGAGGTAAGCAAAGCAAAGAGCGATGGACAATGTCACAGCCAGTGAGATAGCAGGATTTGGAGTTGGTACTCTGTTGCTCTGTGCCACCATTGCTGCCCCTAAAGTAGATGCCCTTATCTCAGCTTCTCAGAGGAGGTTGCTTTCCACTTCCATTTTTTTTAACCTTAAATGGACAAGATTTATGTTATAGCTTGAGCAATTCAAGTTTGAACTTAGATTTTTCATCATCATCTTCTTGGGTGAATGTAATTTCTTTACTACCATATGCTTTAGTTCTGTAGAATCTGCACAAAACATAGTATATATCTACTTTTTTCTTCTTTTTTTTTTTAAAAAAATTTTGGGATTCATTTGTTTAGGGCATTCTTGGAATTACCGTGCTTGCTGCT
This sequence comes from Dioscorea zingiberensis, assembly GCA_026586065.1. Taxonomy (NCBI): domain Eukaryota; kingdom Viridiplantae; phylum Streptophyta; class Magnoliopsida; order Dioscoreales; family Dioscoreaceae; genus Dioscorea; species Dioscorea zingiberensis. The sequence continues at coordinate 20,102,169 of CM048823.1, read as the reverse complement.
ACCATTGTTTCTTCAAATGTTGTCATATTTTGCTAATGTAGCTTATTCATATTGTCATGGTTATAGCAATTTTTCCTTTTATAAATAGCTATTATCTCTTCCTTTGAAGCCATATCATGAATATGAGGCTATTCGTGGAGTTATGAGTGGTTCTCAATGTTAGGATTCTTATTCTGATCAAAGTTTTATTGTCAAATATTGTTCTATTCAATGAAAAATATTCTTGATTAGTTTGTAAGAGCTATGAAAACCGTAATTTTCTTTTATAATTCTATTGCCACTATGTTACATTTCATTTCATCATCAGTCTAAGGTTGGCAAAGTGTATGTTTTAATTAAATCTAGCTACTTAACTTGAAGAAGATGCAAGTAAATCAATTTAAAGCCAAAAACATTTCCTTTTAAGTCGGTGTTTATTCCAATTATGAGTTCTATGAATGTTGTGCGGTTGTTAATTGATTTTTTTTTATTTTTGCCTTGATATACAGATACATGAACATGAACATCTCTTTCTGTTTATATTTCTTGCAATTATCAATTTATTCATACTAATACTGACCATTTCTCTTTAATTCAAATTATGGAATTATTTGTACAATGTGCAGCTCTCTTGGTATGTGTAGAAGATGTGGTGATCTTAGGATGATAGCATGCTCAAAATGCAAAGGAGTGGGTTTACTTAGGAAAGGAGGTTTCGGTGTCAACTTCGTTGATGATTTCTTTGATTCACTTGGAGATGCAAATAGAACAATCCAATCAGTGCCATGCAACAACTGCCAATCAAAAGGCCGTACTCAATGCCCAAATTGCTCCACTCCATAAATCTCATCTTCCTACTCTTCCATTCATATTCCTGCATATAACTACAAAAAACACAAATGAATGTATCCACATATGATGGTCAAATTGTAATGAATGTATTGTACTAAATTACTGTTTACTGGCATTTAGTATTTGAGAGATGGTTCTTTTATCAGTTTTACTGATTATCTGAAGATGAACAAACGGTAAAATTGCAGGTGGATTATTGGGTGATTGGACTTGAAATGTAGAGAGATCCATCAAAGTGTTAATTTGGTTCTCTTTGATGTCTTTATTGAAGAAATCACTTGTGATATGGGTAGAAATATATCTGAAGAATTTATCCATGAATAACTCAATTTATCTTTTAAGGTTCAGGAATCAGATATTTTGAGTTATATTCATATTTTCATAAATAATTTCAAATCAATTGTGAATATATATATATATATATATATTATATTTTTTATAATCTATTTATATATTTTTTGATTTATCTATATATTTTAGATAATATTTAGATATGCTTTTATAATTTTTAAATTATCTTATCATCACAATACATATATACATACATATTATCTATAAAAATTATATCTAAATATTATCTAAAATATATAGATAAATAAAAATATATAAAAATAGATTATAGAAAATATTATATTTTCTATAATCAATATATATATATATATATAGAGGCCCGATAACATGCGGCCTGCCGGATCATTGTGCAGATCCGGCCGTTGCCCATTCTGGCCCTGGAGTATGTTTGAAGGATTTCCAACAGTACGGATGGGAAGATCATCGAAAAATAAGCTAGTCTATCAATTTTCATACAATTTGGTGACCGTTTGGTCCTCCCACTTAATGGTTGAAATTCTGAACTGTTAAAATTTCCCTAAAATAAGAACCGTTAAGTGGGAGAACCAAACCGTCACCAAATTGTATTTAAAATAACAGCTTTTATTTTCGATGATCTTCTATACGTATGGTTGGAAATCCTTCAAACATGCCTCCAGTAATAGGGCGGCATGATCTGTGATGATCCGGCAAGCCCGCATCTAATCACCGTTGTATATATATATATATATATATATTACCATTTTTCAACCATACGGATGGGGAGATCATCGAAAAATAAGTTAGCCTGTCAATTTTCATACAATTTGGTGACCGTTTGGTCCTCCCACTTAATGATTGAAATTCTGAACCGTTAAAATTTCCCTAAAATAAGAACCTTTAAGTGGGAGGACCAAACGATCACCAAATTATATGAAAATTGACAGGCTAGCTTATTTTTCGATGATCTTCCCATCCGTACGGTTGAAAATCCTTCAAACATGCTCCAGGTGCCAAAATTGGAGACGGCCGGATCAGCACAGTGACCCGGCCGGCCTGATCATAGTATATAATATATATATATATATATATATATATATATATATATATATATATAGCAGGCGTGTTACTGTGCGACCGGCCGGAATACTGTTCCAATCCGGTCGCCTCCCATTTTGGCACTTGGAGCATATTTTAAGGATTTCCAACCGTATAGATGGAAAGATCATAGAAAAATAAGTTAGCATGTCCATTTTCATACAATTTAGTGACTGTTTCGTCCTCCCACTTAATGGTTGAAATTCTGAACCGTTAAAATTTTCCTAAAATAAGAACCGTTAAGTGGGAGGACCAAGATCTTCCCATCCGTACAGCTGAAAATCCTTCAAACATGGTCCATGGGCCAAAATGGGTGTCGGCCGTATCAACACAGTAATCCGGCCGACCGCATAGTATCAGCAGTCATATATATATATATATATATATATATATATATATATATATATATATATATTACAAGAAAGCGGTTAGCGAGGTATGAGGTAAATCTCTAGCCGATTTGTACCAAAAGCTAGGGACATGAGAATGGGGAAAAGAAATATACAAGGTAGCACGACTTAGAGATAAAAAATGGAAAGACTTGAACCAAATCAAATGCATTAAGGATGAGTCTCAACATGTCTTGACATGAGATAAGGAAATCAAAGAGAGATAGAGAAACTACTTTGATCACTTATTTAATGCGAGTCATGAGGATAACTTTACAGATTTTTATACATCAGCGATAGAAAGGAACTTTAGCTACACACGCAGAATCAAGCCTAGTGAAGTCAAGGAGGCACTGAAGAAAATGAAGGCAGGAAAAGCTTGTGGCCTGGATGGTATCCCAATTGAAGTTTGGAAGTGCCTTGGAGAGGTGAGGGTAGAGTGGTTAACCAAACTCTTTAACTCTATCCTAAAAAGGGAAAAATGCCAAACGATTGGAGAAAGAGCACTTTGGTTTTTATTTATAAAAATAAGGGAGATATTCAAAATTGCACCAACTACCGTAGTATTAAGTTAATGAGTCATACAATGAAACTATGGGAAAGGTTAATAGAGCATCGAGTCATAGATATCACAAAGGTGTCAGAGAACTAATTTGCCTTTATACCAGATAGATCCACAACAGAAGCCATTTTCCTATTAAGGAACTTGATGAAAATCTACAGAGAGAAGAATAAGGATCTCCATATGGTTTTCATTGACTTAGAGAAAGTATATGATGGGGTACCAAGACAAGTCTTGTGGTCGGTATTGGAGAAGAAAGGTATTCATGTAAAATATATAAATATTAATAAGGATATATATGAAAGAGCGGTTACAAGTGTGAGAATAGTGGGAGGCGATACGTTAAAGTTCCATATAACAGTTGGTTTACATCAAGGAGCGGCCTTGAGTCCATACTTGTTTACTCTAGTGATGGATGAGTTAACTAGTTATCCAAGATGATATCTCATGGTGTATATTGTTTGCGGATGATATTGTACTTGTGGATGAGACTAGAGATGAAGTAAATCAAAAATTATAACTTGATGCACTGTAATTTTAGTCTAAGTAGGAGAGATGAAGAGGAAGTGAAACTAGGTGGGGTGGTAGTGCCTAAGGTTAACTATTTTAAGTATTTAGGTTCCATTTTCCAGGATGATGGGATGATAGATGAAGATGTAACCCATAGAATCAAAGCTGGATGGTTGAAATGGAGAAGTGCCACAGATGTGTTATGTGATAAGAAGATGACTAACAAAGTGAAGGGAAAATTCTTTAGGACGGCAGTTAGACTAGCCGTGCTATACGGGAGCGAGTGTTGGAAAACTAAAGTTCAACATATTCATAAGATGAATGTGGCAGAAATGAGGATGTTAAGGTGCATAAGTGGTCATACAAGATTAGACAAGATTAGAAATGAACACATTCGATAAAAAGTGCATGTTGCATCAATTGAAGATAAAATAAGAGAAGGGCGTTTAAGGTGGTTTGGACATGTACGCCGGAGACCCTCAGGTGCTCCGGTTTGAAAATGTGATAGTTTAATTATAGAAGATAAGAAGAGGGGTAGAGGTAGCCCTATGATTACATGGAAAGAGATAGTGTCTAAAGACCTACGTATGTTAGATATTGAGCCCGATCTTACTTTTGATAGAGCGACATGGAGACAAAGAATCCCCTTGGCATGAGTTTGGTTTGGTTTGGTTTGTGTGTGTGTGTGTGTGTGTGTGTGTGTGTGTGTGTGTGTGTGTGTGTGGAGAGTTAAACTTAGTTAACTGTTACATTTCAATACAAGTTTTTATGCCTATGTCCTACACTATATTGATGCTGACCTTCAAATCTCAATCCCCTTCCCTCAATCCTTATACCTCTTATGAGGTAGTCCGTGAGCTTGTTCTCCTCCATTGAGGTTTTTGTGATGTTCTAGTGCTTGAACTTTGACAGCAGTTTGTGGCAGTGTTCAACTCTCCCTTGCATTCTCCAGTCTTGATTGCACCTCATTTTCTTGAATGCCCTAGATATATATGTAGGGGTTGTATATATATATATATATATATATATATATATATATATATATATATATATATATATATTTGTATTGTGTTCCCCTCTTGTTTAGCACCTTCCTCCAATCATTCCCTCAATGCCATGAGTTGATTTCCATGATAGAATGATTCTACTTGTAAAGAATAGAGTACATATTTATAGAACACTGCACGAGTACACACTAAAAAGATGGCAAAGTTGAGTTATTCCAAATTGTAACCTGCTAAGCTTGCCCTTAATTTGGCCGTCCTTGCAATTCTGTTCCTACACTAGTTGCATCATTGTTTACTCTTTCAACCACTGAGTGTGATTTGGGTAAATTTGGTGGAATTTCTAGATTTTGATATAATATTGTGCTTTAAAAATAGAAAATTTGGTGTAACTTGGGTTCATCACCATTAATCGCCCGAGGCACTATTCTCATTATTGTCTTTTCTTTTTGTATTTTGAGTGAGATGCATTATATTTGTTTGATCACCATTAACCACCACTATAGTGTGCATTTGCACTTTATAGCAGCAGATATATCCACCCTTAAAAGGATGCAACTGCACCTATAGAGGTGGATATATATCCGGCGTTAAAATATGGAGTTGCACCTATAGCGGTGGATATATCCACCATTAAAAGGGTACTGATTGAATTATTTATGAAAATGGTTCTCAATCTTATTATTATAATAAACTTGTGTACATAGTCCTTATTTTACAACATTATATTACCTTCATACAAAAAGCTTCAGAGAACCAACAACGGCATTGACTGTTGACTTTAGATATCTTAATTAACTTTCATATGAAAGAAATGTTGGATTTATTTCCTTTATGTGGCCTAATTAGACTCAATAATGGAACCCCTATTCTTTTTATTAAAAAACCTAGACTAATATTATAGACCCAATCAAATTAAATATCCTATTTGAATTCAAATCAAATGTTGAATCCTGATAGAACTTATAATTTGATTGGGGTTATCAAGTGCTATCACTTCTTACAAATATGAGGTTCAGGTCCCTCTCTCCCTACACACTCAAATTGATAGAAAACCCTAATGCACATAAAATATGTTGTGCCCAATCGACCAGTTGATAAAAGAAGAGAGTAGGGAAGAGAAGACCTAGCCTTCACCTAATCTTAGGTATATAGCTGCTTTAGAGGTTGGTATTACGAGATCATAGACATCCTTAAGGTACGCTTGTTGCATTTGACACAAATCAAATAAAATCCAATAAGAGAAACAACATATAATGAATTGTAGAAAGAATCAACCACATAAAGCATAATGCAATGTGAGCACACAAAACGAAAAGTAAGTATTGCCCTCCTCAATTTATCAACCAACTAGATTCACAAGTAAATACTAAACCATAAGAACATGCTGATGAACATGAGTTTATAATTAACATATCTCTGCTTCTTGTAGCTAAACTTGGGCAAACTACAAAAATTCAAACAATTTGTCTCTAGATGAAAAACCGACATTTCCTTCATGCCGACTCCAAAATCTTCCTTTCTAATAGCCTGCCTATTCCTCTTCTTCACACCAAATTTGGCAACCTGAAGACTATGGTGGGCAACTTTGGTTAGATCTAACCTGTAGTAGTTCTTAGTAACCTACAGATTGGAATCATACAAAGACTATATTATCAAGAGATTGAAATCATTCTATTGGAATCAAAATTCAAGATTCTAGAAGAGAATATATCATAGATGTAAAGTCAAACAAAAATAATTCAAATCCCCACCTCCACAAATAACTTCTCATAGATGATTGGTTTGTGAATCGCTAATTCTTCCATTCCTCAATAAACCTCCTGATGATTGGTTTGTGAATCACCTCCACAATACAAAAGCCCAACTCTTACTCCTAAAAAACCTACTCAAAACATGTTTCATTTTTATAACAATTCAAGATAAACTACCATTATGGTCCTTATACAAATATTAAATTTATCTTAACTTAAGCAATCAAAATAATTTCTACAAATACATGTAACGACAAATATGCTTGACATGTAATTGAGATATAATACTACAAAAGGAAAAAGGCAAACGAAAAAAGGTAAAAGCCAAGATGAGAGATACTATCTCCATGCCATAAACCCAACTCTGAAAGACCTTGAAAAAGAAACTAAAATGTGCGGTTAACTTTTATCCAATAGACAAGAAAATGCATCCATTATGTAAGGGTATAAATTAGAATAATCTATCAATTAGGAAAAACAAAGCACCTTCTCCCTCTATTATCATGCCTTCCATTGCTTAAACACGTTGTATGTAGTGGAAGCACTGTACTGTTAAGATTTACTCAATTTCCTGTAACTTGGTTAGGTAAATGGTTGGATCTTGTTTCCGATTACAATAAATTTCATTGATATCTTTTGTTAAATTAGCTTTACTTAGGATCTTTACATCGGATCTAGCTTGCATTGTATTAAAGCTGAAACCATTGGGTTTTGGCTGTGCATTTTTAGGAATTTGTCCATGTATCTCACTTGAGTCACCACCGCTTGGAAGAACAACAACTTATATTGGTGGACTAGTAATCAGAGGTTTGGAATCAGTCAGTAGTGCTTTTTTAAGCGGTTAGTCTGTGCAATAGGAGACAAAATAACATAGATGTCACGCCCCGACCAGGATCCCGGGACCCTGAGCCCGTCAACAGACCGGCCGTACTCAAGCAGAGACAAACTCTACTCAAATACAAGGCCTAAAGGTGATAAGCAGATAACAATCCATAATATAAATTAAACTCAAGTTCAAAGGAACAAAGAGTCATAATCATAGGCTCTATACAAAGTTTGGTCCCTATACGGGTCTTACATCAAATGAACAATACTCAAAATGAAAGATAAAGGAGTCCCCCAGACCTTGGATCTCCTAGTGACCTTTTCACAGCTCCACCCCTCCCTAGACCTCGGAATCTGTAAAAGAGGGAAAAAGCAAAACGCATGAGCTTTCGAATGGAAAGCCCAGTAAGTACCCCTGCGGGGATACAAAGACATAAGTAGACAATATGTCAATCAATGAGGTCACAAACCCAAGAAAATATAACCTAGGAGTCTACCAAAACAATCCAATGGTATGACCCCTAATGACAGAAGCTCTCGAGCTCTGTGGTGAGTTTCAAAGATGGCTCAAGGATCAACCCCCGGCCAGTATGTCCAGCTACTTGCTGTAAGCACGACCTTCTGGTCGTTCAACCCTCCGGTCACAAATCGGTAGAACTACCTCTCATACGTGTTAACACGGTCAGTGTACCATGCCCACTAACAGGTATGACCACCAGAGAATTGCCTCTCTGGCAAGGCAAGCAGAAATGCCAGGGGGTCCTGTCCCTGAACATTCCCCTTTCGGAGCCCCCACGCTCCACTGAGTCCGGGCAGTAGACCACATCAAACAGGGATACCAACATCCCGTAAACAAATCATACATGCTCAACAGGAATCTAGAAATAGACAAGGATGCATGTATGTCATGATTAAAGCATAGGCATTTAAGGCATAAGCAAGTTCAAAGAAAACCCGAAACCGGGTGGGAACTAGGCAAGTGTACTTACCTCTTGTTGGATCTAGAAGCCCTTCTAGTCTCCCTTGTATGCCTTACAACTCCCCGAAAGTATCTGGCATACATAGACCCTATTAGAGTCAAGATTACGATAAATCTCTATGCCTCTAATTACACATACTTGCATATCGTTTCTGTTGGACCTAGGCCCACTAACGGGTCCTAAAGACTTTCTCACGGGTTTCTGGTCCTTTCCTCCTGTTTCCATGTCCTTTAGTTGTCTCTGGACCCAACTTAGTCAAACCTAGTCAGCTCTACACTCACATGTCGGGTCTGATCCCTATTTGGTCATCTCTAGTCACTTTAGTTGAAGTGGGCTCGTTTCAGGTCCATTTCATAGTTTAGCTTAACCTTAGCCCCTTTTTAACCATAGAAGGGCATTTTGTCATTTGGGGAAACAATGACCCTTAGGGTGTAAGGTCCTACCCTGTTTAGGGTTTAGTTTCCTCCTCCTAGTACCCTTAGTACTTATTCTTTTTAGTTTAAGAATAAAATTTAGTTTGTTTGGGTCCAGCTCATTGGGCCTCAAAGCCACTGGACCCAATCCTAGATTATGGTCTATGGTTAACTTAGGTATTTGATAACCTTGTTAACCTCTCAAATTATTCCAACCCTTAGTTCAAATAAATTTGTTGCACTACCAAAGTTTTTTTTTCATTGGTTAATTAACCATTCACCAATTTAATTTGTCACACATAGAATAATTATATCATCCCATATAATGAATTATTCTATTAATTTGTCATACTACCAAGATCTAAAATCTCATCAAGATCTTTAAATCAACCTAGTTGATTAATCGAATTAAATATGTCACACCCATATAGTTGTCATATAATTATTCTCAATTATACTAGTTAATTGTTTAATTGATTTTGTCACACTAATTAAGTCCCATATAGTTATTTTAACTATACAAAATAATTATTCCATTAACTGTCATATTTCTAAAGTTTCAAAAACTATTTCAACTAATTAATTACTACTGAATTAATTAATAAAGATAATATCATTGTTATTTATTTTTTTTATCCTATCTTCTTCTTCTTCGTTTCTCTCTTCCTCACGTCCGCGACCGAGCGACACTAGCATCACAAGACTTTATCTCCGGCCACACCGAGCACCTGCCCATGCTCGGTCCCCGTCACAGATGGTCTCACAACCCCGGCTGGCTCCTCCGGAGCGTTGCCAGCCTCCATTCTCTTGGTAGAGACCTTGAAGCTCTCGGCCGATAGCTTGCATCTCGGCGACGAGCTCCTTCTAACGTTATGAATGCATGAAGACAGTACTACATCGATAGGAAGGAGGTGCAGCCACTTACCGAAGAGTTGGGGACAACGACGGAGTCATCGGTGAAACTCCCAGCGTCGGGCTGCTTCCTATCTTCTCCGGCGAGCTTTCACTCTCTCGTCTCAGTCTCGGTTCTGGCCCCCTGCTCCGCCTGAAACCCTACCGCGACAGCTCCCACGCTCTTTTTGTGGACGCCAAGCAACGACCTCCGCCAAGATCTCCTTCTTTTCTTCCGACTGTCACCTCACCGGAGAGTTCGGAGCTTGGTTTGTTGTGTGCCGAGACAGTGGATGAGGTACCCTTTTATAGGGCTCGGGAGGCCAGCCCAAGCATCGCCAGCGTTTCGCCGCTCCCTGCCGACCGACGATCGGTATCTTAAAACAAATGCTTAACGCAGGCGATCCGGTGAGCTTCAAGTATTTGGCGTTTCCGGTCATTGGTGAAGGGGGTGGCTGGCCTTGGGATCCGTATTCCGAGATGACCGGTGGAGATCCCATTTGATGCCTCGAATCCAGCATCCCCTTGATGATCGGTCCAGATTTAATCAGAGTAGAACGGTCCGATTTCATTTCCCTTGCCTCGTAAACAGTATTCATCCAGTGGAAGGTTGTGATTTAATCCTCATCCAACGGCTGGATCTTCGCCCAGTGTCTAGGATCTGGCAATTCTTGGATCAAGGACTGTGATTCAAAATAGATCAACGGTCAGATCTTCTCCAATTTCCTCGCATCACTCACTAGCTTAGATGGACGGCTCTTAGAGAACCACCTGGCTCCACCCACTTCTTAATAAAGCCTCGCAATCAACAACATGATCAGATGGTTAATCTCTTGATTCAACACGTGGCATCCTATATCCTATAGGCCATTATGATGCCTCGTGATCAGCACAAATTCGAGATCTTCTAATCTCGACCGTTCATCCTTTACTATAAGGGTTTTCTCATGGAAATTTATCCAGAGGTCCTCATAACTAATTTAGGTTACATTTTAGTCCAACCTGTGAAAGAGAACAATTATCTTTTAGTCCTCAATACTTTATAAATTACCATTAAATCCCTCTGGTCCCCCCATAAACCCTAATTAGGGTTTTAAATCCCTTTTAGCTTAATTTCCCCACTATTAGATCCTCATTTAACACTCTAGGGAAAATTATTTAATTAAATAATTTTTTTTGGAAAATTTTAACACATTTATTTCCTTAAAATTCCTTGGATTTTACAATAGCAATAATGATGAATAATTATTGGGGGGTTTACTACATAATGCATATAAAATGAAATGCCACACATCAATTAAATCTCATTTTGGCACAAATACAAACATGCATGCATGCTAAAATTAGGGGCAATAGTGTGATATCCATAATTTCTATGTTGTGAAATGATGTTCGTTACCTGAGATATGGAAGTCATTATCTTCATCATTGATGGATTGTAAGGCACAAACTCTTGCCATTCTAGTTTATTGATCTTCCCATCCTGATTCACATTAGCTTCTGAAAATGTCTACTCAAAATGAACTTGAATATTAAATAAAAATCAATAACCCATCTAAAATTCAAATTATTTGCATGACTACCTTATCTAGAATAATTTCTATAGTATCATCGGCCGCCAATCTCATTTCTGATTGACATAAATAATGTAGTGAGAAATATGTAGTGAGAAATATGTTGCAGCTTTCAAATTTCACATGCTTTAAATAAGACAAATTATATAACACAAAATATAAATTATCATAAAACACAAACAAAATATCAATTATCATAAAACACAACGGACTAACATGATCAAGCAACCTTTTTCCTTTCAATGAAACTTGTCCCGTCCAAATCATAAATCCTGAATGAAACTACAAAGCGATAAAAAAAGAGTAGGAATAATTGAAACTCCTTGATAGTACGTCAAATACCACAACATCATGTTATCTTATAATCAACTTTATCTTTGTGCTAAGCATTTGGATGGAATACATTGAGAGCTCGAACAAAATCTCCTAAATTAATGATTCCCTTTTGTTTGACATCAATAGGTCTTAACTACATGTAAACAAACTAATGGCGTAAAAAACAAATTGAAAAACATATGTTCGATCAAGAATAAGCATTATAAAAACAAGAAGTATACATTAGGAGAATAAGAATGTAGAACAAAAGTAGATCCAACAACCACGAAGAGGTTTAATAACCGATTGACAAAGAGATTCTCCCTTTTCCTGTTCTTAAATAAAGCAAGGTGAAACTCTTCCTGTAAGAAAAGTAAAATTTCGGGTCATGAAACATGGCAAAAAAGACCAAATTATATAGCATAAGTATTTGCTAGAATGTTATGAAGACAGAACCCCTAATTTATTGATAGTGGAGAACTGAATCATGAAAAGAGCTTCGAGAGAAACATGACAATCCAAGCTAATCATGGAACATAAGATAAAATAAAAAAAAAAAAAAAAGGCAATGGTAAATGTTTTAAGGATATTTCTCATTACCTTATTAATCAACCCATCATCAACTACTGAACTGCTAATGCACTTGAACTGCTCAAATAATGCCTCAACTTCACTAACGCTGACCACAAGATAAATGTAACATTAAGATCGAATAAAAAATCTAGAATTTTGGTTCGCTTCTAGTTCAAAAATTTCTATCAAATGAAGGCGAGTCGCATAATTTTGCACCTAAAATTCAATCTAAAATTGTCCCAAAAAAATCCAGAAATCCATGAGAGGAAGGTTGTTTGCACTTGCGGGAGGTAGGCATAGAGAGTAGCTTGTAGTGGTGGCTTAAAAAATCCGTCGCTATATGTTATGGGAGATCTAACAATCCACTACTACTAAATAACATCTAACAACGGATTTCAAATCCACCACTATATGCGGGCTTACTCACCACAATTGACTAAAATATAACAATGAATATACCTATCCACTGTTGGAAAACAATCAGGAATTTGTATACAGCAATACTAAATTAAACAGATACTAATATAATTTGCAAACAAGTAAACAATAAAACTGACTTGATTTGAGATTGAGGCTAGCGTTGATACTATGTCCTATAGCGAAATTTAAGCCCTACTGCAATGTCTTTGTGGTTAGTTGGCGTCACGCCACGGCGAGGATTCAACAATCAGTAGCCAAGAACCTAGCACTCGGTTTCTTGGTCCCGGCGAATTTACTTGGTGGATTTCCGAAATTCCGAGCAGCTTTTAAGGATTGAAAAAGATTGAAAAGAACAAGATAAGATGATATTTCAAACCGATACTTGGCTTCTGCTTTTATAGGCATTTAAACACCCTGCGTAAAAGATGCAATGCTTGGAGAGGGATGTGTCCTTCTGAGAGGTTGTGCTCTTCTGAAAGGTTGTGTTGTATAGACACACCTTTTCACCAATTAAAATAATTAAAAAATAAAAAATGAATTCTTTTTAATCAGAAGAGACCCCAAGAGCCTAAAGGCCCAAGGCCCATCTTTGACATATAAATATATAAATATATATATTAAGCCCAAGCCTCATCCAAGTCAAAGCCCAGGCCAAAGCCCAAGCCAAAGCCCATCTAACTAAAAGCCCAAGGCTTTGTTCTTTTTACTAAGTGTCCCATGTGAACACTTATAAACTATATACTTTTCTTTCAATCTTTCGATGTGGGATTATCTTTCTCTCTATTTCTATACAAACTCCAACAATACCCCACATTTGTATAGCAAATAGATTTATCACTATGATGTGGAGGAAAAACTTAGGTTTGATACGCATCAGGGGAGGTGTCTTTTGGACTTGAACCTTCCTTAGTGAATACTCATCGGATTCTTAGGTGATTAGGTGTGTGTATAGGAGACATTGAACTGTTCACCATGTTTGGTAAACCAAGACAGTGAGTAACTACACATGCTCGAACCTCAACACCTTTCAATTCATACGGTTGTGTTCGCTTTTGGTCTTGAACAACTCGAATTCATAGGAGCTTTAGAGAATTTAGCCATGTCATTCTCATGAATGCGACCCCACATTACTCCCATATAGGTGACACTATAGTTATAAATAACCTGCAGTATTCCTATATCCTTTGTCAGTGTTATTAAGAATGATTTCACATTCACCCTTATCATCATAGGTAGCATACTTTCTTATCATAGGAACGAATGGCTGACTATGTATGCTCTAGTTTTAAGTTTCACCCTACTAGTTCTCCTTATTGAACCTAGACTTGGATTCCCAATCGCTAGGTTAGGTTTCCACCGAGTTACTCCTTATTGTGTTGGCTTTAAGCCCATTCCCTCGATAAATATAACACTTTATCTTTTGCAATGCCCTTTGTAAGTTGATGCGCAAGATTCTCCTTTGATTTAACATAATCAATGGAAATAATGCCACGAGAGCATATGTTTTACGGTGTTATGTCGACGTCTTATGTGCCTTGACTTGCCATTATACATATGGCTTTTGCTCTTCCAATAGGCGCCATGTACGGTCATGATACACACATATGTACGCCACGGGTTGAGGCCATAATGGAATATCTTCTAGGAAGTTCTTAAGCCATTCCGCTTCTTCTGGTCTTATCTAAGGCTATGAATTACGATTCCATTGTAGAACGTCCGCACACGCGTTTGCTTTTGTGATTTCAAGATAATCAGCCTCCAAGTGTAAAAACATAACCACTTGTGGCTTTCTCAGTATCGTTTGAAATCCAATTTGCATCACTATATCCTTCCAAAACAGGAGGGATATCTTGTATAATGTAATCCATACTTCACTTTGTATGTTTTAAGTATCTCAATACTCTAACCAAGGCTTCCCAATGATCCTTTGATGGATTGCATGTATACCTTGGCTGCCAATCTATTCACAGAGTAAGCAATATTAGGTCTAGTACAATTTGTTATGTAATCGTGAGTGTTCCAATTACACGTGAATATTCTAATTGAGACACACTATCTCCATTTGCTTTTCCTTAATTTACAATTAGGATCAAAAGGAGAGTTTGCCGGTTTGCTTTCAAAGTGTCCAAACTTCTTAAGGACTGTTTCCACATAGTGGGTTTGACTAAGTATATAGCCATCATTATTTCTTTGAATTCGAATTCCTAAGATAACATCGGGTTTTCCCATGTCTTTCATATCAAAATTCGATTTCAATATTTTCTTTGTGGAGTTTATGACATCTAAGTTCTGTCCCATAATGAGCATATCATCAACGTATAAACATACAATGACACAAGAACCATTATCAAATTTCTTGACGTAAACACATTTATCACATTCATTGATCCTAAATCCATGTGAAAGCATTGTATGATCGAACTTTTCATGCCACTGCTTAGGTGCTTGTTTAAGTCCATAAAGGGACTTTACAAGTTTACACACCTTTTTCTCTTGCCCTTTTGCAACAAACCCTTCTGGTTGTTCCATATAAATTTCTTCATCTAACTCACCATTCAGAAATGCGGTTTTTACATCCATTTGATGTATTTCCAAATTGTATATAGCCGCAATAGCAATTAACATCCTTATAGATGTAATTCTACTGACAGGTGAGTATGTGTCAAAGAAATCCAAAATTCTTCTTTTTGACGGTAACCTTTCGCTACTAGGCGAGCTTTGTACTTATCAATTGTACCATCAGGCTTCAATTTCTTTTTGAAAATCCATTTGTAACCAATCGGTTTGCACCCAGGTGGTAAATCCACCAGTTCCCATGTATGGTTTTGTAAAATGGATTCTATTTCGCTATTTATTGCTTCTTTCCAATACATAGATTCAGACGAAGTTATAGCCTCTTTATATGTTTGTGGCTCGGCTTCGGTAAGAAAGGTTAAGAAATCCGGTCCAAAATCTTTTGCAACCTTGAGTCTTTTCCCTCTTCTAGGTTCTAACTCTTTCTCTTGGATTGATGGTGTGTCTTCACTTGGTTCCAAGTCCTTGTCTTGAACCCCAGATGATGAACCACCATTAATACCATCTACATGAATATCATCATGCCCCTTTCTTTTATTCTCATTGAGTCTATCCTTGAAAGGAAATATATGCTCGAACCATTCAGCATCATTAGACTCAATTACAGTATTCACTTGAATATCTGAAATTCCAGATTTGATAACTAGAAATCGGTATGCTGCACTATTATTGGCATATCCAATAAACACACAGTCAATAGTTTTAGGTCCAAGTTTAACTCTCTTTGGTAAAGGAACTTGAACCTTTGCTAGGCAACCCCACACTTTCAAGATTTTGTAAGCAGGTTGTCTCTTGTTCCATTTTTCAAATGGAGATTGATCACTCTTCTTTGGTGGGATTCTATTCAAGATGGTGTTAGCAGTAAGTAGGGCTTCTCCCCACATATTAAGTGGTAAACCAGAATCGTTAAGCATGACATTAATCATATTCTTCAACGTTCTATTCTTACGCCACCACTCCATTACGTTGGGGAGTGTATGGTCTTGTCGTTTGATGTATAATTCCATGAGAAGCACAAAATTACGCAAAGGCGTTGGACTCATATTACGCCTCCTCTATCAGATCGCAGAACTTTGATCTTCTTGTCTAACTGGTTTTCCACTTCAGCTTTATATGTCTTAAACATATTCAAAGCTTCATCTTTGCTATGTAGTAAATATACATAACAATATTTACTGCTATCATCTATAAAAGTGATATAGTAATTCTTTCCTCCACGAGTTGGGGTTGATTTGAAATCACCCAAATCTGTATGAATCAATCCCAACAATTCGTTTGATCTTTCAACCACAGATTTATAGGTTTTGCTAGCAAATTTAGACTCTACACAAATTTCACATTTATGCATTTTATTCATTGTACAACTAGGTAGCAAACCAAGATTAACCATTCTATGCAAGGATTTATAGTTAACATGTCCTAATCTAGCATGCCATAAAGTAGAAGACTCAAGCAAGTAAACAGAAGCATTATTCATATTATTAATAGCATCAGAATCTAGAACATTGAGTTTGAAGAGCCCTTCAGACAAGTAGCCCTTTCCTACAAATGTTCCCCCTTTAGTGAGAACAAACTTGTCAGACTCAAATACAAGTTTAAAACCTTTCTTACTAAGAATAGGTCCAGATACAAGATTTTTAGTAATAGAAGGAACATGTAGCACATCCATAAGAGCAAGATCTTTCCCAGAAGTGAACTTCAGAACCACTTTTCCTTTTCCAGCAACATTAGCAGCAGATGCATTGCCCATAAACAACTTATCATCTCCATTGTTAGGAGTGTAGGTGATGAACATATTTCTGTTTCCACATATGTGCCTAGTTGCACCAGTATCCATCCACCAAGCATTGCTATCTGTCACCATATTCACTTCAGAAACAACACCAACAAACTCTTCAGCAATATTGGCTTGGTTGTTGTTATTTGGAGTAGGATTTGCCTTCTTGTGGTGGCAGTCTTGTGCTTTGTGTCCAGTTTTTCCACACACCCAACAAGCACCCTTAATTGCCTTGAAGTTCTTCACTTTTGGAGCAAGAACATGTAGACCTTTGCCTTTACCTTTGCCTTTGTTCCCCTTGTTCTTCTGGTATTTAGGCTTAGGTTTGGGAATCTCTCCAGCCTCAATGATGTTGATCTTGGTTTCAAAATCTGGGACGATCATTCCCTCATTCTTGCGGTGATCTTCCTGCTTGTGCCATAGTTTGAGAACCGGATCCTCCATGGACATATCGGTCTTCTTATGCTTAAGATGTATCTTGAAATCATTCCAAGATGGAGGCAACTTCTCTATCACAGATCAAACCAGAGAATTAAGGCGTAACCATTCCTTCTGCGGCAAGTTCATGGATAAGAATCTATGACTCTTCAACTTGGTTAACAATGCTTTTGACTCCACCCATTTGGTACTTGAGAAATTTCCAATGATGAATTTCTTCGAACCTCGTGATCTTCATCATATACTTTTTCTCTAGCGAGTCCTGAGAGATCCTTGGCGGTCTTATATGATCTATACACATCATACTGATGTATCATCAAGGCTATTCAAGATGTAATTCTGCATAAAAACTCACCGTGTTTCCATGCTTCAATTGCATTGAGTTTGTCAAGAGGAATGTCAATCTCCCTACGGCCATAGGGGCATTCTTCCTGATGGCGTGAGCAAGGTCTCGAGTTGTCGAGATAGAACAACATCTTACATTTGCCATCTCTTGAAGTCGGACCTTTGAACTTGTCGGGATTCTCAACATGAGGCTTCACGCCATTCAAATTCACGCATTGTTCCATCAAAATTACGCTATAGATTGTTGGAAAACAATCGAGAATTTGTATCTGACAATACTAAATTAAGCGGATACTAATATAATTTGCAAAACAAGTAAACAATATAAGCCCGACTTGATTTGAGATTGAGGCTAAGCGTTGATGCTATGTCCTATAGCGAGAATTCGCCCCTACTACATTGGCTGTAGTTCGTTGGCGTCTGCCAGCTGGGATTCAACAATCTGTAGCCAAGAACCTAGCACTCGGTTTCTTGGTCTGGCGAATTTACTTGGTGGATTTCCTCGAAATTCCGCAATGTTTTAAGGATTGAAAAGATTGAAAAAGAACAAGATAAGATGATATTTCAAACTGATACTTGGCTTCTGTTTTTATAGGCATTTAAACACCCTTTGCAGAAAGATGCAATGCTTGGAGAGGGATGTGTCCTACGAGAGGTTGTGCTTTCTTACGAAAGGTTGTGGAGTATAGACACACCTTTTCACCAATTAAAATAATTAAAAAATAAAAAATGAATTCTTTTTAATCAGAAGAGACCCCAAGAGCCTAAAGGCCCAAGGCCCATCTTTGACATATAAATATATAAATATATATATTAAGCCCAAGCCTCATCCAAGTCAAAGCCCAGGCCAAAGCCCAAGCCAAAGCCCATCTAACTAAAAGCCCAAGGCTTTGTTCTTTTTACTAAGTGTCCCATGTGAACACTTATAAACTATATACTTTTCTTTCAATCTTTCGATGTGGGATTATCTTTCTCTCTATTTCTATACAAACTCCAACATCCACTGCTAACTACAACAAATTACTACAATTAGAGCGAATAATGTTATCCACCATTAGTTTAAATATCCACTGCTAATCTTAGTAGCAAAAACACCAATTTTTTGTAGTGACTATGACATGTAGGGCATACTGTTGTGTTTTCTTCTGGCTAACCACTTGTCATGCAATAATATTTTCTCAGTGCTAACATTTATTCCTCCATTTATGATTGGTTGTTGTGTAAAATAAAAAAAAAAAATGAGATAGGGAGTTGTTTAAGACATTTAAGTTGTATTTGTTGCAGTGATTTGGATCAATCTAATTTATGAAATCAAGAAGATATGTATAACATAAATGTGTAAAATATGATCGTGTGTGATTTAAGGATATGATGTTGGGATAGAGATATAAAGAGAATTTTGGACCTAAACTTTTTCTTGAGATCAACTCAAGTTTATAGTTATATTTGTTTTGTAACTGTTATATTTTTCCGGTTGCATACTCTTTTCCCATTTTAGCTTTTGAACTCAACTACATTATCTAATTTTAGAAATATTTAGAATTATAAATCATGACAACTTCAATATATATCTAGGTCCAAGGTGAGTGGTTGGCTTGTAGTTCTTATTGTCATTGTGCTAGAATGTACATTAGCTTAATCTTCTTATAAATGGTTGTTCTGAGTAGCTATACTATGGGAGACTATTTACCTCGTTATACATGGCATTTTAGAAAAAGTCCTTTGGCAAAGAGGATTTATACATAAAAGGTGAATACAATCTTTATAAGTTTTCATGGATAACCACCATTTTATTTGATACTTGTTTTGGGTTTTGATCACTAGATTCATGCGGAACTAGTATGTGAGGCTATGGTTTTATGGAGCTTAGAGTTCTCTCTCTTTCCTAAAATTTGTTTTGTTGTCAATCTTGTGGTTTTAGGTATGGACAACTTTGATCATTTCAATCGTAATTGTACATGTTAGATCTCAAACTTTGATCATCATTTATGTGAACTTGTATGTGAGGCTAGATTTTTTGAAGGTCATATTTCTCTCTTTTCTATAATCTATGTTGTGGCTAATCAGGTTCCAAGTATAGACAACTTTAATCATTTTAATTTCCAATTTACAATCTTGTTCTTAGACATTATTCACTGTTTGTGTTAACTTGTGTTATAGGTTAGGGTTTTGGGAGCTCATGTTTCTTTGTTTTTATGCAATTTTGTTTTGTGGTGAATCTAGTTTCAAGGATAGCTTTGTGGTATTTTTTTTTCAGGATTCTAAAACAAGTTATTGTTATTCTAATGTTTTGACAACTATTTAATGACTTAGTGTCAATGACCCTTGTGGATTCATAATTTCTATTCTAAGTCTCTAACATTGTGCACGACACCTTTTGCAGTGTTCAACATTGAGCTATATTTCTCAAATCCGAAAAAAAGTTATTGCTATTTTAATATTAACTGCTTATTGTTTATGATCTATCATGTATTCAATCTTTCTAACTCTAAGAATCTAAACATGTGTATTCTTCTAGTGTTCTTATGGCCAATTAGAAATAGCTTCCATTTTTCACAAATTGTGGAACCTATCTATATGTTAATGAGCTAATCACATGCCATCATTGTACATCTTACGATTTTCTTTTTCATGAATGACATGTTTCCCAATTTTCAATTTACATGGTTCCTACCACATTCCCGTAATTTGAGTTACTACCACTATTCTCAAGTATCCTACATTGCTTTTGAAATAAGTAACTCATGAAATATTTGTGAACAACAAATGGAAACTAAAATTGTATACTTCCAATGTGCAAAATATCCTAAGGTTTAGGTTGTTATTGCGTATTACTAGAGTATCTCTTGTGTAAATAGTCAAGTACTTGTACTTCTTTCATGCACTTAAGTGTCTTGTTTTTTAAGATCAATATATTGAATTTGATTCTTTGCCATTGTTGTCTTTTTCTAGAGATATTGTCTTAAAAAATATTCCTACTTCCAAATAGATTTCAACATCATTGGTTGTTTCCTCCTAGCTATCAACAAATGTTAGGAAAGTATTTATTACAGTGAACATTTTTTGCCTAATTCCATTTGCTTTCCATTTATAAGGCTTGTCATTTTTCAGTATTGAGGTGCGTTTCTACACAGGAAGAATGCGGAGTATAAATTGGTACAAGATTGCTCAATGTTGAAGTCATATTGTATAAGTTATTATTATTATCATTATTACTATTATCAAATTATTTTTTTAACAAATATTGTAATTTAGTCTAGATAATTAATTTGTGTATACATGATTCATGTTGGTTTGTTGTTCTTGAATTAGAAAAGTACATTGTGATGCATCTCAATTTTTTGTTATTTTGAGTATGATTGATTTCAATATATGTGTAACTTAATCTTATAATTATTTATGTAATGAGGTGGATTTGACTATCCAAGATATTTCATGAATTTTTTTAGTGTGAACATTTTATATATTCTCTTAGATCTCAAAACATGGATGATAAAATATGGTTCCATGCTTACTCTTTTAAGTGTACTATTCACCATTTTACATGCAATATCATCGAATTTTCGATGATGTTTATTTTATTGTTTGAGAGCTTGATGGAAACAATACATTTTTATTCCAAGGATGCTACATAATCCACAACAATGTCAACAACTGTAAGATATGTCATAAGTGATGCACATATTCATACTTTAGTGGCCAAGATCCAGCAGGAAGACACCGTTATCACAGGCCAGGCACTCATCACAGAAGCTATCACCAATCATTTCACTTAGCTTTTTTTTTGGCAAAGAACAGGAGATGAAGTTACAAAACATCGTGTGGTTGCCTTTTCTCACGAGAAAAGAGAGTATAACTTGGCCACCTGGATGATGTTAGGACCAGGGGCACCCCACATTCCACACTAGTATGAATATTGATGTCTAAGAACTTTGGGTGCGTGAGCCCTCCACTGGCGGTTTTATTCTTAGGCTTAACCCAAAAGACCTCATTACTAATGGAATGTATTCAACCACTTATAAGCCCCTTCTACTTTCTCTCATCATCCGATGTAGGACTTTAGGTTGCCTCCCAACAATCCTCCCCTCAAACAAAGGACCACATAATTAGCCTACCCTTATGCAAAACACCATCGACACCCTTGAACATCACTGAGTTGGAACACACGCCTTATGTGGAACACCAGGGCCACCGGATCACTACCATACTTGCGTCAACCTCCCCTCAAGCGAAACACTATTGGCACCCTTAGACATCACTGCGTTGGAGCACATGGCTTACGTGGAACACCAGGGCCATCTACCGATAGAACACATCCACTGCTCAACATCACTGCGTTGGAGACGCACGCCTTACGTGAATCACTCGAGCCCGTCGATCACACCGCTATACTTGGGAACTTTGTTCCGGCTTTTTCTCTCTTTGTTTGCTACTGAGGATAATCATACCAGGGATGCACTTCACCGGGAATCTGTCCACCCATATCATTGGAGAGACCTGGCTTTGATACCACTTGTTAGGACCGGGGGCACCCCACATTCCATACTAGCAACGATATTGTCCGCTTTAGGCCGGAGCCCTCATGGTTTTATTCTTGGGCTTAACCCAAAAGGTCTCATTGCTAATGGAATGTATTCAACCACTTATATGTCCCTTCCACTTTCTCTCATCATCCGATGTGGGACTTTAGTTTGCCTCCCAATAGATGAACCTTTTTTGGGGAAAGTGAGATTAAAAGGACAATAATAGAGCTGGGTGATGAAAAAGCACCAGGGCCAGATGGCTTCCCAATGACTTTCTACCAACAAGGGTGGAATGTCATCAAGGAAGACATACTAAAACTCTTCGATGACTCCTACCAGGGCACATCCAACATGGAGTGCTTAAATTGGGCACATATACTGTTAATCCCTAAAAACAATACGCCAGAAACCATCCAAGATTATTGGCCGATCAGCTTGATAAACTGCTATGTCAAAATCATTTCCAAAGTCCTCGCAAACCGTCTGAAGGGGGTCTTGGGGGAACTGGTGGATGAATCCCAATCAGCATTTATACAAGGTAGAATGATTCCTAATAATATAATAGCAACAAAGGAACTCATTCACAAAATAAAGATGGGAAACGTCAACGGGGCCCTTGTCAAAATAGACTTGGAAAAGGCTTTCGACACAATCAGTTAGGAATATCTACTAGATATCTTAGCGCCCGGGAAGGATTAGGACCCAAATGGCTAACTTGGATAAAGTCTTTACTCATATCGTCAAAGGCAAGATTCCTTTGTTATGACAATCGACAAGATACATAAGAAGTAAGAGAGGATCGAGGCAGGAGATTTGCTCTCCCACTTCTCTTTGTATTGGCAATAGATGTATTATCCACGCATTACAATCTTTGTGGAAGCCGTTCAAGCTAACATATACCGGGGGATACCAATAGGGACAAATAACCTTAACACAATCTTGGCACTACAATATGTTAACAATCTCCTGGTATTCTACACAGGCGGCTTAGCTGAAGTACGTATCCTAAAGCTGATCTCTACCTGTTTGAGGGCTTCTCGGGACTAAAGATAAACTACTCCAAAAGTGTGATCATTCCAATTAGAATGATCGATCATCGTATTGAAGATTTTGCATAAGTTCTCAACTGAAAAATTGAACACTTACCGATAAAACAACTGGGGGGGGGGGGTTCGGTATCAGGTGGCCGGTCTAGAAAAGAAGACTGGCATATATTGATAGAAAAATCGAGGGAAGCGGACATCTTAGAAAGAAAGTCGCCATCACTAGGAGAGAGGCCGACTCTATTGAACTTGGTATTTTCTACATTCTGAGATCCACCGAATGGCGACTTATAGACTCCAAGAATGGGTTATCGGAAGATAGACCACATCCGAAAGGATTTTCTTTGGAGGGTGGATAAAATAAACAAGATGCTACAACTTGGTGGAGTTGGGAAAGACTATATGGACCTAAAGAAAGCGAGAATTTTGGGGAATCCTAAATCTCTGAATGTTCAATAGGGCACTGCTAGGAAAATGGTGGTAATGGATCCTTACTAGGAGGGCAGAGATATGTTAGATAATTTTTCATGAGGCATACTCTAGAAGAGGATATATTGATCCTCACAAATCAGTTCTTGGATACATGCGTCCCGTTCTGCGGAAAGGGATCTGCCGGGAAAGCATCCCAATTTTGGCAAACATGATGGTCAAACCGGGAACGGGTAATACTATGAACCTATAGCGAGACAAATGGTGGGGGGGCTACGCCCTTTGCAATATATACCTGGACCTTCATGGTTTAGCCATAACAAATCATCTGGCTGTTCATGAGGCAAGATCCAGAAACCAAAGAGGTTTCCTGCTCCTAAAACAGGGCCCTCTAACGACTAAGGAAGGGGAGGATATGGAATTACTCAAGCAAGCTTTAATTAGCCACACCATAACCCCTGATGAGCCAGATACAAGAGTATGGATACTCACACCAAACAGAGAGTTCTCCTTCAAATCGTTGTACCGCTTCAGAATTGATGGTGGAATTCGTAGCAATCTATGGAGAGGGTTTTGGAGGCAACCATGCCCCTCTTAAGGTTAAGTTATTTGCATGGCTTGCAAGAGAAGACAAAATCCTCACTTTAGACAACTTGCATAAAAGGAATTAAAGAGGATAACGTACAAGATGCTATCTATGTAAAGTAGAAGATGAATCAGTCCACCATATGCTCATAACATGTCCATATGCAATACACATCTGGAAACACTTACGACAGCACTTTGTTGGGGTCCAAACAAGGTGGGTTGGCTGCAAGGCCTGTGGGAATCCAAGAATGACTCCCCTAGGGTAGACAATACCCTAATTAAGAAGGAAATTTTGAGAATTTGTTGTGATGGCAATTACTTGGGGTATATGGGGTGAAAGAAATAGGCGATACTTTTAGGATAAACAACACGTTTATTTAAGAGTTATCCGTGATATTTCTTTCCTCATATTCTCTTGATTAAATGCAGCTCCAAATGCTAAACGACCAAAATTTGGAGATGGCGTGAAAGCACGGTAAAGTCGCGACTGAAATTTCTGAGATCACGTAGAATAGGGCCCATGAGGACGAGGAGACATCTGGGGATAATCCAACTTCAGCTTAAGGGAGATAGTGAGAAGAAACTCGATTTCAGTCAAAGAAAAATGAGACAACACATGTTTTTTTTTATAATTTTTTATTTTCTCTTTGACCAAATGATGTATTGGAACTTATTATCATAAATAAAATATGATTTATCAACTTCTTCAAAAAAATGTATGACTTTCCAAACATTGGTTTTAGTTAGGAGAATTTATGAGGAGTTATTTGGACTTCTACTTTGAACAAATAAGGCCATATATGCATTAATTTTTTATTTATAAGAATTTACATAATATATATTAATATTAAAAGAAAACTCTCAAAAAAATAACCCTTTAGAAAATTTTCTTCAATTCTAAACATAACAAGAAAAAAAAGAAATATCAATCAAGTAAACTATTCAAAGAATCCTTCATGGGTTTATCGTTGACTTCTTTGTCAAGTTAGAAGTTCTAATTTTATGTGGTAAAATAAATCTAATTCTATATGGCAAGAAAAAAACCGTCTCAAGTTTATCCGGTCCGGTTCGAACCCAATCGGTTTTACGCTTAAACCAAAAACCCATCTTTCTCTTGTCGGCTAGTTCCTCAGAGGTCGCCGCAAAGAGAGCCTAGGGTTTCGCGATCCATCCCCTGCAGCTCCCCGGGCGGATGCGGTGCTCGATCTCGGAGATATCAGTTATCTTCTCCTTCTCCTCTTCGTGACCTTCGTTTCCGATCTTTCTTAGTTTCTTTTCTTTAGTTATCAATGTCGAAAGAATTCAAGCTACCCACTGAAAGAGACCATAGGGTTCAAGTTCTTTTTTTTTTTTTTTTTTTTGCTTTTTTATCCCCATTTTTTGCTGCAATGATGCCTTTTGATCTGTTTTGATTAGAATTTTCGTGTTTGATCTTGTTATTAACAGAATTCGGAATGCTTCTGCGGAATTGGGTTCTCTGAGTATGTTTTTTGATTGTAGGTGGGGAATAAATTAAAGAAATGTAAGGTTTCAAGTTATTTGATTTACTTTTTTCTCCCCATTTTGTTGCAATGAAGACCTTTGATCTGTTCTGATTAGAAGTATAGTGTCTGGTCTTGCTGATTATAGAATTCTGAATGGTTCTGTGGAATTGAGTTCACTCAAGATGTGTTTCGATTGTAGGTATGAAATAAATGAAAGAAATGAAACCTTTTGTCCTGTTTCCATTTGAATTTTAATTTTTGTCTTGCGGTTTACAGAGTTTTACATGGTTATCTGTATATTAGGTTCACTAAGTATGCGTTCTGACTGAGGGAAAGGTAAAAGAAGAAAATTGAAAAATAGGAGCAAGAAAAAAGAGTGATTTCAAGGATGACTGATGTCATTTTGATTTGTGCCTTATTACCCTTATATTCTGATTTTTGTTTTTTAAATTTGAATTTAGGTTTCGGAACCATTTCCTTGTATAGTACCACATTTGGTGTAGCATTTCCATATGGTGCCACATTTTTGTTTTCAGCTCCTTGTGTTCTCTTATCAGATTCATTGGCAGAGAGCATCTTCTGGTTCAAAATGGACTTTTTTTGTAGTTGTAGAATTGACCTCTGATAAGGATTTTAGTATTTACACATGCTTATGGTTGCGGGAGCTCATATTGTTACCGCTGGCAAACTAGAGGGATTGGAAACCTATGGCATAACTTTAATTTTCAAGAAAATTTCTATTACTGTCACCTACGTGTAATTTTAAAGATAAAGATGTTGAGGCATGTCTTAGATTATTGTGCGAAGGAAATAATGAGTTTGAGTGGCCTACAGCTGATTGTAAAGTGAACTCATGGAGTTGCCTAGGATCAATTCAATGTATGGATAGGTATGACCTTTGTACAATTATACAAAGCTGAAGTTCTAGGTTGTATTGTGCTGTCCAAATTTTTGGCCACAGTGGCTGTAAGTTTGATTTATTCTCATTTGCACTTGGAAAATAGCTTCCCTATTAGAAGGTTTATCTGACACTTTCTAACTTTTCTAATAAATGGAAGCCCTTGGAGATAAATTTTGGAGTGGGTTTCTGTGATTCATGTATTAGATTGAATATTATAAAGTTAATTGTACTACTACTTCATTTTGTTTGTGTTTTTCTCATTGTTTCTTTTTTACTTGTTCTCATATAGGATTGCAGCATAATATGGTTAGGGGAAAAGTATTAGCTGTCTGCCAGTCAGGTGGGGAATTTGTCACTGGTAGAGATGGCTCTATGTCATACTCTGGTGGGGAAGCTCATGCAATTGAAGTTACTGGTGATATGAAAATTAGTGATTTTAAAGCAGAGATATCAAGTATGTTTAACTGTCGTGGTGACACCTTCACCATCAAGTACTTCCTCCCAAATAATAAAAAGGACTCTCATTACAATATCCAATGACAAAGACTTACAGCGAATGGTTGACTTCAGTGCCGGTTCAAATACAACAGATGTATATGTCTTGAAGAAGGTTGAGCACAGGTATTTATGATCGGGGTTTGTGTTTTATGTTGTATTTTTGTCTCACTGCTGTTCTGGTTTAACTTCACTATAGTGCTCCAATTTTACAAGAAAGCATTATTGTGCAGAACAAGTAGGAGTGTGGTCGCTGACTCAGGGACCCCTACAGATGCCACCGCTACACTTGTTACACTTGATGATGCTAAGCGGCGAAAGTTGTGCACCACAGGTTGGGAAAGTATGCTTAATGGTGTTGGGCAAGTATTTGATGGTCCCAAAGCTTTCCGTGATGCACTTCACAAGTATGCTATTGCTAATAGTTTTCTGTACAAGTTTATTAAAAATGACGGGGTTCGTGTAACAGCTGAATGTTTAGCTGAGAATTGTCCCTGGCGTGTGCATGCATCCAAGTCACCAGCTAAGCAAGAATTCACTATAAAGAAGATGAATAACACCCATACTTGTAGAAGGGAAATCGGCAAAGAAGGTCATCGCTTAGCATCACAACGATGGGTTGCTAGTGTTATAAAGGAAAGACTCCGTGAGTCTCGAATTATAGGCCAAGGGAAATTGCAAAATGATCTCAATGAGAATATGGGCTCAACTTGAAATATGCACAGGCATGGCGTGGGAAGTTTGTTGCCAAGAAAGAGCTTCAGAATCCTCATGAAGAGGCATGCAATCAATTGCCTTGGTATTGTGAAAGGATAATGGAGACAAACCCAGGCAGTGTTGCAACATTACGAACAACTGACAATTCAAAATGCCATATATTTGTTGCATTTCATGCCTCCCTTAGTGGATTTGAGCATGGCTGCCGCCCTCTCATTTTCCTTGATGGCTTCTCTCTTAAAGCAAATAAGCACTGGAAATTGTTGGCGGCAACTGCAGTTGATGGAGAGAATAATATTTTTCCAGTTTCATTTTCAGTTACTGAGGCTGAAACAATCGAGCAATGGCATTGGTTCCTCTTGCAGCTGAAGTCTGCTTTGACAATGTCACGAACCATAACGTTTGTATCAAATAAACAAAATGGTTTGGAGGATGCAGTTGCTCAAGTTTTTGAGGATAGTTACCATGCATACTGTGTGCATCAACTCACTGAGGATTTCAAACGGCAGTTGGATGACACATGGACACAAGAATTGAAAGATACTGTCCTTGATACGTTTCAGCGATCTATATATGCTTGTAAAGCTGAAGAATTCAACGAATGCATTGAAAGCTTGAGGGCTGAATCTAAAGAACTTGCTGAATGGGTTTTGTCTGCCAAACCTGAATTTTGGTCAAATTCTTTTTTCAAGGGTCTGCGATATGGTCAGTATTTTTCCAAGTGTGGAGAGACCTTCAATAGCTGGATATCAATTAGATATGAGCCATCTGTGATGCAGATTGTTGACATTATTCGGTGTAAGATGATGGAACTGATGTATACACGACGGAAGTCTTTAGACAGCTGGTCTGAGACCCTCACACCATTTGTGAATCAAAGGTTGGAACAAGAGATGACAAAAGCACGGACCCTTGATGTGATATGCACAACTGGCAGTGTTTTCGAGGTGCGTGATGATTCAATCAATGTTGTTAATGTCGAAACTTGGGAATGCACATGCAGGAGATGGCAAATTAATTGTTTGCCATGCATTCATGCCCTTGCAGTGATTGAACAGAGTAATGGTTGTGTATCTGATTATAGTTCAAAGTACTTTACGACTGAATTTTTTCGATCGACATATTCATTGTCAATCAATCCTATACCTGATGCTGGTAAACCGATGTGCATGGATATTGTTGATATGACGGCTTCATGCCCTCCTAGGATCCGCAGAATGGTTGGTCGACCTAAAATGAAGCCCGCTGATCCAAGGATTACGATTAAGAGAGCAGTGCGTTGTGGTAAGTGCAAAGGATATGGGCACAATAAGCAAACATGCAAAGCATTTTCTTAAGTATGGCATGTATCCTCCACGGTCGCAGCTGCTTCTTAAGGATGTCAATCACTTACTAGGTTGTATATTCTTTCCTCATTGGTGCGGTCCGCTAACTTGATGGGCTCTGAAGTTCGGATTGGCAGCAAATGCGAACTGTTTAGTCCATATTCTCAACAAGAAAGTCTTTCCTAACCGGATGTTGTTGTAAGTCAATGTCAAATTTGAGGTCCTCAAAGATATTGCTCCAATTTCTTGCCCTTGGAATCCATTTTGGAATGCATTTATGATAAAATTTGTAAGGTATGAGTTAGTGAACTGTATTTCTTGGCATTGCCATGGAAGTCTGTGGCTTGCCTGCAGTGTAGATGATGTCTATAAAATTTATGTGGAGTTATAGCTGAAAACGCCTGAAATGGTTTGTTTTTGTTAAATTTAATGTGAATTGCATGTCAACAAATCAAAAGACATTGTGTTCCATATTGAAATATTGAGTGTTATTTTTTGAATATTGATGGATGTATGAACTGAAAAGTAATCCTCCATTAAATAAGCAGGTTGGGAATTTGCTATTTGAATTAACAACCCTTAGAAATAACTCAATGTTAATAATCTCAGGCATAGTTTAGCAACCGCGTTAATTTAGGCGGTGCTACTTGATTTTGTCCTGCAGTTGAGAATATTTTTTAAAAAATTTAATCACATAACTGCACCATATAATATGCAGAAAAAAATCAAATTACATTTTTATCTCAGGGCAAACCTCTGTTTGGAATTGGAAGTGCTACAGTAAAATTAAAAAGGAAAACTGTCATTTTAAACTTTAGATGCCTTTTGAAATGAACTTAAAACAAGAGCCCCAAAAGTGATGGATTGCAAAATAGGTACTCACAAGGGCCTTGCTCTATGAATGCTCCGGTGGCCTTGAGCCTCATCGGAAACATGCACATTTCACAAACATAAATAGTTCACAAGCATTTCAAGCCACTGGAACCTTCGGCTCCCCAAGATTTACAAAAGCTTGAGCACGAACAATGCGAGCCGTGGCTGCATGCCAGGAAACTAGGTGGTTCATGAAGGTGTTTGCATATTTTTCGCGATTATCCTGCTCAAGGAAAAGAAGAGTTCATAACAAATTTGCATTTCTCAGAAAATAACATCATTAAGCCAATGTTCACGCAGAGAAGAGTAGGCGTTCAGCATACCTTATAGTCAAGATAATATGCATGCTGTGAAAATTGAAGAGAAAAAGGAAGGAGATCATCAGTTCTCTTTGCATGAAATGGTGACAGAATCTGAAATTCAAGATTTTATCTTACCTCCCACATGTCAAGACTGATGATTGGCTGCAAGAGAAAATGAATAACTAATCAATACAACAACCAACCAAAAGATATGTACATTTTTTATTTCCTTGATAAGATAGGCTACCATACAATATCACGCCAAACAAGCGGACAGACAGCATTTGATGTTCTTAAAATTGAAAGCTTCTTCTCCTCAGGCTTCACTGGCACATACAAAAAAGCTTTCAACTTAATTCCCTTGGTACAAGAAAACTAACAGCTTGTCAGCTTTGCGATAATAAAACATCGGAAAAGAAACACAAGTTCGGAATCAGATTTCGTTGGCATATTGTTTAACAAATATGGCTACGCAAAGTTTTAAAGAAAGCAGTTAAAATGCCTGTTAGACCACTTCAATTGGTTCAACAGCTGGAGAAGAACAGACTAAATGATATGAAATACAGTAGTTAATTACATAAAATTTGTCAAAAATTTCAAGTTTTTGATCCTTATAATCTAGAGAATTAAGAGAGAACATAAAGGCCTACAAGTTCTAGATGTGTTTTAATTGTCATAACTCAAACAAAAGATGCTAGTAGATCATATTTGATACTTTGCAATAACTTTCAACAAATTTGATCATGCTTGATAGAGACATGGTGCATGTGTAATAATGAAAGCATTGTGGAAGTTTTCATATAGAAGCACCCAAGCAAAATGAACTTCAAGAACACTCACAGACAAGCCACACCCAACCAGATCCAAATATCGAAATGGCGGATTCTACAAACTCATCTCTAAATTTATTATATGAACCAAAATCCTTTTCAATCTGCTCAAGCAAACCTCCCCAAGGCATTTTCCCACCATCTGGTTGCATTGATTCCCAAAAGAAGTCATGGTTCCATACCTGAGTGTCATCCATTTCAATATCAATCAATTGCAACTAAAATCTCTATTGATAATATGATGAAATCAAAATCAATAATTCGTCACTCTTGTGCAATTTCCATGGCCACATATCAATAACTAGAAGAAAGTTGGCATCAATTGGAGACAACAAATTGATTAAAATGCGAAACCTCATCACACTGCTCAGTCTAAAGAACAAAAAGGAAAAGAAACTAAAATCACCTGAGCAGCATTATTGAACTCTGGCAATGGATTTCCATTATTGTATGTTGCTTTAACCAGTTCCTCCAGAGTGTAGCCATATAATATCGGGACTATTGGCTAAATGCTTATTTAAGCCTTCTACATATTCTCTGTGATGCTTTCCCCAATGCACTTCCAAAGTCTTCTTGCTCATATATGGTTCCAAAGCATCCTTCAAGGCACACAGAAATTAATACCATTCTTAAGAAAAGACTTGGGATTAATTGAAGCAAAAGAGACATATAAAACCATTCAGGACACAGAAGAAGTGTGTACAATGATGATACTTACTAGTTCATATGGAGGAGTTGTCAAACCATAGTAGGCCATAACTTTAAAGCTTCTTTGAGACCAACAAAGCCGTCTCTTTTGCTGCAGATGTTATGGAAAATATTATTTTGTGGAAGCTAATGAAGGATAACATTCAATGAGCATGAGGTGATTAGAATCCCAAATTTTCTTGCAAAATCCTCGTAGTTGAAACTTCCTCTCTCATTTTTATTTTATTGTGCAACCGTCATATCAGCCATTAGTGCTCACATATATTCACTTCCAAGTTGAAACAATTCACTTAATTGAGGTTAAAAATGAATGAAAGAAGAAAAACCGAACTTTTCTAAAATGCATATTGTGGAAATACTTGCACATCACCTGTTCGACACTTGGCCTGAATGAATAAATTTCATTCAATTTTACTTGGAATAACCATTTAGCTCTAGAAACACGAAATTCATGAAAACAATACTTTAAAAACTATCAAAATGCTAAGAAATTAAAGCTCTACTTCAAAACCAAACCATTAATTCTTTGCAAACACCCAACCTCCAATTACTGGAAATAATCTACGATTACAGAGAGAAGAACAAAACCAAATACGTGAAAGCAAAACAAAACGCGAAAAAAGAAAGTGTTGGTTGCAGTACTAGAACGAGCTTGGGAGCATAGATGGAGCTCGAATGGAGTCCATGAGAGGTCAGTGTCGGAGTCTGGCGGCTGCTTGGGAGCGCGAGCGGAAAACCCATTTCTCCGAACCACGCCCAGTGGGCTCAGTCTCACCCGGCTAGTATATAGACGGTGCCTTCAAATATGGCTCGGGCCTGGATTACCATGACCCCTAAAAAAACCCCAAAAACCCTCAAAAATAGACCCCCAACCCTACACCAACATCCAAGGTGTTGGGCAAGACAAAAGACCTTGAGCTAAAGGGTCTCATAGAATTTACCGCATATAGACAGTGCCTTCTAGTGAATTTTTATCCAAAAGCCCCCTTGAGAAGTTTTAAACGCCCATGGTTTGTAGATTTGTGAAAACATTACCGAAAATCAGACATTATGGGGGAATCAGGTGGTAATTTGAAAATATTATCGTGTTTGGTATTGTAGCACCAATAATGTTAACGGTAATGTGAAATTATCAATAGTGAAATATTACCGAATAAGTCAGTAATCGGATTACTGCCAAAATAGATGTACATCAAGATTATTGGATGGTGATAATCTGTCTAAAATTTTCTTTTCAAATTTGCCCTCACCTTTCAACCTAATTCTTGTCTACCCATGACGTTGTTTTGGGACATATCTTCTAAAAAATATTTTTTGTATTATAATTAATTATTTTTCATGTAAAATTTTATTTTATTTTACCTTTAAATTTTCTCAAAATTATAGATATAAGGGTATTTTGAGAAAATTTGCCAAAATTAATTTTTGGTATTATAATTTAATTACTTTTCATGTAACATTTTATTCTATTTTAAATTTAAATTTGCTCAAAATTTTTAGATATAAGGGTTTTGGGAAATTTGGAACATTACCAAGTTGATTACTATGGACAATAGAACATGGTAATGAAAGATTACCGATAATATGAGTTTCCAACCAAACATGGTTATCACAAATTACCACAACATTCACGGGAATATAGCATTCACGACCTCATTACCCGCGATAATCTCATTCTGTGGTAATATATCATGTCTTATGGAACTAAAGCGGCCTCAGGATAGTAACTCAGTTTTTTTTGGTAAAGGGAGCAAGTTGACTAACTCTTCATTACATAACTCTTTAAACTACTTAGGTGTTCTTGAAGCCAGTACAACATCTAATTTAGATCTTCATAGATGTCCCAAGTTTCATCTCTCATTGCTATTTTTGCAAATCCATCTACACATAAGTTCTTTTCCCTTGGAATTTGATTTATCTCCTGTCTTTGATTTTTACATTGCAAATTACGGCATTCCTTTATAGATTCCCTTGTCCTCACAGTGGGGACAAAACCCGGAACTCACTTTGGTAGGGGATGAGGGCAAAACATAAAATAAAATTTCATCCAACATAACAATTGCTTCCAATATAAAATTGTGTGACAGTATAATTTTTTTTTTTAAAAAAAAAACAACCACAATTTGAGTATACATATTGAAAAAAAAATAAAATATTTATCTATGTACACTCGAACTAGAAGCTACTTTGCTAGATGCGAGGTCTGGGGACGATGTGAAGCATGTGACTAAGAGGAGGTAATTATTGAGCTTATTTTGAATAATATTTTGAAGATATTATTTGAAGGTCTTACTTGAGATAGCACACAAAAGGTTTATATATAATATCTTGACTTATTTTAAATAGTATTTTTCTTATAAGCCGAGAAGTAAAGAGTAAGTTTGCATAGAAAACAATTTGATTAATACAGATGGAACAATATTTACTAACTTAATGTATATATATATATATTAAACAAAATTTAATCATATTTGAGATAAATTACTTTTCTCACAATTAATTTAACTTCATTAATATTTCCATCTTCTATCTTTTTAATGTTATGCTGACGTGACAAACTCACCTTATAATTAAACAAATGTCACATAAATTGCCATGTAGCATCAACTAGTGATAATGTAAACTCAATAATAAACATTTAAGTTGTTAACCAAAACTTATACAAAGTAATAAATTCCAAAATCAAAGATGCAACTATAAAAAAAAAATCAACTCTTAAGTACCTGGTCAAGTAATTTACCCTTTTATTTATAATATCACACTCTATATCTATTATAGTGGGTCACATTCGGATTTCAAAACTTTTACTCATAATATTAAGTGATATGAATTCAAAGTCAACTAACTGGCCTCAGGGTAGTAAGTGGTAATATTAAGTGGTAATATATCATTATTGTGAACTAAACTGGCCTCAGGGTAGTAACTCAGTTTTTTTTTTGGTAAAGAGAGTAAGTTGACTAACTCTTCATTACATAACTCTTTAAACTACTTAGGTGTTCTTGAAGCCAGTACAACATCTAATTTAGATCTCCATAGATGTCCCAAGTTTCATCTCTCATTGCTATTTTTGCAAATCCATCTACACATAAGTTCTTTTCCCTTGGAATTTGATTTATCTCCCTGTCTTTGATTTTTACGTGCAAATTACGGCATTCCTTTATAGATTCCCTTGTCCTCTAGTGAGGGGACGAGAACCCGAGAACTCAGTGGTAGGGGAATTTTGGGATGAGGGAGCAAAACATACAATAAAATTTCATCTAACATAACAATTGCTTCCAATATAAAATAGTGTGACAGTATAATTTTTTTTTTAAAACAACCACAATTTGAGTATACATATTGAAAATAAAATAAAATATTTATCTATGTACACTCGAACTAGAATTCTTTGCCGGTCTGAGGTCTTGGGGACGTGTGAAGCATGTGACTAAGAGAAGGTAATTATTGAGCTTATTTTAAATAATATTTTTTAAGATATTATTTGAAGGTCTTACTTGAGATACCACACAAAAGGTTTATATATAATATCTTGACTTATTTTAAATAGTATTTTTCTTATAAGCAGAGAAGTAAAGAGTAAGTTTGCATAGAAAACAATTTGATTAATACAGATGGAACAATATTTACTTACTTAATGTGTATATATATATATATATATATATATATATATATATATATATATATATTAAACAAAATTTAATCATATTTGAGATAAATTACTTTTTTCACAATTAATTTAACTTCATTAATATTTCCATCTTCTATCTTTTTAATGTTATGCTGACGTGACAAACTCACCTTATAATTAAACAAATGTCACATAAATTGCCATGTAGCATCAACTAGTGATAATGTAAACTCAATAATAAACATTTAAGTTGTTAACCAAAACTTATACAAAGTAATAAATTCCAAAATCAAAGATGCAAGTATAAAAAAAAATCAACTCTTAAGTACCTGGTCAAGTAATTTACCCTTTTATTTATAATATTACACTCTATATCGATTATAGTGGGTCACATTCGGATTTCAAAACTTTTACTCATAATATTAAGTGAATTGAATTTAAAGTCAACTAATTGGTTTGGTCATAAATAGTATCCAACCTACACCAAACCCACCAATCCATCATTGACACCAGTATACACCAGTTCATACCTAAACACCCGCTGCCCTTTAATTTCAATCTACATCCCTGAAATGATAGTTTTTGAATCTCAAGACAAGATCCAAAGGTAGATGCACAACCCTCATCATACCGTCGATTTGGTACTAATTTCTCAACATTTGAATACACATATCCCAAGGATATCTCCGTCTCCCTCTCCATCTGGACCCTCTCTATCGCGATCGATAGGAGAAATCGAGACAAGGGATCGGGGAGGATTATCGACGGCGGGACCCGACCAGGTCAAAGTCCTGCGTCGGTGTCAAGGGGCTGGCCCGGGTGCTTGAGGGGGCACAGGGGGCACAGGAGTATCCTAGATTCTTAGCGGCATTTCGAGAGGAAGCTTCGGGGTCTCACGGAGGCTGAAGGGTTTGAAGCCCCGGCTAGCCTCCCCTTGGTTAAACCCCTGCCTCTAGTTATAGTCTTTCCCCAATCTGGAGTACTCTTGGTATGTATTGGCTGTCTGTGTAGATTAGGGTTTAGTATATCCCATTCAGGTTAGCATTCTCTACCCTTCTTGCATGGCCTCTACTTCCCCTTGAAACCCTGATTCAGAAACACAGGTCTTGGTTTCAGGAAGACACAATTTACCTCTATTAGTTAAGATTATCTATTCAATGCTTGTTGTTGTGGCACCCTCTTTCTATTAACCATTAGTGAACAACAAGTGTTTGCAACTTTCCTTGCTCCACCATTGGCCCTCTCTTTCTTCTATTACTTCAATAGATGGTTGTTGGTGTTTGTACTTCAGAGCTAGTATAGTATTGTGTGTGATTGAAAATATATCCGCATGATACCATGTCTGTGAAGAAACACTAGGCTATGCATCGAATCACAAATGTCATGTTTATTTTATTTTTGTCGGTTTTTCTGTAATAATACCCTTAAAAGTTAAAAATAATTATGAGAAATTGTAGGGGTTAAAACATAAAATAGGGTGATGCTTATCTTAACCTAACTAAATTAGAATTTTATTACTTAATCTCTCGCTGGCCGCCGCCTTCATACGCAAACCTTCTCATTCCCCTCTATCCTCGAACAGAAGCGTGCACTCCAACCCGAAGAGACGAGGAGGGATTCCAAGCAGAAGGCGGTCAAGGTAAGCCCTTGATTGTTCTTGTTGTTGGAACTTATGTGGGAATTAGGGTTAGATTGTTTGACGATGTGTGTTTTAGATCTCTTTTATGGTGATTTGTTGGGTTAAATTAGGATTGATAATAGGAATTATCTATGATGCAAGGGGTTTACAACTTAGGCTTTAATTTGATTTTTTGATTAAATTTTTGTTTTATTTTTCTTTGTGTTACTGGTTGATTTTAGGTTTTACACTAATTCTCTATTTATCTGATAGGTTTTATGAGAATTTATAATAAGCATAATCTTTTGTATTAAAATTAAACCCTTTATGAATAGTTAATATTATATAATTAATGTCTCGTTTACCGTAAACTATGGAATTAAACAACATATCCTTTTTCGTGCAAACTATGCGTGCCTATGATTGTTGCCTGATGTTACTTTTGAAAACCAGCCTCATTTTTTCTTTGAGTTAAAAATTGTTTTGTTATTTATTTATTTATTTTCTTTGATTTTGAACTTTTCGAAATCGGTGTGCTACTGTCAAAGTTTATTACTATTGTGTTTCGAGATTGTTTTAATTAGTTAATTAATTTATTTTTACTTTGTTTTATTATTATTTATTTGTTTATATATTTTTACCAACTGATTTCTTGTTCCCTTCTAGCGTGAATTTTCTCTTTCTTTTTGGGTGATAATTTTTTATTTTTTTATTTTATAAGCGATATTATAAACAACTTTATTTTTTATGATTAAAAGATTTGTTTGATTGTTCTCGAGTTAGTTGTGAGAAATAAATAGGTTAAATTAGATAACTTATGGGTAGAATATTTAATGGAGTCATCGTGATGGTGTTTTCAGTAGAGAGATTTGGTGATAGAGTACAGTTAGTGTGTGACTATTGTAAACCTCGATACAATTATCATATTTTCTATGTTAGATCATTTCGGAGGCTCGATCCGCGGTTAGATTAAACTTGGAGCGTGGGAGTAAGTTTTCCACACTTAAATTTATTAAAAGTCTTCATATATGAATATGAAATCTATTTTCTTTATTAAAGTTTTGTTTATGGTTTCAATAACAGTTCATGAAAACATAAAGGATTTATTTTCTCTACAATTGAACCATGCATGTATGTTGTGTTTGGTGATATAGTCGACTATTGTTTGTTATCCTCTTTTGGACATAGCTATTTTGAGATTTTTTTTTTTTTTTTTGGGTTTTTGTATACGTCTCCAAACGGTCTATGTTTTGACCAACGTCAATGGGGGTTATACATTGGCCCAGTAATGTCGACCGCGTTTTGCTTGTGAACTAGTTCAGCCGTCTTTGTCGGGGATAATAACTTGATCTTTTTGATTTTGACTTCGGGACCCTAGAGGTAAAACAAATGGTAGAGCGACTTCTTTTTGGGGATGTCTCATTTTCGACTTGGAGTTCTGAGATCACACATATGAAATTTTGACCCGCACCATCGGGGTAAATAGTGGTCATAGTACGTTTGGGGGACATTATACTATTTTCAGATATAAATGCAAATTCTATGATTTTATGACTTGGCATTATTTTTTGATGATATTATCATAGGAAATATTATTTTTGGTATGCTATCTTTTCTTGAAATTAAATGTCTTGTCTCTTATTGCAATATCTTATATTACATTACTAAAATCTGCATGGTTTATTTTTATTTAATTAGTGGATGCTTACTGAGCTCCCAAGCTCACTAATCTCTGGACATGTTTTTCAGATCCCGAGGAATAGCTACTTGGTGGGTTGATGGGATATCTAGAGACAGACTCAACCATTAATGTCTTACGAACTACATGTCTTGTTTTGAATAAGTTTGCTTGTTTTAGTTGACTCCCATAGACTATTCCACTTGTTATGTGGTCTTTTGGATATTGAATTTAGAACTTCGATTTTTTTCTTTAAAATGCAATAAAGTTTGTGTTATTTTTGTTAAATAATAATTACTGAGAGCGGGTTATGAGGCCTTACATACGATGGGGCCCATCCCCACAAATATCTTGGCCGGGAATTACGCCAATGTCCGTTTGGAGTTGAGGCATTGACATCTTCCATTTCCTAATATAGGCAAACCTCTATTATTAATTACCCAGAAGCGGTTTCTGAAACCTCCGATAAAAGGCTCAAGTACAAGTAAAGGTGATGAATAAGGGTGTTTTGATAATTAACATAATATTGCAGATCATAACCTTTTATTATATGTTTCATTTTCTCTCTTATTTATTTATTTATTTGTTGGAGAAAATAATTCTATCTAGTGCTGTTAGAAGCATTGACATTAAAATGGGAAAAATCACTGGTAAGTTTGACATTAAATCGGTTCAATATAAACCATTCAAATCAGCTCAAGGTCAGAAGCAATTTACAAATGGACGAGGCTCATTTCAGATTCGTGCTCCACAAGTGTATTTTAGAAAAGTTGGATGTCCAACCCACAGTGTAACATCCTGAATTTTCTAAGTTAATAAATCAGAAAATTCTCGGAAATTAATGATATTAATTAGCACGAAAAATGAATTAATTATTTTAAAGTTCAATTAAAAGAAAATCGAGGATTAATAAATTTAAATCGGTACCCACTTAACTAAAGGAAACAGGGAAGGCACTTGAAATTTGGGTAAACTTACACTTGGAATAGTTGGAAGTGGATGGTTAAGATAATCTTGATTAATTAATTGGGAGATCTCGTAAGTGTTAATTAATCAAGATTAATTAAGTAGGAGAATCGGACAAAAGTTAAAGTTCCGATAAAGGAGATATGGCCAAGTTAAAAGCTGGGAAAAATGGATCTG
Source organism: Dioscorea zingiberensis (assembly GCA_026586065.1). Taxonomy (NCBI): domain Eukaryota; kingdom Viridiplantae; phylum Streptophyta; class Magnoliopsida; order Dioscoreales; family Dioscoreaceae; genus Dioscorea; species Dioscorea zingiberensis. The sequence continues at coordinate 20,062,302 of CM048823.1, read as the reverse complement.
GGTCGGGAGTTAAGATACCTTGAGATGCCCCAATACACCCTGGACAGACATAATGATAAAGATCGAGATTCGTGGATCTGGTCGGCTATGTAGTAGAGGGAAAGTTTAATTGTTTAATAAATTAATTGTATACATGTGACATTAAAGTGAGATGGAGGAATATGTAAATATAATATATTTATATAACTTAGGGTGTAAGTTACCAATTGATTAAAACTCAATTGAAGCCTCCCATCTTGATTTCTATCTTTCCCCCTCTCCCGATTTGAACTCAGCTCTAGCCTCTACCCACGCCCGACCTCCTTCTCCTCCTTCTCTCCGGCGACCACGAGCAGGCGACCAACGCCTCGCAGCCTTTGCTCGCGCCAGGCCGCCGCTCATGCTCTGCCTTCGCCCGAGCTGCCTCCGCCCGAGCGTCCCCGGGCTGCCTGCCCGGCCGTCCGTCCCTCCACCTCGCACCGCGCTCGGCCAGCTCCGGCGACCCAAGCTCGGCGTTATCCCCCTCTCCAAGCAGCCCCTCCGCTTCCTTTGTCCCTGTTGAACAGCTGTGAGTATAGTCTCCTTTCTCTTCGTCCCTGTGACCAGATCTGGTAGCCAAGGAACAGCGGCGGCGCGCGAGACCTCTGACCTTCTCTTGATTCCGGTGAGGTTTGGTTGACTCAAGCAAGGAGCTGACCAAAGGAGGACGGACAATGAGCTTTCTAAATCTTGGATGATGTATTGTGGGTTGATTTGGAGGTTGTTGTTAGTTGATGAAATGCCCTCTGATTATGCTAATGATTGGCTAACTAAAGGTTTAATTAGATGCATGAAATTGACTAAATTGGGGGCTGTGAATTGTTTAGGTTGATTCCATGTATTACACATGTTAATTAGAATGAAATGTGAATGTTTGTACTAATTTTCGGAGCTTTATAAATAGAGGAGGTGTTGCCAAAATTTCATGAAAATTCTAAGTATAAATGCTCTATTAGTGTTCATTTTAGCATGCTTAAGTGTCACATGCTTTAGATTAATTAATCTTGCTAATAAATCTTGCTTAGGGGCATTCTAAGAGTCTTGAAGACATGAAATGCATATTAAGTAGGAAAACATGCTTTGAGTGAGATTAATGTCTTTAATATGCTCCTTCGAGTTTAAATAGGAGTTTAAGTTAAGAATACGATTTCCGTATTCATGATCTCTGTATTCTAAAGCCCAACTTTGTATTTATTTAGTGACTATTATTAATTCTAGAAAAGGGAAAAGGTCCCACAGGAGCTTCAACAGGACCCAACAAGACTTAGGAAAGTTGCGAAGGACTTCAGGTGAGGGGACTGCGCCATAAATAAAGATTTTAATCATGTATTTATAAGTGATTTCCAGATTTCTAAATTATTCTTATGAGTTTTATATAGGTTGTGGATCTTTGATGGATTTTATAAGCTATAGTTGCATAGTGATTTCATGCTTGTTTAATTGATTAAATTTTAAAGAGCATGAGAAATGGAACAATGAAGCCCTAAGGGGGTAGATAATGATTATTTCAAGTATATCATAGGCTACACCTTGAGTTAGTTATGTATGAGGGATCAGTAGGGGCTTTCGGGGATAGAGCCCAGATATTAAAGTAGACGATACAGAGTTAAGGAAGGGGTTTTGTTTTCAATCGTTTTTCTTAAAATAAAAAATGTTTGCGAAAGTCATACTTTTTATAAAAAACCCCTTTCTGTCTCTTGTGAGAGCTCGTGTTGGATACAAGATTGATACTTGACGTACACATATAGATGTATCTGCATTTAGTAGTCAAGTCACTTAGGGCTCATGTAGATATATCTGATTGTTCAGGTCATGGATCATGTATATGTATCTGCATTTGTTCATGTTTACCCTAAAAAATAAATAAATAAAAAAGGGAATATATAAAATATATATATGAGCCTTGAAAATACAAAAAATGTCTCAAGGGCCAATATGAAATATTTCATATAAATATTATGATGAAATATATACATTGGGAAATAGATAGCACGAGAACACATATCTAGAGGCAATCTCAAATCCCAAAGATAGCCATGAGAACATATCTCTAAGCGATCTTAAAATTCAAGATAGCTTCGAGAGCACATATCTCGAGGCAATCTTCGAGAACAACAAATCTCAAAGGTAGCAGAACACAAATCCCGAAGTGATCCTAAATAGTAAAATAGCACAAATCCCAAGATGCCCGAATACAAATCCCGAGGCAATTATTGTTATTATTAATGAAAAAAATAATAATAAATTAAAAAAAATAGTAATAAAATTTGATTAAATTTGAAAATATAGATTTGATCTTATCATCTCACCTCCTTACGAGAGTTGGGATCTCGCGGAGGCAGGCGCGCTTGAGGATAAGGATGAGACATCTTTTTTAAAGAAAGGGATCAAACAAAAGATGAAGAGAAAAAAAAGGGAAAAATTTGTTAAGGAGAAACTTTTTGTTTTATTGAGAGGCTCGCTATTATCCACTAGAGAGGGAACACGAGAAGGTGATTTTCTTTTCATATATATTATATATTATATATACTAAAGCCTTAGAACCCCACCCATGTTCGTTTTGGAGAATCAGGGGACATAAGTAACCCTAGTTAGGGGAGAGTGAGATTGGGAGTCATAAGGAGATTAAAAAAAAGTGTGTGATATATATATATATATATATATATATATATATATATATATATATATATATATTATTAAAAAAAGGAAGAGAAAATCATTTCTTGTAGTCTCAGCCTCTCCATTTGAGCCACGAGGCCCTTTCCCTTCTCTGTGGCGTCCACGCTCCAAGCAGCTTCTGCAGGTGGAGCTAACGGAGAATCTCTGCGCCTCCATACTGTTAAGCGTAGCCAAGATATGGGGAATGCTCTAAACTCCTATGATTCCAAAGCCTCACCTGGCAGGAACACCAACCGCCATCCGAGGGAAGACCTCACCGCCACCACCTCGGGTTGACGTCCCCTCTGGACTCCTGAACGGTTGCCGATAGAGCCCTAGAGATCATCCCCTTCATTTCTTTGTACCGTCTGCTGGCTTGCTATTGTGTCCTCGGAGAATAAAAGAAGCCAGGAGACCTACCGATGATCGCCACCTGCTTGGCCGTAGATTACTATGGTACATCCACTGCTCAAGTTTGCTCTCACGATCTCAAGGGTGCATTCACAACCTCCTGCCGCCGTAGGAAAAGAAGAAGAAGAGGAAGACCCTATTGAGAGAGAATGAATCGGTGATGGATTAATAGTTGTGGACCTCCGCCCCAAATCCTTCTTTGGCTCGGGACCACGCCGCAGTTGTCATCGTCTGATCATCCAGTTGTCATCGTCGATCATCACTAGTCACGGCGAGCCACTAAAGTTTGTTGATCGGTAGGAGATCACTTCGAGAATCCAAGGATAGAGGGCCCCAAGATGGAAGACAATGATTATGAAGATTTCCTATCCAAAGTATTTGGCATGCCTTCTAAAGACTCCATTGTTTGTAAGATTGAGGACCTTGAGGGAAGAGCGCGGCTTTAGAATGTAGATCAAGATTACTCAAGACTTGTGAGCTTGAACAACCAAGAGAAGCGGCTGAGAAGAAGGATCTCACTTGAGTGATGAAGATAATTATGAAGATCTTTGAAGAAAATGATATGTTGTCTCACATTTGGTGAAATTTGGCTGTGACCATGATGGCAATGCAATGCAAAAGCAACTAGTTTTAATCTTGAAGAAACTGACAGCTCAATCAATGGGTATATAACCTGCTTGATGGAATGCCCTCAAGAAAATCTTGGGACTTTTTCTTGTCGCGAGCTTCAAACAACAAAGACAAAGTATTGAGGCCTTGCAAGTGCTATTCAAATCTCGGATCTAATGTTCAACTCTTCTTGGAAATTCTTGCTACAAAAGAAGCGTAGTTGTTGATAAAATAGTTGTTCTTTGTAAAAGAAAGAATGCCCAAAAGAATATGAGATGATAATATTAACTTTATTCATTGAGCAATTAAGTATCTTATGGGATGATGATTTGTTTTAAAGACACTCCAAATCCATGTTAAATATTCAATCATATAAAGTGCACTTTAGGTGTTGATAAAATGATTGAGAACAATCGTTAAGTTCTTCTTGGCATGATATTGTAGGTACTTGATGGCGTTCTTTGCTTTATTCTTTGCTTGTCTTTGAAATTTATGCTTATTTGTTATGTTGTGTTGCTCTAAAATAAAAAGGAAGAAGGTAGATGCTTTATTCTTTAGCTGTCTTTGCTTCAAAATAAAAAAGGAAGAATGTGCTATTGTCACTATGTTGCTGCAGAAACAAAGTTCTGCTGCCACCATTATAGAGATGAATGAGCTGCTAACACTGCTGTAGATGAGGTTTTGAAATTTGGTAAAACACGGAAGGAAGAACAAAAGATGTTATAAAAGGTTATTGAGGAGGTAGCTACCAGCGATGGTACGCAAAACTATGAAAGGGGTGTCAATCCTTAGTTTAAGCAACTTATGATTAAAGGAAACAAAGTAATCCTTAGTGCAAGTGATCCTAAAATTGATGATCTTTGAATTTGAAGGAAATAAAAATTACAAAATTTTGCAATAGTGAAGAAGAGGAAGAAAGCAATGTTATATGTAGAATATGATGTTGCTATGCTGCTATGGTTGATGGAGTTGCTTTGATGTATTAGTTTGGTGATGGGGACAGGCTTTGGAGTGATGTTTTCACTATTGCTTATTAGATGGCGGGTGCCCAGTTTGATAGAGTTCAAATGTTCTCACCACTAAATCCTCCGAATTAATTTCACCTCCAAATTTACCTCTCATCAAAGCATAACTCAATCTGGCAAACTTCTTAGCTCTGAAGGAAGTTCAAAATCTTTACTATCTGCATTCTCCAAAAAAAAAAGAAAAAAAAGAAAACTGCTATCAATGCCTCCAATACTAGAGCTGAAGAAACTATAAGCCAGATTGCTCGGACATTGCTCTTGCTACTGATGAATTAACTGTGGAGATGTTTGGAAGAAGACTAACTATGTTAAAATAGTATGTTGCTGCAGTGATAAGAAGGGGAGTTTATTGGCCCATTGCAGAAATTATGACAACCATGTGAATTGTAAATCTCTTTCTTCCAAATGTTATGAAGATCTTACAAACTGTTGGGCATTCGCCAATCAAAGTGCATGCAATTGATTATAATCTATGGGAGCAAAACTATTTAATGATGAAGAAAGAGCTGCTTGCTATCTTCTGAGGATGAAGAATAGACTACTACTCTTGTAGGTGAATCGACAAAGGAGCCTACACGAAGATAAAGGCGCCTCAATCAAAGATAAAGGAGATAGAAGTAGAGATTCTTTTCTCTTGGTGGATGATACTTTAGGTATTTGTTGGACTTGAACTTCTACAAAATCATCTTTACCAGAGCATGTATGGATAAGGATTTTCTTCTTTTGCTATTTGATGGCGGGGAGGAAGTCAAGATGGAGTTTGATCAACATTCCTCACGAGCAAATTGACAAGCTCACGGGATTTAGATTAAAGGGAAAGTCATAGTTCTTGATGAAGAACTTGCAAATGCAGCCATTGAGGTTCCATCGTTTGGCCATGAAAAATGTGGAACTTGAATCTCAAGCTCTTTTCTTATCCAAAGAAGTTGAGATTATTAAAAGTCATCTTTACCTGACATATGTTGCAAATAATGCATTTCGGTTACATGTAGATGAACAAACTTGGCAAATATGGAGTTTTATCGAAATTCCTTAGAGGAAATGTCTTAGCTTTGAGAAACTCAAGGCAACAAAACATTTTCGATGAAAGAACTTGTGCATTGCGAGGGGAAGAGCTTTCGAGGAGGTTAGGCAATGGGAACAATGAACTTAAAAATCAAAGTCTTGCAACTAGAGAGGAAATTAAGGAACTCAATAGCTTTGTTAGTGAGCTGCAAAATAAGCTTGAAGTTTTCCAAGAATAGTTGGCACTTATCTCAGCTGAATTAGCTCAATCACGAGGATTCCTTTTATCCTTTGAAGAGGTAAAATTTGAACTTAGCTGGCTGTGATTGTTTCTTTGTAGAAACAAGAAACAATGAAAACATGAAGGGAGGAGAATTTTGAAGGCTGCCATTTGAAGCCAAGTTCTATGGATTACGCTTTGGCTTGATCACCTTCATTCAAACATCGATAACTTTTGATAAAAACTACGATTGAGATTAAATTTTTGGCATTGGAAACTAGACATCAAAGCTTTCCTAATTTATATATTACGGCTCCTTTTGATGGCCCAATAAGTCTGATTACGATGGAGAAGGAAGTCAATTCTTGCGGATTTTGCGGCTTGACCACCATCCATTCAAATGTCGATAACTTTTGATAAAAACTCCGATTGAAGAGGTAAAATTTGCGGCATTGGAAACTAGACATCGGGGTTTTCCAACTATATATGGTGCAACTCATTTTGATGGCCCGGTTGAGTACAGGTTAGGGTTACAAGTCATGGTAGATTATCATGGACTTATTTGCGGGCCATTGGCAATCGTGACTTGTATGTTGAGGCTGAGATACTATGGCATAAATTCAAAGGGGACGGCAAATGAATGATATGTATGAACATCCTGTGATGATATCCATATGAAATGAAAGTCATGATTTTCAAATGAATAAAAATCATTCTTTCTCATTGTATCTACTTGTATTTTTGACCTTAAACAGAGGTTCTCAAGACTGCATGCAGGAGTAATTAATAATAGAGGCTTGCCTCTATTAGGAATGGAAGAACCCACAAAACAAAACAAATATGACATTTGTGATTGATATATGCTTTATGCGTCTCTTCTGAACCGCGATGCGGTAGGGTATTTTCGATCCCACAGTTCCTTGATGGGAGTTGGAGTCCTTTAGGAGACATTTGTACTAGAGGTGCATGCTTGTATGATACGAGGCCATTGCATATACTTGTTTATTATATGCTTGATATGATGTGAGATTGATTGTGTGCTTTCTTCGGATTTTTGATCGTGTTAGCATGCTTGCTCGGGATATAAGATAATTTCTTTGACTCTCGGGATTTGTATTTGAATTTATTCATTTACTACTATTTTAGTACGATTTAAATGAGAGACAAGTATGTATAATACCTGGCAGAGTTGTCAAAAATCATTGAGCTTGTATAGCTTAGCCCCTTTCGATTATTATTTTTCTATTACAGGATCTAGACATGGATCTGGGTAGTAAATTGTTGTCTCGGCGAGGGATCGAAGTCTAGGCCTTTCTGGCGTACCTATCTTATGTTTAGTCTTATTGTATTATCTGGGACTTTATCTATGTTTTTCTTTATTTGTATTTGGGGCGTAGTTGCCCCAAACTTTGTATGTTGTACTTTATAACTCTGATTTGGATATGACTAGGTTGTGTGTAGCTGGATTTGCTTATGTCATATGGATTTTCTTTTAGTACTTCTTGTTGCTCGGTGATTTTGTATATAGCCTTAGGCATAGGATACCCTCTTGACCTGGTTGGTGTGACATCTGTCTCAATAAAGTGTTGGGTGTTACACACAGAGACCGAGAAATACTAGTACTAACTATCTATCTATTATCTAGTCTAGTCGTAATTGGGTTGTGTCTTAAACTAAGCTAATTACTGAAACTAAGAAAACCTAAGAATTAGAACTCATGAAAGACAGGGTGAAGTTTTAGGGGCAATAAATAATAGAAGGGAGGTATTCATGCAATGAATCCCCCTTGGTTTCTCATAATGATATGGACAAAGAATCTCAAGGTTAATGGTTCTGATTTTTTGTACCAAGGGTTCCCTCTTTGTGTATTCAATCCCTCTCTCGAGGCTGACTAATACCTAGTACCCTCACTGCTGAGATCGTTCTAAAGAACCTAAATCTTGGAAGGGATATGGAAATAAGGCGCATTGGACTTCCTCACCTTAGTACACGATATCTCGGCGTACTCACAACCCTCTCTATTGAGGTAAATCTACACACGAGGGAAATGTTAAACTTCTCCGCCATTGAATCAGGTTAAATCAGTAGCCGTTGTAACCTAGAAATCCAACGTAATAGAACAACACTCAATATGTAAAATCCAAGAAATTTTAAGGAAATAAATGTGTTGGAATTTTCCTAAAAATTATTTGTTAATTAAATAATTTTCCCTAGAGAGTTAAATGAGGATCTAATAGTGGGGAAAATTAAGTTAAAAGGGTTTATGGGAGACCAGAAGGGCTGATTTGTAATTTTGAAAGTCTTAAGGACTAAACGGTAATTCTTCCCTCTCATATGGATGGACCTAAATATGACCTAAACACATTCAGGGGACCTCTCGCGAATTTTACGTGAGAAAAACTCTATTAGTAGAGGATGAATGGCTGAGATTAGATCATCTCAGACCGTGTTTGATCTCGAAGCGTTATAAAGGCTCACATGGAGCCACGTGGCGAGCTCAGATTGAATCCATCGATGTCATTATCACAGGATCTGAGGGCAAGTAGTGAAAGGTTGAGTGGGAGTGGTCCCACGGTGAGGCGAACATAGAACCCCTCATCTAGAGATGAGTGGTGATCTCAAGGCCTAAACTTCGTGATCGGCCGTTGACCTAGGGAGAATCTGCGGCCGTTGATGCGTAGGAGTACCAATTAGAGACTTTTGGCGAGGATCTAGCGTTGGCGTAGATCAAGAGATCCTGTTGATCACAGAATCTTGTCCTTGAGGCGAGCCACCCTCTCCCCGACCACCAGCGGCGTATGACCGGCCCGCCCCATTCCGCGGCCGTTACAGCAGCGTGGAAGCGGCGATTGGTAGCGAAGCGGTTCCAAAGCGGTGCCGTTAAGCTGGTAGGTGGGAGGCTATAAAGAAGACCCTCTTCCAGCTGTCTCGATTACACCAGCGAGCAAGGAAGAAAGGGACTCGGTAAGCTTGGTGGGAGAAGGGCTTTCGTGAGTGGGAGAAGCTTACAATAAGCCGCCGTCATTACCGGGGAGAATCCCGAGACCACGGTAGAACCTTCTCCTGTTTTTATTTGCATGTTGAATATCTTTCAGGCTATAGTTAGGGCTGCCGTAGGAGAGGAAGAGGAGTAGACACGAGTGGGCGGTCTTTGGGAGGGAGAGAGCGGTGGGTGTTGATGGGCGCCGCGGGGGCCAGTGAAGCGAGGCAAGCTCCGGTACCCTTGGCGGTGAGGAGCTCGGGTGAGAAGTTGCCATCCCCGACGGACTTCTCGGTGGAGCTTCGGACGAGAAGGAGGAAGAAGATGTAGATAATGGGAAGCGGGGCACGAAAGCGGGAGTATGGGCCGGAGGAGAAGCTTGGTGTAAGCGTGAGCGGCTTAGCCAATCGCCCCTCAGGCATCGATTGGCCGAACTCCATTTGGCTTATTGTCGCACCAAAGGGAGAAAGGAGAAAGAAAAAACAATAATAATAATAATAATTTGTTACCTATAGTGCTTATTTTCTTGATTAACTAGTTTAGTGACAAGTTAATTAGTTGAAATATTTTCTTAGAAACTTAGGGAATGTGACAAATATTAGGAGGTAATTGTTTTGATTAATTAATTCAATAGTAATAGATTAATTAAAATGATTCGTTGGAAACTATGGAAGTGTGACAGATAATTGAATAATTATTTGTATAGCTAAAATAGCTATAAGGGACTTTAAATTTGTGTGACAAATATTAAGATGGATAATATTTTTACGGTGAGTATGACAAATTAAGTTGATTAATTATCTAAAGTGATTAAAAGGATTTAGTAGGATTACTAAATACCCTGAATGAAATTTGATTAAGAACTTGGGTGTTGTGACATTAAACTATTTGATTAGGGTCAATCAAATAAAAATAAAAGTGTTTAATCAAGCCATGAGGGTTAAATACATAAAACACCTAAGTCGACGGTGAACCAATTAAAGGGGAAATTGGGTTCATTAATTTGGAGGCCTAATGGGCTGGGCCTAAATAAATCAAAATTATCCTATAGTTATTAAGAGTGAGAATTTAGGGAACTGTAAAGGAACTAAGCCCTAAACAGGGTAGGACCTTAAACCTTAGGGTTATAAATTGCCCAAATGACCAAAATGCCCTTCCTTTGTTAAAAAGGGGCTAAGGTCAAGTTAACTGCGTAATGGGCTTGAAACGGGCCCAACTCAACTAGAGTGACTAGAAATGACTAAATAGGGTTTGGACTCGACAAGTAGAATAGAGTTGACCGGGTTTGACCAAGTTGGGTCTAAGGTCAACTAAAGGACATGGAAACAAGAGTTAAGGGCTAGTGACCCGAGAGATGGTCCTTAGGACCCGTTAGTGGGCGTAAGCCCAACAAGGACGTTAGGTATGCATGTACACCTGGAGATATAGAGAATCGTTGAAATCTTGACTCTAATAGAGCCTATGTATGCCAGATATTCTCGGGGAGACGTAAGGCAATCCAGGGGATTCTATGAAGACTTTTAGTCTCATCAGGAGGTAAGTACACTTGCCTCGTTCCTACCCGGTTTTGGGTTTTTCTTGGACTTGCTTATGTTTTCTTGTTACATGCCTTACGGTTTGTCATACATGCTATTTGTATACATTTAAATTCCTGAGCATGTATGCTTATTCACGGGATGTTGGTATCCACATTTGCTATGATCTGCGGGACTCGGTAGAGCTAGGGGCCTCAGATAGGGAATGTTGAGGGGGCGGGACCCACGGCGTTTACACACGCCTTGCAAGAGGCGAATCTTTGGTGGTCTTACAGCCGATTGGTGGGCTTGATCTGGCGGCCGTGTTAACTGCGTATGAGAGGTAGTTCTCTGAGAATTGCGGCCCAGGAGGGCGAGCGACCAAAGGTGCGTGCTTTCGCGACAAGTGGTGAACATCTTGGCGGGAGTAATCCTTGAGTTCTCTTTGAAACTCTTCACAGAGCCCGAGGGCTTCTGTATTAGGGTCGTACCTTAGATTGTTTCTGGTAGACCCTAGGATTGTGTTACTTGGTATTGTAACCTCATTGTTTGACATATTGCCTATTTATGTCTTTGTGACCCCTTGAGGGTACTTACTTGGGCTTTCCATTGGCTCATGCGTTTTGCTCTTTCTCTTTTACAGATTCCGAGGTTTAGGGGGTGGAGCTTGAGGAGAGGTCACTAGAAGATCTGAGGTCTGGGAGTCTCCTCTATCTTATGTTCTGAGAGCTGTTTGTTTTCTTTAGGACCCATATAGGGACCAAACTTTGTATAGGGCCTATGGACCCTTATGACTCTGTGTTCTTTGAAACTTGAGTTTATGTTATAGATTGTTATCTGCTTATCACATTTAGGCCTTGTATTTGAGTTGAGCTTGTCTCTTGCTTGAGTCTGCAGTCGATGCATTGGCGATGCTAGAGGTCAGAGATCGAGATGCAGGCGTGACACAATAGATCTCAAAATAAAAGCTACTAAATAACTATTAAGATTCAATGTCAAGTACAATTAATAACCCAAGGGTTTATTATGCCTAAATACCTAGAAAGTTAATTCACCATAAAGGGAACACAAATCAATACAAAGTAATAGAAGAACAGAAATAAACATAATGAAATACGCTTTTCCTTCCACTATTAGTGTTGTGTATGGATCGTAATGAATCTTCCTCAAGCCTTGGCGTTGTCGGAGAATGCTTGATGATGATGCCCGATGCTCAGGAGGATAGGCGATATGATATTGAGATACAAGATGCCCAAATGCCAAGTTCCCTTTCCAAACCTTAAATGCGTTGCTATTTATTGGGATCTAGGCTTTTTAGAGAATATTAGGCGCGTTTTCAATCTCCGTGGGTCTACTTGGCGTGTAAGAATCGGGTTTGGGTTCAATTTGCATGAATGCGGCGTCACGGTCTCTTGGAGAAAGTCGGGGACGACATCGACTCTCGCTCTGCTGAAGCAAATGAGGTCACGCGGGCTTGTAGGGCAGCCGTATGTGGCCCCTAAAGGTTCTTACGAAAATCACACGGAATGTGCGTGGGAGTCACATGGAGTGCGTGTTTTCTAAGTGGGCTCCCAGAGAAAGTTGAGCTTTGGCTTTAATTGCTCAGGATGGCCATGTGTTCCTGTTTGCTTTCGTTTGCTCTTTTGTCTTCTGGTTTCTTCTAGGGTTATTCCCATTGTTGAATTGTCTTCTTTTACTGCTTGAGGCCTTCTGTATGCCCTGTTAATCAAAATTATCACAAATTGAGTACCAGTGTGCTATATTTCCTCCAAATAACATACAAAGTGTAGGTGAATATGATATAAAATTATGAACACTTAAACACTTATCACTTTCCTTTGATCTTCATTAGTTTGAAATCTCCTTTGAGGTTTGAATAATGTCCTTTTAAAAGAAGATTATTAGTGAAAGAAGTACTTGTGTTAGCATTATTTGACAACAGATGTTACAAAGATGAATACAACAGTGAAGCTCTTATGGCCAAAGTAAGTGAAGCATGTGTATAGGTTGATGCAACTAAAGACGCAATTGAAGCTTACACAAGTTCACAGTAAGAAGATTGAAGCATCTCGGGTTACAACATGGATGAAGCTTCGGTTAGTCCGATGGGAGAGAAATGATGAAGTGGAAGCTCTTTGTGGCGACTTGCGATTGGTAGCGTGATGGATTGGCGGTGGTATGCGGCTTGATGAGTTGGCACATGATGACTTGGTAAGGGATGACATGGCACCCACGCATATGGACAACAACATGGCATATGACATATGGCAAAATAATGAAGATCTTCCACAAATCATCAAAGATATTTTTGTAAATTTGAACTATCTTTAGGAAGAGATATTTTTGGGGCTGACTAATGATATACTAAAGGAAATTTGTTGGTGACTTGGATTGCAAGTTGGATCACATGCTATATTTGGAAAGCAATCGACAACGTGAAGAGCAAGTTTAGTGGAGTATATGTTTAGATGGCGATTGCATCACAGAAAGCATCGAAGGCGCTACACATATTTTTGGAAAGATTTGGCGCAATCTATATTTGGAAACAATATCTAGCCATTTAGAGTTGGGAAGAAAATCATTAAGACAATCTAGGAAGATTGTGTGACCAAAACTTAGATGAATGGAGATCAAGTTTGGAAGGCTATGGAGCACCTAGGCGAGGTGTGGGTTGAAGGGAATTTGTAAACATGGCGTGAAAAGGTCCAACGGTTGTGTGGTCAAGATAAGGAGGATCGGCGTGTTTGACTTCGGGCTTTCGGACTAGGAGGGTAGGAGAAGGCCTTGAAGTTAGTTGCAATGTATTGCAGCTGCGGTCTTAGTCGGTTCATTGATCGAGGGCCATGTTGCAAGTTCGGGTGCGACAGGGATTGCAACGGTTATTTTTGGAAGGTGTCCAAAATAGTTCTCGTGGAGATTTAGGAGATTCAAAAGAGGCAATGATATATATAAGCGTGGTGATGTGCGATAAGTGCACAATTATACATATATTTCTATCATATTTGCATGCATTTATCCTATTTTTTCATATCAATTCCTCTATTTTTGTGCTTTTCTGGTTTGTTTTGTGATTTAGTAGGTAAGATAGGTACCGAGTAAAAGGAGCGAGAAGCAGGACAAACCGGGGCCGAAACAAAATTTGAAGAGCCCCTTACGAGGAGATGTGCGGCCTTAGTAGAGATAACTTCTTTTTCTTCAAAGCAGCGTGGAGACCGATCATGAGAGTTGGCATGGGCGTGCATTAGATACACCTTGCGGTGCCAAATTAAAACAAAATCTTATATAAGTTAAATCGAGGACATAGATTTGAGGACTTTGGTAGATTAGTCTTGGTGGTGTTTGAGTGTGGCTAGGGCTTGAGAGAAGATCAAAAGTGGCGAAGACGATTGAGCAAGGGAATCCCCATATTTTCAATTATGTCTTCCTCCGGTATCGTTGTTAGTGTTTTCATTAGCATGAGGAGGCTAGACACCTTTAGTGGTACCTTAGACACATAAACCCTAGGATTATTTGTTAATTGAATTCTTTTATTTAATATTGGCTTTCTTTTATTGATGATTCTTTTTGATTACATTGCTTGATTTATGTTATTGTATTTTGCATGAGCCATGGTCATATACCTCGTTATATTCTGGCAAGGCACACACATGCTAGGGTTTTGACTTGCGTGTCTCTTTATGTATAGGCCCATATCTCTCTTAGTTCAATATAACTAGGCATAGGTAGTGAGTTCGATCTGCATACTGAGAGATCAAATATGGCATCTAGATGGTGTAATTATCGAACTCCCAAGAATTAATCAATGGGTAGCCAATACTTAGAATTCTATTATTAACAAAGGAATCCTAGGAGAATTGTGATTTGAGGTGCCACGTTCATCTCTAAATGCTCACTATCTACCTGACATTACAGCGTTAGATTCTTTTTAGGATAATCAATCAATCACAACTCTTTCTATAGTTTTAGACTAGATAGAAAGGATAGTTAGCACTAGTATTCCAGTCCATGTGGATTCTATAACCCTACTATTGGGTACTTTACTACTTGATCAACCCCATCCCACTTGCGGGTAGTTTGTACGTATATCTTGTGTGTGTGCATTTAAAACAAGTTTTTGAAGCCATTAGGGGACTAGCAATGCTAGGAATATTAGAATCTATTATTCTAGTTTCTTTATCTTATCTTATCTTATCGAAAATAAATCTAAAAATTTAAATTCAAAATTAAAAAAAATATATATCCAAAAAATCTTGATTTTAGATTTCATTATCTTTTGTGCTAAATTGAATATTTTTTTATTAAATTGATAATGTTTTTCTTTCAGGAGACCAGGATTGCACTCAATTCAATGCATCATGGAATGGGCAACCCTCATTGGAAGACACCCTTGGGTATTACACTCATCGTAATAAAATGGCATTAAGGGAATTAGAATCATGGAGGTCAAGGAATTGGATTGTTTAGAGAAAGTGTTGTACAAGTTTAAAGAAAGCATAGATCTTTTCTTGAGTGAGACAACACCAGTCCCCCCATCGATAGTTTGTGAGGCACTTCACCTCAAGCAAATCATGTTTTAATTCTATAGAGCGCGAGATAATATAAATGGATGTGATATGGAATATGAGGGGAGCCCGACAAGAAATTGAGACAAAATTTGGACAAAGCATGGATCTGCGAGAAGCAAGGGAGTATCTTGAGGGGGAAATCGAGGAAGCGTTAGAAGAAACCAATCCGAATGAAGATCTCAACAAGGAGACTTGGGAAAAACTAGAACCATCCATTGAGGAACCCCTAAAGTTGGAACTGAAGAAGCTATCAGAACACCTTGAGTACACTTTCCTGGAGGAAGATATGGAGGACCTCCTTGAACATGCACTACCATCTGGAAAGGACAATGAAGACATCTATCCTATGAAACAAATCCAGTATGTTTCCCAAGACAAGAGAGAATGTATGGAACCTTACTCTATGAAGAGCCTGAAATGCAGGAGGAAGATGATTATACCAAGCTCAATATTAATGCTATTTTGCTTCACTTGAGCCTTTGGACCAACACTTTCTCATTGAGGAAATTGATAGATGGCATATAAATTAGTTGCAATACTAAGAGCGAACAAAGATATCACTTAGTGTTGCTAAAAGCGGTTGTTGGGGAGTAATCACGAATTCAAAGTATACAATCTTCCATGTTCTGCGAAAAGGTATCCTGCTTGAGATGTTGAGTTATATGCGAACCTTACAAGACTACAAAGAAGCGTGAAAGAACATACAAAGGGGAAGGTCTTGAAAAGGATACAGCAGCTATGATCATCAAAGAACCATAATAACATAAAGGTATGCCAAGCTAATGAA
Source organism: Dioscorea zingiberensis (assembly GCA_026586065.1). Classification (NCBI taxonomy): domain Eukaryota; kingdom Viridiplantae; phylum Streptophyta; class Magnoliopsida; order Dioscoreales; family Dioscoreaceae; genus Dioscorea; species Dioscorea zingiberensis. Next base: position 20,046,510 of record CM048823.1, on the reverse strand, counting down.
GTAAAAAATGCGCTTCTTGGGAGGTAACCCAAGTTCGGTTAGTTTTCTAGTTCACCTTTTTAACTTGGTTTAGGATTTTAGTAGAGGTACAATTGTTGTAAACTACCCTGTTTGATAATATTCTCAATAATTTTGGGATTCCCAAGTGTTTATGACCAATCTTTGTCTTTGGATTCACTAACATACAAGTCCAGAAAGAATCGAAGTGAAAAATAGCGTTGTGGAGCAAACACTTTCGGATCTTATTTACGGCGTGTGCGGGCATACATTAGGCCGTGTATCTATCGAGAAATCACACACACAAAGGGTTTAATTTCGCATGGCCGTGCAGGGCATTTGCACGGGCTTGCACTACAAGGCTGCGAAAAAAGGAAGTGTAAGGGCATCCGCACGCCCATGTGGAAGGCCGTGTGGGAAAAAATAGGTCTCTAAACCTAAATCCACCCGACACTATCGACATCATCCTTGTCCTTTGTCCCTAAGCCGTCCCCTCACTGGACTGCATCACCAACCTTGTGCTGCACCACCGGACCTCGCTCGAGCCCCCTCAGTAAGACATCACTGAAGTCCGGTGAGTCTTCCCCTTCACCTTCGCCATCCGACCGCACTCTTTTACTAATGTCCTCCTCATACACGGCCGTGCACCGCCATCTCCGGTGAGTTACAACCACTTTATCATCATACCGTTGAAGAAAGCCTCCAAGGAGAAGCCTCCAAGGAAGAAGTAAAGCGGAGAAGGTAGCTCACAGCCCCAACCACTTCCATCTACTACCACCCGGCCGGAGTTGACCTTCATGATGATGATGTTAGCATATAGATACTATACGTCTCAAACTATTGAGTTTTGGAGAGGCTCGACACATTGATTGGGGCGTATTGGGGACTGATAGGCCTGCGCCCTGATTTATGCTAGTACCTTGAGGGTGGGGAGGTTGGCGGCGCCTCTTCACCATTTAGGAGATGATATACCAAGAGAGTGACACTAGAGGTGTTTTGGATCTTCGAATGCTAGAGATCTCGTAATCGTGGCATTGGTTGTACCTCAGTATGATGGATGGATTCTCATTACACCTCGGGTAGATGTCGTGGAAAAGCTCCTCATGCACCGGACATTACACACCGGATCGGAGTCATCTTCTCGGGGCCATACCTTGCAGGGATGGATCTATTATCACGAGGGGCGTGGCAGGGGCCGATGGCGATTAGTCAGTGGAGTTCTTTCCCAATTACTATAGACACCACGCGAGAGATCGATGGGCATGTTGCGGGACACACAAACTTCATAAGGGATGCGATACGGCCCACGGCCCCACTAAGCCTGCGATACCATGGCGGTGGCGGAATAGAGTATTTCGACAAATGAGCATTATCTCTACCCTTATCTTTTTATTTAGTACTTTTTGTATTTTTATTTTAGTTTAGTCAGTTTGTCACAAAGGGTTTGGTCTTTCTTAGTATTATGCAGCCTCACTTATTGTGCCTTCAATGTTATCAGGATAAGTTTAAATTCATACTTGGCAGGAAACACAATGAAAGGCCTAGACACATCCTTGTATATAGAGGTAAGTCCACTTTCTCCTCCCATCTTATTTTCACATGCCATATTCTTTTTAGTGCATATATGTACATTGGGGACAATGCACAATTTAAGTGTGGGGAGCTATTAATTATCATAAATTATATTACTTATGATAAGTGTTGATTTAGGATGATCTACGATCAAATTAATGGGATTCCTATTTTGTGTCTTGAGTCACCATTAGTGTTGGGGGCTAATTTTTTCAAAAGTATACTATATAACTTTACCTTTGCGAAACCTCATAAAGACACCTCATAAAATTTTGGTATAAATCCTAAGCGTACTATCACTTATGCCTTATAAAGGTTTGGATTACGCCTAGTTTTTGACCACTAGTTTATGTTATTATGGAAAAGAAAGAGAAGAAAGAATGAACAAAAAAAATGAAGAGAAAAAAATAATCCGAAAGTGGATTCATTAAGGATATTAACCTGCTTAGAAAAAGAGTCCGGATTCATTAGGAATGCCCTACGGAGAAGATGGTAGAAAGAGTTATCACCTTTGAAGCATGAAAGCGGCTCTTGGTAGTGGATCTTGGAGTATCACAAATGTCTACTTGATGACCTCACAGGAAATAGCTACCTCATTGGATATATCACGGCTACTACCAAACTAGAAAAGTCAAAAAGAGTTTGCTTTAGGAAATAAGGGCTATAACCAGTAGAGCCATGCTTGAGTCAGTAAGGGGCACCATGGAAAAGGCTACACACACATGTGGGGGGTTTGAATACAAGGAAAAACCTATTTTCTGTAAAAACTATTTATAGCACTCCACATTGTGTTTTCTAGGGCACCGGAGGGACTCCCAACTATTTTGAGATCGGAGATTTTGCACTTATCTATTTTCTTTATATATTTCATTTTCTTGAGGATAAGTGCACAAATATACATATAATTCTATCATATTTGTATGCATTTATCCCATTGTTTCACATCAATTCCTCTAATTTTGTGATTCTCTGGGTTTGTTTTGTGATTTAGCAAGTAAAATAGGTACCCAGAGCGAAAGGAACGAGAAACATGACAAACATGGATGAAACAAACTAAAGAGCCCCTCACGAGGAGATGTGCATGGCGTACACTGCGCTCATGCACTTCATCTTCAAAAATCGCGTAGAGACCGATTATGAGAGTTGGCATGGGCATGCATTAGATGCACACTCCTATGCCAAATTAAAGCAAAATCTTATATAAGCCACCAAGGACATAGATTTTAGGAACTTTGGTAGATTAGTCTTCGGTGGTGTTTTGCGTGTGACTAGGGCTTGAGAGAAGATTGAAGCGGAGAAAACATCGAGCAAGAGAGTCCCCATATTTTCAATTATGTCTTTCTCCGATATCTTTGTTAGTGTTTTCATTAGCATGAGAGACTAAACCCCTTCAGTGGTGCCTCAGATACATGCACCCTAGTATTAATTGTTAATTGAATTCTTTTTGTTTATTGGCTTTCTTTTACTGATTATTCTTGTGATTCTATGCTTGATTTATGTTATTGTATTTTGCATGAGCCATGGTCATATACCTCGTTATATTCTGCTGAGGCACACATGTGCTAGGGTTTTGACTTATGTGTTTCTTTATGCATAGGTCCATATCTCTCTTAGTTCAATTATAACTAGGCATAAGTAATAAGTTAGATCTACATGCGAGAGATCGGATGTGGCATCTAGATGGTGTAATTGTAGGACTCCCAAGAATTAATTTATGGATAGCCAATACTTAGATTCTATTATTAACAAAGGAATCCTAGAAGGATTGTGATGCGAGGTGCTACGTTCATCTCACATTTGCTCACTATCAACCAACTATTAGCGTTAGTTTCTTTTTAGGATAATCAATCAATCACAACTCTTTCCATAGTTTTAGACTAGATAGAAAGGATAGTTAGTACTAGTATTACGGTCTTTGTGGATTCTATAACCTACCATTGGGTACTTTACTACTTGATCAACCCGTACACTTACTTGGGTAGTTTATCGCATACACCCTATGCATGCATCAAGCGTCTATATAAGGCCGAGCTTTGAAGGATAAGATGGATGCCTTTGGAGAGCGTAGGAAAGTTAGGTTGAGTGGTAGTCGGTCAATCTAGAGTGTGGTGTTTGTATGTTGTGAGATGAGTGACAAGAGAGTTGTACTCATGTTTCCTTCCCTCTTTAGTGGATCATTTCTCTTGGCTTGGCCCCCCGAGACGTAGGCTTTGAAGCCAAATTGGGTTACCAAACTTTTGTGTCTCTTCTCTTCATGCTTTTCATTGTTTTGATTGTGTGTGTGTGAGAGAGCTTGAGTGTATTTTGAGAGACAGTTGTCCAACCACCATTGCACCTACATCACACAACAACCAGGTAGGAACTCATAAAGATTATCGTCATTATGTAGGCAAATTGGCGGTTTTGATCTTCGTAACACGGAAAGATAGGTGCTTTGGATACTCTGATATGTATCAAAGTCAATGCCATAGATAGTATCAACCTAGTGTGATTCCTTTCATATTTGCAACCATGATTTTATTGGCCAAGTAGACCTTGCGGAGAGAGAACATGGGAAGAGATCTCCCAACTACGGTTCTACCTTTGCTTGAAATTTGTGCTTCAAATTTCCTAATTAGAAGAAATTATTGCATCAGGTACTAGGACTACTTTAGACTTAGAGATGACACTTTGGATCCCATGGTACTATTGCCAGCGATATGCTCATGAATAGAAACATATTTTCAGCATTGGGAATTGTTTCAATGTTGGGAAATTTTCAATATTAAATCTCCACCGAACTCGAGATCATCTTCTACTTTAGATCTTGGATTGCCATTAAAATCTTGTTGTCTTCTTGGAGCGAGTAGCTTGAGTTGTGGCCTTCATTGTTCTTCTTGTATATAGGTAGGAAATTATTCACCTAAGGTATTTTTTTGTACAAATACCTCAAGGAAGTTATAGACACAATCTGATCATACACATTAGGTCTATTGTCTATTTTATATGAGAGATTCTCATACGTGGTGAGGTATGTCTTTGATTAGATATAAATGAAATCCAATTAGACCCTGACAAACCATGATGAGATAAAGCAGGTATGTCATAAGAACCATTGATGTAGGGAAGAGTGTCTCATTGCTTTCCATATTGTCGGATAATCCTTATCCATTTGATGTACAATACACACATTGCAAACCAATAGATGCAAAGAAGAGCCCAAAAGGAGATAAACATAAAGATTTGTAGACCACTTTCAGTCCAAGTATTTTATCAAATAGTTTATATGCACACCAATTTTCAGCAGAAAAAATCCTTGCAATTTAAAGATTTACATCAATTTACATGAACACCTTAACAAAAATACTTAGAACATACAACTTGTTATCTACTTTTAAAACACAAGTCATCAATTCTACAAACATCAATGCTACCCTTCTATTGTTACCCTTTTCTTTTTCTTCTTGAGCAACAATCATCCCTCTAATATTCTTTGTTAATTTTTATTTCCCCACAAAGTTCAAGACCAATATATCCTTCTCATACAAGCATCCTAAATCTCCCTCTAATAAAAGAAAGAATTTATATTATTGGCATTATCTCCTTCAACACCCAAGTCAGAAAGCTTAATAACCATGGTGTTAGTTGCAATGATCAAAATATCATAGATGAATGTGGCACCAGCGGCACTTGTAAGAGTTTTTGAAGCAAGATCAACTTTTACAATTTCTGTGTGAGTATCAACTCCATGCCTTTTTGGGTATACCATTCAAGAAGCAGTCTTAGCTAATCCAGGTATTAATTTTGGAAACTTTGATCTAGATCTTTGAGATGTAAGCCATTAGAACTTGAATATTTTTTTATTTAAAAAACAAAAACATAGAAAAATTTATTGATGCTCGTTTGGATTCATCTTACTTATCATATTTCTTGTGAGTCTTCATCTTTATTTATTTTTAAACAAATAAAATTCTAACCTAATTAACAAGAACAACAAAAACTAAGCCTTAATCCCATACTAGATGGGGTGGCTATATAATTCTCTGTCTCCATGTAGCTTTGTCTAAGATATGATGCTGAATCAATATCTAATAAGCGTAGGTCCTTAGACACTATCTCTCTCCACGTAATTCTTGGCCTACCTCTACCTCACTTTTTACCTTATATTACTAAACTATCACATTTTCAAGCCAGTGCACCTAGGGGTCTCGACACTGCATTGTCTAAGCCATGTTAAATACCCTTTTTCTTATTTTATGTTCAATTGATGCAGCATGCACCTATAGGATATGTTCATTTCAAATCTTATCAATCTTATTAAATTTCAAATTTTATTAGGTTTAGGATATATGTATATTTTTTAAAAATAAACATCTTTGCTCCTTACTACCATCCTCGGTTTGAATTTCTTTCCTCTGAATATAAGGTTAGAGCTTGACTTCCATCTTTTCCATTGATGTGTATTTGCTAGCCGGTCGTAGAGAGTGTGAGCTAGTACTAATTATCTTCTATTATCTAGCCTAAAATATTTTTGGCGTTTTTGGGCTCCTAACTAAGTAATCTAAAGAAGAACTAAAACTAAAGTCAACAGTTGGCAAATCTAGGATAATCAGTTAAGAGGACATAGTACCTGGGATCTCTATCACCTAAGATTCCCTTATTGAGTGCTTTACTAATATCGATTATCTAATTGATGTATTCTTGGACCGTGGAGAACACTAAATTAGTTTGACTTGATCTCTCTTACAGTAAACCTTAGTCCCATACAAGCGACTTAGCCATATGAGTGCATTATTATTATTTAGTGTTACATGGTTTCCCACTATTAGGTTTTACCTAATGCGGAGAGTGTGTTGTGAAATGACCTCGATCACCCAATCATGCCGGGTAGCATAGCCCCTATTATCTATGCCTAGATCTAAGCTTGGTGACATTTCTCTTTATGAATCAAGCAGCTTCGGATATGTGATCGATGCTTTTGTACTAACAAACCACAAGCATTAAGCACAAATAGAAAGTTCACAAGAATAATAAAAAAGAAAACCTAGTATTAAAGAAAGAAAAAGAGTCACAAGTTTATCTAGGGTCAAGGACCCGAGATACCACAGGAGGTTTAGCCTCTCATACTATGGGAAACCTAAGAAGATCTAAATAAGAAGAAATAATAAAAGAATAGAAACTCCCTCAACCAATATCTTCTTCACCTTCAATCTCCTCTTGGAAACCGTAGCCGATGGAGCAAGAGTCGCCCAAAATCGATCAGCCGAAAGTCCCCAAAAACCAAAGGCCTCCTTGCCTAGCGGTACCACTTCCTTGCATCAGATGGGTGGTCTTCGGTTCGAGCCTCCACTCGCAAAGGTAGTAACAGGTTCCCTACTTAGAGGTGTTCATCACGTTGAGCTTCCTCTATGGTAGAATCCTACTCTCACGTAGGGTGAGGGCCGCGATGCAGCGCGTTGAGCTTGCTCTGCGCATACGACATGTTGAGCTTGCTCCCGATGCGGTCTTGGGTCCATTGAATCCCTCGTAGGGTCATTTTTTGTCTAATTTTAAAAAAATAGTCCCCCCAAAAAGTTGATGTAGGTATCCTTTTATAGAATTCAAAAAACACGAAACGCGAGGCGTACATATCTAAGCAAGCCCGTGTTCTATTCTGAAAATAGGTTTCTAGAATCCGAAGAGTTGTATGGGCATCGGCATACCCATTTTCTAGCCATGCACTTTTTCAACTCTGCGCAGTCTTCGTCAAATATTCGATTGAATAATCATTTCATTTTGGATTGACTTGAGCTTTTAACTGAGTGGTCCTGACTCCTTGTTCTTTAATTTGCACCGTGGAGATCGATGATGCATGCACAAGGTGTATAAGCGACACCCCGCAAGTGTAAGAGAGGTCGATCAAGTAGTAAAGTACCCAAAAGTAGGGTATCTCTGAGGGGACAAGTATACTAGTACTAACTATCTCTTATGCTATCTAGCCTAAAAGAAATATAGGAATTGTTTTGGAGATTTCACAAATTAACCTAATAAAAAATAAGCCTGCGAACAATTGGTAAAGCTGCATTGGGTTGAATCGAGGCGAAGCCTTGATACCTTGGATCACAATCCATCTTGGAATGCCTTCCCTAGCAGCTTGATTTCCTATTATTGGTTATACATTACTAATTCTTGGGGAGTTTTACAATTGCACAATCTAGATGCCACATCAGGTTTCTCGGTATACAAATCGAACTCAATTACCTATACCTAAATTTTGTGTTCTAAACATGGTGAGATATGTACTAATGTACTAATAAACACACAAATCATAACCATAAACACCTATGTGCTTCGCTATAATAAAATGAGGTATATGACCAGGGCTCATGCAAACAAACCATATAAATAAAGCAAAGTTATGCAAAGATAACTCACAAGAATTAATAAAAGACAAACCACTAATAAAAAAGATTCAAGAACAAGTTATACTACGGTTTTATGTGCAGAGGTACCATAAAAATTTTAGCCTCTTATCTTTATTTAGAAGCCCTAACAAGGATTTTGGAGAAAGACAAAATAGAAAACATTGGTGGCTCCCTTGCTTTCGATGCCATACGCACCTTTGATATTCTCGAAGCCTAGCCATGGCCAGCTTGGAAACCTGTGCCCAGAAGATTGATCTCCCAAAAAGTTCGATCTGGGTCCCTTTAAAGATGATCGATCTCTTGCTGGGATAGGGTTTATGTAGGCTCTAAAATAAAAATGTACAACCGTGTTTATTATTGGATAATCTTGGAGATTACTTTGAGATTAAGTTAATATGTTTTTGGATCACAGAGAGATGTACGGTCGAGTGCACACCCATCCATCCGGTCTGCATCTTTTCCAAATCTGCTCAGTCTTCATCAAATACTCGATTGGATAACCAATTCACCTCGGATTGACATGAAATTTTAACTGAGTATTCCTGACTCCTTTTAATTTAATTTTAATAGTGGAGATTTGTTTTGGAGTCCTGGAGCTCTTGCAATAAATTCCAGATTTTTACAGCTCATTTTATAGATTTAAACCCGGGATGCGAGCATATGGATCCAATGCACACTGTGCAGAGTCTTCCTGACTTGATTTTACACATTTTAAAGTCAAAGAGGTGCATGGGTAGATGCACAGCCATGCTTAGATGTGTCTAGGCCGTGCATATCTCTGTGGACTCCTTTTTCAGCTCATTTCGTCCTGGTTTGTCCCATTTTTCATTTCTTTCGTTCCGGGTACCTATTTTACCTGCTCAATCACAAAACAAACCCAAATGAGTAAAAAAAAATAGAGAAATTAATGCAATATAATTGGGATTAGTGCATGAAAATATGTTAATAATATATGTATAATCATGGACTTATCAATTTACTTTGGATTTCTATAGCGCTTGTAATAAATTCTTGACCTTCTGACTCATTCATAATCCTCACAACCCTATCTCTTCTCTTTTTTGCTTCTTGGTCATAGAACACCCCTTCCAATTTTCACTTGATCAATCCTAACTTGGTCATCATTTTTGAGAGTTAACACTCTTTTTTTGGAATATATCTTTTCGGCTCTTTTTTGCTCCGATTAAGATCAATTTATACTTCTTTTATCCGAAGTTCTTGTTTTTGTTCAATCACAACAAATACCCATAGAATTACAAAAATAAGAAATCTATGCAAAAGACAAACAAAGTGCATGGAAATGTAGTATGAAAATATGTATAATTATGCACTCATCAGCCATAAGTTATAGCTAATTATCTCTACTTTCTCTGGTGTAACCTTATGTCTTCCCAGTTTCCCCTCATGATTTGCTGCCCTTTTTCCAAATTTCCTTATTCTATATCCAATTGCTTCAGATGTCCTACCAGCTTGATCTCCTTCCATACCTTCGTTGCCCACCTCCATTCATGAAATAAGTGTAGGTAGTTTCACTAGTTAGGTAGCATAGTTTATTGAAAGTTGTCTCTGAATTCACACAAGAAGACAGGGCCTGACATGATTTAGGATATAAATTCTATGTTTTGGGGTAGGGTTTGTAAGCCATTAAGAAATATTGTATCCTCTTGACTCTAAATCATGACTTCTCCTTATTATAGGTGAGAGAGCTTTGCATCTATGATTTGCCAATCTTGAAAAGGCTTGTGACCTTCTCTAATTATGATTAGAGATAGGATCGATTTAGAGATATATGTTTAAGTTCTATTAGAGATATGATTGATTTAGAGATAGATGTTTATGTCTTATTCATATCAAAATATGAGTTGTCTCTAAGCGGCTATAAATAAGACTCTAGTCTATTGGGGGACAACCTTGAATCTTGTACCACATATTGATCATAGTGGGTGATCCTCGCTTTTACCCCCACCCATGGACGTAGGCAATTTATCGAACCACGTAAATCTGTTTGTCTCTCTCTCCTTTCATCCGATTTTTTGGTGAGTTGCATATTGGTTAATTACATATTTCAAGAGAATTGTATTGGGACATCAAAAGACCAAGTGTCTTGGAATATAGAACCGATGTAATCTATTTTTGGGAGCAATGTTGTTTATAATTTTGAGTGCAATATTTGTCAGTGCCAAAATACCCAAGATACTTTTGAATGTGTTGATGGTTCCCGTATTTTAAATGAACCATATTTTTTGTCTCATAAGTTGTACTCATACTTTGTCACTGTTATTAACAAGCTCTAATACATGCTTGAAAAGTAATGCAATTTTCATTAGCTTTCTGTCCTTAATACCCAAGCCACCCTCAGTTTTGTTGCTAGAAATAGTATTTCACCTTATAAGATGGAGACCACTATCCCTACTATATGTTGTTGCACTAAATAGATCGCCCTAACTAGTTTTGTCAAACTTTGAAATATAGTATACGGAATGGAATAAGTATTAAAGCTGATAAATTGGTATAAACATTATGGCGAAATTGACTCATGTTACCCTACTAGCCATTGATAAGTTAAGGAGTTTTTAATGAGCTAGTTTCCTCTCTACTCTATTTTTAAGGGTCTAAACTTACATATTTATTTTCTAAAATTTGAAGTTTAAGTACATCAATAATGGATCTTTTTAACTTCATGTTCAACCATGATGGAAAGAATATTTGGACTTCTGCTTGGTTTGCTCTTTTGCTGTGAGTGTTGAGAAAATTCCTATACACATATTTAAAGTTCTAGAGTTCATCCTAGATACATGGGAATAGATCAGGAAGGTTATTAGCATATAGTATGTGATTATCATTTTATGGAATCATTAATCCTAATTCCTCTAAGTATTTTCATTGATTTTGCTTTGTTGAGGATATTGGATTTAGGACTTGTGAAAATAACTGAATAACCATCAAAGGAAACAATAGTAAGAGCGACCAACTAACATTCCTTAATGTAGTGTTAACAATGTCCAACTTTGCATACGTGGTTTTGCATGAACCTTGCCAAGATATCCTCGGTAGAATACTTCCTTTCTACATGACTCATGTAGCTCACGAAAACACGGATTTGTTGTGGAGGTTTTTGTCCATAGTTACTCCCATATAAGAAGTCAGTGGTTTTCCCAAGGGTTGTCCATGTTCAAAGCATGCTAAAGCTGATTCCCCTAGTGGCCTCGGCGGAGTTACCCACATATTGAACTTAGTCCATGGGTTCTCTGGTGAGCTTAGAATGGCGCATTAAGAAGCATGCATGCCACATGCCACACATATTGTAGAAAAGGACTGCAGATGTGTTTGGATTACTGGAGGTGAGAAGATTAATTTTCTTTGACAAGACCTCGACCTGAGCAGCAAGAGCTACATCAATGTTCACTTCAAGCAGTCAAGTGGCTTCATATTGGTTCCTCAAATAACTCCTCAGCTTCCTTGGGGTACTTGTTACTCAAAGATCCGCCAACTGCTGCATCAATGAGTTGTCTGGTCGGATGGTTTAACCCATTGTAAATCATCTGAATTTTCATCCATAAGGAGAAGCCATGATGAGGGCAATGCCGAAGGAGGTACTTAAATATTTCATATGTTTTGAACAATATTTCTGACTCACCTTGCTTGAAAGCTGAAATCTCCTGTCTAATCTTGGCTGCCTTACTTGGTGGAAAATATTGGCCCAAAAATTTATCTAGCATGTCCATCCAAGTTCTTATAGACATTGCATGGAGTGAACTAAGCTATCGATATACCGCCCCTCTCAAACTGAACAGAAATAATCTCAATCTGATCATGTCATCGATCTCTATATTGCTCTTGAAAGTTAAACAAATTTGCATGAAACATGATAGATGAGCTTGTGGATCATTGTCGAGTAGGCCATCGAATAGGATTCAGTTCAGAATAATCCCAATAGTGCTTACCCTAATCTCAAAATTGTTATTGGCCATTGTTGGTACTTGAACATTGAACTCGTCCCCCATGAATGGCGGTCTCTTATACATAGAGAGTGTCCTTCAGCGTTAAAGCTATTGTTGGCGGTTTCACGACCTCTATCTTGATCTACGGTATAGGGAGGCCGAATTTTACGCTTTTGAAGATCGCCCGTAGATGCTTCAGGAGAGGATTCTGGAGATGTAATTTTGCCTCTCTAATTCTCAAGCACAAGACTTGATTTCATTATCTTCCTCGACCAAACGGATGGGTTTGCACGGGATCATAATACTGATTCCTTGCAAAATAAAGTAGAGAATAGGATCGAGAAGCAAAGAATTGTACTTCCAAAGAAAAAATAAAAACACAAACTAATAGTTAAATTAATAGACTTCTAGCTCTCTTAAGATCCTTCCTCCCGGCAGCAGCGCCAAAAACATGATGTCGTTAGCTATCAATTTACAAATGTATGGGTCATATCAAGTAATAAAGTGTACTCAAGGAGTAAAATGTTGAACCCACATAGACTAAAGTACTAGTACTAACTATCATTCTCTTATTTAAGCTTAACCAAAGCTTGTGTGTGGAGAAAGAAAACTAAACTATTCTAAATACTAAGACTCACTAACAATAGGATTGACTCTTGGGAAAACTCTATCATAAAAGCTGGGTATCACGAAATGAATCTCCCTCGGGTTTTCATAAGTTAGACTATGATGTTCATGTTAACATTTGTTAGATTTTGGACCAAGGGTTCCTAATGTGTACTAAATCCCTCTCTCGGCGATCAATAGCTAATAAGCTCATTGCATTAAGGTTTTAGGGAACCTAAATCTTGGAAGAGTTATGGGAACAATCGTTTGAAAGAGTCTCTCTCCATAATAGCAGATCTCTTGGCATATTTATAATTTCCCCTATTAAGGTAGATATCTACATGGGAGGTGCTCGCTTCTTCCCAAATGAATCATATTAGAAATGGGGGCTTTTCATGATCTAGAAAACCAATCCAACAAAGCCGCTCAATAGATCTCAAAACTAAGTATCACAATTAACTATAAAAATCAAAGTCAAGAATAACAATTAACTTGAGGATTCATCATCATGCCCAAATGCCTAACAAATTAGTTCCCCATTGAAGGGAACACAAATCTAGAAAACAAATTTGTAGAAAACATCAAAATATGAAAAGCTCCCTTCTAGTCTTTACGATGATCCTATAGTTGAGCCTTTTTTTAATGGTAGATGATCTCCCTTCAAGTCTTCCCATCAAGAATCGGCTAAAATTGATGGTCAAGGTCCCCTCCTTAACCCTAAATGCCCATATTTATAGGGTTTTTGTCAAATCACATAAGGTTGGAAAGATATCCGCTATATTTGAAATAGTATCTATGAAAATATGGAAATTCGAAGTTCAAATCTGAGCCTCATACGACCACCATATGGGGCATATGCTGTGCCTGTAAGCTACTCTGGAAAAGTCAGGACTGCCACACAATAGAGCAAACAAGGGCCATATGGGCATATGCCCTGCTCATATTTATTTCTAGAAAATAAACATTTATGGTGCTTCAACCTTTATGGGGCCATATAGGTATGGTTCACTCTTATGTCCCCTTTGAAAAGTCGAATTTTGCTATTATAGACCAAATGGGAGCGTTATATAGCATGCGTCTTGGAATCCACGAAATGACCTTGTCAATGTCGGGGTAATTGCCGTCATCTTTGCTTAAGGTATTCATGGGTCATATTGATCTCTCATCTCTGATGATTTGGCCCTTAAAACACTTCTAAAGACTTCTTTCTCTTGATCCATCTCATATCACCCATTCATGAAACTTTCACTAATTAAACACAATTTGGCTAAATTACCGTTGAATAGCATGTACAAAGTATACATGAATATGGTGTAAATTGGAAACTGCGTTCAAACACTTATCATATAACTTCTTACTTCTAGAAAGGAATCATGGGTAGAGGGACATTACACAAGTATACATATCCTCCAAGGCAGGGAGAGGCTCCACGAAAAATACATTTGGCATAACTAGATCAAAGGAACCTCACCTTGGTACCTATTCCCTATAATCCAAGGCAGATCGGAAAGAATTCTAGTATAATCAAAGCTAAACATGATAACATCATGCAAAGTCTACCCTACCCCTCTTGAATCCAAGGACCAATTTGAAGACAAGCCATAACATAAATGAGGCGGAGTCTCTAATCATATTATAGAAGCGAGGAGGACCTAACAATTGAGAATAATAGATTTTTGGAGACTATCCCCAATAACTTGAGTTCAATGTAAACTCACTATACCAATGCAACTTACGGATGGCGTTGTATGAAGTCCAATCGAGAACCAACTTATGGAAGCTACCATACATTTTGAAAGTGAAGCTATTTAGATGGTTAGCTTGTGATAACAAAATCCTAATACTTGACAACTTGGTGAAAGGACAATGGCATAGGGAGAGAACCAACTACTGTCTTTGTGATCAAGAGGAGGAAACAAAGCACCCACCTACTCATCATGTACCCTACATAGCCAATATATGGACCCATTACTACAACCTCTTGGGCTAATGGCTACACCCAAGAGATATAGAGATCTCTAGAGGCGCCAACCTCTCCAAACAAGTGGGGAAAGAGGCCCTTATAGGGTGGAACTTGAATGTAATGACAATTACTTGGTGTAAAACCCGCCCTAGGGATAGCAACCCCGACCCGATCCAGCTCTGAATGGGGCGGTTTTTTTCTGTTGGAAGCCGGGCACTTGAGTGAGGATTTTATGAAGAGTAGGTAGGTTTGAGTAAACTACCCATTTAAATCCGCCCCGCCCAGCTAAAAAAATTACAAACATACCCTACATATATATATATATATATATATATATATATATATATATATATATATATATATATATATATATATATATATATAATATTCCATAGCCTAGGGTTTACAAACATACCCTCTCTATATATATATAATATTATATTACATAGTGGTAGGCGGGCGGGGGTATGAGGGGGAAAACACTTGAGGCGGTTGTGAGTATTCATACATGTGGTATTTGGGAGGGGTGGGGAGCGAGGCGAGGGCGGGGTTAGACCAGTGCTAAGGGGCGGTTGTGGTAGGCTGCCCGCCCAGCCCATACAGCCATTACCATCCCTAAACCGCCCCAAAATAAATAAAGATTATTTTATTTTTATTTTCTCCGAGGAATTTTTGGAATAGCAATTCAATATGATGGCGGTGAAGTTTTGGGAAAATTACATATGCGAATAATCCCAAAATTAGTTAGCGTTAATTACTCGAGATAAATCGGTTTGTTAATTAATCCAGATTAATTATGTGTTAATCAATTGAGTAATTATCGAGAAGAGAAAATAAACAAATATTCAATCCGGGGAAAAATGGATGCAGTGAGGGAGAGGGCGGTCCGTGATGCCACCTGATATGCAGTGGCGAGGATTTGAAAGCCGATATTCTAGGATCACGGTTTGTGAGACCGATCCGGTGAGTCTACAATACGCGTGTTAGGAGACTTGACGAGATCTTGGCGCGGATATGGGTTGGACACTGGGGCGGAGAATTCACGCATTGACTAAACAATAGACATGTGAAGTTATAGGTGGAAGTTACTTTAATCAAAGGAATAGTAGGCATGTGAAGTAATGGGAAAAGTTGCTTTCATTCCTTAAAATATAGCATCGGATAAGAGAGAGAGAAAAAGACTTTCTCTACCGGCTCTCTCGCTTTACCCTCGATCTAAAGCCCGGATCGGCCAACCGCGTCGACCAAGCTCGCGGCCCGGCCACATTTCGGCTTTCAGTAGCCAGCGCCAACCAGCGCGCCAGCTCCTGCTTGCTGACCGCGCCCGCGACCACCGGCGTGCGGCGACCTCACCTTGTGAGCCCAATTTTGCGTGCCGCGGCCGGTCCCGATCCGACCTTTGTTGCGCCCGTCACTGCTTGTAGCGGCCTTCGCGCGTGTAGCTGCGCCGGTCCTAGCCCCCCCAGGCACCAGGAGCTTCGCGTGGCCGTGACTCTGTCAGCGGGCGGGTAGCCGCCCAGCTCCATACGCGCTTGGCGGTCTCCGCTTCCCTCCGGCCTCCGGCTCGCCCGCGAGTGAGATCCGGCCGAGTGCGATTTGTAGGCACGACCGATGACCCATCCCAAGGAAATGCAATGCGTGCTTGAAGGTGCCACCCTCAACCTGCACTTTTATGCTGTGCTGTCTCGCCGTATAAACTTAGGCAGCGCTTGTCCATAGCCAACCGCACCACAGCAACCTGCGACATCATCCCTTCTTGCGTCGCATAAATGTGGGCCCTAATGGGGATTAACCCTACCTAAGCTGAGTAGTTTTTGAAATGAATTAGGGATAAAAATGATAATTGTTTTGTTGGTATGAACTTTAATGTTTAATGATGTATAAACTACCCGAAATCCATGACGTAATGGATACCTTTGGTGTGTATGATTGTATAATTTTGGGGCCCGATAAATAGGGAGGTGCCTTGAAATTTATCGAATCACATACACCTTAATTACATGTTTGATGGTATATAAGCATGTTTAAATCAGAAAACCACCATTGGGTAATTTAATCTCCATGTTAGAGATAATTAAAGGATTTCTGAGATAGTATTCCGTATTTAGATAGGGAGATACATAAGTGTAGATCTTGCTGAGGGTTACTATATATTTACGGATCCTAACACGGGCCTTGAGGGCGGTGGGGATGGAAGGATTGCTTGTGATTTGCTTCTAGCCGGTGTAGGCTCCTTGGCGCGGGAGGTTTGTGAGTATTCCTTCCTCCTAACCTACTTTTGATCTTGTACTCTTATTTCTCGGGGGTTCGATACATATTAGAGATGGGTTTCCTCATATGTATTGGTTTTATATCTCGAGGAGATTGTTCCTTTCATGTTTTTAAATGCAGCGTATGCCCGAGTAGAGTTTATTCCTTGGATACGTATTGGCTTCCGATCTCGATGAGGAGTTATTGATCTTTGTATATTCAAGATATTCTTTGCCTTGGATATATATGTATACTGTTGTTAGGTATTTGTACTAGAATCCCTTACTTTCGGGCATGATACATCGGACGGATGCCGTGAGGCGTATAATATCGGCCACGAGCACTTGGTGCTCCATCGGACGGATGCCGGCGAAGGCATTATAATATCGGCGCGAGCACGTGATGCTCCATCGGACGGATGCCCGGCAAAGGCGTATAATATCAGCCGCTTTGGCTCGGTCGAGGAAAGCGGTATTTTACGACCATGTGCACATGTATGCTATAAGCGTAGTCCGGCTTAGGCGAAGAGCGATACAGATGGTGTCGTTGATGTCGTGAACATCATAGTATCACACATGCTAGAGATTGAGTACATCATGGATTTATCCACATTTGATTACTTGTTGATTTCTTGTGTTGTTGTTGCACTTGTATACTTGTACCTACTTTATTTTGTTCTTTGTTTGTGGCCTCCGCCTCTTTTATTGTCTATGCGACCCTACTGGGCCTATTCTTTAGGCTCATGTACTTGACTTATGTATTTTCCAGGTTCAGCCGAGGAGGAGTAGGGTCGAGTTTATTCGGGGGATATACCGAGTTGCTGACTCAGCCACTTGTATTTGTCTTGAGGTCTGCGTACCTCTTTTATTTTGTGTGAGACTTGTAATTTGTATTCCTTTGTTGTATGAATTTCTAGGCGTGACTGAACTAGATCCTAGTCTTGGGTTGTGTAAACCCGGTCTTCTTTTATCTATGATTCCGCTATTATCATTAACTCTGAATACTTATTATATAAGAGTCTCTTAGGCCTTGCGCCTGAATGGGGACTAGTCCCTGTTTAGGTGCGGCCGGTTCTCGATGCTGGCGGTGGTTGATTTGAAGCGTGACACTTGGAGTTTATGGTTTGAGGAGAAAAAGAGATATTTCTATGACAAACAACATGTTTTCATGAAACTAATCCTTGGTATTGATTTACTCTATCAAGGCCTGACCCTTTATGGCTATAAAAATCCTTAAACCCCTTTATTAAGCCTAAGTTAACTTTTCTCTCATCTTGGATTAATTTTAATTAAGAAAGAGGATTAAAATGTTTAATGAAATCATCTTAACAAAATAAACCCCGCTAAGAGGAGGGTTTATCTATAAAAAAGATTGAGATATATATATATATATATATATATATATATATATATATATATATATATATATATATATATATCACAATGATGATCTGATTACGGTTTGAGCCTTATCCTTTGTTCATTTATATGGTAGTCTCATTTTGAAAAAGGGCACTTTGGAGAGTATTTTTTCCAAATCCAGCAGTATGGATGGAAATAATATCAAAAAATAAAAGATAACATTTCGATTTTCAATACAATTTGGTGAGGATGATGATCATTCATCTTAAAAGAGGGTCAAATTACAGGCTGATAAGATTTGCTATAAAATTTGGCCAGTTTAAGATGAATGACCAGTCCTCTCCCAAATTGTATATATCAAATATTGATCTTGACCACCGATATTCTTTCACATCCATGCGATTGAATTGGAAAAAAATACTCTCAAATACCTTTGCAAAATGTAGTAACAAATAAATAAGTGATAATGAATTTGAGCTGAAGCTTTAATATCATGACTTTTATATATATATATATATATATGCTCCTTTCTATATACATATATATATAAAAGTTAGAGAGTTAGAGAGAGGTGAACCCTACGAGAAGGCCAATATATTGAGCTACATTTGGAACCTTGAGGTTTTATGAAAAATGGTTTCCACATGAAATGATAAAGCCAAGGGCTTTCATGATAATGGAGGGAATATATGGTGTAAGTAGCAAAATACCCTACAATACATGCAATGACCTTCATATATTCATTTTAGTCATTTATAATGTATGATTTCATGTAAGAGATTAATCCATTACATGAGTACGGAAGTATAAACTAACGTTAAGAACTAGGAAAAACTTGTAGGTAAGTGGCTCAAACCTAAGCTTCACATCCACGCTTGCACGTAGCTAAGCGAGGAAACGAATTCATGTTGAATGGATTCCCATGCATTGTGGGAAAATGCATCTGAAATGTGTAATAGAGTGTTGCCTTAGAAGTTCTAACTAGGATTCCCTCTATTATCGCTTCATTAAGCTTGGAGAAGCGGCCGGGACACTGAGAAAAAACCCTTATAGACACCTCAAATCCCCTTCCTTCCTTGTTGTCGCGTTGAGCCCTACTTACCCCATTTCCTCTCAAACACTAGCCAAGAAAGATAGGGGAACATAATCCCTAAAACCCCACTGGACACCAGCCCGGCTGGCCCGGGTCACCTCATCCCATCGCGCCGAGGAGATACTCCCTACACCTTCTCCTTGAGCCCAGAGAGTAGAGGATTATATCGAGTACGTTGTTGGTGTGTTGAAAAGGATCCAAAAGACCCTTGCGGAGTTCCTAGAACCCAGCGGTGCGCAGGGTAAAGGTATATACACACTGCTTTTAGCCTACAATATTCAAACTAGTGAGCGGGGAGTTTGAGAATAACCCCTCAACCTAAAAACTAGAACCCGGGGAA